>CM067369.1:275446763-276046763 GCA_034401795.1 Chaetoderma sp. LZ-2023a | reverse complement strand
GCAGTTAGAAATACAGTAACTGAAAAAATCTAGTTGCCCCAGGTACATGTAATGCCATTTCACACATTTTTAGGCTGCCCACCACTAGTTAAAGTTGCCCTATAATAAGTTAAGATAAATGATAAAGAAAATAGTATTGTTTTGACAAGTAAATTATGAAGAAAGGCCACAATTACATGTACTTAGAAATGGCATTACGCCAGGATCAGAAATAGATATCAAGATCTAGTTGCCCTTAGGGCAACATAAGAGGCCATTCCATGCATTTTCAGGTAGCCCGCCTCTGCAGATTACATTTATATGTTAAGCTAAATGATAAAGAAAACTAGAATCACTATTGTTTTGTCAAATAAATTCTGAAGAATGGCCACACTTACTCAGAAACAGCATCAAGCATACTGGTTACCGTTTCTAATAATTAAATAAATACATGTAAATGACTTAACGGGATATTCCACTGGGGGATTTTATGCATCTGACGTAAAGTACTAATTTTCCGCATTAATTTGAGACCAAGAGCACAATTTTATGCCAACAAATAAAAAAGAAATCCTCAATTTAAATTGCTAAAGTAACCAGTAGATAGAGGCGCCATTTTGGACAAGCAGCTGACGTCACCGACACACCTACTCTGTTTGCCCGATCGAGGATAGCCGTAACCAGGGGAGGTAAATCTTGCATCTCGTGGATAATTAGCGTACTGGCTAAACAACTGACACTTTGCCAGTGTTTGGAGAAAATTAAAGTGCAATTAGTGTCCCGATGATCGCGCCAGTCATTGTAGTACTAAATTGTCAAAAATTATTTTCTTATGGGCAATTTCTATTTTTTAAAAACATTGAAGGGTTATGCCAGGAGCGTGTTTGCAATCAACCAGCTACAACAAATTCCTGAAAAATATGTTAGTTGAATAAATGTTGAATGTAATTTCTCTGAAAGTTGTTGCTATTGCAACTTCTGCTTCCAGTCAAATTCCAGTTTCAAAATAATCAACAGGAAGTAAATATGGGTCAACATTTAAAAATTTGGGATCAATTAGTTAACTCTTTCAAGGACAGAAAAGCAGAAAGCTTAAAATTTACCCTGCATAGGCCTATTGTGTGAAACTAATTAGTTTGGAAGCTACTGCAACATAATTCCAGGAAATTTAATTCAGAATATTCAACACTCAGCATAGTTATTTAAACGTCGTAAATGATTAATAACACTGGATTTAAATAGTGTGAAAGCACTAAACTACTAATTATGTCTACACTTGTCATTATTTACTAGCTGTCACCTACTATCGCCTACGAAGTAAGCCGCTAAGCGGTTGCCTATAATTGACCGACCGGGCAATCAGCGACATCGTTTCATTTTGGTTTGCAAATCCCGTTTTACAATTGATGCAAGCAAATACGACGTTAATTGTCGAGTTTGATTCTGTTATATTAAAATTAAGTACCACGCCTTTTGTTTTGAAATGCATGACACATTATTTTAAAATTATACAGACTATATGTTCTAAACTTGTGTCATCCAAATTTAAATGTGGAAGATATCCATCCAGTGCCGATGTTATGAAGCCATCTTTCAGTCAGCCCCTTTTCATGCGGATGCTTCTGTGGATCCGGTATCCCTTTCCATGATCGTTTCTATTACTGCAAGCCCATGCTTGACATGCGGACATGATGCGATTTAACCATTTCACGCCAGCACTGGCCCCTGCAATCGTCAAGTTGAGGACGCAGGTCAAAAGAAGGCTATTTTGAGAATTTACAACTAAAACGACTGTCTCAGTAACCGAACCAGCCATTCCAGTGGTAAATTTTCAAAAATAGTCTTCGCCTGACCTGCAAATGGCCATTCAATTCAATAAGGAAATATTCTGATTTTCCTGACAGAATTTTGTCATTAAAGGGTTAATTAATATTCGGCCTTCATAACGCGAAGTAAACAGGTAAATCTAAAAGCGTTGGCGATATCTTGCTGGTGTGTCGTTGACGTCATAATCTCGCGGTTTCTCGCTCTCGTTGCGAGAAAATGGATGCGCCCAGGAGTCACGTTTTCGAGCATTTTGGGCATATTCATTTTAATATTTCTCGGCAATGGAACAGTGTATTTTATATTTTTTTGCGGCAACTATTTCGGATTATAGTATATTTTTAGTTGACTTATTCCCGATTTTCACTGGAATTTCCCTTTAAAGTGAAAAGAGTTAGTGAGTAGGTATCAAAAACACCGTATAGTACCGGTATTAGTCTGTAGGTATAAAAAACACAGTATAGTACCGGTATTAGTCTGTAGGTATAAAAAACACAGTATAGTACCGGTATTAGTCTGTAGGTATAAAAAACACAGTATAGTACCGGTATTAGTCTGTAGGTATAAAAAACACGGTATAGTACCGGTATTAGTCTGTAGGTATAAAAAACACGGTATAGTACCGGTATTAGTCTGTAGGTATAAAAAACACGGTATAGTACCGGTATTAGTCTGTAGGTATAAAAAACACGGTATAGTACCGGTATTAGTCTGTAGGTATAAAAAACACGGTATAGTACCGGTATTAGTCTGAGTATTTACCATGCTTGCCTTCTGTACCATTAACAGCCAAAGTCTAGTCACCCTTTTGAAAGTCAGATTGACCCGGGCAACAGGGCAAATTATGGACATTTCCATCCCTGATTAAGCACTGATTACTAAATCAATCAGAGGCCCAAGAGGCCTGCATGGCTTAGCTGGAAAAGGCATTTCAACTATGTACATGTACAAAGGCCATCGTCTATTAGTAGAGCACTAAGGACATAGCCAGAATTGTAACAGGAACACAGCAGCCAGGTTTCTTTAAGTATCAACTTCCCTTGACAAAACTTTAATGGTTATTAGGCCAAAATAAAAAATAGTTTTGTTTCCTGTAAGCCTCCCGGATGAAATTATTAATTTTTTTCACCCGACAGGGTATAAAAAAAGTTTGCCCAGCATAAGTGTTAAAACATCCATACATTTGTCAAACTATACAAATTACAATGTTTTTAATGGCATTTGTATGCAACGTAAATAAATCCCTTTTGCTAATTGTCATGAAAAACATGACAAATTTGGCAATCACAACCATATTTCACTGACATCTAGTCAAATATCTGAGAAAACAAATATTTATGATTGTTTTAATAATAAATTAATAATTTAAAAAAATAATTTCCTCCCTCCCTACTGGCCACCCGTTTGCAGGAAACAAAATCTTTTTTTATGGATGGCTTAGTCACCATTCGCATATCGCAAATTTCGGCCCGATCCATTCAGCGATTCTGGAGATGTTATTTTTGTGAAAATTAGGTCATCCAAGCTGGCTTCCGAAGCCTTGGCCAATCAAGTTCCTTCGAACAAGCTTGGTTCAGCTGTTGCTCTATGATGTTTCCTTAGTCGTGAATCAATCTCCTAAGCGGTTTACTTTTAGTAGCAAAAGATTTTAAGACGCTTCGAAAAATCAACCAAAATCCAAAATGGTTCCCAGCGAAATTGGCCGATCGGCTTTGTTTGAACAATCTTGGATTCCTATAGTACAAGGCTGTTTTCGACCAAATTTGGTTAAAATTGGTCAAATGGTTCTCGAGAAGCCATTTAAACTTTCTTATTTCCTTAGTACATGTAACAGAGTTTTTGGCAGGAAAATGATCCAAGATGGCGGGCAAACCATTCATCTGACAGCTTCAAATTTGAAATTAATGTACCCAAAAATCTAAAAATAAAACCACTTACGGCTTTAAAACCAATTAAATAAAAAAATCCAATATGGCCGCCAAACACACTAGACTGGTCCATGGCAGCCTTGTTTTTTCACGCATAAAGTTGTCAACAGCCCTTGAATACACTTTAATGGCACTTAATGCCTAATTATATCTCCAAAATTTTGACTGGATCTGTTTAGCAGTTCTGTAGAAGTCATTTTCATTTAAACTAGGTCACCAAAGATGGTCGCCGCTTTGGCGCATTAAGTTCTCTTGAACAAACTTGGTTCAGCTGTTGCCCTAGATGATGTTTCATGAGCTTGGAATCGATCCATCGAGCGCAATATGGGCATGGGCATGTGTGTATATATATCCAGTTTATTACTCAATCATATGACATCATAGACTCATAATCAATTACGCCACAGGTAGGCTGATGTAACAATCAGATATGTCATATCTAAGTACATCATAAATGCATAATATTTTACCATTAGTCTCAAGTTGTACGAATTGTATGTCTTCACTACCTAACTGTCTGACAGCTGACTTTTGCAGATGACAAAGGTTATACCTCAAGCCACCAACAACTTTCAGTCAAACGGTTTTCAAAATATTTAGCAAGTCAGGAATTTTTGCTCAATGAAATTATTGTCTGGTGGCTTGCAGCAGCTGCAGCGAGCCAGTTAATAAACAGAGCAGCTGCTAAATATTTTGAAACTAATTTGGCTGGGCGATGTTGCTGCTGCAATAGGCACCAACAAGACTCAGTCAAACTAGTTTCAAAATATTCAACAGCTGCCCTGTAAAGTTTTCTGGAAATTGAGATTCAGGGAGTTCAGGTTTCAATTGATTGCAAAGCATGGATGAAGCTTAGCTAGGACTGGGTGGGGCATAGCTAAAACTGGATTTATCCATTATTGCGTGCCCGCTCCAGCGGGCACGCTTCTATTTATTGCTGACTAGAATTGCCTATAGGCGCGGACATTTCGCGCAGGGGATTGTGGGGCTGTCTCGCGAGATCTCCATCGATACAAGATCTAATAATTCTCGGCGCGAAGACACGGCTCTATTTTTAGATTGCTGGATATTTCATAATTATTATCTTCATGCACGTGATTCATGGCGAGTTCTCATTTGTTCTGGTCCGACTGTAATAGAGTTTGCGCAGCAAAGACCGCTTAATTATTTTGATAAACAGCCAATGGAACTTATATGTCCACTTTAGCACTCTATCAAACTGACCACAAATGGCTTCTTGCGGTGATCGTGAGAAATGTCCATTTGCATTAGCTACTCACCGGAGAACTTGTTTTGAAAGTTTACCACTGGAATTACTGGTTGGATAACCGATCCTATAATTCCAGTAGTAAATTGCAAAAGAAAAACCACAATGGTCTCTTGGACGGCAATTAGACATACGACATTTTCTATGATAATGGATTTTTTCTGTATATGACGTCATAATTATTTAAGTCAGATGTAGCTGGACGTCACAATCAAAATGTGTAATGAATGACGTATCTAGCTCCACCAGGAACATTGAATAGCCAGTCAAGTATGCGAATTGCACGTCTTTACTATTTAATCAACATGCTGTTGAATATTTTGAAACTAATTTAACTAGACGCTGTTCGAATTGTATGTCTTTGCTATTTATTCAACAGTAATTTTCTATGATAATGGCTGGGTTCGATCTGTAACTGAAGGATATGACGTCATAATCAATTACTTCATATACAGGCTGACGTCACAATCCAAGTCACAATCCAAAATGTGTAAATGAATGGCGTATCGAGCTCAGTCATGAACATTGAATAGTCCGGCAAGTGTACGAATTGTATGGCTTTACTGTTTAATCAACATCGTGTTGAATATTTTGAAACTAATTTGACCTGGCTTTGTTGCAGCCAGAGGCAGCAAACCTTTAAAAGCACCCAGTCAAATTAGTTTCAAAATAGTCATCAGCTTACCTGTATAGTTACCTTGAAATTGGAAGTCTGGGAATTCAATATTCAGCGTGTGTGTATATATATACACCTGTGCAAAAGTTAAGCACCCCCCTATTTTTACGCACATGCGAGGGTATATTCATGTGCTATGAAGAAAGCAATAGCATAAACATTTATGTACCCATCCATCTTAGTGCAAGAGGTAATAATGCAACTAGAGGAATGCTGATTATGATGGTGGGGAAACACTGTATGTTTTTGTTTGAACTTGAAAACGAGGCCTGAATATGGTTACGTTGACACAACTGACAACTATTGCCCTACAGTTGACACACGTGGCTAGATTGTCATTAATGGTGTCTGAAAACGAAGTTTAACATCTGTGCACGAGTTTGAGACTGTCATTATTAATACCGGGTATATCCACCTTGTGCCTGGATGACGGCCTGGACACGACGTCTCATGCTGGTCACCAACCGACTGATACGCCATTGTGGTATTCGTTGCCATTCAAGATGGAGTGTGTCTGTTAATTCCTGTAGGTTCTGCACAGGAGGATCCCTCCTTCTCACCATGTTTCCCAGAATGTCCCAGATATGCTCAATAGGGTTCATGTCAGGGCTCCTTGCTGGCCATGGTAGGGTTTCGATGGCATTCTGGCGGAGGTATTCATGCACAGCTCTAGCACGATGTGGTCGGGCGTTGTCATCCATGAATATAGGGTGGGTTCCAGGTGCATGATTTACAAAATGAGGGACCACAACTCTATCCAGTATGGAATCTTGATATCTTTGTCCATTTAGTGTTCCAGGTACAGTCAACATATCCAGCTTACAATCAAATGAGATGCACCCCCATATCATAACGGAACCTCCACCAAATGGAACTTCTTCCATGATGTTACGTTGGTCGTACGCCGTGCGTCTGGACCTCCATACACGAGTTCGACCATCTGTGGCATGAAGCAGGAACCGACTTTCATCGGACCAGTGTACCCGTCTCCAGGATCTCATGTTCCAGTGTCTTCTTTCGTTGCACCACCTCAGACGCTCCTCTTTGTGGTGTGCAGTGAGGAGAGGACGTCTGACAGGTCTCCTAGCTTTCATGCCAGCAGCATACAGTCTCCTTTTGACGGTAGACATTGACACTCTATTGCGCGTTTCCCATTGCTGGCTGAGCACTCTGCTGTTGGTGAATGGAGATCTCCTAACAAGGCGTACTAGGGCTCGATCATCACGGGCAGTAGTCTTCTTCGGTCTTCCAGATCTAGGCCTGTCGTTCACCTCGTTAGTTTGCCCATGTTTTGCAATCAAACGACTGATTACAGTATGGTTAATGTTCAGCTGTCTGCCAATCTCTCTGCATGACATACCAGTGGTATGCATGCCTATGATTTGCCATTTCACACGATCACTTAACCTTCGTCTTGCCATAGCGGTTCACAATCAAGAGCTAATTCTCTCTGTACAAATAAACCACGGTCATGAACACAAAATTCCTAATCTTGTCGCCTAAATCTGTATGTAATGTTCTACACCTCAAACTGGACTTTTACATAACTGAACACGTGTGCTGTTTCCCGCCACGCACGGACATCAAGCGGCATGAAGTCATGCATGCATGTGCATTTCGTACTTGGAATTATGTCAGCTAACGCGGGGACAAAAAGTTTGGCAGCCTAGTTGTACCATCATGTTTCTACGTTCTATTGTTTTTGCTGGTGCTTAACTTTTGCACAGGTGTATATATATATATCGATTCCAACACGCAAAAAGGGGTGGAGCTTAGCTAGAAATAGGCGTGGCATACCTAGAAATGGATCCCTCTATTGAAATTGCCATGAGCAAATTGAGCATTACATGGCTAATACCACTTGGTAATGCGTGGCCCACACAATATGGACCACTTGCATTAAGAGACCACCCATATTTATAGGTCACATATTTTAACAAGGCCAATCACAGATTGTTGCCCGGAATACAATGTACTCGTCCTCTGATGGAGGGAGGATAATTAATACCACTTGCTAATGGACATTTACGTGTTGTCTATTGATCATATTACGTCATATGATGTCATAATCAACGACGTGACATATAGGATGACGTCATAATCATGACCCCATGACTGACTCAATTTAGTCCGTCTTAAATGCTTAATAGTCCGACACGTTGTATGAATTGTATGTCTTTGCTATTTACAAAACATGCTGGTCAATATTTTGAAACTAATTTGACTGGGCGATGTTACTGCCACAAGCAACAGTCAAATTGGTTTCAAAATAGTCAACACCTTACCTGTATAGTTTTCTGGAAGTTGATAGTCAAGGAGCTCAGATCCATCGATATCAACACGAGCGCGGTATTAATGTATTAATATACCATCCGGATTCTGTGACCGATTGACTAACGTTAGGCCTATGGAAGTCATTTCAAGCAACCGCCACCAAGATGTGACTGACTTGGGCAGAATTGTGTGTTTTTCTAACAAAATCCTTTAGAATGTTTAACACCGAAATTTCAATATCTCAGATAAAGACAACTATACGAATATCTTTTTAATACTTTGACTGGTAGCCCATCCCACCCTACCCACCTACTTGTTGCTATCATAGACCTGTATTAAGTATCGCAACGACAACGACTGCCCATGTAAGCCTATCATCTTCTCTTAATGTATTTTAACCCTTTCATGAGGCCGCCAAAACCGGCCTCTACAGTGATCTTGAGGATGTTAATTTGCAGGTCAAGAGATCGTTTTTGAAAATTCACCACTGAAATGACTGGCTCGATAATTGAGCCAGTCATTCCAATAGTAACTCTTCAAAACAGTCGTCTATTGGCCTGCAAATAGGCACTCAATAACCAAATATTTTTTTCATATTCTTGACTCAATTTAGGTAATACAGGGTTAATAAATTATGAGGACGACAATGATGTACCGTGTCTGTTTAACCTTTCCCGTATTGTATCATAGTATGATTCACATTTGTTGCATTCGAGATAGGGTAAAAATTACAGACTTGTTACAGACAGTCTTGAGGCGTATTATGTGTGTGGTAAATTTCAAAAGAAAAACATACATAATAATACTGTAGAGGGCGAAAAAGTAGACAGAGTTCGCTAACAATAATGGATCCATCTAAAAATAAAGGCTTGGCTTCTTCGAAACTACACCTCTAATGTAATGACCGGTCATATTCTTACGTCATCACAACGACTTGACTGTTACACAGACTCAACTTCGGATACCAGACAGATCGGGACCCAGTCTATCTCCGTAGCAGACTGTAAAAGCAACACTGGATCGTGAAATCGCTACATCAATGGCTACTCAATAGGCCCCTACATACGAGATACATTTCTCGATCTCGTATCGAAAGAGAACTCGTGGGATACGAATGAATAATGGATGTGTGATTATCAGTAGTATCCTTTTGTCTTTAATCCATCCGTGGGAATAAATCCATGTAGGGTCAATGCAATTATGTAGCAGTATTGATAGACTACCAATGTTCCAAATTTCCAGTCAAAACTGCTGTCAATAATATTGTAGCAGATTGTTGAACACAGAAATCAACCGAAAGTGTAGGTCTATGCATGTGCTAAGTTAAGAAGGTCTACAGGAAATTCGGCCACAGAATTTCAACCATATAGTTAGATAGGTATATCAATACGCTAGTGAAGTAATGGATTGAGGTTAAAAAAAATCTTTACCATGAAGTAATTTCGTAGTGCACAATTTCATACCGAAAATTTGCTAAATCTCCGGTGATTCACAGTTTTCAGTGCCCTATTATTTGTAGTATGTCTAGCCCCCATAATTTCACCTGCATAGACTTGAGCCTTAATATACTAGGTATATTCCGAATCTAACAAATTCTAGATGAAAAAATTTTATTAGGCAAAAATAGGCTTAAATGTCGAGGTTTTCGTGCTTTTCGGTGCCCTACTGTCTGTATGTAATTTGGTCAGCTCCAGAACTTCGCTCACATAGACGTAGAGGGATTTGAATATGATAGTTATATAACTTATATTGGGAATTTAAACAAATTTGACCGTGAAGTAATTTCGTAGTATACGATTTCATCGCGTAAATTCGTTTCAATTTTGACAGATCTGTAGGTTTGCAATGCCCTATTTTTATTACCTGTCTGCAATAGTTTTGGCCACATAATTTCACCGATATGGTTAGATAGCGATATGAACACGCTAATGAATCTTGAGTTTTCTACCACGTAGTAATTTCGGAATATTCAATTTAGTAGCCACAGTCAAATGCCAACAAATTACTATATTCGGTATCAGAATGTCTGTTCTCGATTTGTAATAATTTTTTTATATATGGATGTATATAACTCAATATGAGCTAGTGCTTTTCCACAATTCCACCATCAAGTAATCTCATCGTAGGTAGTTACATATTCGCCGTATGGCTCCATTATAATATGGTTGGTTCACATTCACCACATTCAGATAGGTGTCGGTATGTCCTGGCATATCGCTCATAATGGGTTCGGCCCTAGAATATCACCCATATGTTTAGATAGGTATAGGCATGCATACGCTTACCGAGCAGTGAGATTTAAAACTATGAAATAATTTCGGCTCAAATTTAGGCCGATTCATGGTTTTCGTTGCACCCAGTCAAATTAGTTTCAAAATAGTCATCAGCTTACCTGTATAGTTACCTTGAAATTGGAAGTCTGGGAATTCATTATTCAGCGTATATAGAGACATCGATTCCAACACGCAATAAAGGGGTGGAGCTTAGCTAGAAATATGCGTGGCATACCTAGAAATGGATCCCTCTATTGAAATTGGCATGAGCAAATTGAGCATTACAGGGCTAATACCACTTGTTAATGCGTGGTCCACACAATATGGACCACTTGTATTAAGAGATCACCCGTATTTATAGGTCACATTTTAACGAGGCCAATCATAGATTGTAGACCCTTGCCATCCCGAACGCACATAGACCCGAATACAATACACTCATCCTCTGACAGAGCGAGGGTAATTAAAACCACTTGCTAATGGGCCTTTTCAGGTTGTCTATCCATCATATTACGTCATATGATGTCATAATTAACTAAGTGACGCATAGGATAATGTCATAATAATGAGGTCATGACTGACTCGATTTAGTTCATCTTAAATGCTTAATAATCTGACACATTGTACGAATTGTATGTTTTTGTTATTTAATAAAAATGCTGTTGAATATTTTGAAAGTAATTTGACTGGCCGATGTAGCTGCCATAGGCAGCAACAGGACCCAATCAATTTAGTGTCAATATATTCCACGGCTTACCTGTAGTTTTCTTGAAATTTATCGTCTAGTAGTTCAGAAATCCATCGATCCCAACTCGAGAGTGGTATGGGTGGAGTTTAGCTAGAGATTGCAGGAAATGTCAATTTCCCTTTCTCCGAGATCTAACAATACTCACCATTCTGTTACTTCTGATATACAGCTGGCCTTGACAGCGGCTCTAGGATTATAGACTTAGAAAGCTTTACCGACTCCTGGGAACCGGGTACTCGGCTCCCAACTGCCGAGTACCCGTTTACCATAGAGCTCATATAGTTTGCATAGCCACCAAACAAGAGAAAACTATGGCTTGCCTCCGTGGGGCTGGGAGGCTGGGTCCGCAACAGAATGGTGAGTATTGTTAGATCTCGGAGAAAGGGAAATTGACATTTCCTGCATTCTCCTTCGATCAATACTCACCATTCTGTTACTTCTGATATACACCAGATTTGATCAGTAACCTGGTGGGAAGGGGCAAGCCATACATGCTAATTTTGCCCCTTGGAGAAAGATTTTAGACTTCAAACTTGACTAACGGAGACCTAAAAGGACCGTCAAGTTCACGGAACCGAATCACATTCGCGTCACAGCCCCCCCCCTTTTTCCTCCTAAGAAAAGGGAGAGAACTAACGAACATGTATCTCGCCTGAAAACACCAATATGCCAAGAGGGTTAACTACTCCCTGCATATCGCTTGTATTAGCCTGGGAATGAGCATGAATATATAAGATGAATGAACATGATACATATACATAATACAAAAAACTCTCACTTGTTAAATTACCTTATGATAACAGGACTTCAGACGTACCGCCTACAACCATTCACCGGTTCGGCCATCAGTGACACAATCTCATTGACATCCTCTCGCTTGACCATGCCTGCTTTAGGTTCTTTTCTTACCAAAGTGAAAAAAGGGGAAAAGCAGTGTGGTCACTAACTATCGTTTCAAAACAGCTAAAGCGAGTGGATTGGCTGAGTCTGACACATCCCTCATATAGTAATCCGTAAATGAGGACTCACAGTGCCATTGTGCAACGGCCATGATGTCCTCTAACGGAACACCATTGTAAAGGGCGGTCGAGGCGGCTATTCCTCTAACATCGTGTGCCCTTATGCCCTGCACCTGGTGCCCAGTCGCCATCTCGTGAGTAGTCTGAATGCATTCGACCACCCAACGAGAGATAGTATCCATGGATGCGGCGCCATAAGGCTTTTTATGGCAGATCCACAGATGTCTATCGTTCGACCGTAACGAGTCAGTCCGTTTCTTGTACTTAGTCAAAGCACGGACCGGGCACCAGACACTGGCATCACGATCAAAGCTGGTTAACTTCGGTATAATGATCGGTTTGCCGGGATATCTCAAAGATTGGTTCTTTGACATAAATTCTGCTCTTGGCAGAAGACGCAGACCTTCTCCAGAAACAATAAATCGGTTCCTCTCTGCCGAAAGCGCATGGATCTCACTGCGCCTTCTAGCTGAGGAAGCTGCCAATAGAAAGACCGCCTTTAGAGTCAAATGCTTTAGACTAGCCGAACGCAACGGTTCGAATGGGTGCTTGGCCAGTACATTAAGCACTAAAGATAGACTCCAGGCTGGAATGACTACCGGTTGTCTCGGGCGGAGATTGCTCATTCCCTTCAACATCACGTTTAACTGGGCCACCTCTGGACTATCCCTGTTGGCTAGACAAGGGATAACTGATGCCAAAGCTGACTTGTATCCAACAATTGTGACGGGAGCTAGTCCTGTAAAGAACAGCTCACAGAGAAAGTCTGCTATTTGCTGAATAGTGGATTGAAAGGTATCAATACCCTTTTCTTCACACCAGTCTGCAAATCTGTTAACCTTGTTGTTATATGACTTGAAGGTTGACCTCCTTCTCGCAGCCGCGATGAAATCAGCAGCCTGTCGAGAAAAGCCTTCCGACGTGGAACGTTGTTTGACAACATCCACGCAGTCAATTTGAACATTTCGGGACGCTCGTGTAGGAAGCGTCCCTTGGCCTGGGAGATTATGTTCGGAATCTCGGGCAACTGCACAGGATTTTCCACCAGCAGATCCAGAAGATCCGTGAACCACGCCCTGCTCGGCCAATATGGCGCTATTAGCAGGACCAGACACGGCTCCTCCCTGACCTTCACCAATACCTTCGGTAGAAGAATGGTGGGTGGATACGCGTACGCGTGCATCCCTCTCCAGCTTATCGCCAGAGCGTCTGTATCGACGGCATTTGGATCTGGAATCGGCGAGACATATGTCATGATTTGAGCATTTTCCTTTGTGGCGAACAAGTCCACGTTGGGTTTGCCCCAATGCTCGAAGATCCGTCGTAGAACTGGAGGGTTGAGGGACCATTCTGTTGGCAAGATTCTCTGTCTGCGAGACAAAGCATCCGCCAGAATGTTCAATCGGCCAGGAATATGAGCTGCTTTCAAAACAACCGAGTAATTCCTGCACCATTGAATCAAGTGCCACACCCTGATGCACAGGGTGGGCGACCTGGTCCCTCCTTGGCGATTTATATATGATACTACTGTCGAATTGTCCGACCGTATCAATATCACCTTGCCCCTGATCATCGGAAGGAACTCTTCCAACGCCAGTTCCACTGCCATCATTTCCAACAGATTGATATGCGGCTGACTCTCCGGGAGAGTCCATGTGCCCGAGACCTGGTGTTCTCCCAGGCAGGCACCCCACCCCTCCAGCGATGCATCCGTGTAAACGGACAGCTGGGGGTGGGGTAGGTGCAGCGAAACCCCTATTAGGAGATTCTGACGCTGTTTCCACCATAGAAGATGCGATATTATCGGCTCCAAAACTGGCACCAGTTTTGACAGGGGTTCTGTTCTCTGTTTCCACAGAGACATCAGATACAACTGGATAGGTCTTCGCATTAGAGCAGCGTACGGGATAACCTGCTCCATGGAGACCATCATGCCCAGCATCTGAAGGAACCGCCTCGCCTGAATGTGGTTTCCCACTCGAAAACTCCTGAGGATGGCTAACAGAGACACCACTCTGGGCTCTGATGGGTAAACCCTGCCCTCCTCGAGGTCGAATCGCATCCCCAAATAAACGAAATGTTGAGTGGGCGTCAACTCGGATTTCTCCTCGTTGACTATCCAGCCTAGATCTGAAAGTAACTTCAGAGTCAGAGCAGTATCCACGTTCAACCTGGCTGCCGAGTCTGCCTTGAGCAGCCAGTCGTCTATGTAGGTGTGTAGCGCCACGTTCTCTTTTCTGAGAAACGCTGTCACCGCAAGGACCACTCTTGTGAAAACCCTCGGAGCTGTCGACAGGCCAAACGGGAGAACTGTAAACTCCCATACTTGATTCTGAAACGCAAATCTCAGAAACCTGTGCCAACTCCGATTCATCGGAATGTGGAAATATGCATCTTTCAGATCGATCGATACACACCACATTCCTTTCCTCAATCCCGCCATTACCGACCTCGGCGTTTCCATCTGGAACCGAGGCGTATGGATAAACCAATTTAATGGCCTGAGATTGAGTATGGGTCTCCATCCCCCTGTGCTCTTGGGGACAAGGAACATGTTTGAATAGAAGCCTGGAGTGTTCCGGTTTGCTGGTTTTATTGCTCCCTTCAGAAGCAAACCCGACACTTCCTTTTGAACGGCTTCTAACTTGTCTGGCTCCCTTGGTACGGGTGTCCAGACAGGTGCCAAAGACAGATTTTGTGGCGGAAAGTCCCACCACTCCGGCATGTAACCCTGGGATAACCATCCCAGGACCAGACTGTCTGACGTCACACCTCGCCAGGCCTCGACGAAACGCATGAGCCTTCCACCCACCATAGACGCCTCGACGTCTAACGGGGTTGTCCGGCTCGCAGTCCTCCCCCCCCCCCCCCTTTCTTAACGAGAGAGAGTGAGAACCATTTCGTTCTAGGCACGACGGGTATAACTGGCACCGCTGTTCCTGTCGCACAGGTGCGGTCCAGGCGGATATGAAGGGAGCTTGCGTACCCTCAGGTACGCTTCGGCCCCTTCTGTCCACCCTTTGAGGCCTTACCCTTACCCTTCCCCTTGCCCTTCCCACCTCTAGGGCGGTCAGGAGCAACATTGGGGAGGGTAGGCGCCTCTACAACCTTCCTGGGTTTCTTCGCCGGCGGCGGCTCCGAGAACCCAGCCGAAACAGACGTCGCAATAGGCCTGGCTTTCGCCTTGCTCTTATGCTTTTTCTGTTTCTTTGAAGGCTGTCCCGTTAGCGGCTTGCCCACAGCCCCTAGTGCGTGCGCTTGCCGCGCTAGCTCTAGCTGTAGATTTACCGCTAACCGATTCTGCGCAATACTGGCGGTGTCCTCTAAGATGGCCCGCGCTTGGCCACCAAAGATGCTAGGCCCTGTCAGGGGCGTCCCAGGAAGACGTTCCCTGACTGTCGTAGCCGGACGCATATGGTCAATGACCATTTGCCTCCTGGACTTCGTCACACGCGCTTGCACCCTTGCCAATGCGTCCATTGACAGCACCAAGCCGTCATTAACGCACGATAGCGCCACAGGTGGCACAGGGTGGCCTGCCCCCGCTTCAGCCCACACCGACTGAAGTAGACGATAGGAGTGATTGACAGCGCTCATCGCTGCCCTCACACCCTCATCGCATAGGGCCAGGACTTCTTCCTGGTGTACCTGGGCCTTATCCACTAGTGCCGGACCGGGACCACCCGACCCGGCACTCTGGACGCCCAGTACCCATCGGTCATCCTCCGTGACCGACGGGACTACACCATACCTGTCGTATTCACCCCGCGGAATACGACATCTTGCCCGCACCTCCCTGGAGGCCGCAGGGAGCTGACCCTTGGTCATTAGTTGTTTACTATAAATAGC
Organism: Chaetoderma sp. LZ-2023a; assembly: GCA_034401795.1. NCBI lineage: Eukaryota > Metazoa > Mollusca > Caudofoveata > Chaetodermatida > Chaetodermatidae > Chaetoderma > Chaetoderma sp. LZ-2023a. The sequence continues at coordinate 276,030,926 of CM067369.1, read as the reverse complement.
ATCCAACAAATCAATGAACCGTGGATCCAGTCCCACTGACTGGATCCGGGCCGCGGGCAAAATCCCCGTCCTAATCGACGCAACCGACGGATGGGGCGCATCTTCATCGGCCGTGACCGAAACCACAGACGGGTCTACTCTGGCTAGCCACGCCAGAGCATCAGACCAATCTACCTCCGAAGAAGATACCCCCGCAAACACGTCACCCGTTGACGTGCTCACGGGTCTGCCAGCCATGGCCTCCCGGCAAGGAGCCACGGCTGACACGCCAGGCACTCCGCTACCACACGGTTCCGCCGCCACCCCATGAAACACTCCGGTCCATGGGGTAGGTCCGCACGGAAAACTGTACGGACCCGTAACCGTCGCGGAACCATAGCCGGACACGGGCGCCAACGGCAACCCATGTCCGGCTGCCGGACCAGGCGAGATAGGTGAGTACCACGCCTGGCCCGGCACACCCGTTCCCCTGACGGCTGGTGACAAACCAAGCCGCGCGGAACCGGTGCACGGTAACGGATTGGCCTCAGCCGCAGGTGGAGCCGCTGACCTGGCTTGCGCCAAACCAGACAAATGGAGGCCGGTTCCGTCCAGGACGGAATCAACCTCCATATTCTCCACCTGCGGCTTCACGGGCCGCAGCAACCTCTCCTCCTCGGCCTCATCGTCATCACTAGACGAATAAACCGTGGAGCCGTCCTGGCGGACGGCTCCCACACCTGACGGACCGGCCACCGCTACTGGACCACCCGGAGGTGGCCGCAGAGAGACAGAACCCGTCTGGCCGAAGCCAGAACCCGTCTGGCCGAAGCCAGACGGGACCGCCAGGGGGCCGTACGAGACGGCCCCCCTCGGTAACCAGTCCAGAATCCTGTCCGAGGACAGGATCCGTACCAGGCATGGGGAGAAACTGCCCCCCAACCTTTGGTAGCAGGGACGACACCAGCGTGGGCAGAACGCTATGCAGAAAACCCTGCATAGCCGGACCAAACCACGCCGGCAGTGCCATCTCCGCCACCTCCAGCTGGGGACGTGGAGCACCCCCACCGGCCGAACCGGGCGCTCCACGATTTCCTCTCGGACCGCCTGACCCCACGTCAGACCCAGCCAAGTCCTTCTGGGCAAGGAACTTAACCATCGTTTCGACGGACCACACTGCACAAACATTACACCTATGATCTATATTACACAGGGCACACCTAAAACAGACATGGTCCTTGAACATTACACGGACAAACTTATGGCAGTCGTCACATGATGGCGGGGCTGGCTTGGCCTATAAAATAAGCACAAACCTACAATAAACAAGCGGAACGAGACACGGATGGAAGGCAGACAATTAATTTTCAAATATTTTGACTCATAAATTAACCGTAACCTCCCCGCACCCCACCCCGCCACGTTACAACAACGATCGCATTGATTATGACGACAAGTACGCGGCGGGCACAACACACCCATAATAGATCCTACAGGATGTGTAACGGCTCCAGGAATCATATCGCATAGCATTCAGGGTATATTTACTAATCAATATAAATTATACTCCTAACGAACGCAGCACGATATGTGAAGAAAACAACAAAATGTATAACAACTGCTGTCTCACACGGTAAAACCGCAGACCACACATCTACTCAAGAATTTTGAAACCACCGATCATTGCAAACCGATCGTGATCGCACGTAAACTTGATCATTCTAAAGTTTCCGGTACCATTTTTAGTACGCAGCACCCAGAACAAGATGCACGAATTAATGAAAAAATTTTTCTTCACATAAACATCCGAGCGACCGGGTGTGACGTCACCCGCTCGGATTCTACGGAGAACGACGTCAGCCGATATTCGTGTTAGAAATACCGTAGCAAACACCTATTTTCATATCTGCCGATCGCCTGTTGGGGTTTAAAGAAGGCGATCGTCTGGCATATATCGTTGTTAGCACACGTCCCAGATTCTATGGGGTCAGAAATTGGAACATGCGACACAACGAAATTTAGAGACCGAAGTCTTTTAACTATGGATAATAAAGAACAATACAACCTGGTTGTCTTGGGCGGTATTCTCCATAGTCCTTAGTTATCCTTTCAGAACACACAAACTTTCACTGATTAAAGACTTAGATTATTTTAAAACACTAAAATCCTTAATGCAAAAAGCATGTATTGCTCTTGTTGCTATGCAAACAAGAATGAGCTCTATGGTAAACGGGTACTCGGCAGTTGGGAGCCGAGTACCCGGTTCCCAGGAGTCGGTAAAGCTTTCTAAGTCTATAATCCTAGAGCCGCTGTCCAGGCCAGCTGTATATCAGAAGTAACAGAATGGTGAGTATTGATCGAAGGAGAAGGGCTAAACTGGAAAGGTTCATTGTATTAATACACCACCACAGTTTTCAGTGCCCTATTGTCTGTAGTATGTTCAGCCCCATAATTTACCCCACAGACTTGAGCTTTATATTCCGAATCTAACAAATTCTAGATGAAGTAATTTTAATACGCAAAATTTAGCTTAAATGATTGTGTATTCATGGTTTTCGGTGCCCTACTTTCCGTAATATGGTCAGTTCCAGAACTTCGCTCACATAGACGTATAAGAGTTTGAATATGCTAGTTACATTGGGAATTTAAAAGAATTTGAACGTGAAGTATTTTCGTAGTATGCAATTTCATCGCATACATTTGTTCCAATGTTGGCAGATCTGTGGTTTTCAATACCCCACCGCCTGCAATGTGTGGCTACATAATTTCACCCATATGGTTAGATAGGGATATGAATACGCGAATGAATCTTGAGATTTCTACCACGTAGTAATTTCGTAATATTCAATTTAGTAGCCACGGACAGTTGTCAAATGCCAACAATTTACTATATTCAGTATTAGAATCTCAGTTTGTAATCCATTTTTTTTACATATAGCTGTGCTTTTGCACGATCCTACCATCAAGTAATTTGGTAATATGTTGTTACATATTCGCCATATAGCCCCATTGTAATATGGTTAGTTCACATTCACCACATTCAGATAGGTGTCGATATGTCCTGACATAGTGCTCATAATGGGTTCGGCCGAGAATATCATCCTTATGTTTAGATAGGTATAGGCATAAGCTTACGACGTAGTGAGATTTAAAGGTTTCGTAACATAAATAAACTCAAACTTAGGATAATTCATGGTTTTCATTGCAATACGTTCACACACCCCCCCCCCCCCCCCAAATTTCACCCACAAATACTTATAGGAAATACGCTAGTTGTATTCCGAATTTTAAAAAAATCTACAGGAACGTAATTTCATAGTACACAATTCAATACCGAAAATTGGCGCAAATTCTATCAGATCAACGATTTTCTGTACCACTGTTTGCAATAGGTTCGACCCCAGAAGTTCACCCATATGGTTAGATATGTATATGAATACGCTAATAAAGTATCAAAGGTTTAAAAAAATGTTTACTATACAGTAATTTCGTCATATGCAATTAAGTAGTGGCACACCATTGTCAAATTCCAATAATGTACTATATTCAGTACCGGAATATCTCTACATTCCTTGTAGCCAGTTTTCGAACATAAGGCCATGTAGAACTCACTATGTTCTCGTGCTGTGCGAAATATTGCAATAATTCTAGCACCAAATATTTATTATAGTAATGTGAAAATATTTCTATATATCCCATATTAGTAGCCGCGTGTGCTGGTAGAACCTGACTTATCAGGCTAAAACCCTAACATTTGCACATATGGTCAAGAAGATCGTCATTATTACAATGGTTGAGGCCAATTTTGGCCTTTTTGTCTAGCAAAGATATTTGATTTAATAGTTTGTCACTGTTTCCAGTAAAGATATCGTTTAATAGGTGCCATAGATATGATAGCTAAATGAAACAGATCACGATGTTTCCCACTGGGTCTTCAGTCAGAATGTTTTCTGCTATATCATTTTCCTTGGAGAAAACTAGGTTCACGGTATTGGTTCTATCCTGGCCACTTAACTTTGTTGAAAAGGTTATCTGTCGGTACAGATCGGGGTCCTGTATCCTCTATTTTTTTGTCAAAAATATACTTGCTTTGTGCATTTCACTAACATTGCAGTGTATATTTCACCAATATATTTCCGGGTAATAAGCTCTTCACGTCTGTTTAAGAAGGTATCAAGATTTAGGTTTAAAATATTCTTTACAGTTTTTCTTTAATATGTTTGAATGGGTGTCAGGGTCTGTACTGCTTCTTGCGCTGATTTTCTACTAACTGGGTTGCCAGCTCTGTTGATTTCTTTATCTTTACAAGTTGTTGATACCTAATGACCCAAATTTGATCTGTTACACTCTGTTGATGCAGTAGTGCCATTTTCTCATCACTGGCTGCTCTTAATTTTGTCTGTTCCTCTCTCTGTTAAGGAGTTTGGCCTGGAGAAAAAGGATGGATGGAAAAATTGTTGGACTGACCAAAGATATAAGCTGCTTTTCCTAGCCCATAGCTAATACTGCCCATATCTTTTTGCAAGAAATATTCCTTCTTTTGTGTTTATTGTATGCCTTTAACCCTCTGGGCCCTACCAAGAATTTACAAAGAAGTGCTAGAAACCCTACAGCCAAAAGCTAGAAACTTGCTAAGAAACCTAGCCTATAAGCGGTAGTGGCGTGATAGCGGCGTAGTGCTACCATGCCAACTATATTAACTATTTTTGGCAAAGTAACAGATCACTATATATAAAACTATATATCATTAGAAAGGGCAATAAAATACCTTTAAGTACATATAAAATTTGTATGAATAAAATATATTTTAGTTAGTCAACGTGCCTCTCAAAATGGCCACACCTTGTAGGATAAATACATTGGTCTATTTTTGCAAAGTTTATCGAATTTTTTTAAAATTTTACAAATGCCATTGATAAATTTAATCACAATGGTATTATAACTAACAGATACCAAAGTTTCGTGAAGGTTTTCATCCGATAAGATGTGAAAATGACAATCATATTATGTCATGGTACCGTAACATTTCGAGAAATTCCGGTCATGATTTTGGGGGGAGGCCTTATTCAATGTTGAATAATTCCTTTATACATAACCGAACACATACCAGGGTTTCTCAGCGTTGACAACGAATAAATGGCAAATTTTATGCTATGTAGCATTGCTGGTTGCAATCAGCAATTTAAGAAGCGAACGCAAATGTTTTACACTAAGATTCTATAGCATCCGACATTTTTTAGTAGCGGCGTCTCCAATAGGAATCGTTTACCGTGATAGATCGCGAGAGAACGACAGGAATTTGTAGAATCGTACCCGTATCTAATATACGAGTACCACGCTCATTACCCGTTATTGGCATCGCCGTATCACGCGCTATAAGATTGACGCGTCTGATTGGTCGGGAAGTCATGAATATTAATTTTTCCGGCAAGATGGCGACACGATCAGCTGTTTTGGAAAATAGTTGTATGTTCAAATATGTCAATCTATGCATATTTCTTGTACGCCACAAACTAAAAAGTAGACAGATGACTAGATTAACCATATTGACAATCGGGAAGTGGGATGCCGATATATTTGACAGTTTTCGCATCTCAACTCGGCGTAATTAATGCTAGTAATTTGAGAGTAAGTTTTCTTGGAAATTGTAAACAAAGACATGCATCGATGATTGAGATTATCGGACTGTTTATCTATAACCTTATTGTTATTTGGCGACCAGAGGTAAACGAATGGATTTATATATTATTGGTTCTGCTGCTTTCTTACCACAATCTATAACTTTCTCGGTTAAATTAGTCGTTGAGTAACTGAAAACTTGGGAAGTAACACCACATTGCCTAACAATCATTGATGATTGGAACTCACAAATTATTCCTTAGAAAACAAATAATTCACTATTGCCCTTGTTACAAACATTCTATCACCATTTACTATGTGGCCAGTATCCTCTGATCAAAGACAGAGAACCGGGGCCCTGAAACAAACTTGCCCTATCATGGAAGTGTGCCCAAAATTAAAAACAATTATCACATTTGAACCTGAAATTCCAGAATTTCACGTTTACAGTCATTATAAAGGTAAGATGTTGAATATTTTGAATCCAGTTTGAAGCTGGTGCTGCCTTAGCCAGCTTCCAGTCAAATTAGTTTCAAAATATTCAACAGAATTTAGAAACATTTGTAACAAATTTATTATTCACTCTTGTCGATTGAAAAGGTTAATCCAGTAACTAGTAGTCATACTCCCTTTTTGGACTATATATGCCCACCATTTATTATATTACTCATTTCTGCGCTAAAATCTGAGGGCCGTGTATGACCATAACAGCCGTTGTCGGGTCATAGTGCTTACCAGTATATCCCTATGACCCTGCGCCGTACATGTATATTGTTAACCAAAACTGCTGCAGTTGTCTAGGAAAATGCCAATTTTCCGACCAAAGTAACATTATTTTTGAAACTGTATCACTGGAATGACTGGCTCTTGGTCTGCATATGGGCATTGTCTATGAGAAAATGGAAATTTTCATGAACAAATTTGATTGTTAAAGTCTTAATATAACTCTTAGAATTTGCCTATTTCTAACTTGTTGTTCCTATTTTCTTAAGGTGAGCGGACAATGGCTTAAAAACATCAGAGACTCTTCTGCTAATTGGGGTGATGGATTTCCAAACATGGATTTTATAAAGAGATAAATTTGTTGATCTGTGTAAAATAAGACTGCTGGGATATTGCAATTGCCTCCATTCATCTGTCTATCCATCCATCTCCAAAAGCTTTTGGTGGAATTCAATCAAAATTGTTAATGTGAATTACTGATATGATTATGAATTCGGAGACACCGTATACACTAGGCTCCATCCATCGCAATGAATCAGCCAAGAATGACGCAAATATGATTCGACGGCAGTGAAATATACAACATAAATCTGCACACGAGCAAGGTAAGATTAACCCTTTTTCCGTTGAATTCCGCATACCTCATTTTAATGATACCATAAAGGAAAACTGGTGAATATTTTAAAATTAGTTTGACTGCAAATTGCCTTAGGCAGCAATGGCTTTCAGTCAAATTAATTTCAAAATATTCAATAGAATAAATTTTATACTGTAAGCGTCATACTTTTTCAGGGATTTGTCGGTGAAAATGAGAAAGGGTTAAATAATAGATGAATCCAATCTGTCACCCTAGTATATGACATCATAATGAATTACGTCACATATAGGCTGACGTCACAATCAAAATATCTATTGGATGACGTAGCTAAGTCCATCATGCACTTTGTAAAGTCTGTCAGTTGTACGAATTGTATGCCATTTACTAAACATTCTGTTGAATAATTGACCAGGCCCAAGTCAGATTTTCTTCAAAATATTAAACAGGTTAGCTGTATCTATAGTAATCATGGAATTGGGAATTTAGGATTCAAAGTGTATAAACTGAACCCAACACACGCAAATCATGGATGGAGCTTACCTAGAGACGGGGCAGAGCTAAAAGTGGATTCCTCTATTAGAAAATGCAAATTTCTGCCATGCCCACTTGTCAATGCCAGTCTTTGCTATGTTTAACCATTTCACCGACAAATCCTGGAAACAATGTGCCGTGGGCAATGATGGTGGTAGCCTAATTTCTCAATCCAAAAGAAATTTACATTTTTGTATAAAGATTTTGAATTAATTACCTACCTGTATCTTATCGCCTTGGGTCCTTTCATGATCCCCATGTTTTGAAAAAATGGAGGTATTATAATCGCCTCCATCTACCCGTCTGTAGGCCCATTATGCTATCCCCTCCCAAACAGGTGGGTGAAATTCAACCAAATTTGGTATGTGGGTTACCCATGATTGAGCTTTGTAAGACCATATTTAGATTTGGTTCCGCCCCCTGTGGGTCAGGGGATGGGGTCCAAAGGACAAATATCCGAAAAACTGTCCATCACGCTAGCTAACTCCTCCCAAACTGTTGTGTGGAATTCAAAGGAATTTGATATGGGTTACCATACCATTGTGAATTTTCTGCGGGGGAAGAGTGGGTGTTCAAAAGATCGCTCTCACACACCCTCTCCATGAATTGAAATTAAGGCCAAATGAGCCACTACATGTCTCTAGCAGGATTACTAGATTCTACTTTAGCCCATGAAATTTTCATTGGTGACCAAGGGAAGACTATCTTTGAAATTTTAATACTGGAATGACTGGTTTGGTTATCGAGCCAGTCATTCTAGTGGTACATTTTTACAAATAGTCTTATCTTGCTCTGAATATCTACATTTCTGAAGATCACAGCAATGACATTTTTTGGCCACCTTGACCATTGACTGCAGGAAATGTCAATTTCCCTTTCTCCGAGATCTAACAATACTCACCATTCTGTTACTTCTGATATACAGCTGGCTCTGACAGCGGCTCTAGGACTATAGACTTAGAAAGCTTTACCGACTCCTGGGAACCGGGTACTCGGCTCCCAACTGCCGAGTACCCGTTTACCATAGAGCTCATATTGTTTGCATAGCCACCAAACAAGAGAAAACTATGGCTTGCCTCCGTGGGGCTGGGAGGCTGGGTCCGTAACAGAATGGTGAGTATTGTTAGATCTCGGAGAAAGGGAAATTGACATTTCCTGCATTCTCCTTCGATCAATACTCACCATTCTGTTACTTCTGATATACACCAGATTTGATCAGTAACCTGGTGGGAAGGGGCAAGCCATACATGCTAATTTTGCCCCTTGGAGAAAGATTTTAGACTTCAAACTTGACTAACGGAGACCTAAAAAGGACCGTCAAGTTTACGGAACCGAATCACATTCGCGTCACAGCTCCCCCCCCCTTTTTCCTCCTAAGAAAAGGGAGAGAACTAACGAACATGTATCTCGCCTGAAAACACCAATATGCCAAGAGGGTTAACTACTCCCTGCATATCGCTTGTATTAGCCTGGGAATGAGCATGAATATATACGATGAATGAACATGATACATATACATAATACAAAAAACTCTCACTTGTTGAATTACCTTATGATAACAGGACTTCAGACGTACCGCCTACAACCATTCACCGGTTCGGCCATCAGTGACACAATCTGGTTGACATCCTCTCGCCTGACCATGCCTGCTTTAGGTTCTTTTCTTACCGAAGTGAGAAAAGGGGAAAAGCAGTGTGGTCACTAACTATCGTTTCAAAACAGCTAAAGCGAGTGGATTGGCTGAGTCTGACACATCCCTCATATAGTAATCCGTGAATGAGGACTCACAGTGCCATTGTGCAACGGCCATGATGTCCTATAACGGAACACCATTGTAAAGGGCGGTCGAGGCGGCTATTCCTCTGACATTGTCTGCCCTTACGCCTTGCACCTGGTGCCCAGTCGCCATCTCGTGAGTAGTCTGAATGCATTCGACCACCCAACGAGAGATAGTATCCATGGATGCGGCGCCATAAGACTTTTTATGGCAGATCCACAGATGTCTATCGTTCGACCGTAACGAGTCAGTCCGTTTCTTGTACTTAGTCAAAGCACGGACCGGGCACCAGACACTGGCATCACGATCAAACCTAGTTAACTTCGGTATAATGATCGGTTTGCCGGGATATCTCAAAGATTGGTTCTTTGACATAACCTCTGCTCTTGGCAGAAGACGCAGACCTTCTCCAGAAACAATAAATCGGTTCCTCTCTGCCGAAAGCGCATGGATCTCACTGCGCCTTTTAGCTGAGGAAGCTGCCAATAGAAAAACCGCCTTTAGAGTCAAATGCTTTAGACTAGCCGAACGCAACGGTTCGAAAGGGTGCTTGGCCAGTACATTAAGCACTAAAGATAGACTCCAGGCTGGAATGACTACCGGTTGTCTCGGTCGGAGATTGCTCATTCCCTCAACATCACATTTAACTGGGCCACCTCTGGACTATCCCTGTTGGCTAGACAAGGGATAAATGATGCCAAAGCTGACTTGTATCCAGCAACTGTGACGGGAGCTAGTCCTCAAAAGAACAGCTCACAGAGAAAGTCTGCTATTTGCTGATAGTGGATTGAAAGGTATCAATACCCTTTTCTTCACACCAGTCTGCAAATCTGTTAACCTTGTTGTTATATGACTTGAAGGTTGACCTACTTCTCGCAGCCGCGATGAAATCAGCAGCCTGTCGAGAAAAGCCTTCCGACGTGGAACGTTGTTTGATAACATCCACGCAGTCATTGAACATCTCGGGACGCTCGTGTAGGAAGCGTCCCTTGGCCTGGGAGATTATGTTCGGAATCTCGGGCAACTGCACAGGATTTTCCACCAGCAGATCTAGAAGATCCGTGAACCACGCCCTGCTCGGCCAATACGGCGCTATTAGCAGGACCAGACACGGTTCCTCCCTGACATTCACCAAAACCTTCGGTAGAAGAATGGTGGGTGGGTACGCGTAAGCGTGCATCCCTCTCCAGCTTATCGCCAGAGCGTCTGTATCGACGGCATTTGGATCTGTAATCGGCGAGACATATGTCATGATTTGAGCATTTTCCTTTGTGGCGAACAAGTCCACGTTGGGTTTGCCCCAATGCTCGAAGATCCGTCGCAGAACTGGAGGGTTGAGGGACCATTCTGTTGGCAGGATTCTCTGTCTGCGAGACAAAGCATCCGCCAGAATGTTCAATCGGCCAGGAATACGAGCTGCTTTCAAAACAACCGAGTAATTCCTGCACCATTGAATCAAGTGCCACACCCTGATACACAGAGTGGGCGACCTGGTCCCGCCTTGGCGATTTATATATGATACTACTGTCGAATTGACCGACCGTATCAATATCACCTTGCCCCTGATCATCGGAAGGAACTCTTCCAACGCCAGTTCCACTGCCATCATTTCCAACAGATTGATATGCAGCTGACTCTCCGGGAGAGTCCATGTGCCCGAGACCTGGTTCTCCCAGGCAGGCACCCCACCCTTCCAGCGATGCATCCGTGTAAACGGACAGCTGGGGTTGGGGTAGGTGCAGCGAAACCCCTATTAGGAGATTCTGACGCTGTTTCCACCATAGCAGATGCGATATTATCGGCTCCAAAACTGGCACCAGTTTTGACAGGGGTTCTGTTCTCTGTTTCCACAGAGACATCAGATACAACTGGATAGGTCTTCGCATTAGAGCATCGTACGGGATAACCTGCTCCATGGAGACCATTATGCCCAGCATCTGAAGGAACCGCCTCGCCTTGAATGTGGTTTCCCACTCGAAAACTCTTGAGGATGGCTAACAGAGACACCACTCTGGGCTCTGATGGGTAAACCCTGCCCTCCTCAAGGTCGAATCGCATCCCCAAATAAACGAAACGTTGAGTGGGCGTCAACTCGGATTTCTCCTCGTTGACTATGCAGCTTAGATCTGAAAGTAACTTCAGAGTCAGAGCAGTATCCACGTTCAACCTGGCTGCCGAGTCTGCCTTAAGCAGCCAGTCGTCTATGTAGGTGTGTAGCGCCACGTTCTCTTTTCTGAGAAACGCTGTCACCGCAAGGACCACTCTTGTGAAAACCCTCGGAGCTGTCGACAGGCCAAACGGGAGACTGTAAACTCCCATAGTTGACTCTGAAACGCAAATCTCAGAAACCTGTGCCAACTCCGATTCATAGGAATGTGGAAATATGCATTTTTCAGATCGATCGATACACACCACATTCCTTTCCTCAATCCCGCATTACCGACCTCGGAATTTCCATCTGGAACCGAGGCGTATGGCTAAACCAATTTAATGGCCTGAGATTGAGTATGGGTCTCCATCCCCCTGTGCTCTTGGGGACAAGGAACATGTTTGAATAGAAGCCTGGAGTGTTTCGATTTGCTGGATTTATTGCTCCCTTCAGAAGCAAACCCGACACTTCCTTTTGAACGGCTTCTAACTTGTCTGGCTCCCTTGGTACGGGTGTCCAGACAGGTGCCAAAGACAGATTTTGTGGTGGAAAGTCCCACCACTCCGGCATGTAACCCTGGGATAACCATCCCAGGACCAGACTGTCTGACGTCACACCTTGCCAGGCCTCGACGAAACGCATGAGCCTTCCACCCACCATAGACGCCTCGACGTCTAACGGGGTTGTCCGGCTCGCAGTCCGCCCCCCCCCACTCTTTCTTAACGAGAGAGAGAGAGAACCATTTCGTTCTAGGCACGACGGGTATAACTGGCACCGCTGTTCCTGTCACACAGGCGCGGTCCAGGCGGATATGAAGGGAGCTTTCGTACCCTCAGGTACGCTTCGGCCCCTTCTGTCCGCCCTTTGAGGCCTTACCCTTACCCTTCCCCTTGCCCTTCCCACCTCTAGGGCGGTCAGGAGCAACATTGGGGAGGGTAGGCGCCTCTACAACCTTCCTGGGCTTCTTCGCCGGCGGCGGCTCTGAAATCCCAGCTGAAGCAGAAGTCGCAACAGGCCTAGCTTTCGCCTTGCCCTTATGCTTCTTCTGCTCCTTTGAAGGTTGTCCCGTTAGCGGTTTCCCCACAGGCCCTAGTGCATGCGCTTGTCGCACTAGCTCTAGCTGTAGGTTTACCGCTAACCGATTCTGCGCGATACTGGCGGTATCCTCTAAGATGGCCCACGCTTGGCCACCGAAGATGCTAGGCCCTGTCAGGGGTGTCCCAAGGAGACGCTCCCTGACTGCCGTAGCCGGACGCATATGGTCAATGACCATTTGCCTCCTGGATTTCGTCACACGCGCTTGCACCCTTGCCAATGCGTCCATCGACAGCACCAGGCCGTCATTGACACATGAAAGCGCCACAGGTGGCACAGGGTGGCCTGCCCCGCTTCAGCCCACACCGACTGAAGGAGACGATAAGAGTGGTTGACAGCGCTCATCGCTGCCCTCACACCCTCATCGCTAGGGACAGGACTTCTTCCTGGTGTACCTGAGACTTGTCCACAAGTGCCGGACCGGGGTGACCCGGCACGGCACTCTGGACGCCCAGTACCCATCGGTCACTCCGTGACCGACGGGACTACACCATACCTGTCGTATTCCCCCCGCGGAATACGACATCTTGCCCGCACCTCCCTGGAGGCCGCAGGGAGCTGACCCTTGGTCATCAGTTGTTTGCTATAAATAGCATCCAACCATTCTATGAACCGTGGATCCAGTCCCACTGACTGGATCCGGGCCGCGGGCAAAATCCCCGTCCTGATCGACGCAACCGACGGACGGGGCGCATCTTCATCGGCCGTGGCCGAAACCACAGACGGGTCAACCCTGGCTAGCCACGCCAGAGCATCTGACCAATCTACCTCCGATGAAGACACCCCCGCAAACACGTCACCCGTTGACGTGCTCACGGGTCTGCCAGCCACGGCCTCCCAGCAAGGAGCCACGGCTGACACGCCAGGCACTCCGGTACCACACGGTTCCGCCGCCACCCCATGAAACACTCCGGTCCATGGGGTAGGTCCACACGGAAAACCGTACGGACCCGTAGCAGTCGCGGAACCATAGCCGGACACGGGCGCCCACGGCACCCCACGTCCGACTGCCGGACCAGGCGAGATAGGTGAGTACCACGCCCGGCCCGGCACACCCGTTCCCGTGACGGCTGGTGCCAAACCAAGCCGCACGGAACCGGTGCACGGTAACGGATTTGCCTCAGCCACAGGCGGAGCCGCTGACCTGGCTTGCGCCAAACCAGACAAATGGAGGCCGGATCCGTCTAGGACGGAATCAACCTCCATATTCTCCACCTGCGGCTTCACGGGCCGCAGCAACCTCTCCTCCTCGGCCTCCTCGTCTTCAGACTCCGAAGAGTCGTCACTAGACGAGTCAACCGTGGAACCGTCCTGGCGGACGGCTCCCACACCTGACGGACCGGCCACCGCTACTGGACCACCCGGAGGTGGCCGCAGAGAAACAGAAACCCGTCTGGCCGAAGCCAGACGGGACTGCCAGGGGGCCGTACGAGACGGCCCCCTCGGTAACCAGTCCAGAATCCTGTCCGAGGACAGGATCCGTACCAGGCATGGGGAGAAACTGCCCCCCAACCTTTGGTAGCAGGGACGACACCAGCGTGGTCAGAACGCTATGCAGAAAAACCCTGCAGAGCCGGACCAAACCACGCCGGCGGTGCCATCTCCGCCACCTCCAGCTGGGGACGTGGAGCACCCGCACCGGCCGAACCGGGCGCTCCACGATTTACTCTCGGACCGCCTGACCCCGCGTCAGACCCAGCCAAGTCCTTCTGGGAAAGGAACTTAACCATCGTTTCGACGGACCACACTGCACAAACATTACACCTATGATCTATATTACACAGGGCACACATAAAACAGACATGGTCCTTGAACATTACACGGACAAACTTATGGCAGTCGTCACATGATGGCGGGGCTGGCTTGGCCTATAAAATAAGCACAAACCTACAATAAACAAGCGGAACGAGACCCGGATGGAAGGCAGACAATTAATTTTCAAATAATTTGACTCATAAATTAACCGTAACCTCCCCGCACCCCACCCCGCCACGTTACAACAACGATCGCATTGATTATGACGACAAGTACGCGGCGGGCACAACACACCCATAATAGATCCTCCAGGATGTGTAACGGCTCCAGGAATCATATCGCATAGCATTCAGGGTATATTTACTAATCAATATAAATTATACTCCTAACGAACGCAGCACGATATGTGAAGAAAACAACAAAATGTATAACAAAACTGCTGTCTCACACGGTAAAACCGCAGACCACACATCTACTCAAGAATTTTGAAACCACCGATCATTGCAAACCGATCGTGATCACACGTAAACTTGATCATTCTAAAGTTTCCGGTACCATTTTTAGTACGCAGCACCCAGAATAAGATGCGCGAATTAATGAAAAATTTTTCTTCACATAAACATCCGAGCGACCGGGTGTGACGTCACCCGCTCGGATTCTACGGAGAACGACGTCAGCCGATATTCGTGTTAGAAATACCGTAGCAAACACCTATTTTCATATCTGCCGATCGCCTGTTGGGGTTTAAAGAAGGCGATCGTCTGGCATATATCGTTGTTAGCACACGTCCCAGATTCTATGGGGACAGAAATTGGAACATGCGACACAACGAAATTTAGAGACCTAAGTCTTTTAACTATGGATAATAAAGAACAATACAACCTGGTTTTCTTGGGCGGTATTCTCCATAGTCCTTAGTTAATCCTTTCAGAACACACAAACTATCACTGATTAAAGACTTAGATTATTTTAAAACACTAAAATCCTTAATGCAAAAAGCATGTATTGCTCTTGTCGCTATGCAAACAAGAATGAGCTCTATGGTAAACGGGTACTCGGCAGTTGGGAGCCGAGTACCCGGTTCCCAGGAGTCGGTAAAGCTTTCTAAGTCTATAGTCCTAGAGCCGCTGTCAGAGCCAGCTGTATATCAGAAGTAACAGAATGGTGAGTATTGATCGAAGGAGAAATATCAAATTGTTACCATCAGGCTGGTCGGTTACAAATTGTTCTAGTCATAGTCAATTTCTACTATCCTCTGGCTCATGTTAATTTTTAAATCCTGCTTTAACAGATCATTTCCCCTTATGACATCCATATTTTCCACAACAATCCACTCCAGTCTCTGTGTAATGCAACTCTTCCAAAATCAGTGGTTGGAATTCAAACAAATTTGGTATGTGATTATGGAGTGCAAGGCAGCAAGAGGGCATTTACATTTGGCTCCGCCCTCACGGATTGGATGGGGTAACGAGGTCAAAGTGGTGAACATGGGTTCTGCTATAATGCATTATCGACCAAGCAATCTAGTTATCACTTAGATTCCATTGACGGGTAGATTCAATTTTTAGAGCACAACAGTGTTGTCGGGACTTGATGCTTGATAGATAACATTATGAACACCAGTAATCAGAGATTGTAAACCACTGCCAAGACTACCATACCATTTTTCTCACAATGTACATAGCGGTTTTAAAATTAATTTTTAGCACATCCAAATTTGTTAAATCATAGTGTATGGCCCTCTACTTTGTCAAGATTTGAGCAAAATCTAACCAGTAGTTTCCGAGATGTCCATAGATTAAAATGTGTATCCAATCTGGATCCTGGGTTTTTGTCCATATCACAGACAACTTCGGAAAATCCTTGTTTAGGTTATGTTGCTTTGTTGCGTTAAAATTTGAAACCAGTAGGATCAATATTTTAGATGCAATACCGGACGCACACAAATATAATAAATACCCCCTTCCCCTTGCAGGACAAGGGTAAAGATCCTGAAGTCTAAAAAAGTAATCTGTTGAGTATATTGTGATATATTTAATTGGAATCTATTGTTGCCTAAAGCTGCAGCAGCTTCCAATCAAATTGGACTCAATATATTCAACAAATCTACTATACATAGTCCAGTCTGATTACCTAATATGAGATTCTCTCTCCCTCTCACTTCGAGAACTTTATTTGACATTTGCACTGGTAGTTTACACAATACTTAACTGAACTAGTACAACCCTATTCGCCTGGTCGATCACTCAGATCTGTCAATCAGATGCTGCTAAACGTCCCAAAAGTAAATTCTACTACATATGGCCACAAAACTTTCGCTTATGCAGCTCCCACCGAGTGGAACAATCTACCACTTAGTCTAAAAAACTCAGCATCATTAGATATTTTCAAATCACAACTGAAAACCACCCTTTTCAAACGAGCATATTCTCAGTAGATATAGCTATTACGCACTAGCGCTTAGAGCACGCATTGTCATGGATTCAGCGCTTTATAAATGTACTTATTATTATTATTATTAATACAGTATTTAAATATTTTCACCCCTATAACACACAAGCCGGCCAAAAATGGCTACAGCAGTGACTTTGCAAAATGGCCATTTGCAGATCATGAGAATATTTTTGAAAAAGTACGACTGGAATGTCTGGCGCAATAACCGAGTGGTAAATTTTCAAACAGATTCTCTTTGTCTGGAAATGGATATTTACTGAGATGTAATTTTTTTTAGCAAATTTAAGTGTTACAGGGTTTATAAAAATCATCAAGTTTAAATTTGCTTTCATTTTTCTCTCAAATGGTGTTTCAAGCTGAAAAATAAAAGGATAGATACATTAATAACATTGCAACATGAACAGCAGCAAACCCCAGTAAGATTGACAAAAATGGACAGGACAATCAAGCGCAATAACTGGGGTGTCGGAATGTGTTTTGACCTGGGTGGGGTGGGAGTCTAAACAGTGGGAGAGGAAAAAAGGGGTCGGGGGGGGGGGGGGCATCTCCCAATCCCCCCCACCCTCGTTCTGTCCCCATGTGAACCATATCTCCACAGTGGTCAATATCTTTAAAACAATTGTATTGTCTATGCTATATGTCCTTCAAGGTTCCAGACCACTGGCCTTTGAATTTTCGTCCATGCATACCACTAACACATATCCCCCTACTATAATATATATATATATATATATATATATATATATATATATATATATATATATATTATAGTTGGGGGATATGTGATGTTTTTTCAAATTATTGGCAAGTGTCTCTCATTACCTAAACTCCACTCGACCATTGATTTAAAATAATTTCACCATGATGGATGTTCAGTAATTTTGAGAGGCTTTCAGTTATTCAGTAATGGCAAATTGTCATTATAAAATAATTTAAAAGCGTGGAAACTGAAGTTTCATTAAAATTAAACTAACTGTCATAATCTGTAACATCATATCACGTGACAAAGATAACGAACGAAATTCGCGATCTTCTTAACTACCGAGAGCGGGTCGCGTTCGCATTTCCGTATTATATATGACACTGCTAGTATAGGATGCCGTTTATAAAGATTTTCCAGCTTGCCCAATCGTTGAGCAGCTCTATAATAATAATGATAATAATAATAATAATACCCGATTCCATCTATCCGGATAAACGGGTACTAGCGGGTACTCGCTTAAATAAAGGAATTGCTTCGTCATCTTCGACATTTTTACGCAAACTATTTCATTCACAAAGATCTATTTATATTTTCCCGCAAAAATTTGTAAACAAAGTGAATTGACCAATCAACAGTGGAATTAGAAAATTCAGCCTTCTGCCGTAATGTAACGCTAAGTTTGATTGGATAAAACTCCCGTAAAGCTTGCGTATTTAGCGATCGAAAACTGGTGGTAGCTTGAGCCGATAATACGTCCCGTCGCTCCCGGTGTCTAATTGTCTCTTGTCGATAATACGTCCCGTCGGACTGGCAACGGCATTTTTTCAAGCCGATAATACGTCCCGTCGATGCCACAGGGTTAAATAACTTCACTTTTTCATGAAACAGTTGAGTTTATTCTCAGAATTATAATAACCTCCAGGCACGCTATTTACCATTGATGCCTTGCATCAATATGTGTACTTGTTTTACATGTATCTGGCTCCAGCAGCATTCTAGCCTGGTTTTAAATAAATCAGATCACTGTTAGCATAGATAAAGTAAGCCCATGAGGCGCCTGGCAAGAGCTCAAACTGTTGACAAGATATTGAGATATAATTGATAAACATATATGTATTTATCAGGTCTTGATGTCCACTAGATGCTTAAGTGCTCAGAACAGGCCAATGCAAACTAGAGCTCTAACATTATCCAAACAGAGACTTGTTATATAAGATCTTCATACATTAACCCTTTAACACTCGGCGGCTTCTGCAGTGGTCTCGAGAAATGTTCATTTGCAGACCAAGAAGACTATTTTTGAAAATTTACCACTGGAATGACGGGCTCGATAACCGAGCCAGTCATTCTAGTGGTAAATTTTCAAAAATAGTCTCTGTCTGCAAATGAACATTTTTTTTCTCCAACAAATTTGAGTGTTAAAGGGTTAATAGCATTAGCTATAGAGCTCATAAAATCCTTTAAATTCATATATTTGCGACATTATATTTAACCAGCCTTTGTCTTGAGAAATGTCCATTTGCAGACCAAGAAGGCAATTTTTTTTTAATTTACCACTAGATGACTGGCTCAATCGGCTCCGAGCCAGCCATTCCAATGTCAAATTTTCAAATTATCCTTCTTGGTCTGCAAACGGACATTTTCTATCAAAGCAATTTAAATTTGACAATTAATGGGTTAATAATACTTTCTGCGTTCCTTCCTCTTTAACCAGTTTGATGTAAAGAATTTTAATTTTCAAATCAAATTAAAGGATGAACAGGTGCTCATTTTTCAACAAATTTGGTTGAATATGTGGCTGTCTATTGTCAACCAAATTTATTTTAAAACATACACCAGTTTGCTATTGAGCCAATGGACGTTTGAACTTCCAGTTTTAGCTATTCCCAGCCCATCTTAATAGTTAAAGGACAATTCCGGGATTGGTAAAAGTGTACTTTATTTGAAAGACTATTACATGACTAACATATTGGATCCTAACTAAAAACAATAGACAAATAATACGAGTAATTATACCATCGCAAACATGGGCTTTTTTTTATCTCCCGGGCGGCGCCATTTTCTTGCAACGAGAGCGAGATCTCTCTGCTGAAAGTGCATGGATCACACTGCGCCTTCTAGCTGAGGAAGCTGCCAATAGAAAGACCGCCTTTAGAGTCAAATGCTTTAGACTAGCCGAACGCAACGGTTCGAAAGGGTGCTTGGCCAGTACATTAAGCACTAAAGATAGACTCCAGGCTGGAATGACTACCGGTTGTCTCGGTCGGAGATTGCTCATTCCCGTCACCATCACACTCAACTGGGCCACCTCTGGACTATCCCTGTTGGCTAGACAAGGGATAACTGATGCCAAAGCTGACTAGTATCCAGCAGTTGTGACAGGAGCTAGTCCTGAAAAGAACAGCTCACAGAGAAAGTCTGCTATTTGCTGAATAGTGGAATGAAAGGTAACAATACCCCTTTCCTCACACCAGTCTGCAAATCCGTTACCCTTGTCGTTACATGACTTGAAGGATGGCCTCCTTCTCGCAGCCGCGATGAAATCAGCAGCCTGTCGAGAAAAGCCTTCCGACGTGGAACGTTGTTTGACAACATCCACGCAGTCAATTTGAACATTTCGGGACGCTCGTGTAGGAAGCGTCCCTTGGCCTGGGAGATTATGTTCGGAATCTCGGGCAACTGCACAGGATTTTCCCCCAGCAGATCTAGCAGATCCGTGAACCACGCCCTGCTCGGCCAATACGGCGCTATTAGCAGGACCAGACACGGTTCCTCCCTGATCTTCACCAATACCTTCGGCAGAAGGACGGTGGGTGGGTACGCGTAAGCGTGCATCCCTCTACAGCTTATCACCAGAGCGTCTGTATCGACGGCATTTGGATCTGGAATCGGCGAGACATAAGTCATGACTTGAGCATTTCCCCTTGTGGCGAACAAGTCCACGTTGGGTTTGCCCCAATGCTCGAAGATCCTTCGTAGAACTGGAGGGATGAGGGACCCTTCTGTTGGCAGAATTCTCTGTCTGCGAGACAAAGCATCCGCCAGAATGTTCAATCGGCCAGGAATGTGAGCTGCTTTCAAAACAACCGAGAAATTCCGGCACCATTGAATCAAGTGCTACACTTTGATACACAGTGTGGGTGACCTGGTCCCGCCTTGGCGATTTATGCATGATACTACCGTCAAATTGTCCGACCGTATCAATATCACCTTGCCCCTGATCATCGGAAGAAACTCTTCCAACGCCAGTTCCACGGCCGTCATTTCCAACAGATTGATATGCAGCTGACTCTCCAGGAGAGTCCATGTGCCCGAGACCTGGTGTTCTCCCAGGCAGGCCCCCCACCCCTCCAGCTATGCATCCGTGTACACGGACAGCTAGGGGTGGGGTAGGTGCAGCGAAACCCCATCTAGGAGATTCTGACGCTGTTTCAACCATACAAGATGCGATAATATCGGCTCCAAAACTGGCACCAGTTTTGACAGGGGTTCTGTTCTCTGTTTCCACAGAGACATCAGATACAACTGGATAGGTCTTCGCATTAGAGCAGCGTACGGGATCACTCGCTCCATGGAGACGATCATGCCCAGCATCTGAAGAAACCGCCTCGCCTGAATGTGGTTTCCCACTCGAAAACTCTTGAGGATGGCTAACAGTGACACCACTCTGGGCTCTGACGGGTACACCCTGCCCTCCTCGAGATCGAATCGCATACCCAAATAAACGAAATGTTGAGTGGGCGTCAACTCGGATTTCTCCTCGTTGACTATCCAGCCTAGATCTGAAAGGAACCTCAGAGTCAGAGCAGTATCCACGTTCAACCTGGCTGCCGAGTCTGCCTTGATCAGCCAGTCGTCTATGTAGGTGTGTAGCGCCACATTCTCTTTTCTGAGAAACGCTGTCACCGCAAGGACCACTCTTGTGAAAACCTTCGGAGCTGTCGACAGGCCAAATGGGAGAACAATAAACTCCCATACTTGATTCTGAAACGCGAATCTCAGAAACCTGTGACAACTCCTGTTCATCGGAATGTGGAAATATGCATCTTTCAGATCGATCGATACACACCACATTCCTTTCCTCAATCCCACCATTACCGACCTCGGCGTTTCCATCTGGAACCGAGGCGTATGGATAAACCAATTTAATGGCCTGAGATTGAGTATGGGTCTCCATCCCCCTGTGCTCTTGGGGACAAGGAACATGTTTGAATAGAAGCCTGGAGTGTTCCGTTTTGCTGGTTTTATTGCTCCCTTCAGAAGCAAACCCGACACTTCCTTTTGAACGGCTTCTAACTTGTCTGGCTCCCTTGGTACGGGTGTCCAGACAGGTGCCAAAGACAGATTTTGTGGCGGAAAGTCCCACCACTCCGGCATGTAACCCTGGGATAACCATCCCAGGACCAGACTGTCTGACGTCACACCTCGCCAAGCCTCGACGAAACGCATCAGCCTTCCACCCACCATAGATGCCTCGACGTCTAACGGGGTTGTCCGGCTCGCAGTCCGCCCCCCCCCCCCCCTTTCTTAACGAGAGAGAGTGAGAACCATTTCGTTCTAGGCACGACGGGTATAACTGGCACCGCTGTTCCTGTCGCACAGGTGCGGTCCAGGCGGATATGAAGGGAGCTTGCGTACCCTCAGGTACGCTTCGGCCCCTTCTGTCCGCCCTTTGAGGCCTTACCCTTACCCTTCCCCTTGCCCTTCCCACCTCTAGGGCGGTCAGGAGCAACATTGGGGAGGGTAGGCGCCTCTACAACCTTCCTGGGTTTCTTCGCCGGCGGAGGCTCCGAGAACCCAGCCGAAACAGACGTCGCCATAGGCCTGGCTTTCGCCTTGCTCTTATGCTTTTTCTGTTTCTTTGAAGGCTGTCCCGTTAGCGGCTTGCCCACAGCCCCTAGTGCGTGCGCTTGCCGCACTAGCTCTAGCTGTAGATTTACCGCTAACCGATTCTGCGCAATACTGGCGGTGTCCTCTAAGATGGCCCGCGCTTGGCCACCAAAGATGCTAGGCCCTGTCAGGGGCGTCCCAAGAAGACGTTCCCTGACTGTCGTAGCCGGACGCATATGGTCAATGACCATTTGCCTCCTGGACTTCGTCACACGCGCTTGCACCCTTGCCAATGCGTCCATTGACAGCACCAAGCCGTGATTAACGCACGATTGCGCCACAGGTGGCACAGGGTGGCCTGCCCCCGCTTCAGCCCACACCGACTGAAGTAGACGATAGGAGTGATTGACAGCGCTCATCGCTGCCCTCACACCCTCATCGCATAGGGCCAGGACTTCTTCCTGGTGTACCTGGGCCTTATCCACTAGTGCCGGACCGGGACCACCCGACCCGGCACTCTGGACGCCCAGTACCCATCGGTCATCCTCCGTGACCGACGGGACTACACCATACCTGTCGTATTCACCCCGCGGAATACGACATCTTGCCCGCACCTCCCTGGAGGCCGCAGGGAGCTGACCCTTGGTCATTAGTTGTTTACTATAAATAGCATCCAACAAATCAATGAACCGTGGATCCAGTCCCACTGACTGGATCCGGGCCGCGGGCAAAATCCCCGTCCTAATCGACGCAACCGACGGACGGGGCGCATCTTCATCGGCCGTGGCCGAAACCACAGACGGGTCCACTCTGGCTAGCCACGCCAGAGCATCAGACCAATCTACCTCCGAAGAAGATACCCCCGCAAACACGTCACCCGTTGACGTGCTCACGGGTCTGCCAGCCATGGCCTCCCGGCAAGGAGCCACGGCTGACACGCCAGGCACTCCGCTACCACACGGTTCCGCCGCCACCCCATGAAACACTCCGGTCCATGGGGTAGGTCCGCACGGAAAACTGTATGGACCCGTAACCGTCGCGGAACCATAGCCGGACACGGGCGCCAACGGCACCCCATGTCCGGCTGCCGGACCAGGCGAGATAGGTGAGTACCACGCCTGGCCCGGCACACCCGTTCCCCTGACGGCTGGTGACAAACCAAGCCGCGCGGAACCGGTGCACGGTAACGGATTGGCCTCAGCCGCAGGTGGAGCCGCTGACCTGGCTTGCGCCAAACCAGACAAATGGAGGCCGGTTCCGTCCAGGACGGAATCAACCTCCATATTCTCCACCTGCGGCTTCACGGGCCGCAGCAACCTCTCCTCCTCGGCCTCATCGTCTTCAGACTCCGAAGAGCCGTCACTAGACGAATAAACCGTGGAGCCGTCCTGGCGGACGGCTCCCACACCTGACGGACCGGCCACCGCTACTGGACCACCCGGAGGTGGCCGCAGAGAGACAGAACCCGTCTGGCCGAAGCCAGACGGGACCGCCAGGGGGCCGTACGAGACGGCCCCCTCGGTAACCAGTCCAGAATCCTGTCCGAGGACAGGATCCGTACTAGGCATGGGGAGAAACTGCCCCCCAACCTTTGGTAGCAGGGACGACACCAGCGTGGGCAGGCCCCCTCGGTAACCAGTCCAGAATCCTGTCCGAGGACAGGATCCGTACTAGGCATGGGGAGAAACTGCCCCCCAACCTTTGGTAGCAGGGACGACACCAGCGTGGGCAGAACGCTATGCAGAAAACCCTGCATAGCCGGACCAAACCACGCCGGCGGTGCCATCTCCGCCACCTCCAGCTGGGGACGTGGAGCACCCCCACCGGCCGAACCGGGCGCTCCACGATTTCCTCTCGGACCGCCTGACCCCGCGTCAGACCCAGCCAAGTCCTTCTGGGCAAGGAACTTAACCATCGTTTCGACGGACCACACTGCACAAACATTACACCTATGATCTATATTACACAGGGCACACCTAAAACAGACATGGTCCTTGAACATTACACGGACAAACTTATGGCAGTCGTCACATGATGGCGGGGCTGGCTTGGCCTATAAAATAAGCACAAACCTACAATAAACAAGCGGAACGAGACACGGATGGAAGGCAGACAATTAATTTTCAAATATTTTGACTCATAAATTAACCGTAACCTCCCCGCACCCCACCCCGCCACAACAACGATCACATTGATTATGACGACAAGTACGCGGCGGGCACAACACACCCATAATAGATCCTACAGGATGTGTAACGGCTCCAGGAATCATATCGCATAGCATTCAGGGTATATTTACTAATCAATATAAATTATACTCCTAACGAACGCAGCACGATATGTGAAGAAAACAACAAAATGTATAACAACTGCTGTCTCACACGGTAAAACCGCAGACCACACATCTACTCAAGAATTTTGAAACCACCGATCATTGCAAACCGATCGTGATCGCACGTAAACTTGATCATTCTAAAGTTTCCGGTACCATTTTTAGTACGCAGCACCCAGAACAAGATGTGCGAAGTAATGAAAAAATTTTTCTTCACATAAACATCCGAGCGACCGGGTGTGACGTCACCCGCTCGGATTCTACGGAGAACGACGTCAGCCGATATTCGTGTTAGAAATACCGTAGCAAACACCTATTTTCATATCTGCCGATCGCCTGTTGGGGTTTAAAGAAGGCGATCGTCTGGCATATATCGTTGTTAGCACACGTCCCAGATTCTATGGGGTCAGAAATTGGAACATGCGACACAACGAAATTTAGAGACCTAAGTCTTTTAACTATGGATAATAAAGAACAATACAACCTGGTTGTCTTGGGCGGTATTCTCCATAGTCCTTAGTTATCCTTTCAGAACACACAAACTATCACTGATTAAAGACTTAGATTATTTTAAAACACTAAAATCCTTAATGCAAAAAGCATGTATTGCTCTTGTTGCTATGCAAACAAGAATGAGCTCTATGGTAAACGGGTACTCGGCAGTTGGGAGCCGAGTACCCGGTTCCCAGGAGTCGGTAAAGCTTTCTAAGTCTATAGTCCTAGAGCCGCTGTCAGAGCCAGCTGTATATCAGAAGTAACAGAATGGTGAGTATTGATCGAAGGAGAATTGACCATTCCAAAGTTTTCTGGCACCATTTTTAGTACGCAGCACCCAGAACAAGATGCGCAAATTAATGAAAAATTTTCTTCACATAAACATCCGAGCATCACGGGTGTGACGTCACCCGCTCGGACCCTACGGAGAACGACGTCAGCCAATATTCGTGTTAGAAATACCGTAGCAAACACCTATTTTCATATCTGCCGATCGCCTGTTGGGGTTTAAAGAAGGCGATCGTCTGGCATATCTCGTTGTTAGCACACGTCCCAGATTCTATGGGGTCAGAAATTGGAACATGGGACACAACGAAATTTAGAGACCTAAGTCTTTTAACTATGGATAATACGGAATTATACAACCTGGTTATCATCGGCGGTATTCTCCATTTTATCCAGTTATATCCTTTCAAGAATGCACAAACTATCAAATCACAGATAAAAGACTTAGATTTCTTTTCAAAAAACTTTAAATCTCTCCCTGCAAAAAGCGTGGACAGCTCTTGTTGCTATGCAAACAAGAATGAGCTCTATGGTAGATGGGTACTCGGCAGTTGGGAGCCGAGTACCCGGTTCCAAGGAGTCGGTAAAGCTTTCTAAGTCTATAGTCCTAGAGCCAGCTGTCAGAGCCAGCTGTCAGGGCCAGCTGTGTATCAGAAAGTAACAGAATGGTGAGTATTGATCGAAGGAGAATTGGCTGGGCCGAAGCTTTACAATGTTATCACATAATGGGAAAAATTCCATCAAAATATCTTAATTATTCAAATTACTACAGCTTGCCGGGCAATATTGATCGGTGATGAAAATTCCCAGATTTTATGTCAAAATGTTAATTCATTTGGTGATATCTCTGGCAATATTCACGTGAGCAGAATTATAATTGGTCAGGCAACTAACCATTTCTTTCAGCTTTAACCACACTCTAATTTAATGGCAAATCTGCGAGACAAAAAACATCTCATGCTGAATTTTATCAAAAAAAAGGATAACATATTCTCAGATAATATCTTAGATGAATAATTTTTTAAATATATTCCAGTCTTTTGAACCTCTTGTCCGATATTAACATCCATTATATCATATTAATCACGAGGTTGGCACCTATTTAGAGATCCTAGAATCATAGGAATCGTTTCAAGTTCGGCGGTTCATTTGCTATTATCATTTACGTATACTTCCTTAAAAAACATACCCGCATCTATTGGCCTCGCTTCTCCAGTCATAGCAATAGCGGTGGTATGGGCCTGACGTCGCTAGACGCGATAAAATGGCAGCGTCCCGATGTGCGAAAAATTGCCAATTTTACCGACTTTATCTAGCGATAGTTGGTTATGCTATTTCTATCTGGTTATTATTCTGGCGCAATCGATCGATCCCTGAATTCCATAACTATCAATTTTCAGAAAACTATACAGGTAAACTGTTGAATATTTTGAAACTAATTTGACTGGGTGCTGTTGCTAAATGGCAGCAACAGCGCCAACTCAAATTAGTTTCAAAATATTCGACAGAATGTTTATTAAATGGTAAAGACATAGAATTCATACACCTTGTCGGACTACGTTAAAGACACCCTACCCAAAATCGACTCATTTATGCCATAAGTCATCCTACACGTCACTTAGTTGATTATGATGTCATATGATGTATGGATAAACTGGAAAGGTCCATTGACACAGTAAAAGATAGAATATTGACATCACTGACACAAACTGGCACTGTGCTAAAGATTAAGTCAAATTATTTAAGTTTAAAAACAACATACTTTATATGACCACGTTTTAAAAAAATGTCTGGGATATTGTAATAGCCTCAATCCGACTGTCTGTCCATCATGCTATCTCCTCCCAAACCATTGGATGGAATTCAACCAAATTTGGTATGTGGCTTACCCATATGATTCCACTTTGCAAGGCATTATTTACATTTGGCTCCACCCACGGGGTCGGGGCAGGGGTTAAAGGGTAAAACCATTAGACAGAACTCAGCCAAATTGGATATGTGAGTTAACCATATGATTGTGGAGTGCAAGAGGCCATTTACATTTGGCTCCGGAGAGGGGTTAATAGGTAAAATTTTAACCTGCGGATATTGATTGCAACACATCTCGTCCCAAACCGTTAGACAGAATTCAACCAAATTTGGTATCTGAATTATCCATATCAATGTGGAGTGGATGAGTACATTTACATTTGGACCTGTCTACACGTCGTTTAGAATACATTTAGAATTTCTTGAACAAAAAAACTTTGTCACTAAAGTGTGAATCAGATCCGTCTGACACAAAAATCTTTTCAGACCAATTTGAAATACATTTCGATGCAGCCACTTTACCGCTGAACATTTAGAAAATAACCTGACTGAAGATTGTTGCTGCCTGAGGCAGCTACAAGTGTGAGTTAAATTATTTTCAAAATATCCAACATGTCGACGTATAGACAAACATGTACAATTGAACAATATATTCAAATGGGGAGCATAAATAATATATATATACATATATATATATATATATATATACACACATAATTCACAAAGTACAGATATATATAATCAGGTCGAAACCACAAACTTGGATAAATGCCAAAAAACAGATGTAAACACAAGTTGGGAGACTTGGAGAAATGACTGTATGTGTATATAAATAGTTAGGTTAGTGTGACCTACTAATGGAGTGTTTACAATTCTTGAGCTGTCTGTCTACTTGATATATAACACCTAGATCAACTATTCACCCTTACGTAATTGAGGAAAATTTTATTTTGGAACTGGTGATCCAGTAATCTAGGATCCCTAAACTTTTGGTACCATACAGATACTATAGATTAGGAAAATTAACCCTCTCACTGATGGATCCGTGAAAATGTAATTTCTTTAAAATTCATAGCAAATGATGTTGAATATTTTGAGGTTAATAACCCTTTAACACTCATATCAGCCAAAAATGTCTTCTACAGTGGTCTTGAGAAATGTCCATTTGCAGACCAAGAGAAGACTATTTTAGAAAATTTACCACAGGAATGACTGGCTCGATAACCGAGCCAGTTAATTGAATCCAGCAGTAACTTTTCAAAAACAGTTCTCTTGGTCTGCAAATTGACATTTTCTTTGAGAAAATTAAAATATTGTTGAAGAAATTTAAGGGCTAAAGGATTAATATAAGGCCTAAGGCAGCAACGGCTTCGAAAGTTCAATTTCAAAATATTCAACAGCTTTCATGTATTATTGTCTTGAAATTGATATGGCGAATTCATCGATAAAAGAGTTAAGACAAGAGAAAATGTGTTTGGCTGCCATAACAGATTATTCATGAAGATGAAGTCTTCCACTTGATTATATTGAAAATATGCAGTCTATAGTCCACACATCATAAAGTACTGTGGCTTTCATAAAGGGACCTTTCCAATTTATCAATCCATCATCTGACGTGATAATCAACTATATGACATGTAGTCATGATGTCATAATTAATTATGGCATGAATGACTCAATTTAGTCTGTCTTTAACGCTTAATAGTCTGACAGGTTGTACGAACCGTATGTCTAAATACCATTTAATAAACATGCTGCTAAATATTTTGAAACTAATTTGGCAGCAACAGCACCCAGTCAGATTAGTTTCAAAATAATCAACAGCTTACCTGTATAGTTTCTGTGGAAATTGATAGTCAGGGAGTGCATGATTAGATCGATCCCACCACGAGTGAGGTGTAGGTGGAGCTTAGCTAGAGATGGGCGGGATATAGCTAAAACTTGACAGGTCCATTATTCATACCATAACACATACAGGTAAGCATTGACAACTAACCACAGTCCTGACAGTTGATATATATATAAATTGCAAATCTCCACAATGCAACATTTGACATTTTTTTACCTAAGTGACCAGCTGTCCTAGTCCTATGGGAGGATCCTTATAAATAAATGTTATCAACTACATCTAATGAGGCACAATAAAAAAAGACAGTTATGATCAAATTATCCAGACATTTTTTTAACATGTGGGGATAATGATTGACAACTAAAGCGACACTCAGATTGAAGATCAATGAGTGATGCGGACAGACTATCTGAGTCATGTAACTGGTGGTGATGGTGGGGATCATGTGTGAGGTGTTAGTGTCATAAACCTAGTAGGCTAGTACATACCTGGATGTGGACATTGAAGCGGCCCACTCTGGGCGCAGAGATTTCTTTTTGCTATAATGTGAAAATAGCACAACATATTCATTAATCATGTTACCAATTATCATATCAGACATGTCAGAATGTTTCTTAACCCTTCAAATCTTATGGATCAGAAACTGTAATGGCAAATCCCTTTTGATGTAAGGAAAATTCTGTTTCAAATATTTTGTATCTAATTTCGCTGGGAGCTGTAGCTGCTTGTGGCAACAATAGGCTCCAGTCACATTAGTTTTAAAATATTCATCAGTATACATGCTCTATAAAATGTACCATCTAGTTGTTTGTGTGGTTATTGAGACACTTGAGTTTGAGGGGTTATAGGGTAAAGGTTATATCTTCTACAATATACAGGCTTTTGAATCCGCTTAACTGGTTAACATCAAAGCCGACCAAAAACGGCGTCTATATTGGTCTCGGAAAACATCAATTTGCAGACCAAGAGATGACTATTTTCAAAGACGTACCATTAGAATGAATGAGTGGATAGCAAAAAGAACAAATTTGTCCAATACCCATGTTATTTATACATTTGTTCAATCGGGCAGCCATGAGGTGAAATATGTTTGGAAACAGTGTTGCTGAAAGCTGTTGCTAACTGCAATTTGACCACAAAATTGGCACCTATCTTCACGACCCCCACAGACATACATTTTCCCAAGTTTGGAAAAGATCGCTCTGGTAGAAACAGAGCTATTTAAAAACGTATCAAAATTGCTATTTTGAAAAGAAAGTTGCTGAAAGCTGTTGTATTTAAGATTTTGACTCTTTGAGGAATAAAGGGTTAAGCCACAACATTTGTGACTAGGCATTGGGAAAGCTTTCAAACTTCTAAAACATGCTAAGAAAGGTGCGGAAGTATATATTTATTTGGTCTTAACATTAACCTTTTTAATATGGAAGTCACAGTCAGTTCAATATCAAAGCAACCAAACATATAACGTATTTCGCTAATTCAGCAATTTGTCTTCTTAACTACATCCGACTGATACAAGCCACCGGGCATTAACAATAATATCAATGTCCAACAACTCTGGACCTGTTGAATTTTTTGAAAACAATTTGACAGTTGTTGGTGGCTTAGCTCCCAACAACACTCGGTCAAATTGTTTTCAAAATATTCAGCATATTAACCCAGACCTCATGGAAAATGTAAGATAGACAAGACACTATTCCGAGACGCTTTTAAAGCTGACAAATTTCTAAGCAAGTGGCCAATTTAACCCTTACCACTCTGATGCCAACTGATATTCTATCTTTATACTGCAGTAATAGCACACAAAAAATGGTGTACATTTTTCAATTTTGGTGGATAATGTTAAAATTTTCCACCAAATTTTTTGCAAAATTAACATCAGTTCATCTTTTAATTTAATTTGAAAATTGAAAATTTTAACATCAGTGATAATTGGTAAGGGTTAAATATTAACCTTGCAGTTTTAACCAATCAAATAACAGTTGCCATAAACATAAGAATGTT
Organism: Chaetoderma sp. LZ-2023a; assembly: GCA_034401795.1. NCBI lineage: Eukaryota > Metazoa > Mollusca > Caudofoveata > Chaetodermatida > Chaetodermatidae > Chaetoderma > Chaetoderma sp. LZ-2023a. Next base: position 275,999,939 of record CM067369.1, on the reverse strand, counting down.
CTAATTTTGGAAATGAAATTCACCCATGGCAGTCAGTCAACAATCCAGTTCAAAATTATCAGTATTCCTATGTATAATAGAAATGTTTGGCTTAGCAAACATGTAGAAATGAACTGACTAAGACTAACAATAAACTCCATAACAGTTCAACTCTTCAACACTGGTCACACATTACCCCACTCATTCACATACCAGCCCAAGTTGCCCAACCCATTGAATGAAAAAAAATATTAATAAAGTAACCTGATGCATTCCCATTTCCAAGAATATGACATTAAGACATTTTGCTGACTCAGTGTCTCAATGATATCAAAAAGCTATCCAGTATAGATAAATTAATTGATTAATCTCAAATTTCGAAATGCATTAGGGATAAACTGTCAATAAATCCAGGATTAATTAACCATAAATATAAATTTACATAACCTGAAAAAATCCATATGGTCACTATAATTGCTTTATAAATTTTATTATAGAATAAATCCAGTGAAGCACAGAACATTAATTAAGCTTTACCACTGTGATGTCAAAATTTTCAATTATCAAATTAAATTAAAAAACACTGGTGTTCATTTGCCATCCAATTTGGTAGATGATGTTGTTGTCGTAGAGAGGATAAACAAACTGGTGTACATTTTCCAACAATTTTGTTGGACGATGTTGCTATCGTAGACAGTAGCATCGTCCGACAAAATTGTTGAAAAATGTACACCAGTTTCTTTGCTAATGACACAGAAAAAGATAACATCTTGATAGCAGAGTAATAATGGTTAATAGTTGTTTTGTCAAGAATTTGCGATTTTATCATTTAACAGTCAAGAAAATCTATATCTTTGCTCAGTGAATGTCATTAAATTTGCAAGCCAATGCTCTTTTTGAAAATTTAAAGCTGGAATGACTGGCTCTGATATGAACCCATTATTGCAGTGTTGCACCTAGGGCAAACATTTAAGAATATTTGATGTTTTGGAGGTCTCTTGCCATTATATAAGTAAATATGGAAAACAACTGCAGATGGCGGATTTGGCCAGCCTGAACATAAAGGGTTAATTTATTTTAAACTGTTTAACTTGCTATAAATACATTAATGATTGATAGCAAAATTATTTCGCTAAAAGAATTTTTTGTGCGCTGAATATAGACTAAATTACACTTCATACATGAGCAAATCGACCAGTTATGACTCTTTCACATGTCTTATGCAACCAATTTAGACATCAATCCAATGGAGGAGGGAATCAATGTGCAGCAAAGATTAATTTGAAAATGAACACCAGTTATCAAAGGAATGGGAGGGAAACCTTAAGACTTTTGAAACCTTACCATGTCAGCTTAATGGTGTTGAATGAAATGGATGGGGTGGGGTGGGCACCGGGTGGGTCACTGGGTGTATGCAGATATGCTAAAATTTATCATGATTGTTTATAATTATTACATTTCATAACGTCTAACGTCATCAATCATTATAGTTTGCATATAGTGATATACCAAAGTCAAATGCTTTAGCAGACCTAGAAACTCATTGGCCTAAGTCTTGGGAAAAAAGGACACCCCTTTAAAACCCCTTTGAAGTGGATAGCAGGCGCAGCATCCCGCGTTCATTTTCTCCAGCCAAATGTCAAACAAAACAGAACGGTTACTTTTGAAAATTTTGTGTCCTGCATAAGTGAGTTAACCGTTAACAGCTATTTTTGCATACCTCAATAGATGCCGACATGCTTATACGCCACGCATAAACTGTAAATCCGTACACTGATTATTAAATCCTAAGAGCACGACCAACGTCTGCTAACAATCTGCAACAACACTAACAGCACCATTCGATAACAAACCTCGCACTTAAGCACTCGGTGCTTTCCGGTAAACTCCGTAAAATTCCGTAAACCTGAAACGTAAGATAAAAATCAAAATAATAATTTAATTTATTGTTATTAGCGCGTTCTTTATTAAATTTCCAAAAAATTATCCCCAACAATTTTAATCTGTATTTTATGTTGCATAGGTTTTTAAAAATGCAATCGCATTTACAATTCTCCGCGCTGGTCGGTTCTAACAATTCTTTCAGTAGAATAAATTAACCAACCCAGGAAATTCTTTGGATATAGCACTCTGGCCTGGTTCCCTATCATGAGCCATGGAACCAAGCTAACATTTGAGCACGTATTAACACGAAAACTAGTGATTTTACCGATTTTTCTTAATATTTAATTTAATAACGTCGTACCATATTTCTTCTCGTTGTTTATCACGTCCGTGTTGATAGAGATCACACAACCATGAAATCGTCAGCCTAGACAATTCTGTAATGGTAAAATAATGATTTTACACTAGTTGTCTTGGTTACGTATAAAACTTTCAGTTTCTGTACCACTTGTGACTTGACATTCACTGATTAAGATTCAGATTATTTATTCATATTGGCGCAGTGCGATAGATATAGTCAAGCATTATAATATGAAATAGATTCAAGATTATAAGAGTATTTATTTCATGTTTGATATATACTATGGGTACCGAAGTTCGTGAATCTAAGCATGTTAACTCATAACTGTGCTAGAGAAATACTAACTCCACTGAATCACATCTGCAATCTATCATTTTCACAGGGTATATTTCCATCCCGATTAAAAACTGCATGCGTAACACCTATATTCAAAGCTAAAGACCCATCTGATTTTACTAACTATAGGCCAGTCTCAGTACTTCCGCTTTTCTCTAAACTTCTGGAAAGATTATACTACAATAGAACTATAAAATATCTTAATAAAAACTCTATAATCTATGAATCACAGTACGGCTTCAGAGAAAAACACTCTACCATGCTTGCCATTGTGGATATGCTTGAAAAAATAACCACATCGACATCCCTTGAGAGAAATGAACACACTCTAGGTGTATTCTTGGACCTCTCCAAAGCATTCGATACTATTGATCATGAAATATTACTTAAAAAACTAGCCCACTATGGAATTAGGGGCATTGCATTAAATTGGATATATAGCTATTTAACTAACAGAACACAATGTGTAAAATTCAGTGGGGCCATGTCAGGAGACAGGAAACTAGTCTGTGGCGTTCCACAAGGATCAATTCTTGGACCTGTGTTGTTTTTGCTATACATGAATGACCTACCCAAAGCATGTAATCACCTCTCACTAATATTGTTTGCGGATGATACCAATGCCTTTTGTAGTCACAAGGACATAGACACTGTATACAAGTATGTAAATAATGAAATGAAAAAAATCATGGACTGGTTTAAAGTGAATAAATTATCTCTGAATGTCGATAAAACTAACTATATACTTTTCACAAAATCTAAGTATTTAAAACAAATAGCTCTCCCCAAAATGCATGTAAATAATCAAGAAATTCACGAAGCACAATATGTCAAATTTCTCGGCGTCTATCTGGATAAAAGCTTAACCTGGGAGAAGCGAAATAGTGAGATCCAAGGTAGCAAAGAACATAGGTATCATGCGCAGACTTAAGCCATATCTTCCCCCTAATATTCTAAAAACTATATTGTACACTGATCCTTCCACATATCACATATTGCAATGTAATATGGACTAACACGCATAAAACTAAACTAGCACATCTAAAATCACTACAAAAGCAGGCAATCAAGTTATTCGCACAGCCAGCAGAGGGCCAGGATGTCTTTAAAACCGAAAAAATGCTAAAACTTGAAGACATTGGAGCTGTCCAACTATACACTATCTTAAGGGACTACCATAATGGCAATCTACCCTGCTCATTATCAAACCTTTTTAGGAACAACTCCAATATACACTCGCACAACACACAAACTAAGAATAACTTACACGAAACCTATTACAGAACAATGACAGCTACAAACCAATGACATGAATGCAGAAGTCACCACCATGGCAGTACAAAAACAAGTATGTACCCAGTTGCCAGGATAACAACTAGAATGTAAAATACACATCTGCAATAATAATAATAATTATGCATCCGTAATTGTTGATGTGGATGATGCAGTTGTGTATAATAATAATAATAATAATAATAATAATAATAATAATAATAATAATAATGCACCAAGAAATGTTGATACAAATAGGCCGCATTGTTATATATGATAATAATAATAATAATAATAATTATAATAATAATAATAATAATAATAATGATGCTGCACCAAGAAATGTTGATACAAATTAGGCCGTTATTATATATGACAATAATAATAATAATAATAATAATAATAATAATAATAATAATATTGTAAACAAGATATGCATGTGTTTTCCCCATTCCCATGTGTGTGTGTGTGCGTGCGTGTGTGTTAATTGTCTATTGTCTTAAATGTATACATGTAAATATTATATTATCTTCACCCATGATCCAACTATTACTGAATTATATGTTTATTATATGTTAAATGTAAGGGGTCCACCGCTGTATAGGCTCAGCCTTTGGTGGACTGCCTGTTGTGTAAATGTAAAATCTATGTGTTATATGAAAATAAATAATCTTGAATCTTGTAGCAAGTATTATAAACTCTTAAACAGATCTGCGCAAAAATTTAACACAATGTAAAATAACACTTCCGAATACAAATGCAAAAAATTTGGCACAAAACTTGAATTTTTAAACAAATTCCAAGCATCTGAACTGACCCACCTCGCCAGGTTATGTGTCAAATAGTGGTACCGAGTTTCGTGAATTGGTGATTATGCATCTTCAGCTGTCTGGTACATGCTTGTAAATCCTTAAATATCACGGTATTGGTTTGTTGAATGTTTCAACTGCTAATTTTTCCCGTTCTCCTTCGATCAATACTCACCATTCTGTTACTTCTGATATACAGCTGGCCTTGACAGCGGCTCTAGGATTATAGACTTAGAAAGCTTTACCGACTCCTGGGAACCGGGTACTCGGCTCCCCACTGCCGAGTACCCGTTTACCATAGAGCTCATTCTTGTTTGCATAGCAACAAGTGCAATACATGCTTTTCGCATTAAGGATTTTAGTGTTTTTAAAAGAATCTAAGTCTTTAATCAGTGATAGTTTGTGTGTTCTGAAAGGATAACTAAGGACTATGGAGAATACCGCCCAAGACAACCAGGTTGTATTGTTCTTTATTATCCATAGTTAAAAGACTTAGGTCTCTAAATTTCGTTGTGTCGCATGTTCCGATTTCTGACCCCATAGAATCTGGGACGTGTGCTAACAACGATATATGCCAGACGATCGCCTTCTTTAAACCCCAACAGGCGATCGGCAGATATGAAAATAGGTGTTTGCTACGGTATTTCTAACACGAATATCAGCTGACGTCGTTCTCCGTAGAATCCGAGCGGGTGACGTCACACCCGGTCGCTCGGATGTTTATGTGAAGAAAAATTTTTTTCATTAATTCGCGCATCTTGTTCTGGGTGCTGCGTACTAAAAAATGGTACCGGAAACTTTAGAATGATCAAGTTTACGTGCGATCACGATCGGTTTGCAATGATCGGTGGTTTCAAAATTCTTGAGTAGATGTGTGGTCTGCGGTTTTACCGTGTGAGACAGCAGTTGTTATACATTTTGTTGTTTTCTTCACATATCGTGCTGCGTTCGTTAGGAGTATAATTTATATTGATTAGTAAATATACCCTGAATGCTATGCGATATGATTCCTGGAGCCGTTACACATCCTGTAGGATCTATTATGGGTGTGTTGTGTCCGCCGCGTACTTGTCGTCATAATCAATGCGATCGTTGTTGTAACGTGGCGGGGTGGGGTGCGGGAGGTTACGGTTAATTTATGAGTCAAAATATTTGAAAATTAATTGTCTGCCTTCCATCCGTGTCTCGTTCCGCTTGTTTATTGTAGGTTTGTGCTTATTTTATAGGCCAAGCCAGCCCCGCCATCATGTGACGACTGCCATAAGTTTGTCCGTGTAATGTTCAAGGACCATGTCTGTTTTAGGTGTGCCCTGTGTAATATAGATCATAGGTGTAATGTTTGTGCAGTGTGGTCCGTCGAAACGATGGTTAAGTTCCTTGCCCAGAAGGACTTGGCTGGGTCTGACGCGGGGTCAGGCGGTCCGAGAGGAAATCGTGGAGCGCCCGGTTCGGCCGGTGGGGGTGCTCCACGTCCCCAGCTGGAGGTGGCGGAGATGGCACCGCCGGCGTGGTTTGGTCCGGCTATGCAGGGTTTTCTGCATAGCGTTCTGCCCACGCTGGTGTCGTCCCTGCTACCAAAGGTTGGGGGGCAGTTTCTCCCCATGCCTGGTACGGATCCTGTCCTCGGACAGGATTCTGGACTGGCTACCGAGGGGGCCGTCTCGTACGGCCCCCTGGCGGTCCCGTCTGGCTTCGGCCAGACGGGTTCTGTCTCTCTGCGGCCACCTCCGGGTGGTCCAGTAGCGGTGGCCGGTCCGTCAGGTGTGGGAGCCGTCCGCCAGGACGGCTCCACGGTTTATTCGTCTAGTGACGGCTCTTCGGAGTCTGAAGACCATGAGGCCGAGGAGGAGAGGTTGCTGCGGCCCGTGAAGCCGCAGGTGGAGAATATGGAGGTTGATTCCGTCCTGGACGGAACCGGCCTCCATTTGTCTGGTTTGGCGCAAGCCAGGTCAGCGGCTCCACCTGCGGCTGAGGCCAATCCGTTACCGTGCACCGGTTCCGCGCGGCTTGGTTTGTCACCAGCCGTCAGGGGAACGGGTGTGCCAGGCCAGGCGTGGTACTCACCTATCTCGCCTGGTCCGGCAGCCGGACATGGGGTGCCGTTGGCGCCCGTGGCCGGCTATGGTTCCGCGACGGTTATGGGTCCATACGGTTTTCCGTGCGGACCTACCCCATGGACCGGAGTGTTTCATGGGGTGGCGGCGGAACCATGTGGTAGCGGAGTGCCTGGCGTGTCAGCCGTGGCTCCTTGCCGGGAGGCCATGGCTGGCAGACCCGTAAGCACGTCAACGGGTGACGTGTTTGCGGGGGTATCTTCTTCGGAGATAGATTGGTCTGATGCTCTGGCGTGGCTGTCTGTGGTTTCGGCCACGGCCGATGAAGATGCGCCCCGTCCATCGGTTGCGTCGATTAGGACGGGGATTTTGCCCGCGGCCTGGATCCAGTCAGTGGGACTGGATCCACGGTTCATTGATTTGTTGGATGCTATTTATAGTAAACAACTAATGACCAAGGGTCAGCTCCCTGCGGCCTCCAGGGAGGTGCGGGCAAGATGTCGTATTCCGCGGGGTGAATACGACAGGTATGGTGTAGTCCCGTCGGTCACGGAGGATGACCGATGGGTACTGGGCGTCCAGAGTGCCGGGTCGGGTGGTCCCGGTCCGGCACTAGTGGATAAGGCCCAGGTACACCAGGAAGAAGTCCTGGCCCTATGCGATGAGGGTGTGAGGGCAGCGATGAGCGCTGTCAATCACTCCTATCGCCTACTTCAGTCGGTGTGGGCTGAAGCGGGGGCAGGCCACCCTGTGCCACCTGTGGCGCTATCGTGCGTTAATGACGGCTTGGTGCTGTCAATGGACGCATTGGCAAGGGTGCAAGCGCGTGTGACGAAGTCCAGGAGGCAAATGGTCATTGACCATATGCGTCCGGCTACGGCAGTCAAGGAACGTCTTCTTGGGACGCCCCTGACAGGGCCTAGCATCTTTGGTGGCCAAGCGCGGGCCATCTTAGAGGACACCGCCAGTATTGCGCAGAATCGGTTAGCGGTAAATCTACAGCTAGAGCTAGTGCGGCAAGCGCACGCACTAGGGGCTGTGGGCAAGCAGCTAACAGGACAGCCTTCAAAGAAACAGAAAAAGCATAAGGGCAAGGCGAAAGCCAGGCCTATTGCGACGTCTGTTTCGGCTGGGTTCTCGGAGCCGCCGCCGGCGAAGAAACCCAGGAAGGCTGTAGAGGCGCCTACCCTCCCCAATGTTGCTCCGGACCGCCCTAGAGGTGGCAAGGGTAAGGGTAAGGCCTCAAAGGGCGGACAGAAGGGGCCGAAGCGTACCTGAGGGTACGCAAGCTCCCTTCATATCCGCCTGGACCACACCTGTGCGACAGGAACAGCGGTGCCAGTTATACCCGTCGTGCCTAGAACGAAATGGTTCTCACTCTCTCTCGTTAAGAAAGGGGGGGGGGGGCGGACTGCGAGCCGGACAACCCCGTTAGACGTCGAGGCGTCTATGGTGGGTGGAAGGCTGATGCGTTTCGTCGAGGCTTGGCGAGGTGTGACGTCAGACAGTCTGGTCTTGGGATGGTTATCCCAGGGTTACATGCCGGAGTGGTGGGACTTTTCGCCGCAAAATCTGTCTTTGGCACCTGTCTGGACACCCGTACCAAGGGAGCCAGACAAGTTAGAAGCCGTTCAAAAGGAAGTGTCGGGTTTGCTTCTGAAGGGAGCAATAAAACCAGCAAACCGGAACACTCCAGGCTTCTATTCAAACATGTTCCTTGTCCCCAAGAGCACGGGGGGATGGATACCCATACTCATTCTCAGGCCATTAAATTGGTTTATCCATACGCCTCGGTTCCAGATGGAAACACCGAGGTCGGTAATGGCGGGATTGAGGAAAGGAATGTGGTGTGTATCGATCGATCTGAAAGATGCATATTTCCACATTCCGATAAATCGGAGTTGGCACAGGTTTCTGAGATTTGCGTTTCAGAATCAAGTATGGGAGTTTACAGTTCTCCCATTTGGCCTGTCGACAGCTCCGAGGGTTTTCACAAGAGTGGTCCTTGCGGTGACAGCGTTTCTCAGAAAAGAGAACGTGGCACTACACACCTACATAGATGACTGGCTGCTCAAGGCAGACTCGGCAGCCAGGTTGAACGTGGATACTGCTCTGACTCTGAGGTTACTTTCAGATCTAGGCTGGATAGTCAACGAGGAGAAATCCGAGTTGACGCCCACTCAACATTTCGTTTATTTGGGGATGCGATTCGACCTCGAGGAGGGCAGGGTTTACCCGTCAGAGCCCAGAGTGTTGTCTCTGTTAGCCATCCTCAAGAGTTTTCGAGTGGGAAACCACATTCAGGCGAGGCGGTTCCTTCAGATGCTGGGCATAATGGTCTCCATGGAGCAGGTTATCCCGTACGCTGCTCTAATGCGAAGACCTATCCAGTTGTATCTGATGTCTCTGTGGAAACAGAGAACAGAACCCCTGTCAAAACTGGTGCCAGTTTTGGAGCCGATAATATCGCATCTTCTATGGTGGAAACAGCGTCAGAATCTCCTAATAGGGGTTTCGCTGCACCTACCCCACCCCCAGCTGTCCGTTTACACGGATGCATCGCTGGAAGGGTGGAGTGCCTGCCTGGGATAACACCAGGTCTCGGGCACATGGACTCTCCCGGAGAGTCAGCTGCATATCAATCTGTTGGAAATGATGGCAGTGGAACTGGCGTTGGAAGAGTTCCTTCCGATGATCAGGGGCAAGGTGATATTGATACGGTCGGACAATTCGACAGTAGTATCATATATAAATCGCCAAGGAGGGACCAGGTCGCCCACCCTGTGCATCAGGGTGTGGCACTTGATTCAATGGTGCAGGAATTACTCGGTTGTTTTGAAAGCAGCTCATATTCCTGGCCGATTGAACATTCTGGCGGATGCTTTGTCTCGCAGACAGAGAATCCTGCCAACAGAATGGTCCCTCAACCCTCCAGTTCTGCGATGGATCTTCGAGCATTGGGGCAAACCCAACGTGGACTTGTTCGCCACAAAGGAAAATGCTCAAATCATGACATATGTCTCGCCGATTCCAGATCCAAATGCCGTCGATACAGACGCTCTGGCGATAAGCTAGAGAGGGATGCACGCGTACGCGTATCCACCCACCATTCTTCTTCCGAAGGTATTGGTGAAGGTCAGAGAGGAGCCGTGTCTGGTCCTGCTAATAGCGCCGTATTGGCCGAGCAGGGCGTGGTTCACGGATCTTCTGGATCTGCTGGTGGAAAATCCTCTGCAGTTGCCCGAGATTCCGAACATAATCTCCCAGGCCAAGGGACGCTTCCTACACGAGCGTCCCGAAATGTTCAAATTGACTGCGTGGATGTTGTCAAACAATGTTCCACGTCGGAAGGCTTTTCTCGACAGGCTGCTGATTTCATCGCGGCTGCGAGAAGGAGGTCAACCTTCAAGTCATATAACAATAAGGTTAACAGATTTGCAGACTGGTGTGAAGAAAAGGGTATTGATACCTTTCAATCCACTATTCAGCAAATAGCAGACTTTCTCTGTGAGCTGTTCTTTACAGGACTAGCTCCCGTCACAGTTGCTGGATACAAGTCAGCTTTGGCATCAGTTATCCCTTGTCTAGCCAACAGGGATAGTCCAGAGGTGGCCCAGTTAAATGTGATGTTGAAGGGAATGAGCAATCTCCGCCCGAGACAACCGGTAGTCATTCCAGCCTGGAGTCTATCTTTAGTGCTTAATGTACTGGCCAAGCACCCTTTCGAACCGTTGCGTTCGGCTAGTCTAAAGCATTTGACTCTAAAGGCGGTCTTTCTATTGGCAGCTTCCTCAGCTAGAAGGCGCAGTGAGATCCATGCGCTTTCGGCAGAGAGGAACCGATTTATTGTTTCTGGAGAAGGTCTGCGTCTTCTGCCAAGAGCAGAGGTTATGTCAAAGAACCAATCTTTGAGATATCCCGGCAAACCGATCATTATACCGAAGTTAACTAGGTTTGATCGTGATGCCAGTGTCTGGTGCCCGGTCCGTACTTTGACTAAGTACAAGAAACGGACTGACTCGTTACGGTCGAACGATAGACATCTGTGGATCTGCCATAAAAAGTCTTATGGCGCCGCATCCATGGATACTATCTCTCGTTTGGTGGTCGAATGCATTCAGACTACTCACGAGATGGCGACTGGGCCCCAGGTGCAAGGCGTAAGGGCACACAATGTCAGAGGAATAGCCGCCGCGACCGCCCTTTACAATGGTGTTCCGTTATAGGACATCATGGCCGTTGCACAATGGCACTGTGAGTCCTCATTCACAGATTACTATATGAGGGATGTGTCAGGCTCAGCCAATCCACTCGCTTTAGCTGTTTTGAAACGATAGTTAGTGACCACACTGCTTTTCACCCTTTTCTCACTTCGGTAAGAAAAGAACCTAAAGCAGGCATGGTCAGGCGAGAGGATGTCAACCAGATTGTGTCACTGATGGCCGAACCGGTGAATGGTTGGAGGCGGTACGTCTGAAGTCCAATTATCATAAGGTAATTCAATAGTGAGAGTTTTTGTATTATGGATATGTATCATGTTCATTCATCTTATATATTCATGCTCATTCCCAGGCTAATACATGGAGTATGCAGGGAGCAGTTAACCCTCTTGGCATATTTGTGTTTTCAGGCGAGATACATGTTCGTTAGTTCTCTCCCTTTTCTTAGGAGGAAAAAGGGGGGAGGACTGTGACGCGAATGTGATTCGGTTCCGTGAACTTGACGGTCCTTTTTAGGTCTCCGTTAGTCAAGTTTGAAGTCTAAAATCTTTCTCCAAAGGGAAAAATTAGCATTTATGGCTTGCCCCTTCCCACCAGGTTACTGATCAAATCTGGTGTATATCAGAAGTAACAGAATGGTGAGTATTGATCGAAGGAGAATGCAGGAAATGTCAATTTCCCTTTCTCCGAGATCTAACAATACTCACCATTCTGTTACGGACCCAGCCTCCCAGCCCCGCGGAGGCAAGCCATAGTTTTCTCTTGTTTGGTGGCTATGCAAACAATATGAGCTCTATGGTAAACGGGTACTCGGCAGTTGGGAGCCGAGTACCCGGTTCCCAGGAGTCGGTAAAGCTTTCTAAGTCTATAATCCTAGAGCCGCTGTCAGGGCCAGCTGTATATCAGAAGTAACAGAATGGTGAGTATTGTTAGATCTCGGAGAAAGGGAAATTGACATTTCCTGCAGTGTGGGAGTTTCGCGCCATGCCCTTCGGCCTGACCACGGCTCCCTTCGTTTTTACCCGCATAGTTTCAGCCGTGGCAGGAATTTTACACCGTCGTTCTATCCATCTTCATGTTTATATAGACGATTGGTTGGTAAAAGCAAGGTCTTCCTCAATTCTCGAAGGTATTCTTCCAGAGGTTTGCAGTCTGGCTTGCAATCTAGGGTGGATTTTGAATCTAGAGAAATCAAGCCTAGTTCCGTCGCAAATCTTTACTCATCTAGGCGTTTCTTTCAATCTGGCCAGGGGGTTAGTCTTTCCCTTGGAGCCAAGGATAGAGGCTTTATCGGTGGCCATGGAAATTCTTGCTTCCTCGCCTTGGGTAAGAGCAAGATTCCTCTTAAGAGTGATAGGTCTGATGGTCAGCGTAGAGAAGGTGGTTCCTTGGGCAGCCATGATGAGAAGGCCCTTTCAGATGTATTTGATGTCCCTTTGGAAACAGTCAGTCCATTCTATCTACCATCAGATTCCCATCAGAGAACATTTGATCCCTCATCTAGATTTCTGGAAAGACCGTTCTCTGCTACTGATGGGTGTTCCTCTGGTAAATTCCCCTCCTCAAGCAATTATTTTCACAGATGCTTCTCAGGAGGGTTGGGGAGCGGTCTGGGACTCCCTGTCAGTTTCCGGCCTTTGGTCCCTGGAGGAGTCGTCAGCCCACATCAACATTCTGGAGTTGTGGGCTGTCAAGAAGGCTCTCCTTTCTTGGTCAGATCTGGTGATAGGCCTCAAAGTGTCAATTCGGTCGGACAATTCGACAGTAGTAGCTTATATCAACAGGCAGGGAGGTACAAGGTCTTCTCTCCTTTGTCTAGAAGTGTGGAATCTGCTCTTGTGGTGCCGCAAGAGGCAGATTTTTCTAGTGTCATCTCATGTCACAGGCAGTCTGAATTTTCTGGCGGATCAACTGTCACGTCCCAGCAAGTTCGCCCACACAGAGTGGCAGTTAAAGAAGTCGGTTGTCAGAGCGATTTTCAATCTCATGGATCATCCTCTAGTAGATCTGTTCGCGACCTCTCTGAATGCCCAGATCTCCTCTTACATGTCTCCTTTTCCGGACAGTCAGGCCCTGGCGGTAGATGCCCTGTCTCAGTCCTGGACAGGGATGTTCGCTTATGCCTTCCCTCCTACTATTCTGATCCCGTTGGTGTTGAAGAAGGTCAAGGACCAAGTTTGTGAGATTCTTCTGATAGCTCCCTTTTGGCCCAAGAGGATTTGGTTTGTGGACCTTTTGGATCTTCTGGTAGACTTTCCTCGTCTCCTTCCAGTATCCCAGGACCTTCTATCTCAAGTAAGAGGTCGGTGTGTACATCCAAGTCCAGGAATCTTCTATCTATGCGTTTGGAGAATCTCGAGTCTGAAAGCTTCCAGGATAAGGTTTCTAAAAGATCTCAGGAAATTATTGATTCGGCCAGAAGGGAATCGACCCGTAGAGTTTACAAGGGTCGTCTTAAAATCTTTGGAAAGTGGTTTTCCAAGGTTTCATGCCCGAATCTGTTTCTATACCACAAGTTTTAGATTTTTTATCGTATCTGTTTGACTCTTTGAAGTTGTCGGCTAATACGGTCAGGGGATATAGATTTTCGCTTGCATCTTCCCTGCCTTGTCTTCTGAATGCCGAGGTTAAGGATACTAAGACTCTTAATAGCTTTATTAGAGGTCTAGGTAATATTCATCCTCCGTCTGCTAAGCCTTTACCTTCCTGGAATCTGGCTTTGGTTCTTCAAGTCTTGGCAGGTCGCCATTTTGAACCTATATCGTCTATCAGTCTTAAGCTTTTAACTCTTAAAGCGTTTTTTCTTGTGGCGGCTGCATCTGCTAGAAGACGTTCAGAGATTCATGCTCTTTCTGCGGAAAAGGATAGATTTATAGTGTCAGGTGACGGTTTGGTTTTATATCCGAGAAGGGATTTTCTATCTAAAACCCAGTCTAACCGTTTTCCTGCTAGTCCTATTATTTTAAAATCTTTGTCGTCTTTTTCGCCTTCCGACAAACTTTGGTGTCCGGTTAGAGCGTTAAGAACTTATAAACAGCGAACCGATTTTAAAAGAACAGATCCTTCCCATTTATGGGTTTCCTACGCGGAAGAATTATCTAAGCCAGTATCAAAGGCTACGATTGCCATATGGCTTTGTGAGACGATTAAGCTTTGCTACGAAATAGCATCTCCGGATCAAATTAATCTCGCTCATATTAAAGCCCATGATGTTAGGGGCATGTCTACTTCTTTCGCTCTTTTTGCCGGTTCATCATTAGATGAAGTCATGCAGGTGGCAGGATGGAAATCTGAGTCTACTTTTACCTCGTTTTATCTTAAAGACCAGAGTGCAGCAGCTTCATTCTTTCGTAATATTACGATTTTAACTAAAAAAGCCGAAGACCATATGCCCAGCACTTCCCACCATTTTCGTTAGGACTGTGCGTCTGTAAAAAAGGGTGAGTCTTCTTTGGTTTTTATTTAGTTCTTTAAGTTCTACTTATCCTTATTTGTTAAATCACGGTGTGATTGAGTTAAATGCACTATTATGTTATGTTATTAACATTGGGATAAGATTGGTTTGATTTTTATCCTGTGTTAATGATTCTCTAAATCTACTCCCACCGTCTGGGGACATGGAGCACTGACCAATTCTCCTTCGATCAATACTCACCATTCTGTTACTTCTGATATACAGCTGGCTCTGACAGCGGCTCTAGGACTATAGACTTAGAAAGCTTTACCGACTCCTGGGAACCGGGTACTCGGCTCCCAACTGCCGAGTACCCGTTTACCATAGAGCTCATTCTTGTTTGCATAGCGACAAGAGCAATACATGCTTTTTGCATTAAGGATTTTAGTGTTTTAAAATAATCTAAGTCTTTAATCAGTGATAGTTTGTGTGTTCTGAAAGGATTAACTAAGGACTATGGAGAATACCGCCCAAGAAAACCAGGTTGTATTGTTCTTTATTATCCATAGTTAAAAGACTTAGGTCTCTAAATTTCGTTGTGTCGCATGTTCCAATTTCTGTCCCCATAGAATCTGGGACGTGTGCTAACAACGATATATGCCAGACGATCGCCTTCTTTAAACCCCAACAGGCGATCGGCAGATATGAAAATAGGTGTTTGCTACGGTATTTCTAACACGAATATCGGCTGACGTCGTTCTCCGTAGAATCCGAGCGGGTGACGTCACACCCGGTCGCTCGGATGTTTATGTGAAGAAAAATTTTTTCATTAATTCGCGCATCTTATTCTGGGTGCTGCGTACTAAAAATGGTACCGGAAACTTTAGAATGATCAAGTTTACGTGTGATCACGATCGGTTTGCAATGATCGGTGGTTTCAAAATTCTTGAGTAGATGTGTGGTCTGCGGTTTTACCGTGTGAGACAGCAGTTTTGTTATACATTTTGTTGTTTTCTTCACATATCGTGCTGCGTTCGTTAGGAGTATAATTTATATTGATTAGTAAATATACCCTGAATGCTATGCGATATGATTCCTGGAGCCGTTACACATCCTGGAGGATCTATTATGGGTGTGTTGTGCCCGCCGCGTACTTGTCGTCATAATCAATGCGATCGTTGTTGTAACGTGGCGGGGTGGGGTGCGGGGAGGTTACGGTTAATTTATGAGTCAAATTATTTGAAAATTAATTGTCTGCCTTCCATCCGGGTCTCGTTCCGCTTGTTTATTGTAGGTTTGTGCTTATTTTATAGGCCAAGCCAGCCCCGCCATCATGTGACGACTGCCATAAGTTTGTCCGTGTAATGTTCAAGGACCATGTCTGTTTTATGTGTGCCCTGTGTAATATAGATCATAGGTGTAATGTTTGTGCAGTGTGGTCCGTCGAAACGATGGTTAAGTTCCTTTCCCAGAAGGACTTGGCTGGGTCTGACGCGGGGTCAGGCGGTCCGAGAGTAAATCGTGGAGCGCCCGGTTCGGCCGGTGCGGGTGCTCCACGTCCCCAGCTGGAGGTGGCGGAGATGGCACCGCCGGCGTGGTTTGGTCCGGCTCTGCAGGATTTTTCTGCATAGCGTTCTGACCACGCTGGTGTCGTCCCTGCTACCAAAGGTTGGGGGGCAGTTTCTCCCCATGCCTGGTACGGATCCTGTCCTCGGACAGGATTCTGGACTGGTTACCGAGGGGGCCGTCTCGTACGGCCCCCTGGCAGTCCCGTCTGGCTTCGGCCAGACGGGTTTCTGTTTCTCTGCGGCCACCTCCGGGTGGTCCAGTAGCGGTGGCCGGTCCGTCAGGTGTGGGAGCCGTCCGCCAGGACGGTTCCACGGTTGACTCGTCTAGTGACGACTCTTCGGAGTCTGAAGACGAGGAGGCCGAGGAGGAGAGGTTGCTGCGGCCCGTGAAGCCGCAGGTGGAGAATATGGAGGTTGATTCCGTCCTAGACGGAACCGGCCTCCATTTGTCTGGTTTGGCGCAAGCCAGGTCAGCGGCTCCGCCTGTGGCTGAGGCAAATCCGTTACCGTGCACCGGTTCCGTGCGGCTTGGTTTGGCACCAGCCGTCACGGGAACGGGTGTGCCGAGCCGGGCGTGGTACTCACCTATCTCGCCTGGTCCGGCAGTCGGACGTGGGGTGCCGTGGGCGCCCGTGTCCGGCTATGGTTCCGCGACTGCTACGGGTCCGTACGGTTTTCCGTGTGGACCTACCCCATGGACCGGAGTGTTTCATGGGGGTGGCGGCGGAACCGTGTGGTACCGGAGTGCCTGGCGTGTCAGCCGTGGCTCCTTGCTGGGAGGCCGTGGCTGGCAGACCCGTGAGCACGTCAACGGGTGACGTGTTTGCGGGGGTGTCTTCATCGGAGGTAGATTGGTCAGATGCTCTGGCGTGGCTAGCCAGGGTTGACCCGTCTGTGGTTTCGGCCACGGCCGATGAAGATGCACCCCGTCCGTCGGTTGCGTCGATCAGGACGGGGATTTTGCCCGCGGCCCGGATCCAGTCAGTGGGACTGGATCCACGGTTCATAGAATGGTTGGATGCTATTTATAGCAAACAACTGATGACCAAGGGTCAGCTCCCTGCGGCCTCCAGGGAGGTGCGGGCAAGATGTCGTATTCCGCGGGGGGAATACGACAGGTATGGTGTAGTCCCGTCGGTCACGGTGTGACCGATGGGTACTGGGCGTCCAGAGTGCCGTGCCGGGTCACCCCGGTCCGGCACTTGTGGACAAGTCTCAGGTACACCAGGAAGAAGTCCTGTCCCTAGCGATGAGGGTGTGAGGGCAGCGATGAGCGCTGTCAACCACTCTTGTCGTCTCCTTCAGTCGGTGTGGGCTGAAGCGGGGCAGGCCACCCTGTGCCACCTGTGGCGCTTTCATGTGTCAATGACGGCCTGGTGCTGTCGATGGACGCATTGGCAAGGGTGCAAGCGCGTGTGACGAAATCCAGGAGGCAAATGGTCATTGACCATATGCGTCCGGCTACGGCAGTCAGGGAGCGTCTCCTTGGGACACCCCTGACAGGGCCTAGCATCTTCGGTGGCCAAGCGTGGGCCATCTTAGAGGATACCGCCAGTATCGCGCAGAATCGGTTAGCGGTAAACCTACAGCTAGAGCTAGTGCGACAAGCGCATGCACTAGGGCCTGTGGGGAAACCGCTAACGGGACAACCTTCAAAGGAGCAGAAGAAGCATAAGGGCAAGGCGAAAGCTAGGCCTGTTGCGACTTCTGCTTCAGCTGGGATTTCAGAGCCGCCGCCGGCGAAGAAGCCCAGGAAGGTTGTAGAGGCGCCTACCCTCCCCAATGTTGCTCCTGACCGCCCTAGAGGTGGGAAGGGCAAGGGGAAGGGTAAGGGTAAGGCCTCAAAGGGCGGACAGAAGGGGCCGAAGCGTACCTGAGGGTACGAAAGCTCCCTTCATATCCGCCTGGACCGCGCCTGTGTGACAGGAACAGCGGTGCCAGTTATACCCGTCGTGCCTAGAACGAAATGGTTCTCTCTCTCTCTCGTTAAGAAAGAGTGGGGGGGGCGGACTGCGAGCCGGACAACCCCGTTAGACGTCGAGGCGTCTATGGTGGGTGGAAGGCTCATGCGTTTCGTCGAGGCCTGGCAAGGTGTGACGTCAGACAGTCTGGTCCTGGGATGGTTATCCCAGGGTTACATGCCGGAGTGGTGGGACTTTCCACCACAAAATCTGTCTTTGGCACCTGTCTGGACACCCGTACCAAGGGAGCCAGACAAGTTAGAAGCCATTCAAAAGGAAGTGTCGGGTTTGCTTCTGAAGGGAGCAATAAATCCAGCAAATCGAAACACTCCAGGCTTCTATTCAAACATGTTCCTTGTCCCCAAGAGCACAGGGGGATGGAGACCCATACTCAATCTCAGGCCATTAAATTGGTTTAGCCATACGCCTCGGTTCCAGATGGAAATGCCGAGGTCGGTAATGCGGGATTGAGGAAAGGAATGTGGTGTGTATCGATCGATCTGAAAAATGCATATTTCCACATTCCTATGAATCGGAGTTGGCACAGGTTTCTGAGATTTGCGTTTCAGAGTCAACTATGGGAGTTTACAGTCTCCCGTTTGGCCTGTCGACAGCTCCGAGGGTTTTCACAAGAGTGGTCCTTGCGGTGACAGCGTTTCTCAGAAAAGAGAACGTGGCGCTACACACCTACATAGACGACTGGCTGCTTAAGGCAGACTCGGCAGCCAGGTTGAACGTGGATACTGCTCTAACTCTGAAGTTACTTTCAGATCTAAGCTGCATAGTCAACGAGGAGAAATCCGAGTTGACGCCCACTCAACGTTTCGTTTATTTGGGGATGCGATTCGACCTTGAGGAGGGCAGGGTTTACCCATCAGAGCCCAGAGTGGTGTCTCTGTTAGCCATCCTCAAGAGTTTTCGAGTGGGAAACCACATTCAAGGCGAGGCGGTTCCTTCAGATGCTGGGCATAATGGTCTCCATGGAGCAGGTTATCCCGTACGATGCTCTAATGCGAAGACCTATCCAGTTGTATCTGATGTCTCTGTGGAAACAGAGAACAGAACCCCTGTCAAAACTGGTGCCAGTTTTGGAGCCGATAATATCGCATCTGCTATGGTGGAAACAGCGTCAGAATCTCCTAATAGGGGTTTCGCTGCACCTACCCCAACCCCAGCTGTCCGTTTACACGGATGCATCGCTGGAAGGGTGGGGTGCCTGCCTGGGAGAACCAGGTCTCGGGCACATGGACTCTCCCGGAGAGTCAGCTGCATATCAATCTGTTGGAAATGATGGCAGTGGAACTGGCGTTGGAAGAGTTCCTTCCGATGATCAGGGGCAAGGTGATATTGATACGGTCGGTCAATTCGACAGTAGTATCATATATAAATCGCCAAGGCGGGACCAGGTCGCCCACTCTGTGTATCAGGGTGTGGCACTTGATTCAATGGTGCAGGAATTACTCGGTTGTTTTGAAAGCAGCTCGTATTCCTGGCCGATTGAACATTCTGGCGGATGCTTTGTCTCGCAGACAGAGAATCCTGCCAACAGAATGGTCCCTCAACCCTCCAGTTCTGCGACGGATCTTCGAGCATTGGGGCAAACCCAACGTGGACTTGTTCGCCACAAAGGAAAATGCTCAAATCATGACATATGTCTCGCCGATTACAGATCCAAATGCCGTCGATACAGACGCTCTGGCGATAAGCTGGAGAGGGATGCACGCTTACGCGTACCCACCCACCATTCTTCTACCGAAGGTTTTGGTGAAGGTCAGGGAGGAACCGTGTCTGGTCCTGCTAATAGCGCCGTATTGGCCGAGCAGGGCGTGGTTCACGGATCTTCTAGATCTGCTGGTGGAAAATCCTGTGCAGTTGCCCGAGATTCCGAACATAATCTCCCAGGCCAAGGGACGCTTCCTACACGAGCGTCCCGAGATGTTCAATGACTGCGTGGATGTTATCAAACAACGTTCCACGTCGGAAGGCTTTTCTCGACAGGCTGCTGATTTCATCGCGGCTGCGAGAAGTAGGTCAACCTTCAAGTCATATAACAACAAGGTTAACAGATTTGCAGACTGGTGTGAAGAAAAGGGTATTGATACTTTTCAATCCACTATCAGCAAATAGCAGACTTTCTCTGTGAGCTGTTCTTTTGAGGACTAGCTCCCGTCACAGTTGCTGGATACAAGTCAGCTTTGGCATCATTTATCCCTTGTCTAGCCAACAGGGATAGTCCAGAGGTGGCCCAGTTAAATGTGATGTTGAGGGAATGAGCAATCTCCGACCGAGACAACCGGTAGTCATTCCAGCCTGGAGTCTATCTTTAGTGCTTAATGTACTGGCCAAGCACCCTTTCGAACCGTTGCGTTCGGCTAGTCTAAAGCATTTGACTCTAAAGGGGGGTTTTCTATTGGCAGCTTCCTCAGCTAAAAGGCGCAGTGAGATCCATGCGCTTTCGGCAGAGAGGAACCGATTTATTGTTTCTGGAGAAGGTCTGCGTCTTCTGCCAAGAGCAGAGGTTATGTCAAAGAACCAATCTTTGAGATATCCCGGCAAACCGATCATTATACCGAAGTTAACTAGGTTTGATCGTGATGCCAGTGTCTGGTGCCCGGTCCGTGCTTTGACTAAGTACAAGAAACGGACTGACTCGTTACGGTCGAACGATAGACATCTGTGGATCTGCCATAAAAAGTCTTATGGCGCCGCATCCATGGATACTATCTCTCGTTGGGTGGTCGAATGCATTCAGACTACTCACGAGATGGCGACTGGGCACCAGGTGCAAGGCGTAAGGGCAGACAATGTCAGAGGAATAGCCGCCTCGACCGCCCTTTACAATGGTGTTCCGTTATAGGACATCATGGCCGTTGCACAATGGCACTGTGAGTCCTCATTCACGGATTACTATATGAGGGATGTGTCAGACTCAGCCAATCCACTCGCTTTAGCTGTTTTGAAACGATAGTTAGTGACCACACTGCTTTTCCCCTTTTCTCACTTCGGTAAGAAAAGAACCTAAAGCAGGCATGGTCAGGCGAGAGGATGTCAACCAGATTGTGTCACTGATGGCCGAACCGGTGAATGGTTGTAGGCGGTACGTCTGAAGTCCTGTTATCATAAGGTAATTCAACAAGTGAGAGTTTTTTGTATTATGTATATGTATCATGTTCATTCATCGTATATATTCATGCTCATTCCCAGGCTAATACAAGCGATATGCAGGGAGTAGTTAACCCTCTTGGCATATTGGTGTTTTCAGGCGAGATACATGTTCGTTAGTTCTCTCCCTTTTCTTAGGAGGAAAAAGGGGGGGGGAGCTGTGACGCGAATGTGATTCGGTTCCGTAAACTTGACGGTCCTTTTTAGGTCTCCGTTAGTCAAGTTTGAAGTCTAAAATCTTTCTCCAAGGGGCAAAATTAGCATGTATGGCTTGCCCCTTCCCACCAGGTTACTGATCAAATCTGGTGTATATCAGAAGTAACAGAATGGTGAGTATTGATCGAAGGAGAATGCAGGAAATGTCAATTTCCCTTTCTCCGAGATCTAACAATACTCACCATTCTGTTACGGACCCAGCCTCCCAGCCCCACGGAGGCAAGCCATAGTTTTCTCTTGTTTGGTGGCTATGCAAACAATATGAGCTCTATGGTAAACGGGTACTCGGCAGTTGGGAGCCGAGTACCCGGTTCCCAGGAGTCGGTAAAGCTTTCTAAGTCTATAGTCCTAGAGCCGCTGTCAGAGCCAGCTGTATATCAGAAGTAACAGAATGGTGAGTATTGTTAGATCTCGGAGAAAGGGAAATTGACATTTCCTGCATTCTCCTTCGATCAATACTCACCATTCTGTTACTTCCGATATACAGCTGGCCCTGACAGCGGCGCTAGGATTATAGACTTAGAAAGCTTTACCGACTCCTGGGAACCGGGTACTCGGCTCCCAACTGCCGAGTACCCGTTTACCATAGAGCTCATTCTTGTTTGCATAGCAACAAGAGCAATACATGCTTTCTGCATTGAGGATTTTAGTGGTTTTTTGTGAAAGAAAATCTAAGTCTTTAATCTGTGATAGTTTGTGTGTTCGTGAAAGGATTAACTAAGGATACTATGGAGAATACCGCCGAAGATAACCAGGTTGTATCGTTCTTTATTATCCATAGTTAAAAGACTTAGGTCTCTAAATTTCGTTGTGTCGCATGTTCCAATTTCTGACCCCATAGAATCTGGGACGTGTGCTAACAACGATATATGCCAGACGATCGCCTTCTTTAACCCCCAACAGGCGATCGGCAGATATGAAAATAGGTGTTATGCTACGGTATTTCTAACACGAATATCGGCTGACGTCGTTCTCCGTAGGATCCGAGCGGGTGACGTCACACCCGGTCGCTCGGATGTTTATGTGAAGAAAGCAAGCTCCCTTCATATCCGCCTGGACCGCGCCTGTGCGACAGGAACAGCGGTGCCAGTTATACCCGTCGTGCCTAGAACGAAAAGGTTCTCACTCTCTCTCGTTAAGAAAGAGGGGGGGGGGGGGGGGGGCGGACTGCGAGCCTGGCTCATGCGTTTCGTCGAGGCCTGGCGACGTGTGACGTCAGACAGTCTGGTCCTGGGATGGTTATCCCAGGGTTACATGCCGGAGTGGTGGGACTTTCCGCCACAAAATCTGTCTTTGGCACCTGTCTGGACACCCGTACCAAGGGAGCCAGACAAGTTAGAAGCCGTTCAAAAGGAAGTGTCGGGTTTGCTTCTGAAGGGAGCAATAAAACCAGCAAACCGGAACACTCCAGGCTTCTATTCAAACATGTTCCTTGTCCCCAAGAGCACCCATACTCAATATCAGGCCATTAAATTGGTTTATCCATACGCCTCGGTTCCAGATGGAAACGCCGAAGTCGGTAATGGCGGGATTGAGGAAAGGAATGTGGTGTGTATCGATCGATCTGAAAGATGCATATTTCCACATTCCGATGAATCGGAGTTGGCACAGGTTTCTGAGATTTGCGTTTCAGAATCAAGTATGGGAGTTTACAGTTCTCCCGTTTGGCCTGTCGACAGCTCCGAGGGTTTTCACAAGAGTGGTACTTGCGGTGACAGCGTTTCTCAGAAAAGAGAACGTGGCGCTACACACCTACATAGACGACTGGCTGCTCAAGGCAGACTCGGCAGCCTGGTTGAACGTGGATACTGCTCTGACTCTGAAGTTACTTTCAGATCTAGGCTGGATAGTCAACGAGGAGAAATCCGAGTTGACGCCCACTCAACATTTCGTTTATTTGCGGATGCGATTCGACCTCGAGGAGGGCAGGGTTTACCCGTCAGAGCCCAGAGTGGTGTCTCTGTTAGCCATCCTCAGGAGTTTTCGAGTGGGAAACCACATTCAGGCGAGGCGGTTCCTTCAGATGCTGGGCATTATGGTCTCCATGGAGCAGGTTATCCCGTACGCTGCTCTAATGCGAAGACCTATCCAGTTGTATCTGATGTCTCTGTGGAAACAGAGAACAGAACCCCTGTCAAAACTGGTGCCAGTTTTAGAGCCGATAATATCGCATCTTCTATGGTGGAAACAGCGTCAGAATCTCCTAATAGGGGTTTCGCTGCACCTACCCCACCCCCAGCTGTCCGTTTACACGGATGCATCGCTGGAGGGGTGGGGTGCCTGCCTGGGAGAACACCAGGTCTCGGGCACATGGACTCTCCCGGAGAGTCAGCTGCATATCAATCTGTTGGAAATGATGGCAGTGGAACTGGCGTTGGAAGAGTTCCTTCCGATGATCAGGGGCAAGGTGATATTGATACGGTCGGACAATTCGACAGTAGTATCATATATAAATCGCCAAGGCGGGACCAGGTCGCCCACCCTGTGCATCAGGGTGTGGCACTTGATTCAATGGTGCAGGAATTACTCGGTTGTTTTGAAAGCAGCTCATATTCCTGGCTGATTGAACATTCTGGCGGATGCTTTGTCTCGCAGACAGAGAATCTTGCCAACAGAATGGTCCCTCAACCCTCCAGTTCTACGACGGATCTTCGAGCATTGGGGCAAACCCAACGTGGACTTCTTCGCCACAAAGGAAAATGCTCAAATCATGACATATGTCTCGCCGATACCAGATCCAAATGCCGTCGATACAGACGCTCTGGCGATAAGCTGGAGAGGGATGCACGCTTACGCGTACCCACCCACCATTCTTCTACCGAAGGTATTGGTGAAGGTCAGGGAGGAGCCGTGTCTGGTCCTGCTAATAGCGCCGTATTGGCCGAGCAGGGCGTGGTTCACGGATCTTCTAGATCTGCTGGTGGAAAATCCTGTGCAGTTGCCCGAGATTCCGAACATAATCTCCCAGGCCAAGGGATGCTTCCTACACGAGCGTCCCGAAATGTTCAAATTGACTGCGTGGATGTTGTCAAACAACGTTCCACGTCGGAAGGCTTTTCTCGACAGGCTGCTGATTTCATCGCGGCTGCGAGAAGGAGGTCAACCTTCAAGTCATATAACAACAAGGTTAACAGATTTGCAGACTGGTGTGAAGAAAAGGGTATTGATACCTTTCAATCCACTATTCAGCAAATAGCAGACTTTCTCTGTGAGCTGTTCTTTTCAGGACTAGCTCCCTTCACAGTTGCTGGATACAAGTCAGCTTTGGCATCAGTTATCCCTTGTCTAGCCAACAGGGATAGTCCAGAGGTGGCCCAGTTAAATGTGATGTTGAAGGGAATGAGCATTCTCCTTCGATCAATACTCACCATTCTGTTACTTCTGATATACAGCTGGCCCTGACAGCGGCTCTAGGATTATAGACTTAGAAAGCTTTACCGACTCCTGGGAACCGGGTACCCGGCTCCCCACTGCCGAGTACCCGTTTACCATAGAGCTCATTCTTGTTTGCATAGCAACAAGTGCAATACATGCTTTTCGCATTAAGGATTTTAGTGTTTTTTAAAAAGAATCTAAGTCTTTAATCAGTGATAGTTTGTGTGTTCTGAAAGGATAACTAAGGACTATGGAGAATACCGCCCAAGACAACCAGGTTGTATTGTTCTTTATATCCATAGTTAAAAGACTTAGGTCTCTAAATTTCGTTGTGTCGCATGTTCCAATTTCTAACCCCATAGAATCTGGGACGTGTGCTAGCAACGATATACCAGACGATCGCCTTCTTTAAACCGCAACAGGCGATCGGCAGATATGAAAATAGGTGTTTGCTACGGTATTTCTAACACGAATATCGGCTGACGTCGTTCTCCGTAGAATCCGAGCGGGTGACGTCACACCCGGTCGCTCGGATGTTTATGTGAAGAAAAATTTTTTCATTAATTCGCGCATCTTGTTCTGGGTGCTGCGTACTAAAAAATGGTACCGGAAACTTTAGAATGATCAAGTTTACATGCGATCACGATCGGTTTGCAATGATCACGATCGGTTTACCGTGTGAGACAGCAGTTGTTATACATTTTGTTGTTTTCTTCACATATCGTGCTGCGTTCGTTAGGAGTATAATTTATATTGATTAGTAAATATACCCTGAATGCTATGCGATATGATTCCTGGAGCCGTTACACATCCTGTAGGATCTATTATGGGTGTGTTGTGCCCGCCGCGTTCTTGTCGTCATAATCAATGCGATCGTTGTTGTAACGTGGCGGGGTGGGGTGCGGGAGGTTACGGTTAATTTATGAGTCAAAATATTTGAAAATTAATTGTCTGCCTTCCATCCGTGTCTCGTTCCGCTTGTTTATTGTAGGTTTGTGCTTATTTTATAGGCCAAGCCAGCCCCGCCATCATGTGACGACTGCCATAAGTTTGTCCGTGTAATGTTCAAGGACCATGTCTGTTTTAGGTGTGCCCTGTGTAATATAGATCATAGGTGTAATGTTTGTGCAGTGTGGTCCGTCGAAACGATGGTTAAGTTCCTTGCCCAGAAGGACTTGGCTGGGTCTGACGCGGGGTCAGGCGGTCCGAGAGGAAATCGTGGAGCGCCCGGTTCGGCCGGTGGGGGTGCTCCACGTCCCCAGCTGGAGGTGGCGGAGATGGCACCGCCGGCGTGGTTTGGTCCGGCTATGCAGGGTTTTCTGCATAGCGTTCTGCCCACGCTGGTGTCGTCCCTGCTACCAAAGGTTGGTGGGCAGTTTCTCCCCATGCCTGGTACGGATCCTGTCTTCGGACAGGATTCTGGACTGGTTACCGAGGGGGCCGTCTCGTACGGCCCCCTGGCGGGTCCGTCTGGCTTCGGCCAGACGGGTTCTGTCTCTCTGCGGCCACCTCCGGGTGGTCCAGTAGCGGTGGTCGGTCCGTCAGGTGTGGGAGCCGTCCGCCAGGACGGCTCCACGGTTTATTCGTCTAGTGACGGCTCTTCGGAGTCTGAAGACGATGAGGCCGAGGAGGAGACGTTGCTGCATCCCGTGAAGCCGCAGGTGGAGAATATGGAGGTTGATTCCGTCCTGGACGGAACCGGCCTCCATTTGTCTGGTTTGGCACAAGCCAGGTCAGCGGCTCCGCCTGCGGCTGAGGCCAATCCGTTACCGTGCACCGGTTCCGCGCGGCTTGGTTTGTCACCAGCCGTCAGGGGAACCGGTGTGCCGGGCCAGGCGTGGTACTCACCTATCTCGCCTGGTCCGGCAGCCGGACATGGGGTGCCGTTGGCGCCCGTGGCCGGCTATGGTTCCGCGACGGTTACGGGTCCGTACGGTTTTCCGTGCGGACCTACCCCATGGACCGGAGTGTTTCATGGGGTGGCGGCGGAACCATGTGGTAGCGGAGTGCCTGGCGTGTCAGCCGTGGCTCCTGGCCGGGAGGCCATGGCTGGCAGACCCGTAAGCATGTCAACGGGTGACGTGTTTGCGGGGGTATCTTCTTCGGAGTTAGATTGGTCTGATGCTCTGGCGTGGCTAGCCAGAGTTGACCCGTCTGTGGTTTCGGCCACGGCCGATGAAGATGCGCCCCGCCCGTCGGTTGCGTCGATTAGGACGGGGATTTTGCCCGCGGCTCATTGATTTGTTGGATGCTATTTATAGTAAACAACTAATGACCAAGGGTCAGCTCCCTGCGGCCTCCAGGGAGGTGCGGGCAAGGTGCCGTATTCCGCGGGGTGAAGACGACAGGTATGGTGTAGTCCCGTCGGTCACGGAGGATGACCGATGGGTACTGGGCGTCCAGAGTGCCGGGTCGGGTGGTCCCGGTCCGGCACTAGTGGATAAGGCCCAGGTACACCAGGAAGAAGTCCTGGCCCTATGCGATGAGGGTGTGAGGGCAGCCATGAGCGCTGTCAATCACTCCTATCGTCTACTTCAGTCGGTGTGGGCTGAAGCTGGGGCAGGCCACCCTGTGCCACCTGTGGCGCTATCGTGCGTTAATGACGGCTTGGTGCTGTCAATGGACGCATTGGCAAGGGTGCAAGCGCGTGTGACGAAGTCCAGGAGGCAAATGGTCATTGACCATATGCGTCCGGCTACGGCAGTCAGGGAGCGTCTTCTTGGGACGCCCCTGACAGGGCCTAGCATCTTTGGTGGCCAAGCGCGGGCCATCTTAGAGGACACCGCCAGTATTGCGCAGAATCGGTTAGCGGTAAATCTCCAGCTAGAGCTGGTGCGGCAAGCGCACGCACTAGGGGCTGTGGGCAAGCCGCTAACCGGACAGCCTTCAAAGAAACAGAAAAAGCATAAGGGCAAGGCGAAAGCCAGGCCTATTGCGACGTCTGTTTCGTCTGGGTTCTCAGAGCCGCCGCCGGCGAAGAAACCCAGGAAGGCTGTAGAGGCGCCTACCCTCCCCAATGTTGCTCCTGACCGCCCTAGAGGTGGTAAGGGCAAGGGGAAGGGTACGGGTAAGGCCTCAAAGGGCGGACAGAAGGGGGCCGAAGCGTACCTGAGGGTACGCAAGCTCCCTTCATATCCGCCTGGACCGCACCTGTGCGACGGGAACAGCGGTGCCAGTTATACCCATCGTACCTAGAATGAAATGGTTCTCACTCTCTCTCGTTAAGAAAGGGGGGGGGGGGGCGGACTGCGAGCCGGACAACCCCGTTAGACGTCGAGGCGTCTATGGTGGGTGGAAGGCTCATGCGTTTCGTCGAGGTTGGGCGAGGTGTGACGTCAGACAGTCTGGTCCTGGGATGGTTATCCCAGGGTTACATGCCGGAGTGGTGGGACTTTCCGCCACAAAATCTGTCTTTGGCACCAGTCTGGACACCCGTACCAAGGGAGCCAGACAAGTTAGAAGCCGTTCAAAAGGAAGTGTCGGGTTTGCTTCTGAAGGGAGCAATAAAACCAGCAAACCGGAACACTCCAGGCTTCTATTCAAACATGTTCCTTGTCCCCAAGAGCACGGGGGGATGGAGACCCATACTCAATCTCAGGCCATTAAATTGGTTTATCCATACGCCTCGGTTCCAGATGGAAACACCGAGGTCGGTAATGGCGGGATTGAGGAAAGGAATGTGGTGTGTATCGATCGATCTGAAAGATGCATATTTCCACATTCCGATCAATCGGAGTTGGCACAGGTTTCTGAGATTTGCGTTTCAGAATCAAGTATGGGAGTTTACAGTTCTCCCGTTTGGCCTGTCGACAGCTCCGAGGGTTTTTCACAAGAGTGGTCCTTGCGGTGACAGCGTTTCTCAGAAAAGAGAACGTGGCGCTACACACCTACATAGACGACTGGCTGCTCAAGGCAGACTCGGCAGCCAGGTTGAACGTGGATACTGCTCTGACTCTGAAGTTACTTTCAGATCTAGGCTGGATAGTCAACGAGGAGAAATCCGAGTTGACACCCACTCAACATTTCGTTTATTTGGGGATGCGATTCGACCTCGAGGAGGGCAGGGTTTACCCGTCAGAGCCCAGAGTGGTGTCTCTGTTAGCCATCCTCGGGAGTTTTCGAGTGGGAAACCACATTCAGGCAAGGCGGTTCCTTCAGATGCTGGGCATGATGGTCTCCATGGAGCAGGTTATCCCGTACGCTGCTCTAATGCGAAGACCTATCCAGTTGTATCTGATGTCTCTGTGTAAACAGAGAACAGAACCCCTGTCAAAACTGGTGCCAGTTTTGGAGCCGATAATATCGCATCTTCTATGGTGGAAACAGCGTCAGAATCTCCTAATAGGGGTTTCGCTGCACCTACCCCACCCCCAGCTGTCCGTTTACACGGATGCATCGCTGGAAGGGTGGGGTGCCTGCCTGGGAGAACACCAGGTCTCGGGCACATGGACTCTCCCGGAGAGTCAGCTGCATATCAATCTGTTGGAAATGATGGCAGTGGAACTGGCGTTGGAAGAGTTCCTTCCGATGATCAGGGGCAAGGTGATATTGATACGGTCGGACAATTCGACAGTAGTATCATATATAAATCGCTAAGGAGGGACCAGGTCGCCCACCCTGTGCATCAGGGTGTGGCACTTGATTCAATGGTGCAGGAATTACTCGGTTGTTTTGAAAGCAGCTCATATTCCTGGCCGATTGAACATTCTGGCGGATGCTTTGTCTCGCAGACAGAGAATCCTGCCAACAGAATGGTCCCTCAACCCTCCAGTTCTACGACGGATCTTCGAGCATTGGGGCAAACCCAACGTGGACTTGTTCGCCACAAAGGAAAATGCTCAAATCATGACATATGTCGCGCCGATTCCAGATCCAAATGCCGTCGATACAGACGCTCTGGCGATAAGCTGGAGAGGGATGCACGCTTACGCGTATCCACCCACCATTCTTCTACCGAAGGTATTGGTGAAGGTCAGGGAGGAACCGTGTCTGGTCCTGCTAATAGCGCCGTATTGGCCGAGCAGGGCGTGGTTCACGGATCTTCTAGATCTGCTGGTGGAAAATCCTGTGCAGTTGCCCGAGATTCCGAACATAATCTCCCAGGCCAAGGGACGCCTCCTGCACGAGCGTCCCGAAATGTTCAAATTGACTGCGTGGATGTTGTCAAACAACGTTCCACGTCGGAAGGCTTTTCTCGACAGGCTGCTGATTTCATCGCGGCTGCGAGAAGGAGGTCAACCTTCAAGTCATATAACAACAAGGTTAACAGATTTGCAGACTGGTGTGAAGAAAAGGGTATTGATACCTTTCAATCCACTATTCAGCAAATAGCAGACTTTCTCTGTGAGCTGTTCTTTACAGGACTAGCTCCCGTCACAATTGCTGGATACAAGTCAGCTTTGGCATCAGTTATCCCTTGTCTAGCCAACAGGGATAGTCCAGAGGTGGCCCAGTTAAACGTGATGTTGAAGTGAATGAGCAATCTCCGCCCGAGACAACCGGTAGTCATTCCAGCCTGGAGTCTATCTTTAGTGCTTAATGTACTGGCCAAGCACCCATTCGAACCGTTGCGTTCGGCTAGTCTAAAGCATTTGACTCTAAAGGCGGTCTTTCTATTGGCAGCTTCCTCAGCTAGAAGGCGCAGTGAGATCCATGCGCTTTCGGCAGAGAGGAACCGATTTATTGTTTCTGGAGAAGGTCTGCGTCTTCTGCCAAGAGCAGAATTTTTGTCAAAGAACCAATCTTTGAGATATCCCGGCAAACCGATCATTATACCGAAGTTAACCAGGTTTGATCGTGATGCCAGTGTCTGGTGCCCGGTCCGTGCTTTGACTAAGTACAAGAAACGGACTGACTCGTTACGGTCGAACGATAGACATCTGTGGATCTGCCATAAAAAGCCTTATGGCGCCGCATCCATGGATACTATCTCTCGTTGGGTGGTCGAATGCATTCAGACTACTCATGAGATGGCGACTGGGCACCAGGTGCAGGGCGTAAGGGCACACGATGTTAGAGGAATAGCCGCCTCGACCGCCCTTTACAATGGTGTTCCGTTAGAGGACATCATGGCCGTTGCACAATGGCACTGTGAGTCCTCATTTACGGATTACTATATGAGGGATGTGTCAGACTCAGCCAATCCACTCGCTTTAGCTGTTTTGAAACGATAGTTAGTGACCACACTGCTTTTCCCCTTTTTTCACTTTGGTAAGAAAAGAACCTAAAGCAGGCATGGTCAAGCGAGAGGATGTCAACCAGATTGTGTCACTGATGGCCGAACCGGTGAATGGTTGTAGGCGGTACGTCTGAAGTCCTGTTATCATAAGGTAATTCAACAAGTGAGAGTTTTTTGTATTATGTATATGTATCATGTTCATTCATCTTATATATTCATGCTCATTCCCAGGCTAATACAAGCGATATGCAGGGAGTAGTTAACCCTCTTGGCATATTGGTGTTTCAGGCGAGATACATGTTCGTTAGTTCTCTCCCTTTTCTTAGGAGGAAAAAGGGGGGGGGGGCTGTGACGCGAATGTGATTCGGTTCCGTGAACTTGACGGTCCTTTTAGGTCTCCGTTAGTCAAGTTTGAAGTCTAAAATCTTTCTCCAAGGGGCAAAATTAGCATGTATGGCTTGCCCCTTCCCACCAGGTTACTGATCAAATCTGGTGTATATCAGAAGTAACAGAATGGTGAGTATTGATCGAAGGAGAATGCAGGAAATGTCAATTTCCCTTTCTCCGAGATCTAACAATACTCACCATTCTGTTACGGACCCAGCCTCCCAGCCCCACGGAGGCAAGCCATAGTTTTCTCTTGTTTGGTGGCTATGCAAACAATATGAGCTCTATGGTAAACGGGTACTCGGCAGTGGGGAGCCGGGTACCCGGTTCCCAGGAGTCGGTAAAGCTTTCTAAGTCTATAATCCTAGAGCCGCTGTCAGGGCCAGCTGTATATCAGAAGTAACAGAATGGTGAGTATTGTTAGATCTCGGAGAAAGGGAAATTGACATTTCCTGCAATCTCCGCCCGAGACAACCGGTAGTCATTCCAGCCTGGAGTCTATCTTTAGTGCTTAATGTACTGGCCAAGCACCCTTTCGAACCGTTGCGTTCGGCTAGTCTAAAGCATTTGACTCTAAAGGCGGTCTTTCTATTGGCAGCTTCCTCAGCTAGAAGGCGCAGTGAGATCCATGCGCTTTCGGCAGAGAGGAACCGATTTATTGTTTCTGGAGAAGGTCTGCGTCTTCTGCCAAGAGCAGAGTTTATGTCAAAGAACCAATCTTCGAGATATCCCGGCAAATCGATCATTATACCGAAGTTAACTAGGTTTGATCGTGATGCCAGTGTCTGGTGCCCGGTCCGTGCTTTGACTAAGTACAAGAAACGGACTGACTCGTTACGGTCGAACGATAGACATCTGTGGATCTGCCATAAAAAGCCTTATGGCGCCGCATCCATGGATACTATCTCTCGTTGGGTGGTCGAATGCATTCAGACTACTCACGAGATGGCGACTGGGCACCAGGTGCAAGGCGTAAGGGCACACGATGTCAGAGGAATAGCCGCCTCGACCGCCCTTTACAATGGTGTTCCGTTAGAGGACATCATGGCCGTTGCACAATGGCACTGTGAGTCCTCATTCACGGATTACTATATGAGGGATGTGTCAGGCTCAGCCAATCCACTCGCTTTAGCTGTTTTGAAACGATAGTTAGTGACCACACTGCTCTTCACCATTTTTTCACTTTGGTAAGAAAAGAACCTAAAGCAGGCATGGTCAGGCGAGAGGATGTCAACCAGATTGTGTCACTGATGGCCGAACCGGTGAATGGTTGGAGGCGGTACGTCTGAAGTCCAATTATCATAAGGTAATTCAATAAGTGAGAGTTTTTTGTATTATGTATATGTATCATGTTCATTCATCTTATATATTCATGCTCATTCCCAGGCTAATACATGGAATATGCAGGGAGTAGTTAACCCTCTTGGCATATTTGTGTTTTCAGGCGAGATACATGTTCGTTAGTTCTCTCCCTTTTCTTAGGAGGAAAAAGGGGGGGGGGGGTGCTGTGACGCGAATGTGATTCGGTTCCGTGAAGTTGACGGTCCTTTTAGGTCTCCGTTAGTCAAGTTTGAAGTCTAAAATCTTTCTCCAAGGGGCAAAATTAGCATTTATGGCTTGCTCCTTCCCACCAGGTTAATGATCAAATCTGGTGTATATCAGAAGTAACAGAATGGTGAGTATTGATCGAAGGAGAATGCAGGAAATGTCAATTTCCCTGTCTCCGAGATCTAACAATACTCACCATTCTGTTACGGACCAGCCTCCCAGCCCCACGGAGGCAATCCATAGTTTTATCTTGTTTGGTGGCTATGCAAACAATATGAGCTCTATGGTAAACGGGTACTCGGCAGTTGGGAGCCGAGTACCCGGTTCCCAGGAGTCGGTAAAGCTTTCTAAGTCTATAATCCTAGAGCCGCTGTCAAGGCCAGCTGTATATCAGAAGTAACAGAATGGTGAGTATTGTTAGATCTCGGAGAAAGGGAAATTGACATTTCCTGCAATCTACGGGTTTAGCAAGTAGTGATTGAACGGTAATGGATGTTTTTGTGGTGTAATAACAACACCCCACAGACCCCCCTTGCGGGTTGGTCTGTTGTTTTATTAACCACTATGAAAACATACTTACCGTTCAATCACTACGACCTGGCCTCAGCCACCCCGCGTGGTAGGATTTGAGAATCAGATTTGAAATATTTTGCACTTGAATTTAGAAAAGTGAATCTGTTTCCTATTCAGGCTCTAATGCGCATGCGCGAGCGCGCATAGCGACAAGCGTCACTATGAGGCGAGTATAGACTGGTGCCAGTCTATACTTGATGATAGGCTGGAGAGGGGACTCAACCAGAAGCCTGGTTGAGGGTCCCTAGGAATAGGAAAAGGCATGGGGAGGTGGTATGAAGGCATAAAAATCTTATTCTGGTAGCAAAATGCAAATAATTGATTTAGCAAGTAGTGATTGAACGGTAAGTATGTTTTCATAGTGGTTAATAAAACAACAGACCAACCCGCAAGGGGGGTCTGTGGGGTGTTTACATCACAGTGACAATGGCTATTTAATCAAGATTCTATGGGCCCCCCCCCCCCCCCCTCCAGGGTATGAAATAATGGTCGGACATCGGTCATGTCCGATCAAATCTGGATGGGTAAAAAATTTTTACTGAACATGAATTTTGGAAAAAGAGAACATGTGAACAATGTTGGTATCGCACTCAGATACGATAGATCGATCGAGCGTGCGTTTGTGCGTCATTTGCACATTTCTAAGTGAAAACGATATTCACCTTGGTTACCAGTATTCGTGATCTGTCAAAACGTGTCATACCGGCAAATTCATCCTAGAGGGTGGTCTTACAATAGCTAATTGTCCCGGGAATAGTGTAAACCTTTCATCCTGGCAAATTTTCTGATTTCTAATGAGGGATATAGACCGTGAGTGACTTAAAAATTAAGTCATACGGCGAATAAATGACAGATAAAATTGCATAGAACATCTGATAAATGATACCACTCAAAATCTTGTCATTTCGCTAGTCTGAAAATGATCGAGTCGATGCAAAATTAGCAATGGCGGATCTACAAAATCTGCCACTGCGCACGAGTTAGTGATGTGTTCTTACACACCTTCTGTCATGAGAAGAGAATTTGGTCTCGCAATTTCATTGGTTGTTGGACATAATTATATCTAGAAAATCCAATGACATTACGTGAGAGATTTTCGCAGAAGTTTGAGACGCGTTCTTTCACACCTTCGATACTGAAAAAGCTAATTCTTCCTCACGATTTCCTTGGTAGCTGTATATAGAAAACCAATGAAATAGCGGGCGAGTTTTCTCACAATAGAAGTGAAGAAAGCAAGTTCATAAATAATCGCACTGTAGAAGACACTTGACAATTACCATTATAATTTGCCTCTTCCTAACCTCATAAGCAAGCTATACACGTTACATCAACATAATTGGCGTTACCATTATATTCGCGTTCTACAATTAACCATTTAATGGTCAAATTTGCCTAAAAATTTTAATTAAAAATAGTTAATGGCCATTTGCAGGTCAAGAGATTATTTTGAAAATTTACCACGGGAATGACTGTCTCAGTTACTGAATAAGCCATTTCAATGGAAAATTTCAAAAATAATCTCTTGACCTGCAAGTGAACATTTATCAGGAAAACTATCACAAGCCTTCTTTGACTAATGTGTTCTAAAGTGAAAATTTTTTTCAATTCAATTGTACATGACTGTGACAGCAGTTGATGTGTTGCTAAAATGGCATCTGAGCGAAAAGTGCCCAAAGGGGCAACCCTTGCTAAATGGAGGACCGAGTATAAGTGGTTAAGTCCTCATTTTCTGGGTCTTACAGTTGACTATGAAATTGTTCTATCTTTATGCATTTTCTCCTGAAAATGTCTTAGTCTATTTGACTTTTTCAGGACAAAATGGGTAAAAATAGAACAATTTCACAGCCAACCGAAAACCTATATTTTTCTCCAGAAATGCAGGGGATGGCCTCTGAGAGCATCTAGATTAAAAAAATTTCCGGGGGAGGACCCCCCGACCCCCCCGTCAGGTTAGTCAACTTCCGCTTTTTCGTCAGTTCAAATTAACTCTCCTTATTTCAGACCCTGCCCCTCCCAGATATGCTTTTTTAAGTTGCGAATAACCGGGAAGTAATCGATACAGTGACGTGCAAGCTGTGGATGTCGAGATCGACTGAGATCGTTTACAGTGATCATATAGGCCTATACATATTACGCCTGAGTGTTTCAAAGAAACTAACATGTATGTTTAAATAAATTTATATTGTGATATTTTATTG
The DNA here is from genome assembly GCA_034401795.1 of Chaetoderma sp. LZ-2023a. Taxonomy (NCBI): domain Eukaryota; kingdom Metazoa; phylum Mollusca; class Caudofoveata; order Chaetodermatida; family Chaetodermatidae; genus Chaetoderma; species Chaetoderma sp. LZ-2023a. The sequence continues at coordinate 275,964,464 of CM067369.1, read as the reverse complement.
TCCACATTGTCAAATATATGAACAAATCGTGTCTATATTGGACACGTTTTCGCGATCGCCAGTTAGCATTCCAGGTTTGGCTATTAAAAGGGGTTCTCTTATGACAAGTCAGTGTGGAATGTACCGGTACAATGTCATGAATGGGATAGTTTCTGTAAAACCAATGGCCGTTCAGTAAATCTGGTTTAACCCTTTAAATGCTCAAATTAGTTTCAGAAAAATTATATTTTCTCATAGAAAATATCCTATTGAATACCGGGGTAAGCCTACAAAAAAAATTGTTTTTGAAAATTATTCAAGGGAATGGCTGGCTGCAGGTGGGCCGTTATATATATTATAACATTTAACATCAGATATAAATCACAGGTGCAGCATAATGTATACATCATAGGTGTAACGCCAACCTTTCATTGTCAAGTCTTACACATGTCAGTTTCTAAATCCAATTAAGCAATGTATTTGAATCTATATTATGAGACCACCTGCCTTAAGAGACCACCTTTTAATTCTCCCTTTGGAGGTCTCTCAAAGCAGGTTTGAAAGTAGGTCATCAATTTCGTTTGTTATCACTGATGTCATCCATTTTCAATTAAACATTATTCAAGATGACTATTGGTTAATCAAATCAGAATGCTTGCATAGTCAATGTCCATTTGCAGGTTAAGAGACTCTTAAAAAACTTTCTGCTGGAATGACGGGCTAAATTTTCAAAAATAGTCTTCTCTTGACCGGTAAATGGGCATTTCTCAACAGAAATGTGACACCATTGGTATTGAGGAATGGTTATTTGCAGCACAATAGAAAAGGAATTCTTGTAAATTTACCACATGAATGACTGGATCGTGTGCCAGCCATTCCAGTTGTAAATTTTCAAAAGTCTTCAAATGAACATTTAATAATCAAATATTTACATTTTTGATCAAATTTAGCCATTAAAGGGTTAAAGCAGTGATGCGTTTGTGAAAATGGCCTTCAGATCACAGAATCAGTGGTTATTTCTAGCCCTATTGAGAGGCCTTCAGATCACAGAATCAGTGATTATTTCTAGCCATATTGAGAGGAGGCCTTCAGATCACAGAATCAGTGGTCATTTCTAGCCCTATTGAGAGGCCTTCAGATCACAGAATCAGTGGTTATTTCTAGCCATATTGTGTGAATCCATTGCTGGCCAGTAGGCTCCATGCAAATTAGTTCCAAAATGGTCATAAACTTACCTTATTGTTGTCTTGTGTTTTTTATTGAAATTGGCCAAGCAGATAATGAGTAGTACTAGTAGTAGGCATTTAACGCATTAACCTCTAATTGCCAGAAAACAAGTTGTTGTTATTACACCACAAAAACATCTATACCGTTCAATCACTACTTGCTAAATCAACTACTCTGCATTTAGCCACCAGAATAAGATTTTTATGCTTGCTTACATTCCCATATGCCTATTCCATTTCAATATACCATCAACCAGGCTACTGGTAGGGTACACCCCCAGCATATGCCCTGATAGAGACTGGCACCAGTCTGTGCTCACTCCTTGGTGACACCTGTCACTAAGCATGTCCGCGCATGCACAATAGAGCCCAAATAGGAAACATATTCGCTTTTCAAATATTCTGCAAGCAGTACATTCTGCCAATATTCCAGCTTAAGTTTTTATACTTTGTGCTGTGTTCAGTTCATGTTTTTGAGAGGTCTATTCAGGATTATGCCTAACATGAAGTCCATCCTACCTAAGTTATGTTTATTGAGTATTTCGTGGTGTTATTACTCTTTTATGACTGTGTTACCGGTTTTTGTTATAGTAAACCATTTTCATGGTAGTCAATCATGCCTAAGTCATCATCATATTTTGAAATCCCTCATTCTCCTTCGATCAATACTCACCATTCTATTACTTCTGATACAAGCTATCTTGGATAGCTGGCCCTAGGACTCTAGACTTAGTAAACTTTACCGGCTCCTGGAACCGGGTACCCGGCTCCCAACAGCCAAGTACTGTAGCTCGCCGGGTAGTGTCAGGCCGTTCTGATGTCTCATGTTGACTCGCCGCGCCGCAAGTGCATGACGAGTGATGACGCTGGTTAGCATCCAGTTTCAGGGTGACGGACCTTGAACCAGACTGCCGTGCGGGAAACAAAAACCGGCTCCTAAGGCCGGTGGAACTCAATCGTTCCGGTGGGGCCGTGCGACCATTGTCGCGAACATTAAACACAACGGTCTCATCCCAAGAATTTGTGTCACCAGTATGCTTGTCCATAGCAATTTCGTGATCTATGGACTTACAAGATTTGATTTGGTGACCTAAAAATATATGTCTATACAATGCGTTTACCTAACTAATTAAAAATATGCTAGATAAAACTACAGTAAGAGCATACGAAAATGCAAGACATAGAGGCAGGTAGATGAACTTTTAAACATGGGGCTCCCGGAGGTACCACACAGACTCGTAGGTCCGCAGAGGTATCCCCGCAAGGGAGGTCCCGTACACAAGACATAGCTATTTAACTTAATATAAGTTATTATACCTCTAACCTGAAAGGAAGAAGGCTATCTCAGACGAAAAAGTGATGTGCCTCACGCGGGCACTACTCCTAGTGCTAGTTTGGGTGAGGAGTATTATCCTGGCGTGGACCGTCGTCGCTGAATCCTTGCGAGAGACGCGGGCCTCCGTCTCGGGAAGGTGTCGCCACGGCTTAAAGCAGGAGAAGAATAGTAGGCAAAAATGGGCCCACTCTAATATTTCAAACAAAAATGCTTGAGAAAGAAAAGACCATACGTAGTGAGATTATGACTATATGGCTGCGTACTGTTTTACATGAAGACGGAACGGAAGATTCCCGATGGATTCCTTCGTCACCGTCTTATGTGATTCCTAATATGCTGAGTTAGTAGTTGCCTTCTTGCTTTGCTTAATTCCTTTTAGTTGTTTTCAAAACAAGAATTAGTTTAGGCCGCAACTGGCCAATATCTACCTGGCTATTAGACATGGCTGTCACGGAGAACAGATGCCCGAGGACATCAATACTGTAGACAGCGCTCATGCATGTTACTTAGTGGGATCTCCGAACTGGGTGAGAATCCGGACATTCCGCTTCGCAACCACATGAAACATTACAAGACATGGTTTACATTTCACGAAAGCATTATTAGGCCATATCTCCTATCGTTATGATGAGGGTAAGAGAGACGAATGCACACCGTAAATGTCCTTCCCGTAAGGGCGTGGCAGATCTAAATATCATGCCCAGACATTTTAACAGAATTCAGTGAGAATACGTATCTCGCCCGTCACCGGGTCCTATGGAACTATCCGCTTAACCTGTCGTTAGGTTTATATACAAGTTGCCAGTTTTGCACTGCGGTGCTGGAGGGTTGTCAATAAATAAAATAATAATTAATACATGTGTTTTCGCAGTGCTTTCCTACATTGGCTTGAAGTACTATCTACTAAGTATCCAAAGATACACGGGAGTGTATGTGATACCACACCCTAGCCATCACCGCTCGGAAACCCCAATAGTTTCCCAGAGTCGGATCAGCCCATGGTGAGGATGGGGACATCCAAACAATTAAGAAGCCACAAGGCTGAGTGGAGCATGAAGAGACAAAATCTTGGAGTTAATAGTCTTACCGGAGTGTGTGGCTAGATTATCGCACTGCCGGAAGAGAAGAGTATATTACACAGTATGTAATGAAGAAAGTGTCTCTAATCATTTTGAACCTATCCTATTGAGCTGAATAGAAAAGGTTTAGTCAGTAGCATGCCAGGCTAAACAGAGTTATAGCACGGACAGCGACCTCAGCGAAAAATTATATAAATGTTGCTCTATAGTGTTTCCTACGTGCACTACAGTCCTATATTTTCTATAACTAAGCAAAATAAGTTAACGGATGGCCACTGGCCATATACATACATAATCTAACCAGAACAAACAATATGGTGTCAAATGATTAAGATATATATATTAATACAGGTCAACGAACCTACTATAGTGCAGTTAGCAACACATTGAAGAAAATGATAATAACTATTAACAAATACAGAAATTATAACTATCCGTCCTAAGACCGTCACGGTTCCTTTTAGTCATCGGAACCGTTAGTACGGATACCAGATAATTAACAAAACCTATATAGAGAAATAATTAAACTCTGGAGTATGGTTACTTGAATACTTGGTAGTCATTCCCAAGTGAGGCTACCATGTTACTGAAATAGATACGTCAATCCATAGTTGACGTGAGATGATGCGCTCTCCGGAAGCTGGAAAGTTCCCACAGGCTGGTTCCCACAAGCTGTTGTCCGCAAACAAGACTTCCGCAAAAACACTCATGGCGGGAGTACATCACTCAGTGCTGTAAGCCTAATAGAATGTCTAACGATCAGTCAGTAAAAGATACGATAGTACTATGTGGTGAAGAAAGTTCCCGTACCCGGTGGCACGGATGGAAAGTGTAAACAACCTGTCACAAGCGGGGGGAGGGGTTGTCAGAGACAAATGAAGATACAAAACAAAGCTTCACAGTGCTGGGTACGTCAACCAGCTCTGAAGACGCAACGGGCAGAGTTTATTTGCTGCGTTCGAAAGTCAAAAGAACCGACATGATGTAAGTATGGCAACGATTGAACTTTTAGGGTTGGCCGGCAGATCCGACGAGTCATCCATCAAAGAAAATCCTGCCTCTACATCTGTAGACTCACATATTCAGGCCGTAAAGGCCTCACCGCAAATTTGTGTTCCGAATGTAGCTGTTGTATTCGTGAACGATTATCAAAAGTTCCAAATTACTCCCGCAGATGGGGAGTTACAAAATTGTTTTAGTGCGGTGGGTTGGAGAACTGCACGCTACGAAATAAAAACCCGACACATAACCAAAGAAGACGTGTATCGCACTTGATAGTAGTTGGTACAGCGTCACCCTGTTTGGCCCGTGGCGGAGGATGCTCTCGATCACTGGATTGCTTCTCCTTTTATACTCTCCGTGACGTCACAGGCGCAGGCTTCATCCAATCATCGTTCGAGCAACAGCCAATCAGCGCATCGCTAATAATAGCATCGTCGAACGTTCTAGAACATTCTAGAAGCTTTACGTCCACGTGGTTATGATGTCACGGCAATATTTTGAAAATAATCAAGAAGAGTTTTCCCTGGATTTCTCAACCGATTTTGAAATGGTTTACAGATTTGGAAAGCCCGTCGAATTCTGGTCTTGATTAATGCCAGATTTAACGGGAACAGACAATCAATAAGGATTACAGAGTACCAGCTCGGTACACTAAAAGCGCCATCCTATCTAGGTCACAACTACGAGCTCCATAGAAACAGCGTCCCGGCGCGCGCATGCGCATAATACGTTTTAACAAACTTAGTCGTTTTTCAACACGCTCTCTCTCCCATAGGCCTATATACGCTTATAGCCCTACCCAGTGGGGCATGTTCAGGAAACGAATCCTAGACGGGCGGCACGTACTCAGCTTAGCTGGTACGGCCGGTACCCGACCGGCCGATCCAAACTACCCCCCCCCCCCTTCTTAGTTTGACATCCATGGCAAACGAACGCGCATGGCGGAACGACGCACGGACATATGCTAGGTGGGAATTATAGACTTCCCGTGTAGGCGCGTGGCCGGAGAGGAGTAGTGACGTATAGACACATAGGGGTGCCAAAGAGATGGGGGAGGCATACTTTTAGTTTCCAATTTTTTACCTGGAATTATTTTTCCAGGCCTTTCTTTTTTGTGTTCTTTTTTATTATTAATATTATGGTGTATAGCATGGGTGTTCCCATTGAGTGCAAATAATCATAATCTCTGCAAAGAACACCCAAGCTCCAACGTACCACAATTTAAGTTTGTCAATATATACACCTGTGCAAAAGTTAAGCACCAGCAAAAACAATAGAACGTAGAAACATGATGGTACAACTAGGCTGCCATACTTTTTGTCCCCGCGTTAGCTGACATAATTCCAAGTACGAAATGCACATGCATGCATGACTTCACGCCGCTTGATGTCCGTGCGTGGCGGGAAACATCACACGTGTTCCGTTATGTAAAAGTCCAGTTTGAGGTGTAGAACATTACATACAGATTTAGGCGACAAGATTAGGAATTTTGTGTTCATGACCGTGGTTTATTTGTACAGAGAGAATTAGCTCTTGATTGTGAACCGCTATGGCAAGACAAAGGTTAAGTGATCGTGTGAAATGGCAAATCATAGGCATGCATACCACTGGTATGTCATGCAGAGAGATTGGCAGACAGCTGAACATTAACCATACTGTAATCAGTCGTTTGATTGCAAAACATGGGCAAACTAACGAGGTGAAGGACAGGCCTAGATCTGGAAGACCGAAGAAGACTACTGCCCGTGATGATTGAGCCCTAGTACGCCTTGTTAGGAGATCTCCATTCACCAACAGCAGAGTGCTCAGCCAGCAATGGGAAACGTGCAATGGAGTGTCAATGTCTACCGTCAAAAGGAGACTGTATGCTGCTGGCATGAAAGCTAGGAGACCTGTCAGACATCCTCTCCTCACTGCACACCACAAAGAGGAGTGTCTGAGGTGGTGCAACGAAAGAAGACACTGGAACATGAGATCCTGGAGACGGGTACACTGGTCCGATGAAAGTCGGTTCCTGCTTCATGCCACAGATGGTCGAACTCGTGTATGGAGGTCCAGACGCACGGCGTACGACCAACGTAACATCATGGAAGAAGTTCCATTTGGTGGAGGTTCCGTTATGATATGGGGGTGCATCTCATTTGATTGTAAGCTGGATCTGTTGACTGTACCTGGAACACTAAACGGACAAAGATATCAAGATTCCATACTGGATAGAGTTGTGGTCCCTCATTTTGTAAATCATGCACCTGGAACCCACCCTATATTCATGGATGACAACGCCCGACCACATCGTGCTAGAGCTGTGCATGAATACCTCCACCAGAATGCCATCGAAACCCTACCATGGCCAGCAAGGAGCCCTGACATGAACCCTATTGAGCATATCTGGGACATTCTGGGAAACATGGTGAGAAGGAGGGATCCTCCTGTGCAGAACCTACAGCAATTAACAGACGCACTCCATCTTGAATGGCAACGAATACCACAATGGCGTATCAGTCGGTTGGTGACCAGCATGAGACGTCGTGTCCAGGCCGTCATCCAGGCACAAGTTGGATATACCCGGTATTAATAATGACAGTCTCAAACTCGTGCACAGATGTTAAACTTCGTTTTCAGACACCATTAATGACAATCTAGCCACGTGTGTCAACTGTAGGGCAATAGTTGTCAGTTGTGTCAACGTAACCATATTCAGGCCTCGTTTTCAAGTTCAAACAAAAACATACAGTGTTTCCCCACCATCATAATCAGCATTCCTCTAGTTGCATTATTACCTCTTGCACTAAGATGGATGGGTACATAAATGTTTATGCTATTGCTTTCTTCATAGCACATGAATATACCCTCGCATGTGTGTAAAAATAGGGTGGTGCTTAACTTTTGCACAGGTGTATATATAAAAATATAGTAACAAAAAGACAATGTATATAAATATTACCTATGTAACATACCCTTATGAGGTATGTTTTTATTAATCACACCAAATTACTTGCGTACCCCGGGTAAATAAAGGGGCACGCAACACGTATCACCAAGTATTATTATTATATATATATCTAAAATTTCTATTTGCGGCCCGTCCTTGCGGGTCCACAACGGCAGCTCTCGCTGATCCCACATTCGTCCTGACGTCTAAGACAGGAAGAAAAAAAAAAGATATATATAATAATAATAACATAAGAATTGGTTTATCAGGCAGCCTCAGCATAGCTGAGACTGCATGACGTGATTGTGACATTATTGCACTGCGGAATGTTGTATTCTTTACGTCGCACATGACGTTCTTACAACCTCGGAGTCCGCAGTGCTCATTTTGTGTGAGACACAACCGGGCACTGAAGTGTGCGGTTCTGTCGGATAATCGTAGTCATCCTAAGGATGGGATTCAATTGATCTAACATATATAATAAGAAGAAAAGTATTCCAAAAATAAAGTAATAATTAACACATTTCCACAAATCGCCTATTAACATTTCTGCTGAATTACACATGGTTACACCTCAGCAGCGAAATTTCCCCCATCGATTTTGGGTCCCGCGACTGACGGTGGTAGGTCGCAGTGGACGCATTGTCATTGCTGAAATGCTCTCTTCTCCTTCGATCAATACTCACCATTCTGTTACTTCTGATATACAGCTGGCCCTGACAGCTGGCTCTAGGACTATAGACGTAGAAAGCTTTACCGACTCCTTGGAACCGGGTACCCGGCTCCCAACTGCCGAGTACCCGTCTACCATAGAGCTCATTCTTGTTTACATGCTTTTTTGCAGTTGGAAAGATTAAGAATTAAAGTCTAAGTCTTTTTGTAAACTGTGGTTTTTTGTGATAGCTAGTGCGTTTCTGCAAGGATATTTGGATTAATATGGATACCGCCGATGATAACCAGGTTGTATATTTCCTTATTATTCCATAGTTAAAAGACTCAGGTCTCTAAATTTCGTCTGTGTCGCATGTTCCAATTTCTAACCCCAAAGAATCTGGGACATGTGTTAACAACGAAATATGCCGGATGATCGCCTTCTTTAAACCCCAACAGGCGATCGGCAGATATGAAAATAGGTGTTTGCTACGGTATTTTTAACACAAATATCGGCTGACATCGTTCTCCGTAAGATCCGAGCGGGTGACGTCACACCCGTGTTGCTCGGATGTGTACGTGAAGAAAATTTCTCATTAATTCGCGCATCTTATTCTAGGTGCTGCGTACTAAAATGGTACCAGAAAACTTTGGAATGTTCGAGTTTTGCGTGTTATCACGATCTGTTTGCAATGATCAGTGGTTTCAAAATTCTTGATTAAGATGGGTGGTCTGCGGTTTTACCGTGTGCTACAGCAGTTTGTTAAAATACATTTTGTTGTTTCTTCACATATCGTTTTGGCTTTCGTTAGGAGTATAATTTATATTTATTGGTAAATATACCCCGAATGCTATGCGATATGATTCCTGGTTCCGTGATACATCCTGGAGGATCAGTTTATGGGTGTATTTATAGTCATAATCAATGCAATCTTTGCTGTAACGTTGCAGGGTGGGGTGCGGGAGGGTTACAGTTAATTTATGTTCCATTTATTTGAAAATTAATTGTCTGCCTTCCATCTTTGTCTCGTTCCGCTTGCTTATTGTAGGTTTGTGCTTATTTATAGGCCAAGCCAGCCCCGCCATCATGTGATGAGTGCCACAAAATCGTCCGGGTCATGTTTAAGGACCATGTCTGCTTTCGGTGTACCTCATATAACCTTGATAATAGGTGTAATGTATGTGCAGTGTGGTGCGTTGATATGATGATGAAGTTCCTTGCCCAGAAGGACCTGGCTGGGTCTGACGCGGGGTCAGGCGGACCAAAATTAAATCGTGGAGCCTCCGGTTCGGCCCTTGGGACCGCTCCACGTCTTCAGCTGGAGGTGGCGGAGATGGCACCGCCGGTGTGGTTTGGTCCGGCTATGCAGGGCTTTCTGCATAGCGTTCTGCCCACGCTGGTGTTGTCCCTGCTGCCGAAGGTTGTTGGGCAGTCTCTCCCCATGCTTGGTACGGACCCTGTCCTTGGACAGGGTTCTGGACTGGTCACCGAGGGAGCCGTCTCGTACGGCCCCCTGGCAGTCCTGTCGGGCTCCGGCCTGACGGGTTCTGTCTCTCTGCGGCCACCTCCGTGTGGTCCAGTAGCGGTGGCCAGTCCGTCAGGCCAGGACGGCTCCACTGTTTCTTCGTCTAGTGACGACTCTTCGGGGTCTGAAGACGAGGAGGCTGAGGAGGAGAGCTTACTGCAGCCTGTGATGCCACGAGTGGAGAAGATGGAGGTCGATTCCGTCCTGGACGGAACCGTCCTCCATCTGTCTGGCTTGGCGCAAGCCAGGGCAGTGGCTCCGCCCGTGGTTGAGGCCAATCTGGTACCGGGCACCAGTCCCGTGATGGTTGGTGTGATGCCAGCCGACACAGTGACGGGTGTGCCGGGCCAGGCGTGGTACTCACCTACCGTTGGCGCCCGTGTCTGGCCACGGTTCCGTGTCTGCTATGGGTCCGCACGGTTTTCCATGCGGGTCTACTCCATGGACTGGTGTGTTCCATGGGGTGGTGGCGGAACCGTATGGTACCGGAATGCCTGGCGTGTCAGCCGCTGCTCCTAGCTGGGAGGCCATGGCTGGTAGGTCCGTGAACGCATCAACGGGTGACGTTTTCACGGGTGTGTCCTCCTCGGAAGTAGACTGGTCGGAGGCTCTGGCTTGGCTAGCCAGGGTTGACCCGTCGGTGGTTTCGGCCACGGCCAAGGAGGATGCGCCCCGTCCATCGGTTGCATCGATTAGGATGGGGATCTTGCCCGCAGCCCACATCCAGTCCGTTCACGGTTTATCGAGTTGTTAGAGGCTATTTTTAGCAAGCAGCTCATGACCAAGGGCCAGCTCCCTGTGGAATACGACAGGTATGGTGTGGTACCATCGGTTACGGAGGATGACCGATGGGTTCTGAGTGTCCAGAGTGCTGGAGCGGGTGGCTCTGGTCCGACACTGGTGGACAAGTCCCAGACACACCATGAGGAAGTCCTGTCCCTATGCGATGAGGGTGTGAGGGCAGCTATGAGTGCGGTCAACCACTCTTATCGCCTTCTTAAGTCGGTGTGGGCTGAAGCGGGGGCAGGCCACCCTGTGCCACCTGTGGCTTTTCTCATGCGTAAATGACAGCCTTGTGCTGTCTATGGACGAGCTGGCAAGGGTGCAGGCACGTGTTGCAAAGTCCAGGAGGCAAATGGTTCTTGACCATATGCGTCCGGCTACGGCCGTCAGGTAGCATCTTCTTGGGACGCCCCTGACAGGTCCTAGCATCTTCGGTGGCCAGGCGCGGGCCATCCTAGAGGACACTGCTAGCATTGCGCAGAATCGGTTGGCGGTAAACTTACAGCTGGAGCTAGTGCGGCAAGCGCACGCACTAGGGGCTGTAGGGAAGCCGTTGACTGTACAACCTTCCAAGAAACAGAAGAAGCATAAAGGCAAGGCGAAAGCTAAGCCTAGTGCGGCTTCTGCTTCGTCTGGAATTTCTCAGCCGCCGCCGGCGAAGAAATCCAGGAAGGTTGTAGAGGCCCCTACCCTCCCCAATGTTGCTCCGGAACACCCTAGAGGCGGGAAGGGCAAGGGGAAGGGTATGTCCTCAAAGGGCGGAAAGAAGGGCGCGGATCGTACCTGAGGGTACGAGAGCTCCCTTCTTATCCGCGTGGACCGCACCTGTGCGACAGGAACAGCGGTGCCAGTTAGACCTGCCGAGCCAAGACCGAAATGGTTCTCTCTCTCTCTCGTTAAGAAAGGGGGGGGAGCGGAGCGCGAGCCGGACAACCCCGTTAGGCATCGAGGCGTCTATGGTGGGTGGAAGGCTCATGCGTTTTGTCGAGGCTTGGCAAGGTGTGACGTCAGACAGTCTGGTCCTGGGATGGTTATCCCAGAGATCCATGCCGGAGTGGTGGGACTTTCCGCCACAGAATCTGTCTTTGGCACCTGTCTGGACACCCGTACCAAGGGAACCAGACAAGTTAGAAGCGATTCAAAACGAAGTGTCAGGTTTGCTTCTGAAGAGAGCAATAAAACCAGCAAACCAGAACACTCCAGGCTTCTATTCAAATATGTTCCTTGTCCCCAAGAGCACGGGGGGGATGGAGACCCGTACTCAATCTCAGGCCATTAAATTGGTTTATCCATACGCCTCGGTTCCAGATGGAAACGCTGAGGTCGGTAATGGCAGGATTGAGGAAGGAATGTGGTGTGTATCGATCGATCTGAAAGATGCATATTTCCACATTCCAATGAACAGGAGTTGTCACAGGTTTCTGAGATTTGCGTTTCAGAATCAAGTATGGGAGTTTATTGTTCTCCCGTTTGGCCTGTCGACAGCTCCAAGGGTTTTCACAAGAGTGGTCCTTGCGGTGACAGCGTTTCTCAGAAAAGAGAACGTGACGCTACACACCTACATAGACGATTGGCTGAGCAAAGCAGATACGGCAGCCAGGTTGGACGTGGATACTGCTCTGAGTCTGAAGTTACTTTCAGATCTAGGCTGGATAGTCAACAAGGAGAAATCGGAGTTGACACCCACTCAATATTTCGTTTATTTGAGGATGCGATTCGATCTCGAGGAGGGCAGGGTTTACCCATCAGAGCCCAGAGTGGTGTCTCTGTTAGCCATCCTCAAGAGTTTTCGAGTGGGAAACCACATTCAGGCGAGGCGGTTTCTTCAGATGCTGGGCATGATGGTTTCCATGGAGCAGGTGATCCCGTACGCTGCTCTAATGCGAAGACCTATCCAGTTGTATCTGATGTCTCTGTGGAAACAGAGAACAGAACCCCTGTCAAAACTGGTGCCAGTTTTGGAGCCGATAATGTCGCATCTTGTATGGTGGAAAGAGCGTCAGAATCTCCTAGTAGGGGTTTCACTGCACCTACCCCACCCCCAGCTATCCGTCTACACGGATGCATCGCTGGAGGGGTGGGGGCCTGCCTGGGAGAGCACCAGGTCTCGGGCACATGGACTCTCCAGGAGAGTCAGCTGCATATCAATCTGTTGGAATTGATGGCAGTGGAACTGGCATTGGAAGAGTTTCTTCCGATGATCAGGGGCAAGGTGATATTGATACGGTCGGACAATTCGACGGTAGTATCATACATAAATCGCCAAGGCGGGACCAGGTCACCCACGCTGTGTATCAAAGTGTGGCACTTGATTCAATGGTGCAGGAATTACTCGGTTGTTTTGAAAGCAGCTCACATTCCTGCGCGATTGAACATTCTGGCGGATGCTTTGTCTCGCAGACAGAGAATTCTGCCAACAGAATGGTCCCTCAACCCTCCAGTTCTACGAAGGATCTTCGAGCATTGGGGCAAACCCAACATGGACTTGTTCGCCACAAGGGAAAATGCTCAAATCATGACTTATGTCTCGCCGATTCCAGATCCAAATGCCATCGATACAGACGCTCTGGCGATAAGCTGGAGAGGGATGCACGCTTACGCGTACCCACCCTCCATTCTTCTGCCGAAGGTATTGGTGAAGATCAGGGAGGAAGCGTGTCTGGTCCTGCTAATAGCGCCGTATTGGCCCAGCAGGGCGTAGTTCACGGATCTGCTAGATCTGCTGGTGGAAAACCAAGTGCAGTTGCCCGAGATTCCGAACATAATCTCCCAGGCCAAGGGACGCTTCCTACACGAGCATCCCGAAATGTTCAAATTAACTGCGTGGATGTTATCAAACAACGTTCCACGTCGGAAGGCTTTTCTCGACAAGCTGCTGATTTCATCGCGGCTGCGAGAAGGAGGTCAACCTTCAAGTCATATAACAACAAGGTTAACAGATTTGCAGACTGGTGTGAAGAAAAGGGTATTGATACCTTTCAATCCACTATTCAGCAAATAGCAGACTTTCTCTGTGAGCTGTTCTTTTCAGGACTAGCTCCCATCACAATTGCTGGATACAAGTCAGCTTTGGCATCAGTTATCCCTTGTCTAGCCAACAGGGATAGTCCAGAGGTGGCCCAGTTAAATGTGATGGTGAAGGGAATGAGCAATCTCCGACCGAGACAACCGGTAGTCATTCCAGCCTGGAGTCTATGTTTAGTGCTTAATGTACTGGCCAAGCACCCTTTCGAACCATTGCGTTCGGCTGGTCTAAAGCATTTGACTCTAAAGGCGGTCTTTCTATTGGCAGCTTCCTCAGCTAGAAGGCGCAGTGAGATCCATGCGCTTTCAGCAGAGAGGGACCGATTTATTGTCTCTGGAGAGGGTCTGCGTCTTCTGCCAAGAGCAGAGTTTATGTCAAAGACTCAATCTTTGAGATATCCCGGCAAACCGATCATTATGCCGAAACTAACAAGGTTTGATCGTGATGCCAGTGTCTGGTGCCCGGTCCGTGCTTTGACTAAGTACAGGAAACGGACAGACTCGTTACGGTCGAACGATAGATATCTATGGATCTGCCATAAGAAGCCTTATGGCGCCGCATCCATGGATACTATCTCTCGTTGGGTAGTCGAATGCATTCAGACTACTCATGAGATGGCGACTGGGAACCAGGTGCAATGCGCAAGGGCACACGATGTTAGAGGAATAGCCGCCTCGACCGCCCTTTACAGTGGTGTTCCATTAGAGGACATCATAGCCGTTGCACAATGGCACTGTGAGTCCTCATTCACGGATTACTATATGAGGGATGTGTCAGACTCAGCCAATCCACTCGCTTTAGCTGTTTTGAAACGATAGTTAAGCGACCACACTGCTCTTCTCCCTTTTTTGACTTTGGTAAGAAAGAATTGAGAAGCAGACATGGTTGAGCGAGAGGATGACAACCAGATTGTGTCACTGATGGCCGGACAAGTGAATGGTTGGAGGCGGTACGTCTGAAATCCATTTATCATGAGGTAATTCAAGTTTGAGAGTTTTTTGTATTATGTCTATATATCATGTTCATTCATCTTATATATTCATGCTCATTCCCAGGCTAATACATGTCTATATGCAAAGAGCAGTTAACCCTCTTGGCATATTTGTGTTTTCAGGCGAGATGCATGTTCGTGAGTTCTCTCCCTTTTCTTAGGAGAAAAAGGGGGGGGGGGGGGCAGTGATGCGAATGTGATTCGGTTCCGTTAACTTGATGGTCCTTTTTTAGGTCTCCTTTAGTCAAGTTTTTAAGTCAAACTCTTTCTCCAAGGGGCAAAAGTAGCAGTTATGGCTTGCCCCTTCCCACCAGGTTACTGACCAAATCTGGTGTATATCAGAAGTAACAGAATGGTGAGTATTGATCGAAGGAGAATGAAGGAAATTTAAATTTCCCTTTCTCCGAGATCTAACAATACTCATCATTCTGTTATGGACCCAGCCTCCCAGCCCCACCGAGGCAAGCCATGGATTTCTCTTGTTTGGTGGCTATGCAAACAATATGAGCTCTATGGTAGACGGGTACTCGGCAGTTGGGAGCCGGGTACCCGGTTCCAAGGTGTCGGTAAAGCTTTCTAAGTATCTAGTCCTAGAGCCAGCTGTCAGGGCCAGCTGTATATCAGAAGTAACAGAATGGTGAGTATTGTTAGATCTCGGAGAAAGGGAAATTTAAATTTCCTTCAATCATTATTGTTATTGGCACTGTCCAAAACATCTGAAGTGATGGTGGCGGAAATACATGTATGGGCGTCCATGATGTCTCTCACAGTTACCGCTGGTTCCAAGATATCCGTCCGTGTAGCAGCGGCGGTACTAGTAGTTGCCAATGTCGCTGATGTTGTGGAGACGGTAGCTGTGGTGATGATGGCGGTTGTAGCTGGCGTGGTGGTCGCTGTAGTTGTCATGGTGATGGCGGTGAGCTGTACCATCGGCTGAAGACATGGTGCGGGAACGGATACGGCAGGAGACGACATCTTTCGGAACTTAGCGTACTTTAGCAAACAACTAGCTGTAATGTTAGGTACGGGATAGATATCCTGAGTGTGGGCGATCCGTCTTTTTCCCACGTATTGTTGTTCCAGCATGGTTCCCTTCCTGATTGCGGTGTCAGATAGGCAAGGAGGCAGATGCTGAATAACACGGGTCGGAGTTACGCTGGTTGACACAGGCGGTGATGGTCCCGGTCCTTCGTCTATGGTAAATTCAGGTGGAGATGGAGACTGCGGATAACTGGAAATGTCTATCTACGCAGGTGTCGTAATCACCACTGAGATTGGCTGACTGGCTACTACTGTCTGCGATTCAACGGTGGCGGGTGTGGTAACCATAGCTGACTGGGTAGTAACTGATGCGGGAGCTGCCGTACTGGATTTCTGCTTCCTTCTTTGCTTCATGACCGGTGTGGATGAAGTGATAGGTACCAGCATAACACGGGCAGAATTTCACGTCTGGCTGTCGGTACGTTACTTGCTGTAGCCGCGGAAAGACAATGTCCAACGGGATATCTACGCGTGGTGTTTTTCGTGCGGGCCATTTTCTCGGTCGGGAGAACATTGACCGGGAGCCAAGATTTGACACTCGTACCCTTTGGCCTTCCCGGTGTGGTTCAATGTCCCCGCCACGCCGGACGGATGCCCAGTTCCCCGCACAGGATGCAGCCTAGGCTAGGTACCTTTCCGTATATGCCTGAGATAAAGACCTGTCCAAGTTATGGGGCCATAATCCGGGACAGAGTCAAGATGCACACTGTTAATTTATCCTTCGTTAGACAGTCAAGATGCACACTGATGACTCCCGAGCTGAGAAAACACAGTACTAGGCACCAATAGGGTCATCTTGGCAAGGGGACGTAGCCCCGCATAGACCGTACCACGGAGGCGATGTCCGCTAGATGCATCGCAACCAAGGCCCTCGCGTAGATCATATTTTGACGTCATTTTAGCTGAGAGGCCCTGAGCAGAACCGTACTTAGACAGATCATCCACCCCACAGGTACCTGGGCGCCAGACTGCCCCACTCATCCGGCAAGTGACAGGTTACACCGTCTCACACACATACCCTCCCGCTTCCCAAAGAAACACTTTTCATGTTTCTCTGATCACAGGAGGCATGACTCGCAATACGAACGCTTGCCATGGCCTGACTGTACATTGAGCCATCTTGACCACTCATAACCAAGAACGGGTTGAGGAACTGACATGATCAAGACGACCGGCCGGGGACCCAGTCGATAGCGATCACCATCTGAGCTCACGCTCAGGGGCAACCGACGGTCTGATCCGTACCTATCTGCCAACAGAGTACGAACTTTGACCGTTTTCTCCGGCCTTGCCTGCAGCCATCTCTAGCAAACACAGCCCGCTAACTTCTAGTCTGCTAGAAATGTCCTTGGTGTGGACTGTCATCCACATACCACACATTGTCCACTTACTATTACCAAGTTCAGCAGCCCGAACAATGCGCCGACTAGACGGTACCACAGTAGGATGTTAATTCATCCTTCGTTAGACACGGAGGCCTTCAGTATCTCCTCTGCACTATAAGCCATTGTTTTACGTGTCCCCGGACCCTCGCGGGCCCACTGCCGCCTGTTCCCGACACCCCTTCGAGGAGCCTATCCCTCTCTGGTATCGAGTGGCTAGAATGGCACGATCCTCGTTCTCTTCCCCAGGAACTAATGTCACTTCCAACACACGATGATGATGACGGAGCGCATGTGTCACCCCGTAGAGAGTAGTGGTGTAGAGATACTGGCACGTCACACAAAAGGCTGACTGGAAAAGATTATCCTTATTAACATGAAGGGTGCGGTTGGATTTCCTAGTGAAACTTCTGGTACATGGCTCTCCGCTAGCTAACAATGAGTTACACGGGAACTGCTTCGGAACTGGCACCGATTCTTCTTCGGAATCCGACAATGCTAAATCTTCAAGGAGTGACATCTTGTTCCCGCATGGTAGTTAGTTGCGGGAACTTTATTCAAAACCTAATGCCCTATCTCTTCATGGTTTATAACTTTTCAGGCCAAATATAATAACAAAATAATAATAAGAAAAACAGCAGAATTTAGTTTGCGACACGAAAGAAGCCTAATGCTATGTTCTTCCCTGGTATCAAGTTTTGACAGGAAGACAAAGTTTCAGAGCGCGCTTCCTCCTTTTATACTATTTGGTGACATCACAGGCGGCGGATGACCACACCTAAAAAGTTTTACAGGTGATTCGGTCATTCTTATGTGAATATTTCCGTACTTTTCGGCCTGGACGTCATAGGATTAATTCCTCCCATATAAGGGGAGTACTTGTAACTATAGGAAGAATGGCTCGTTAAACTTATCTTTATTTCGCACATTTAACAGCCTCCGATCATCATAAAAACGCGGTACTACTTTGTCCTTGCGGCGCCTCACCTTTTAATTAGCATGAGGCAATTTTCCAGGTTGGATGCTTATAAACTTGCCTAATCGAATTTTAGGCTGGAGCGCCTGATGGGGTGCGTGGGAGCCAGGTGACGTCAGCCGTAATCTCCCGGACTCACCCTCGCCACTCCATCACGCTGTGGTAGTTGCGTCTTTGGGCGGCTCTTTTGTTTAAAGCGTTTGATCCAACTCACTGGAAATAGTAGTAAATGTCACATGGCTTTAAAAAGCACGTGGTTGATCGGAAACGTACATGCTGTTTATGACGACTGTCAAAAATGCTGTTGCTGAGATGTAGTCTGTTGCAAAAGCGAGAGATAAAAATATACATGTATATGTTGCATCAAGATTTCTATAATGTCCCGTGTTTGCGCGAGTTCTTTAACATGCGTCTTGGTAGGTGTCTGTAATAGGTGGTTCTCAGCCCGTGTTGATTATAAACTGGAACGCAAGGAAGAGAATTTTTTTAATTCCCTCTGTAATTTTACTGTCAGATCTTTGATGCCGCTTTACCGGCCCGTGCGCTAATGATTGTTGTGAACTATGATATTTAAGCAATTGAGAGTTGTGAATGATGAGATTTAATCAATTGAGGCTTGTGAATGATCATATTTAATCAATTGAGGCTTGTGAATGATGATATTTAATCAATTGAGACTTGTGAACGATAATATTTAATCAATTGAGGCTTGTGAATGATGATATTGAATCAATTGAGACTTGTGAATGATGATATTTAATTAATTGAGACTTGTGAATGATGATATTGAATCAATTGAGAGTTGTGAATGATGATATTGAATCAATTGAGGCTTGTAAATGATATTATTTAATCAATTGAGAGTTGTGAATTATAATATTTAATCAATTGAGACCTGTGAATGATGATATTGAATCAATTAAGAGTTGTGAATGATGATATTTAATCAATTGAGACTTGTAAATGATGATATTTAATCAATATTATTGTGACTTAGAAGGGATGTAATTTGCTTAATTGTAACCTGTCACTTATGAATTAAACTTGTAAGATCGGATCAAATTCTGGATCTATGACCCATATCTCAGAAACTGCTTGTCTGATTTTGTCACATTTTAACACAAGGAAGTGTGTGATCTAGGCATTGCCAATGTTAGCCGGGCATGATCCAAAGAAATCCAGAAAATGGGAAAACATTTGGGAAATCATAATGGTTTTAAAAACTTTGGGACAATGGCATTTCATTATATAAGTAAAGAATATATTCATTATTCCAGTGTTTCAGCTCTGTATGTTATAAAAGGTTAAATTTACAGAATGGTATATGGACCATGGGATGCATCTATTTAGCCATTTAATCGCTAAATTTAGTCAAGAACCGAATATCAAAACATTTGTTTATTGAATGTCCATTTTCATGTCAAAGGAAGAGTATTTTTGAAAATGTACCATTAAAATGACTGTTTCGGTTATCGAGCCGGGCATTCCAGTGGTACAACTTCAAAGGTTGGCCTGCAAGTGAACATTTCTCAAGACCACTCCAGAGGCCAGTTTTGCTTTGACCAGTTAAGTGTTAAAAGGCAGGGAGGCAGATAGTAGACAGAGTAGCCATCTCTACCAGCAAGCAATAGGGAAGCGAGGCTATGTATAGGCTAGATACGTAGATAGATGATCATCGCTACTATGATGTAGATGGTTGCTACTGCAATACATGACGTGTCACCTAGGGTTGGGCGATATTGCTCAAGGCATGACGATATCGGTTTCTCATTAAAATACCGCGGTATCACGATATATCGTCATTTGGGTGGGGTGTGGAGTTAGGGTGTAAACATAGAATAACATATGTATTTCAAATTGGTGGTGTCTGCAAGTTATTTTCATTAAATTTGTTGCATTGAAACCGTAAATTGAGATCGCCATGATTTAATACACGTAGTTCCACACTTTGACACCCTTCAATATACAGTTTAAAACAACGAAGGTAATGCAACTAACCGTATTCATCACAAATAAGAAGAATAAAGGATTTTCTTCTGTTCTTGTGTTGTATTTTGTCTTATCTTTACCTCACGACAACTGTCAAAAGATTGAGCAAGGAATACGCATTAACTTCATTACGCAGAAACGAATTCCGCAGAAAGAAATCTGATTGGCTGCCGTATCATACTTGAGCCAATCAGAATTCAGACTGCAGAATTCCGACAGCTGTTATCACGCCCGCCGCTAGCATAGACGATGCAAATTAATAAAATAATACTGCATGATTTTGAACGAGAACCAGCGTGAAGATTGGAAACAATTATATCAGATTTTATTTGGTCTGTAATATTAAATACTAATTTGCCCCATTTTAGACCTATTCAAATTCGCTCACTACTTAGCGGGTTTATCCATTGATCTCAAGGCGTAGTCGGAATGTGTGAAATTAACCCAGTTAACTCTGCAGGCAAGACTGCCACAACAGATAGAAGACTGGACACAATTAGGCCTAAATTCTTTATTTTAAGGACGTTTCTCACTTAGAATAAATCCGCAATGTTATATGTGGAATGAATTTTGATCTGATTCGTTTAAAAATGCTAAATATATTGTATAAAGTTACATAAAAACCTATAACGGTAAAGGAAGAGATTAACTCCCCCCCCCCTCACCCACCGTTCCAAGCTGTGGTATTGATAAGGGATTAAGTGTGTGTGGTTTCCTATCGACCTAAAAAGTTTTAAAGTCTAAATCTTTCACGGTCAGAAGAATGTTTAACCATGCAGCTCAATGACTAATGGATAAATAGCTTGACCTGTAGTAATGACGTCATCAGAATGGAATGTGGGTAGTGCAAATGGTATTCCCCACTGACTAATACTCAGAATGAGGCAAGAAAAAACATGGCGTCGTCTATTTATGTAATTATGAAAAGTGAACAACAAAGGATTATTTTGTACTTTAAATCATTTTATTAGCGCAAACAAACCATGAATTAAATGAACACAGATTATTTTAGAGTTTATTAAGTTTTTATAACCCTTCGACAAAGACTGGGTTATTACTTAGACTATTACTGGACCGAATAGAGGTAAGAGTATGACATTTCTAACTTAGTTCTTTATATTATGCTCACAGTTAAAAGTGCAATATCGTCCTGTCGGTATTAATGATATTTACGGTTTTTCGAAATTATGACGATTTCGGTATCGGTATTCGGTATATCGCGATATTGACGATAATATCGAAAAATCGCCCAACCCTAGTGTCACCTTGAGAATACGATTGGTCATACACAGGGTGGCGTTGGTGGGGTGGGGGTGTAGAAATTATTGTTCTGAGTATTTCGTAGGGCACAACGACCTTTTTTTGCTTGATTAATGAAAGTTAACACTAATATTTCTTTATTACCACTACAAGATTCTCCCCAGGCTCTTTTACCCTATAGCCCTGGCTCAATAGTTCAGTTCAGAATTAGTAACACATGTAATACACTTGTAGCAAGGCATGCAATGGTGCATGTAATGGATTGGATTGTATATTTGGTAGGCCTTATAAAAAGTTGTACATAACTATGCATAGATGTATGGACAGTACAACCTGCAGCGATAAAATTAACTCAAACATTTTTTTTTCTTTGCCTAGCCTATAGGGCTACATATATAGCCTCCCTTCCCAGTACTGGTAGAGATGGATACACTGTCTAATCTTTGCCCACCCGCCACCTAATTCTGGCGGCGCCCCTGCTTGTAAATTTACACTATCACATTATTTACACGTGGGTTAAATAATGCACCAATGTTTGATTAGTGATTACTTGACAGCGGCGACATTTATGTTTATCAAACTTGGTCCGAAGGTGATGCGTTAAATCACAGAAACATAGAACGACGTTTGAAAATGTTGAGTTTGGACACTATTAAAGTCATTCTTAAATATATATTACGAATAATGAAATGGTATTAAACATAACAACTCGAATCAGCGTATATACGAACTATACCTACTTAAATAGACAAGGTACGAATAATAATAGTACAAAATCGTGTACGGTCAAATACGACCACATTAGAGAGGATGTCTCACAACACACTAGCGCCGCCTTGCATCTGTTGCAGCGGTGCGCCCCATTTACTATCGCGCTCACCGAAACAAACTTTAGCAAATATTAAGATATGTACAATATCTATGACTATTAAGTAATAGCATGTAACAATGTCAAACTCTCTCTCTCTCTCTCTTTCGTATTCCCTAATTAAAAGTTTTAAGACATCGAAAAGCCTACGGCTTAAGTCCTGAGAAAATGATGATGAAATACCATACTCAATTCCTAAAACAAGCAAAATGGAAAACATCGCCATCAGCCCAAATGGAATTAAGAAATTTTTAAATGCTTTGAAAACATCAAAGGCCATGGGGCCAGATAAAATACATCCGTGAATACTCAAAAAACTGTCAACAGAACTGTCAGACATACTATCACATTTTTTCCAACAGACCTTAGACACAGGAGTTATCCCAACTGAATGGAAATCAGCAAACATTTGTCCTTTATATAAATAAAGCAACTGGTCTTTACCAAGTAACTATAGACCGGTTTCCCTCACATGTATTTGCTGTAAGATGCTGGAACACATCATCTTCTCTAATTTAATGAGCCATTTCGAACAAAATAACAACTCACAGACAACACATCTTCCAAAAACTTCACAGTTGTGAAACTCAACTAATTAATGTCATCATTGATTGGGCTTCATCCATTGATAAACGGAAACAAGTGGATATTTTTATTATCGACTTTGAAAAGGCTTTGGATATTGTCCCACACAAACTTTTGAAGTCTAAATTGCACAAATATGGTGGGTCAAAAAACATACTAAATTGAACTGACTCATTCTTAACAGGTCGCAAACAGTGCGGAATAGTCAATAGTGCCAAATCAAACGTTTTCCTCAAAATCAGGCTATTCGCTGATGATTGGGTATGCTACCGGGAAATTGATGACTCCAAGGACTGTGAGGGACTCCAACAAGACATAAACAGGTTAGGTAACTGAGCTACCGCTTGGGGGAATGCGCTTCCAACCAGTAAAATGCAACATGATGCGCCTAACCAGGAAAAAACAAGCCATCAAATTCAACTACATGCTAAAAGGAACGAGTCTAAGTTTTGTTTCATCAGTGAAGTACTTGGGCATCAATATCACCAATGACCTAAGCTGGAACAAACACATCACTGAGATCTGCAGCAATCATACAGAACCTTAGGACTATTGCAGAGAAATTTATCATTCTGTTCCCAAGAAATCAGACTTCACGCATACATGGGACTGATTAAACCAGTTCTGGAATATGCAAGTACAGCTTGGGAGCCTCATCAGATAACTCTTCAGGACAAACTAGAAATTGTGCAAAAATGTTCCGCTAGATTTATGACCTCAAACTACTGCTATGGCCCAGGCGGTATGACAAATATAATGGAAACCCTAAAATGGCCACCGTTGTCAGACAGAAGGAAACAAAACTGCCTTATTATCCCCACGTTTTAAAAAAACATCTGGGATATTGTAATTGCCTCTGTCTGTCCGTCCATCCATCCGTCCATCACGCTATCCTCCCAAACCATTGGGTAGAATTAAATCAAATTTGGTATGTGGGTTACCCATATGATTCCGCTTTGCAGGACGATATTTAGATTTGGCTCCGCCCGTGGGTGTGTGGGGGGGGGAACACTGACAGGGGTCAAAAGGTTAAATGAGTTGTAACGCAACTCCTCTGAAATCATTAGACGGAACTCAACTAAATTTGATATCTGAGTTACCCATATGATTGTGGAGTGTAAGAGGCCATTTAGATTTGGCTCCGCCACCAGGGGATGGGGGAGGGGTAAAAAAGTCAAATTTTAACCTGCAGAAAGTGATTGTAACGCATCTCCTCAGAAACCGTTGGACAGAATTCAACCAAATTTGGTCTATGGATTACCCATATCAATGTGGAGTACATGAGCACATGTACATTTGGCCCATGCCCCCAGGGGTGGGTGAGGGGTGGGGGCTCAAAAGGTAAACAAATTTATTGTAATGCCACTCCTCTGACACTGTTGGACTGAATTCAACCAAATTTAGTATGTCAGTTATCCATAGCAATGTGGAGTATATAAGCACATTTACATTTGGCCCCATCTCCAGGGTGTGGGGGATGTGGTCAAAAGGTCATGAAATTGATTGTAATGCAACTCCTCTGAAATCATTAGCCGGAACCCAACCAAATTTGATATCTGAGTTACTCCTATGATCACAGAGTGCAAGAGGCCATTTAGCTTTGGCTCCGCCCCAGGGGGCGGGAGAGGGGTCAAAAGGTCAAGTTTTAACCTGCAGAAATTGATTGCATCTCCTCCGAAACCATTGGACAGAATTCAACCCAATTTGGTATGCGGTTACCCATATCAATGCGGAATGGATGAGCACATTTACATTTGGCCCCACCCTCAGGGGTCGGGAATGGCATCAAAGGTCATGAAATTGATTGTAATGCAACTCCTCTGAAACTGTTGGACGGAATTCAACCAAATTTGGTATGTGAGTTACCCATATGATTGCGGAGTGCAAAATGACATTTACATTTGGCTCCGCCCCGGTGGTGGATTGTGGAGTGTGTCAAAAGTTCAAAGCGGTGAACATAGGGATTTGCGATGGCGCGTCATCGACCGATCAATCTAGTTTTGTTCTACAACGGTCTGCAGCAACAAGCAAAGATATCATTAGACAGTCTACAGACAGTGAGACTCCAATTCGGAAAACCAAAAACATGCACAATAGTCACTTCTACCAAATTTATGCAAGAACTGACGTCTTTAAATTCTGCTTTATTCCCGGTACGATAAAGGATTGGAACAAACTATCACAGGATCTTCTAAGCAGTTCATAGATCTCAAATCCTACAAATAAATTTTCCAAATTAGTCAGAGGCAAAAAACATGTCTCAACCAGCTACTTGATGATTGCGTGGTGAAAATATTGGATGTTTCGCCATAACTAATCAAGATCAAGATGATGCCTTTTTCGCCATACGAAGAAAGCGATAGAGCAAAATAACAGAAATAATCTTGAGTTACCACTTTTCGTGTGGGTTAAGAATAAGGATATAGCAACAGCACCCAGTCAAATTAGTCAAAATACTCAACAGCTTACCTGTATAGTTTTCTGGAAATTGATAGTCAGGGAGTTCAGAGATCGATCGATCCCAACACAAACGAGGTGTGGGTGGAGCATAGCTAGAGATGGGTGGGACATGGTCAAAGTCAAAGCCTATAAATCATCATCATCATCATTTTACGAGGCGTAAGCCATTGGCTTTTTATTGCGTCAATGTTTTTGTAGTAGTATGGCTTTAGCTATGTTAATGAGTGAGGATTCATGGTAACAGGTACCTGGTTGTTGGGGCAGGTACCCGGTTCCAAGAATCGGTAGATTCTGTTTAATTCTAGTAGCCTTAGAGTACAAACAATGAATTGGTTGTTAGCAATAAGTAATATAATGGTAAGTAGTGTTAGATCTCGGAGAAAGGGAAATTGAAATTTCTTTCATATCCTGGCAGGAGGAGCGAATGTACCATAATCTTATCCTAGCAGCAGGAGTCAATGCACCCTAATCTTGTCCTGGCAGGACTAGCCAATGTACCATAATCTTATCCTGGCAAGAGGAGCCAATGTACCATAATCTTATTTTGGTAGGACGAGTCAGTGTGCCATAATCATATCCTGGCAGGAGCCAATGTACCATAATCTTATCATGGCTGGAGTAGCCAACGTACCATAATCTTATTTTGATAGGGGGATCCAATGTACCATAATCTTATCCTGGTAGGAGCCAATGTACCATAATCCTATCATGGTAGGAATGTACCATAACCTTATCCTGACATGAGGAGCCAATGTATCATAATCTTATCCTAGCAGGAGGAGCCAATGTACCATAATCTGATCCTGACAGGTCGACCCAATGTACCATAATCTTATCCTGGCAGGAGGAGCCAATGTACCATAATCTTATTTTGGTAGGACGAGTCAGTGTGCCATAATCATATCCTGGCAGGAGCCAATGTACCATAATCTTATCATGGCTGGAGGAGCCAACGTACCATAATCTTATTTTGATAGGGGGATCCAATGTACCATAATCTTATCCTGGTAGGAGCCAATGTACCATAATTCTATCATGGTAGGACTGTACCATAACCTTACCCTGACATGAGGAGCCAATGTATCATAAACTTATCCTGGCAGGAGGAGCCAATGTACCCTAATCTGATCCTGACAGGTGGACCCAATGTACCATAATCTTATCCTGTCAGGTGGAGCCGATGCACCATAATCTTAGCCTCAGCTAGAAGATGCAGTGAGATCTATGCACTTTCAGCAGAGAGGGACCAATTTATTGTCTCTGGAGAGGGTCTGCGACTGCTGCCAAGAATTTATGTCAAAGAATCAATCTTTGAAATATCCCAGCAAACCTATCATTATACCAAAACTAACTAGGTTTGATCGTAATGCCAGTGCCTGGTGTCCAGTCCGTGCTTTGACCAAGTACAAAAACCGGATGGACTCTTTACGGTTAAATGAGCGACATCTGTGGATCTGCCATAAGAAGCCATATGGCGCCACATCCATGGATACTATCTCTCGTTGGGTAGTAGAATGCATTCAGACTATCCATGAGATTGCGACTGGGCACCAGGCGCAATGTGCTAGGGCTCACGATGTTAGAAGAATAGTGCCTCGACTGCCCTATTCAGTGGTGTCCCATTATAGGACATGGCCGTTGCACAATGGCACTGTGAGTCCTCTTTCACGGATTACTATATGAGGGACATGTCAGACTCTGCCAATCCATTCGCTTTAGCTGTTTTGAAATGATGGTCTAGTGGCCACACTGCTCGTCTCCTTTTGGTAACTTTGAAAAGCAAAAGTAGTAAGAACAGACATGGTCAAGCAAGAGGAATTCAACCATATGTGACATGTTTGGTCGAAAGTGTGTTGGTTGATGGCGCCACGTCTGGAATCCATAACTCATGAGGTAATTCAAGTTTGGCAGTTTTTTGTATTGTGTTTATATATCATGATCATTCATCTTATATATTCACGCTCATTCCCAGGCTCTCAGGCTTCCCAAGAGCTGTTAAACCTCTTCGCACATTTGTGTTTCAGGCGAGATACATGATTGTGAGTTCTCTCCCTTCTTTAGGAGAAGGGGGGTGGGGGTGGGGGGTTGGAGCGGTGATGCGAACATGATTCGGTTCCAAACTTGTCAGTCCTAGGTCTCCATGTGACAAGTTTAAGTCTAAGTTCTTTCTCTAGGGGCAAACGAGGCTTTGTATGGTTTGCTCCTTCCCACCAGGTTACTGACTAAATCTGGTGTTATCAATAAGTAATGTAATGGTAAGTATCGATCAAAGGAGAATGAAGGAAATTCCAATTTCCCTTTCTCCGAGATCTAACAATACTTACCACTAGATTACAGACCCCGCCTCCCAGCCCCATGGAGGCAAGCCATGAGTTGTCTGTTGTTTGGTAGCTATGCAAACAATATGGGCATCTCTGGCAGGTGGGTACCCGGTTGTTGGGAACCGAGCACCCGGTTCCAGGAGCTGGTAGAGCTTTCTAAATCTATATTCCTAGAGCACAGCTTCAGTGAAGCTGTATCGTGATAGGGGGAACCAATGTACCATAATCTTATCCCGGTAGGAGGAGGCAATGTCCCATAATCTTATCCTGGCAGGACCAGCCAATGTGCCCTCATCCTATCTGGCAGAACTAGCCAATGTACCATAATCTTATTCTGCAGGTAGAGCCAATGTACCATAATCTTATCCTGGCAGCAGAAGCCAATGTGCCATAATCTTACCCTGGCAGGAGTAGCCAATGTACCATAATCGTATCATGGCAGGATTAGCCAATGTACCATAATCTTATCCTGGCAGGCAAAGCCAATGAACCATAATCTTATCCTGGCAGGTGGACCTGATGCACCATAATCTTATCCTGGTAGGAGTAGCCAGCGTACTGTAATCTTATCCTGGCAGGAGGAGCCAATGTACCATAATCTTATCCTGAGAAGAGGAGCCAATGAACCATAATCCTATTCTAGCAAGAATGGCCAATATACCGTAATCTTCTCCTGCTAGGTGAAGCCAGTGTACCATAATCTTATCCTGGCAGGAGGAGCCCATGGACCATTATCTTATTTTGGTAGGAGCCGCCAATGTACCATGAACTTAACCTGGTAGGACTAGCCAATGTACCATAATCTTATCCTAGTAGGAGGAGCAAATGTGTCATAATCTTATCCTGACAGGAGGAGCCAATTTACGATAGGCTTATCCTGGCAGGAGGAGCCAATGCACCACACTCTTATCCTGACTGAACTAGCCAATGTAACATATAATCTTATCCTGGCAGACCTAGGCAATGTACCATAATCATATCATAGCAGAAATGGCCAATAGACCATAATCTTATCCTTGAAGCGAGAACCAATGTACCTTAATCTTATCCGGTCAGGTGGTGCCAATCCACCATGATCTTATCCTGGCAGAACTAGCCAATGTATCATAATCTTACCCTGACACGAGGAGCCAATGTACCATAATCTTAACCTAACAGGAGGAGCCAATGTACCATAATCTTAACCTAACAGGAGGAGCCAATGTACCATAATCTTATCTTGGCAGGACTGGCCAATGTACCATAACCTTGTCCTGGCTGGTGAAGCCAATGTGCCATAATCTTCTCCTGGCAGGTGGAGTCAATGCACCATTGGCATGACTAACCAATGTACTATAATCTTATCCTGGCAGGAGCCAATGTACCACTTATTTTGGTAGGATGAACTAATGTACCAGCATCTTATCCTGGCAGGAGTACCCAATGTACCATATCTTATCCTAGTAGGATGAGCCAATGAACCATAAACGTATCCTGGCTGAACTCACCAATGTACCACACTCTTATCCTGGCTGAACTAGCCAATGTACCATATAATCTTATCCTGGCAGACCTATGCAATGTACCATAATCTTATTCTGGCAGGAGGAGCCAATGTACCATAATCATATATCATAGCAGAAATAGCCAATAGCCCATAATCTTATCCTGGCAGGAAGAGCCAATGTACCATAATCTTATCCTGGCAGGTGGGCCAATCCACCATAATCTTATCCTGGCAGGACTAGCCAATGTACCATAATCTTATCCTGGCATGAGGAGCCCATCTACCATAATCTTATTTTGGCAGGAGGAGACTATGGACCATAGCTATGGACTAGCCCAGGCACCATAATCTTATCCTGGCAGGAGGAGCTAAGTACCATACTCTTATCCTGGCAGGAGGAGCTAATGTACCATAATCTTATCCTGGCAGGATTAGCCAATGTACCATAATCTTATGCTGGCAGGACTAGCCAATGTACCATAATCCTATCCTGGTAGGATGAACCAATGTACCCTAATCTTATCCTGGTAGGAGGAGCCAATGTCCCATAGTCTTTTCCTGGCAGGACCAGCCAATGTCCCATAGTCTTTTCCTGGCAGGACCAGCCAATGTGCCCTAGTCCTATCTGGCAGAACTAGCCAATATAGCATAATCTTATCCTGCAGGTGGAGGCAATGTACCAGTAATCTTATCCTGGCAGCAAAGGCAAATGTGCCATAATCATATCCTGGCAGCAAAGGCCAATGTGCCATAATCTTATCCTGGCAGCAAAGGCCAATGTGCCATAATCTTATCCTGGCAGCAAAGGTCAATGTACCATAATCTTATCCTGGCAGCAAAGGCCATTGTGCCATAATCTTATCCTGGCAGCAAAGGCCAATGTGCCATAATATTATCCTGGCAGCAAAGGCCAACGTGCCATAATCTTATCCTGGCAGCAAAGGCCAATGTACCATAATCTTATCCTGGCAGGAGTACCCAATGTACCATATCTTATCCTAGTAGGATGAGCCAATGAACCATAAACTTATCCTGGCTGAACTCACCAATGTACCACACTCTTATCCTGGCTGAACTAGCCAATGTACCATATAATCTTATCCTGGCAGACCTATGCAATGTACCATAATCTTATTCTGGCAGGAGGAGCCAATGTACCATAATCATATATCATAGCAGAAATAGCCAATAGCCCATAATCTTATCCTGGCAGGAGGAGCCAATGTACCATAATCTTATCCTGACAGGTGGGCCAATCCACCATAAACTTATCCTGGCAGGACTAGCCAATGTACCATAATCTTATCCTGGCATGAGGAGCCCATCTACCATAATCTTATTTTGGCAGGAGGAGACTATGGACCATAGCTATGGACTAGCCCAGGCACCATACTCTTATCCTGGCAGGAGGAGCTAATGTACCATAATCTTATCCTGGCAGGATTAGCCAATGTACCATAATCTTATGCTGGCAGGACTAGCCAATGTACCATAATCCTATCCTGGTAGGATGAACCAATGTACCCTAATCTTATCCTGGTAGGAGGAGCCAATGTCCCATAGTCTTTTCCTGGCAGGACCAGCCAATGCCCCATAGTCTTTTCCTGGCAGGACCAGCCAATGTGCCCTAGTCCTATCTGGCAGAACTAGCCAATATAGCATAATCTTATCCTGCAGGTGGAGGCAATGTACCAGTAATCTTATCCTGGCAGCAAAGGCCAATGTGCCATAATCTTATCCTGGCAGCAAAGGCCAATGTGCCATAATCTTATCCTGGCAGCAAAGGCCAATGTGCCATAATCTTATCCTGGCAGCAAAGGCCAATGTACCATAATCTTATCCTGGCAGCAAAGGCCAATGTGCCATAATCTTATCCTGGCAGCAAAGGCCAATGTGTCATAATCTTATCCTGGCAGCAAAGGCCAATGTGCCATAATCTTATCCTGGCAGCAAAGGCCAATGTGCCATAATCTTATCCTGGCAGCAAAGGCCAATGTGCCATAATCTTATCCTGGCAGCAAAGGCCAATGTGCCATAATCTTATCCTGGCAGCAAAGGCCAATGTACCATAATCTTATCCTGGCAGCAAAGGCCAATGTGCCATAATCTTATCCTGGCAGCAAAGGCCAATGTACCATAATCTTATCCTGGCAGCAAAGGCCAATGTGCCATAATCTTATCCCGGCAGGAGTAGCCAATATACCATAATAATATCATGGCAGGTTTAGCCAATGTACCATAATCTTATCCCGGCAGCAAAGGCCAATGTGCCATAATCTTATCCTGGCAGGAGTAGCCAATATACCATAATAATATCATGGCAGGACTAGCCAATGTAACAGCCGAATCAGTGTGACAAGTGGGCTGTTTGTAACTTACAATGTACATGTATTGTTTGTCCGTCACGAAGCCATTCGTAACCTAATCACCCATATGTCGGATATCAAATTCAAATGGTGTCAAAATAAGAAATGCAGGTTTAGTTAACAGGTATCATATAGTAAATGATACTGAACTTAACATACATGTATGATTATTTTACAAGTTAAAGTTCCCCTGCAGCTGAAAGCAGGTCTCTAAAATTAGAAAAATATTGTGTGTCCGACTGTACTTCCAGGTTGCCCCATTTCTGTAAATTCTGTCGAAAATATGTAATGTTGTAAGCTATACAGATTACAGAATCCTTGTCAATGCTCAGGCATTATAGTACCCCTTTATCCCTCATGCCAAAAACGGCTTCTGCAGTGGTTTTGAGAAATGTCCACTTGTAGGCCAAGAGAAGGCTATTTTTGAAAATTTACCACTGGAATGACTGGCTCGATAACCGAGCCAGTCATTCCAGTGGTAAATTTTCGAAAGCAGTCTTCTCTTGGTCTGCAAATGGATTTTTTCTATGAGAAATTTTCTTGAACAAATTTTGAGTGTGAAAGCGTTAAGACTAAATAAAATAAATACTCACCATGAGTGCATATACAAACACTGAAAATAACACATACTCACCATGAGTGCATATACAAACACTGAAAATAACAAATTATCCCCCAGGGCAACCAATGTGTTGCCCTGCAGTAAAAAGCGGTTTCCCTGGACCGCAGGAACACATGATTTTCCTGGCCTGGAAAGGCTTTTATGTAAGGGTTGTATTTAATGACTGCCCACCTGTCTTGGGCAAGTCACTTTTCACACTGGGCAAAATCTATGCCTACTGGAGAGGTTAACTGTCTGACTATTGCATGCCACCAGACAATAATTGCAATAGGCAATAACCCTGGACCTGCTGAATATTTTAAACACAATATGGCTGAAGGTTACGACTGGAATGACTGCTTTGGTCATTGAACCAGTTATTTCAGTGGCAATGTTTCGGAGGTATTTTCTATTGGCCTGCAAATTTATGGACAGTCCTCAAGACCTAGCTGCAGAGGCCAGGTTTGGGCAGCTTGACCATTAATGTGGTAACATTTGAAGGATTAGTTTTAGCTATGCCCCACCCATCTCTAGCTAAGTTCTTCCCACGCTTTGTTCGTGTTGGGATCACTCGATACCTGAACTCTGAATCTTAATTTCTAGAAAAATACACTCAGGTAAGCTTTTGAATATTTTGGAACTAATTTGACTGTGTGCTGTTGCTGCCAAATTAGTTTTAAAATATTCAACAGAATGTTTAGTAAATAGTAAAGACATACAATTTGTACAACAACGCATAGTCCATCATCAATTAAGCGTTCGTGATGAACTTGGCCACACCATTCTTGACGTAATTGATTATAATGTCATCATACACGTTACATCATTCATTATGACATCATATGATTTATGGATAAATTGGAATCCTGCTTTATGTAAGACGGGGTGGAATCCTGCATTATGCAAGACCCAGTGTTAATTCGCATCATTTATGTTTATTTTATGCTTACATCTAGGTAATTCACTGACTGCCATAGCGTGTCACTGTCATCACTATGCTTATTGCTGTGTCACTGCCTGTATATTAAGTGTGTTCAAGCCTCTGTCATATATGTTCTCATCATGACCAACAATAGCCACTCACAGCTTTTGCTGCACTGTGTCCAAATATTGGACTCCTTTAATTATCAGACACGCTCACTGGAGGATCAAGTCACTCAGTATTTTCATGCCAACCAGGTGCGTAACTACAACGTATGTTTTCATGTATTCTAATTCATGTTTAAATATCCCTTTGTGGTTCGGAGGTTTCCACAGCAAGACAGATATAGATAAATTTATGGTATTATGGAATCGTGATTACCCCTTTAATAGTCAAGCTGACCAAGACCGGCTTTTGCAGTCGTGTTGAGGAATTACCATTGGTAGGCCAAGAGAAGACTTTTTGAAAAATTTACCACTGGAATAACTGGCTCGGTAACCGCGCCAGTCACACCAGTGCTAAATTTTCAAAAACAGGTTTCTCTTGGCCTGCAAATAGACATTCGGTATAGGAGAGACCAAATTTTCTTGACCAATCATGACCATTAAAGGGTTATATGAATTATTCACACAGCGTGAGAGCGCTCACTGACCGGTTCCACACTTATGGTCCTCATCATGGAGAGGCAGGATTAGAGGCATGTCTCATGCTGGGTTAATAAGGAATGAAATCAACTTGTTAGTCAAGGATATGACGGGGCATAGCTAAAACTGGATTCATCCATTCATGTGACGAAATACCCTAAACATGTTGCTATTTCATGTAAAATTTACCACGCTCATTTAACCCTTTAACACTCAAATCAGCCAAAAACGGCTTCTGCAGTGGTCCTGAGAAATGGCCATTTGCAGACCAAGAGAAAATTAGTTTTGAAAATTTATCACTGCAATGACTGGCTTGATAACAGAGCCAGTCATTCTGGTGATAAATTTTCAAAAATAATTTCTTGGTCTGCAAATGGACATTTCTATGAGAAATTTGAAATTTCCTTGAAAAATTTAAGTCTTAAAAGGGTTAAGTAAAATCTCATTTGAAACGTGTCTGATCATGGGTATATGTTTCAATGTATCATTAGAGTTTGTATTATATATCCTTGTGTTTGCGTGGGTTAGATAGATGTAAGTAAGCTAATTATATTACACGGCTTGTACTGGTCATAAGTCATAAAATCTTAAAATTTGCAAACACAACCTGGAAATCATAAAAAGTTAATATGTAAGTTGAGTGGAAAGTCAGAGTAAACTTTAATAACATTTGTCCTTGAAGTTCTATCATATTTATTTCAAAATATTTATGCTTGAAAGCTTTGCTTGGAAGCTGTTGCTGCCAGCTTCCAGTCAAAATAGTTGCAAGACATTCAATAAAATATCTACTAAATTGTAATTGATTTTTTACACACCCTCGGAAAGCGTGATTGTATTATGTGACAACGCTCATCATCCATCTGTCCCTCCATCCACATCTCAAAAATACTTCAACCTGTCCTTGCAATTTCTTTTTCAACAGATATATTCGAAATAGCCACAATGTTATGCTTTTGTTTCAGAGAAACCCGACCATATTTGCCAGAATTATCGTGATTCATATTTACGATTCTCTCAGCATGTAGTCGTTTTGCTGTTTATGTGGGCATATGTTGTCTTTGATGAAAAACCCTTATTACTATTTGATCTTTCTGTTTCAAAACTGAATTAGTATGTGTCCAAAATATTATCCATTGCAGAGAATAGTGGAAAAAACACATTTTCGTCCTCAATTTCTTGAAATTATAATTCTGGTCCTGGAAAAGGCATTGAATTTGGCAATGTGGAATGCCATATAGAAACTCTGATATTTTTTTTTTCTAGGATTTATTTGAAGATGATGAGTGTTTTATCAATGAGGTATTCTCAGGCAGTGTTCGCTACGCTAGCATCATTCAAGTCATCATCGATGGTTACTATGCAGAGGATGGCAAGAAGACGCTCCGCTCAGAAGTGAACTTGTATAAAGGTAGGGAATACTCGCTCACTGTGTTCCTGTACATAAGAGCTTGTGTAATTCTTTGGTTCAGTTCACTGCAGTTTGTATGCAGCTTCATCAATTCTGTTCTTAGTACACAGACTAAGCTGAGAACTAACCTAGAATGATTTAAAAAAAACCAAATTGCTTTGTCCATAGCGCATCGTCGCAAATCCCCACATCCTTTTGATGGATCCAAATATAAATCTATTCTTACACTCCACAGTCATATGGGTAACTCATACGCCAAATTTGGTTGAATTCCGTCCAGTGGTTTTGGATGAGTTGCATTACAATTAATTTTACCTTTTGACCCTTTCTCTAAATTGCTTGGTCCATGACGCAACATCACAAATCCCCATACCCCTTTGCTGGAGCCAAATGTAAATGCCTTCATGTAGTCTGCAATCATATGTGTAACTCACATATAACAAATTTGCTTGACTTATGTCCAACGGTTTTGGGAGGAGATTTATTCTCGCGCAGACAGACACACAGGCAGGATGGTATAATCTTTGACAAACATGGGGATAATAAAAGCATACTGTTAAATATTTCAAACATAATTGGATTGGCAGCAGTGTCTTCCAATCCAATTATGTTCACAATATTCAACAAAACATTTTCCACATTGTGTCCAAAATTGTTGTTTTGGAAACATGCTAACTTGTTTGTGATGTGTACTGTATTTACATCTGTCATATATGTAGATGATGTGATCATGAAAATCTGAGGTCAGTAGGTCAACGTTCATGGCAACGTAACTGTCTGCCTGCTGAATTTCTGCAGACTACATTTTCCATGGTGTTTAACACTGGATATGCTGAATATTTTGAAAACATTTTGACTGAAAGTGGTTGAAGGCTAAACCACTAACAACTTTCAGTCAAATTGTTTTCAAAATATTCAGCATATCCATAGACTAGTTAATACCCATTAACTAAATTGTTGTCCGGGGTCTTGCAGCAGTTAAAAAGGTGCATGAATACATCATCAAGTACAAATCTATTATGCTTTTTGTCTCGTATATGAGACATTTGAAAGATAGGCATCACTTCTGACAAAGTGGTGTGAGTGAGCAGTGTCAGTGTTAAGTTTCCCATTAGGAAATCACTTTGGTGTAGTTTTCAACTTTCATGGTTATAAAATATATGTTGTTAGGAATCTACACGATGACATTGAAGATACAAGGGCAAAGAAATAATTTTAAAAATGATAAAAGATCCCTACCTTTTTTTTAATGTTAAGTTTTTCAGCTGATATTTGAGGATTGGTTGACTCTGTTGTACATGTAACTAAGCCTACATAGTTACATGGTTTGCTATGATGTTAGGCAACTACATGTACATGAGGACGTTGAGGTCCCACGAGAGCAAAGGTCAAAGTCTATGTGATCTTGGTACAAAACTGTTTCTTCAATGTTTCATTTTTCCATTTCTCAGTTTGTTTCCGGATTGAATCACTATATTGAAACTAAATGTGTGTGTGTGGTTACTGGTTAGCTAGGCTATTCAAGAAATCTCTATGATAACATTGGCGTCATTGTCATGGTTTGCTGTCATTTGCAAATACAAAAACTTTTCGGCTTAGGTTATATATATATATTAGTGGAGAGGGTAGGCTGTGGTTGTCTGCTGGAGACCCCTGCTCAGCACCAGATTCTCTGCGTAACATGTGAACATGCCCGAGTCTGCCGTGGTTCACATGCTAATCACTTTAGCATCCTACCTGGTGATCATTGTCAAGGTAGATGGAAGCCCCTATGGGTGGTCCCATCATGCCGATGCGACTCTGGCAGAGACTACGTGTTTGTCTAAGCCTACACAGAATAGATAGATAGAGAGGTCGGCCCTGTGGTTGATGGCGATCAGTGGTGTATCATTGTGGAAGCTTGTCTCTAAATGGGCGTTGAGACCCTGGTAGTAGTAGTGTGATACTACCTCCCTGGCAGCCATTCGGCGATCCGTGGTGGCCCCCGCAACCTATGCCCAGGGATTGAGAGGGCAGTGGTATCATTTGCCTAGTAGTAGTGTCGGATTTAAAATGATACAACCTCCCTCAACTGGTCGGCGATCCGTGGCCCCCACCGCCCTCTCAATCCCTGGGGCCTCCATCTAGAGGCATACCAACCACCTGTCTCAACAACCCTGGGCCTCCATCAGCATACACCAACCACATGTCTCACCAACCTATGCGCCAGAGATTGAGAGGGCAGTGGGGGCCACGGATCGCCGAACGGTGGCCAGTTGAGGGAGGTGGTATCATTTTAATTCCGGGTCATTCCATATAAGGACCAAAATTTTGGAAATCCGTCAAGTCATAGTTTCAGATTTCCTTCAAACTTTGTCAGAGTAAGCATATGTATGTATTAACAGGAAATTCCAAGTATTATAGTGAAAGGTCAAATACTTTTTGAAAACTGGCCTATCCAATACCCCCTGCCTAAAATTGACAAAAATTTGTAACAAAATTTCTATGTTTGAGGCTTCATATCTCACCGACTACAGTGCTCACAATACTAGGTCTTTTTATTTTAACAGTCTGGTCACCATAGTTCGAGAAAATCACAAGCATTTTGTGCTGACCTGTTTTAGGCATGTATTAGGGGTCGTCAAAAATGCCAAAAAATGTGATTTTTCATATTTTAATCCAAATTTGGTGATGCCGTAAAATGTATTTGTATTTGGTTTACACAAATGATTTCTATCCTGTTAACTAGAGCTACTGCTACTTTAGTGATATTTATTACCTAATGGCAAGATATGCTCCGCAAAAATTTTGTGGGAGCCATACCCCCACCCCTGTTTGCCAAAATGGGGTGACTTCATAACATCTTTTTTCAAAATAACCCCTTTCAATTTTTTTAATATTTTGGTGAATGTTATATATATGGTCAATGGTTACAGGGCCAAAAGGTTCACTCTTACATTTGTTTCCTTTTAGAGCTATGGCAAATACAAAATCTGATATTTTTTCAAAAACTTGTATGATATTCGATTTTGGGGGGTTAATAATTTTAAAAGTATACACTCTAGAAGTATGAAACAAGAGATGTAGCGCGTTTCCCTGCCTTATTAAAAGAAACAACCAGCATTTCCCTTTTACAAAATAGATAAACATGGATTTTAGAGATGTCAAAACCTTACTTTGTTAAAATTTGACATTTTTGTGGGTAAACTACAAGTCATTATTCAACAACATTTTCAATGGGAATAACATATCGCCTGGAGAATATTTAAAAAACAATTTGACTATAAGTTGTTGCTGACTTAGCCATCAATAATTTTCAGTCAAATCATTTTCAAAATATACACCAGGTACAGAGTTTGTCCTGTAAGCTGGTCGAGCTGCAACAGCTCATCACTCAGTCTTGAGTTATCCAGTGTTAATAAAGACTGAGAGATTTCATATCTAGAGAGAATAACTCAACCTTCAGAGCTTTGTATATAATTAGGTCAATTGCTGTAATAGACATAGGTAGTGAGGTGATATTGATTAGTCACATGGTCTCAGTTTTTCTCAGAGATCTGCATGCAAGTATTGCTATCAACAAGAGTTCAGTCAAGCATTTTAAGTGATCAAGATTAGGCAGCATGACCAGTGAAAGTGTTTAATAATTACTGCTTTGAAACATTGACATTGTTGCTGATCAATACACAAATGTTTAGATATTTACTTTAGAAATTTAATAATTCACTATACATTTTAATGATAAATTAGGCCTTTTAATTTGAAAAGTGTAAACTTTGACTAGGAAACGTTGCACAATGGCTGAATTACCAGAGACATTTTGTTCAGTTGGACGTCTCACTAATGATAAATGTCATAAGTTTACGGATAAATGCTCTGTAAATGATGTTGTACAATTGACGGCTACAGATAAAACACTTGTTGCAATGAGAAGCGGCCAGAGTGAGGATAGTTTGGAAGTTCAGTGTGCTGATGCCACAAGAAACACTATCTGCATATATTCCCGATGATGAAGCAGAACACTTCATGTTGTGATCCCCTAAAAGTTCACAAAAAGCTTATTAAAAAGGGACTAGTTAATATAGATCAAGAAATTGTGGCATTAATACAGTCGAAAACTAGAGAGAGAAAACAACCTGGCCAAAAGATTGGCCATCATTGTTTGCAGAAAATTAATAACCTGAGAGATTGTAGTGACAGTGAACCGGAATCAATGGCCATAGCAGATACTTTGTACAGTAATGCTGAATGCCTCAACTCTAGTTTCTCAGCAGTTGGAGTTTCTCCCCTAAAGAGTGTCCATTCAGAAAGGAAAGTATCATATGGTAAACGAAAAATCAAACAAATGGCAGAAGCAACAACAAGTCACGTGGCATCCCACCTAGGTTTTCCACCTAATAAATTAGTTGCTGACAGTTCACAAACTGAATGTACATGTGATTCTAAGTTAGATGTGGACTACTTGGTATCGAACATGAATGAAAAACTGTCTGTATCATCACGAAATCAAAAGATACAAGTATTGACTATTACACCTAAATCATGGTCGATAGATAAAACTGTTCAGGTTTTTCAGGCATGTGGTGTTACGCGTTATATGGTGAAACAAGCCAGACAACTTGCGCAGAATGATGGAATACTCGCTGATCGTGAAACCTTTAAAAGAAATAAGCTTGATCAGCATACACTAGATAGTGTTATTAACTACTACCAAGATGATACTGTATCTAGACTATTACCCGGGAAAAATGATTTTGTTACTATAAGAATTTGTGGTACCAAAGAACATAAGCAAAAACGGCTAATCCTGACAAATTTGAAGGAAGTACATGCTAATTTCAAAACAGAAACTGGACTTAAAATTGGTTTCTCTAAATTTGTTGAGTTAAGACCCAAATGGTGTGTAACTGTTTCTTCTAGCTGCAGCCACAATGTTTGTGTATGCGAAAAACACCAAAATGTAAAGTTTATGGTGGATGTTATCTCTGAAGACTATCATAACCTAATTGACAAATCTGTTCTAGAAATTGCATGCTGCAACGATGTGAAAAGTGTCCAGGAACTGCATTTCTCAAAACTTACTTAGAGCAAGACCTTTACGAGCACATGGATGAGGATGACATCATTAAATTCAATGAATGGGTATCCACAGACCGAATTGAAATCACGCGCCGAGAAGTATCAGTTGAAGATTTTATTTCTATATTATGTCAACGGATCCAAGAATTAACACCACATTCCTTCATAGCGAAATCTCAAAGTGAATTCTTGAAAGCGTGCAAACATGATTTAGATGACACTACTGCCATTGTTGTTCTCGACTTTGCTGAAAATTACAGCATTATTGTGCAAGATTGTGTACAGGGATTTTATTGGAACAATTCTCAAATCACGATATACATCCTTTGGCATTTTATGTTAAGGCTTTTGGAAAGTTGAATGAAGAAAATGTATGCTTCATCTCTGAGTGTCTGAAACACGAAACAAATACTGTGTACTGTTTTCAGGAGATTATTACAAGATATTTGAAGGAAAAGTATCCCAATATTCATATAATTAAATACTTTAGTGATGGGTGTGCAGGACAATACAAGAACTTCAAAAACTTTATTAATGTCTGCCATCATTATTCAGATTTTGATATTAAGGCAGAATGGCATATCTTTGCTACCAGCCATGGTAAAGGTGTTTACGACGGTATCGGTGGCACAGTGAAGCGCTTAGCCGCAAGGGCTAGTCTGCAAACAGCGCTTATACGAAATGCTAGTGAATTGTATGAATTCAGCCAACAGAACATAAGCAAGATCAAGTTCTTCTTGGTTAGTAAAGATGAGATCCAGAGCCATCATACAATGTTGGAAGAGCGGTATCTCCTTGCCAAAACAGTGCAAGGAACCAGGTCATTCCATTCGTTTGTTCCAAATGACACTAACTCTATCACAGTAAAGCGAATTTCAACTGATGATGTTTCATACACTCGGTCATTTTCTAACACACAACCTGGTATGTCATCAGAGATTCAGAATTTAAATATCCCTATGGAACTGTCTTTGAGTGACTATGTTGGTGCATTGTATGACAAAAATTGGTGGTTTGGCATAGTGTTAGAAATTAGTCTAGAAAATGAGGACTGTCTCATTTCGTTTATGAAGCCGCATGGACCAGCTCGATCCTTTAGTTGGCCAAGGCGCACAGACCAGTGCTGGGTTCCTTTTTGTGACATTCTAAGTAAGGTGTCAACACCATTGACAGCAACTGGCCGGCAGTACACTTTTCCACAAACTGATATCGACTTTATAAATAGACTATTTAAATAATTTGGAGAAGCGGTATATGCTGGATCATGTACCGTATCATCAATTATTGCTGAGGTATGTAGTATTATGTACTATCTCTTAACACTTTTATATTATATCATGTGTATTAACCAATGCCTGTCTCAGTTTATTAAATAATTCCATGAAATGGGTGACATTTAGGCATACTTTAGTGTGAGAGATTACACATATTGGCCTGGTCGCAGGGTGTCAAAATTGTCTATAAATGGCCATAGAAGTCCATGTAGCTGTACTAATATGACCATAATATACCATTCAATGTCCACCTATGATGAAAAAGTATCTAAAATGCTAAAGTGGAGATATTTTAAACTTTTTAAAACAAATTAGATTGTAGCGAAAAATGTCAAATTTTAACAGAGTCAGGTCTTTAGGTCTAGAAAATCGATGTTTATGTATTATATAACCAGGGAATGCTGATTGGTTCTTCTAATATAGCAGGAGAACTGGTTGTATCGCTTGTTTCATGCCTCTAGGCCCTATAATTTTAAAATTATTAACCCCCAAAAATGGAATATCGTACAAGTTTTACAAAAATATCACATTTCTAATATGCCATAGCTCCAAAAGGGAACAAATGTAAGAGTGCAACTTTTAACCATGTAACTATTGACCATATATCTACCATTCACCAAAATAAAATAAAAATTAAAAGGGGTTATTTTGACTTAATAGGCGATGAAGTTGGCCCTCGTTTGTGAACAGGGGTGGTGCATTGGGCCCCCAAATTTTTTTGATGAGCAAACCTTGCTGTTAGTCAGTAAATATTACTAAGCTAATATTAGCTCTAGTGAACTGGGTAGATATCATTTAATTACAGCAACTATAATATACATTTTACTGTATCACCAAATTTTGTTGAAACAGGAAAATTAGCTGTTTTTAACGTTTTTGGTGACCCCTAGAACACACCCAAAACAAGTCAACACATATTGCTTGTTATTTTCCTCAAGTATGCTGACCAGAGCATTAGAATGAAAAGATCTAGTATTGTAAACAGTATATTGGATGAGATATGATGTCTCAAACATTGGATTTGTACTTGAAACTTTTGTCAATTTTAGCATAGGGGTCTTTGAGAGGGCATTTTTCAAAAAGTATTTCACATATCAGTTAAAAAATTGTCATGCTCAACTAAAACATCCATATGCTCACACTGAGAAAGTTTGAAGGAAATCCGTGACTATGAGTTGACGGGCATTGGTCCATCTTATACGGAATGACCCTTCCGACACTGCTACTGTAGTATAGAAACGTATTGGAACCAAACTTGGATCACCGCAGAAGCCATTTTTGGCCATCTTGATTAATGAAAGGTTAACACATTATCTGATTACCACCATATATTGAAGGTCCAAGCCCTGTACCACACAGAGAAACCTAAAGTGCGACAGCAATACCTCAAAGGCTCCAGCGGGCGGGTTGATATGGAGGAGTTAA
This sequence comes from Chaetoderma sp. LZ-2023a, assembly GCA_034401795.1. Lineage (NCBI taxonomy): Eukaryota > Metazoa > Mollusca > Caudofoveata > Chaetodermatida > Chaetodermatidae > Chaetoderma > Chaetoderma sp. LZ-2023a. The sequence continues at coordinate 275,921,868 of CM067369.1, read as the reverse complement.
AAAACGAGATGTTACGGCGAGGTCGCGTCGCTGGTTTCTGAAGTCGTGTGCTGCCTGTACGGTAGCTTTAAGAACACCAGTATAGATGGCCTTCCCACTGAACCTCACGACAGTCATCCGGAGCCAACCGCCCCTCCTGGGTACACCCTTGACTGGCCTGAGAGGTCTACTGGATGATATACCAGAGCTAACACCATTCTCCATCACAGTGGATGGACAGTCCCGGACCAGCTTCTCCGTCAACCTACGACCGCTGACCAACCGCCCCATCACCATCAAGGATGCGAAGCAAGCTCATACTTGGATGGCTGCTCCAAGCCTCTCATACTGGCATCAGCAGCTGAACTTTGCCATGTGGTGTGCCACGGCAGGATGTGGGGTAAGTTCCACCCTGCTTCACTCCTATTCTGGTACTCCTGAAGCTGTGCTCATCACCAGCTGTCTCAGATTCCATGTGTACTTCACGGTGCGACGAATCCTTCATGAGCTTGGTACAAGCCTCCCTGATACAAATGCCTTCGACCCACAGCTCAACTGTCATAGCATCTCAGCGGCCAGCAGACTACAGGGAGAGTTCAGCACTCATCCAGACTATCGGTGGTATCGTGGTGACAACAGCGGTCTAGGGGTTACGTGCAGTGACCCGAGACGTGACTACTCAGGATTCCCCTATCGAACCCCCTGACGAGTAGGCGGTCGGAAGACAATGACATTCTCGTTCGATCCAGACTCCGACCGTGGAGCGCTGGTGCAAAATATGCACATCACTGGCTTGCGGCAGGACTATCCAGATGTGTAGAAGTACTTTGTCCCACACACCACCTCAGGCCTCACACCAGCAGGGATCGTTCAGATCAACCAGTCCCTAGAAGCACTGTGCTACTGCCTCCTTACGGGACAGACCCAGCTGTGGCATTCCATAGATGGTGTCAGCGGAGCAGAGGTCCAGGCCATGTTCATCAGTCTCGTTGAGGATATGATCATCGTGGTAGACCCCAGTAGTCTTATTGCTAAGTTCCAGCAGGGGTTGCAGAAGGCCCGTCGCAAACTTGACTGTGCTATTTTGCCACACCTACGGTTGATTCCGAGCAACATGATCGTGAACATCGAGGACCTCCAAGTCAGGGGCTATAACAACATGATAGTCGAGGGGAGTTCCCCCGGTGTCCACTTCGGCTTCAACACTGCCATCAACGCACCTACACATAGTACGAGCCATACAGTCGTTCTGACCCTGACACTGCAGCCAGTCGACACCGCAGCTCCTGGCGCCCCGACACTGCAGCAAGTCGACACGACACCGCTTCCCATGGTAGCTCTACGTGTGGTGTCAGGCCTAGCTATTGTGGCACTCGGGATCAGCCTACTCCGCTGCTAGCAAATCAACTATAAGACTATCCTGACTCTACAGTAGCAGTGGGGACCACAGTGAGACACTGAACCAGCTTGGAATGCCCTACAGCCCCTATACCCGCTGCCAACATGCACATCCAAGGGCTGAAGGGTTTGGCAGAGCATCCTTTTTCCAGCTTATAGTATCGCAGAGCCTTGTTCAGCTCTGAGTCCGGTGAGGCCAATGCGGTCTGCAACCTCTGGAACATATCTGACAGATACTCCCGATCCTTGTAGAAACCTTTAGCTCGCAGGAGCCGCTCGACGATACTCCTGCCCATGATAATGTATTCGGGGAAGCAGATCTGTCCCTTGCCAAATCCTAGATAGAGCTTCACAGCTGTCAGCTGCTCTGTCAGCTCAGCACCGGAGAGCTGAGCGAGCTCATCTGGTGTCTTCTTCTTGTAGTCCTTCAACTCCCTCCGGAAGACATCATAGTACTTCTCGCATAGCGTGAGCCCGGACATGTTTAAGATGTCTCAATAGAGAGATGAATATTCCTGAGTACCAACCTGGCCACCTGGCAGACGCAGACTGGGAAGATCTTATTAGGTCTCTCGACAGGGGACGCAGACGTTTAACCGCGTTGTATACTCAGTGCTTAAACAATGACGTCAATGGTACTGGCGGTGAATGTCGCCGTGGTGAAGATGACAGGAGGAAATGAGGTTCTTCCTGCTGCCACTGCGGCTGTCATCGCTACAGTGGTGAGTGGGGTGGCCGGGCACTGTCTCAGAATAACTCAGCCCATCCCAAAAATCTCCCTCAGTGGTGCCTCCTACACTGTTGCCGCCAAGATCATGGGTGAACGTGTTCCACTAATGGAGGCCGCGGTTCTAGGGCTAGCAACGAGTGCAATGGCTGAGATCATCGTCGCCTACGTTTAACCCCTCTGAATAGTGAGAGATGGATCACAAGAGCCCTGCAGCATATGAGGCATGGCATGCCGGAGGGCGGTGTGTAGCCCATAGTCGAGCACGCAGACTGAGGATCGCCAATGCCCGGGAATGGTGGACCGCCCACAAGGCGTGCCCCTGCAGAGGGCCAGTACCCTGAGCACTGCTACCTATTACCTTGGCCGACTGCGTGGTCCTCCTATGCCCAACTATTTCACTGGGGGTATGACTAGTAGGTTTAAGCCGTCTATATATATATATATATATATATATATATATATGACTCTGTCACTCACAGACCTAGAAAGCAAAGAGCTAGGCGATCTTGCTCACTTGGGGGCATGGCACGCCTCGGTTCAGAGGACACTGTTGCCCCTACCTCCTTCCTAGACTTCCATGAGAAGGGAGACCCGCGGGAGATCCGAGGTACCATCCCAGCCCGAGATCTTATCAGGAACACTGATACGGTAGGACAATCGGCCATTAACAATGCCATGACTGTATACAAGGGGATGGGCATCAAGGAGAGGGCGACGATGCGAGGTATGCTCGGAGTCGATGAGGCTGGAGCCATCATGGTTATGGCTGAGTCCTATGCACAGGACCTGGTTAAGGATCTCCTGAAAACACGGCACTCATTCCGACAGGATGGAGAGAATCTCAAGATAGGTACCCTCGGCCTGAGCCATATCACTGTCGATGGCCAAACAGGTGCTACCGCCAGCCTCCGGCTACCAGAGGTGAAGAAGTCAGGGTTCTTTGGTTTGCCGTTTAAGACCACAGGATAGTCATGGCTTCCCGTGCATGTATCATACAGATACTGGATGTACTAGACACTGTGGGTGCTGACACAGGCCCTCTATGCTATCTTCTCAGCTGCTGCTGGGATTTCATGCTTGATGCCTCCATCGCATCCTTCGTATCCGCCGGAGGTGCAGGATTCCCCGCTCTGCAGGCAAAAGAGCTGGTGCAGGAAGTACTGCCGTTTAGTCTCCCAGATATAGACGAGGCTACCGCTGACCAAGTGCTAACCATCCTCCGCACGCATGTCTGTACCATTCAACAGTAGGCCGGCCGATGCTGGCCCGGTGGTGCTGATCATTGCCCCGTCTTGGACACGTGAAAAACATCTTGCTGCGGGCTCTCCTGGCCGAACATCTACACTCTCAATACATCCTTCTGGTGTCTGACTCTGCCGCTGAGGCAGTTCACAGTAATGATCAATGGTACAATGGCCCAATCACCAAGACGCAGAACCTGCAAACACTGATGGAGAAGCTGCTGGCAGCTCGACTGACAGAACCACTTGTTCTAGTTATCGATGACCCTGCAATGGACCAGAAGACAGTCACCTACCTCAGCAACATCACCAGGCGCATCCGGCACACAAAGATATCTGTCTTCATCCTCTTTCAGAAGTACACCCGCGAGATCTCACCGGACATCCGCCACAATGCCTGGTTGCTATACTTCAGCTTCAAGTGTGGACGTGCCCTGCTCGAGACCATATATAACAGCCTAACCCTCAAGGGGACCAAAGGGGGACTTTATTGCAGGTGTACAGAGGGCAGCTTAGCAGTACCGCTTCATCTTCAGCAACAAGGAGACAGGTGAGCTGTCACACTTCAAGCCTTCTCTGGAAAAGGCGCAGCCCTTCACCTACATGCTGAATCCAGCCAGGAAACTAGCCTGCTCTATGTTGTAGCTGCCACAACTTTTTTTTCATTCATCAGAGGGCTGAGGAACTTCGTCCGCGGTCTCCACTACTTCGTTAGATGCTTGAGGACTGTCATCAGAAGCTTGAGGAACTTCGTCAGAAGCTTGGGGAACTTCGTTAGTTTCGTCAGAAGCCTGTCACTTAAACTCTACCCACTGAGGGTCAGAGTCTAGGGCTCTCTTCTTCTGGAACTTCTCACGGAAGATCCACTTTTTCCATGCGCGACTAGCATCTGACTTGCGAGTGGATTTAATGAGGTAGTCCTGGTAGTTATTTGGGAATTTCAGAAATGCTGGCAGATTACTGTCCAATCACCTGCGCCCTCTTTCGTTGAAGATGTGCTCAACAGCCTTCTTGTGGCCAACAGTGAGCCCCTTCTGAGTACCTTCTGCATGACCGGTGTCTTGGCTCTCCGCTACAGTGGCACTGACCTCCCTGAAGTAGTTATTTGCTCCAGACTGGAGGATATCCAGTATATCTCGCTCTTCCTGGCTATGGAGGCTAAATACGGCAGCCCACTTCCCGACCATTAGTAGATCTTTGGGTTTGACCCTCGCCCTTTGGAGAGCTAGAATAACAGGACTGTTGGTTTGGGCCACAGGAGGCAGGTTTGAGTGCCCTGCCCTGGGTGCTGTCAAACTTCCGGTAGAGTATCCGAGTCAGGAGTTCTTTTGTACTATGAGCTGGAACCGCTTCCTCTATGGCGGCCAGTATCTTCGCATCAGATGGAGGTGTGACCGTGGCTTGCTCGTGGATAATGTTGATGTCACGAAGCAGTCCTCGGACCCTGCCACAGTGGGACAGTGCATGCCATGGCTGTCATGCTGACTGTTGTGCCGACTTGTCCTGCTGCCTATAGACAATCTGCTGGAGAACTTTACCAAACATGGCAGCCGTTTAACCCCTCTATATACCCAGCCCTTAAAAATGCTGCAGTATGTGCAACATCCAGATGGGGCCATTGAACCCGTGACATCGCACCGCACTGATCCTCGGAAGGACTGCCTGATGGTCATTCGACCCAGTATACACGATGAGAACCCGTTGTCCGCTGCTGGTAAGTACATTGACTTTGCAATCTCGGCACAGATCCACGAGATCAAGAGCATGACACTTGAGTTCAAGCTTCAGAGCACAATAGAACAGACGTTAGAGCTCCCGCAGGTTCTGAACAGGTGGGAGATCATGCAGAGCAACAGCACCGTGGACACCACCTATGTGAACTATGAGTACCGAGTCCTAGGTCCGCTGGCTCGTAGCCCAACCTTCTATGCGAAGGGAAAGGTGTACTACGCTGTGGGGTGCAATGAGGGGTTCACGGAATTCGAACTACAGGCAGGTGTCGAGAAGCCCGTGGCAGTTCGACTCTTAACCCTCCTCGAGAACACACACGTGAATCCGGCTCCATGCAGGATAGGCTGTTCCTCCGGGTGTACACTGAGCAGCTCGCAGATGCGACGATGAATGCTCCAACACTTCATGTCTGGCATGACGAGAATGACCAGGAGCTGAAGCAAACGGATTCCAAACAGCGAATCGTGCATGTGAAGAGAGAACACCAGCAGGTCCAAGCCACAGCTAACAAACGGGTAGAGCTGACATTGCATCGTGGTGCATCGGACTGTGTCACTGTTGTGGTCCTGGTTCAGAAGGGAGGAGCCATCCAGCAGGTGGATAAGCTAGACGACTTCAAGCTTGTGGTTGCTGGGACCAATGTTCTTGGTGAGGTACGTTGTGTCTACGAGGCTTCAGAAAATCCCCTCAAGTGGCCGGAATTGTTGCAGGTGGATGAGGGTAAGGAGTTCAGAGGGGAGACTGCAGCCCTCATGCGGAAACACGGTGTGGCAGTTAGGCGAGGAGAGGTAGGGCATCACCGTGCCCCGGCTATCGTTGAGCGGTGGAATCAGACACTGGCAGGGAGACTGTTCCCACACCAATATGCCCAGGAATTGCCGCGCCGAGTGAATGGTCTAGAGTATGGGTGAGAGGGCTGCCTGCTGTGGTGGAGAGATCCAATGCCGAGGTTGCTAAGCTAATCGGGAAGAAGCCGGTAGAGTCTATCAGACACTCTGCTGGTCACAGCTCTAGAGGAGCGAACAAGGGAGAGGAGTGCCTACCACCTGATGCTCTGGTTCTGTACCTGTATGAGCCTGGTGAGCTGGAAGGTGGTCGACGGCGTGCAACAGATCCTAACTGGTCGATAGACGTTCACAGGCTTGACAGGTATGTGGAGGCGGAGGGGTGGCCTACACTGTACTACCTGGCATGCCAGCACGGAGTGCCTAGGCGACCATTTGTCATAGAAGAGCTTCAACTAGTCCCTGAAGACACACAGCTACCACCCCCTAGGGTGCTAACATGATACTCGATGGGCTCGGTATAGACCCCATCTGGCAGCACATGGCGCTTATTATAGTAAGTGGAGAGTCCGAGTTTTTCCTGCGCATACGTCACCATGCCCTGGTTGCACATGCGTAAGCCTCGGTTTTTAGCTCTGTCCACCCCGCCATATAGGGTGCTGTAGAACCTCTGCCAAGAAACCTCATTCTGCCGCTTTGACATTCCCTTAGCTGACCACTTACTTGCAGCTGCGCTCTCCACGTAGTAGCATTTGGGGCAGAGAGCGATGCCACGAGAGCCTCCAAACTCGAGCTTGAACAGTCCCTGAGTCTGTCCAGACCATTTGTCCCAAGCTAGCCAGTCCCGCTTATGAGCCTGGTACTCTGCTCGCATCTCAGGGCGAATGACGTTGTCGAGGTCGGAGCCTGCTATAGCGATATACGCGGAGTCAGTGTCCATCTGCAGGTACTCAAAGCTGTCCCGAGCTACGTAGCGATCGAGGAAATCGTAGTAGAACTCCAGCTCGTATGACTCACTGATCTCCTCGAGATCTTCGAACCATGCACTACGCAGGGCCTTGTCTACCACGCATTCATCCTTCGTGAAGCTGGTGTTGCTGTGACATTCTAGGGCCTCGATGAGCTTCCCGTAAGCACTGTTGCCGAGGAGTTTGAAGAGATCTGCCAAGAGCGCTTTGCTCTTATCTACATCTCCTGAGCGGCGGGCCTCCATAACATTCTCCACGAACCACTCGAATGGGCGCTTGGCCTCATAGTCTATGGTGCGGTATAGAGCAGTGGTCTCCAGGCTATGGGTTATATACCACTTGAGGGTCGGGGCATACAGCAGCCGCTTCTTGCCAGAGAGGGCACCGACCAGCTTCTGGGTGGTGGGCCGCTTCCTCCCTGTTCACCCTAGATATGCCAGCATCTCAGATGAGATTGCCTCTACCGGGATCTCGCGGTTATAGAAGAGAGGAGGGATTTCCTCGAACTTTGCCCACAGAGCCTTGGGGACCTCTATATCCACCTCAGCAAATCCAAACCAGCTGTCTGCTAGGAGAGCATCCTTAAAGCTAGCTACCCCACTGGCACTGGCACTGGACCAATGGCACACTTTCTCCTTACCACATGGCATCTCTTTGGCCATTGTTGACAGGTACAGAGCATTTGCGTCGTAGCCGAGTAGACGTTGGCAGACACGCACTCTGGAGGATTCGAGTCACACCGGCCTCGTGGTATCTGGTGAATACGATGCTGGGACCGCCAACAACAGCACCCTTCAGCATCTTATAGGCTTCCTTGGCCGGTGAATGGAGGCTAACATCAGGCATGTGCTGAGCGGTTCCACGTAGGAGGTACTGCAGTGACACACCTGGGAGAGACACCGCGTCTTTGAGGATGTCTATTTCTCATTCTGTGTAGAATACCTGCATCTGCTCTAGGGCTTCGATGAATAGACTGACGTCCAGGTTGTTGTAGTATCGCAGCAAGTCGGTGAATGTCCACATTCCATGCTCGCTGAATGTCTGGTTACAGTGTTCCCACTCTGTTTGCGTCAAGAGGTAGCAACCCTTGAGCTTAGATGTCCATGCTGAATAGTCAGGAAGCCCTGGATAGTTGAGCTTCTCATGTCTGTCAAACCATTCATACGGGAGCCAGCTCTTCTGTTGTGTACACCCGTAAGCTTTGACCCATACCTCATACGAGACTCCTGGGCCGAGGTAGTTCAGCACATCAAGAAACTGTAGATCAGTCGCTGCTGTCGCTTTGGGAGCTTGTCCAGGTCTGTCGGTATGTACTGTGTCCTAACACTTGTCCGGATTAGAGATGCTCACCATTGGATCTCCAGCATGAACTCTCTGATCAGTTCTTTGGGGTCAGGATTGCAGAGGTGAGTGGGCTCACTCGTGGCGCCCTCTAAGGAGCAGCCAACTGACACAGAGATAGGTATGTGAGTACTCTCGATCGTGAGAGTCTCCGTAGGATCAGTCTTGATACCATCTAGGAGTGCTTCGAAGTCATAAACTATGAAGTGTGGGTATGGGACAGTCCGAACTCGTTTAGGGACGATTGGGCAGCGTTTTATACAGCACTCCCACTGTACCACAAGCATGCATCCAGAGGCTCTCAGCTTCTCTCTCAGGACTGTCTTGCGGTATCTTTGTTCAGCATCCTCACCTCGCTGGTGTTGTGGACACCCGTGCCAGTGACAGCCATGGAACTGGTAAACGGTGTTGGTGGTCGGATCATAACCATCTACGGGAGCGCCCTCGATCCAACGCTCGCCACCGTGCCCACACTCAACATGGTGTATGTGTACGCCTCTGTTTCTCGACTCATACTCGATCCAACGAATAGCCGCTGAACTGGATGGTTGGGGCAGATAGAAGGCTTTCTCATATGCAGACTGCCGCCTCAACATTCTCGCCAGGACACACGATTTTTGTTTTGCCGCCTGTACAGTGATCAGCCTGGCGTTGAAGATTGCATGCCTGTGTAAACCTCTGCTGACAGTGACTGCAGACTAGTGTATGTGCCAGCTTGGAGATGTTCTTGATGTAGAAGGCGTCATGGTCCCACACTCCGATGGTCATGGTGTCACGGTAGTGAGCCGCTTGCCTGATCATGTGCCAGGTGCCCTCTTCGGTTGGTTCATACACGTGAATCCCGATCTTGGCGAAGAACTCTACCTTGTCCAGCTGATCCAGCGAGGTCTTGCAGACATCAGGTACTGTCTTGCCGTAGAACTGTGTGGCAATCTCTCGTGCAGGAGCTGTACTTCTATCAGCTCTCACTCCTCGGTAGACTGCTAGACATCTCCAGAGACACATGTTGTCCCTGTAGGTGTCGAGGGCATTCATACTCTTCTGTCGTAGCCAGTCTTGGAGGGGCCCTGTCCCAGGCAGAGGTTGGCGGTCGATGACAGCCCTGACCTCAACGTTGATTGAATGACCGAAAGCCCACTTGGTGTTGGGTCGATCGATATTGTCTGTGTCAAGGCGGGCTTGCTCTCTTGCTGCCACCAAGTCCTGAGCTGGTCCTATCATGTTCAGCCACTGGCTCCCTGGAGCATTCTTGTGGAAGAGCATCACCCTACCGTCTTCGATGTGACAGATGCAATAGGTATGGGTGTAGCGGAGGTAGAAGGCATTCTGGACAGTCTGCTGGATCTTTTGCATGATCTGGCCTGTGAGGTCTCCTAGACTTCTGAAGAATGTCCAGCATACTAACCAGCGTCCTCTATCCTCTGTCTCCCTTTCGCCAAGACGCTGGTCGAGAATGTGTTTGCCTTCTCGCCTCATGTTCCGGGCTAAGGGTTCAGACCTCGGCCCCCTTATGCTCCGGCCTGGGCTCAGACCTCGGCATTGCTTAGCGATCCTGCGTTTGAGAATTAAGCGCTCCATTGGATGGGCCTCCATCTGCCTCACTACAGTCTTGGCTTGCAAGCTAGCAGTCACCTCCTCGTCCAACTGACGATGCTCACGTATCCGCTGCGCTTTCTTGTAGGGATTCCAAGGATCCTCTTTGGTAAGTGCTGGAAACCTTCCCGTATTCATTGCTCGGGAGAGTCGCTTCTGCCACTCTTCAGCACGAACCTGTCCGATCATCTGGAGCAGGTCGGCTTTCTTGGACTTAGAGTAGACTCTAAGGCCGGATTGCTTTGCAATAGCGTGAAGCTGTGCAACAGTACTCATGGTGTATATCCCTGTGGATGCCTGCATAGGGTGCGGGGGCCTCCTGCGTTGGAGAATTAAGCGCTCCAGTGAATGGGCCTCCATCCGCCTCACTACAGCCTTGGCTCGCAAGCTAGCAGTCACCTCCTCGTCCAACTGACTAAACTCACGTATCCACTGCGCTTTCTTGTGGGGATTCAAAGGATCCTCGGTAAGCACTCGAAACCTTCCCGTATTCATTGCTCGGGAGAGTCGCTTCTGCCACTCATCGGCATGGATCTGGTCGATTATCTGGAGCAGGTCGGCTTTCTTGGCCTTATAGTAGCCTCTAAGGCCGAATTGCTTTGCAATAGTGCGAATCTGTGCAACAGTACTCATAGTGTATATCCCTGTGGATGCCTGCATAGGGTGCGGGGGCCCCCTGCGTTGGAGAGTTAAGCGCTCCAGTGGATGGGCCTCCATCCGCCTCACTACAGCCTTGGCTCGCAAGCTAGCAGTCACTTCCTCGTCCAGCTGACTAAACTCACATATCCACTGCGCTTTCTTGTGGGGATTCCAAGGATCCTTGGTAAGGGCTCGATACCTTCCCGTATTCATTGCTCAGGAGAGTCACTTCTGCAACTCCTCGGCACGGATCTGGTCTATCATCTGGAGCAGGTCGGCTTTCTTGGCCTTAGAGTAGCCTCTAAGGCCGAATTGCTTTGCAATGGCGCGAATCTGTGCAACAGTACTCATGGTGTATATCCCTCTGGATGCCTGTCTCTAAATGGGCGTTCAGACCCTATTATGTGTGGCGATCAGTACCTGTGGATGCCTGTCTGGGCGTTCAGACCTATTATGTGTGGTGCTGGCAATCAGTACCTGTGGGTGGATGCCTGTCTCTAAATGGGCGTTCAAACCCTATTATGTGTGGGTGGATGCCTGTCTGGGCATTCAGACCCTATTATGGGTGATGCATATCCCTGTGGATGCCTGTCTCTAAATGGGTGTTCAGACCCTATTAGGTGTGGCGATCAGTACCGTGGGTGGTGTATAACCCTGTGGATGCCTGTCTGGGTGTTCAGACCCTATTATGCATGGCGATCAGTACCTGTAGGTGGTGTATATCCCTGTGGATGCCTGTCTCTAAATGGGCATTCAGACCCTATTATGTGTGGTGCTGGCGATCAGTACCGGGGGTGTATATCCCTGTGGGTGCCTGTCTCTAAATGGGCGGTGCGCGTGCATGCCCCCTGGATAGGATAGTACGCACGCATGTGAGAGAGGTATGGCTAAGTCGGTAAGAACGCGTAGCATGCATGCGCATGTGTCAGTTTTGTGAGAGAATCTATGCTTATATTGTACCGAGAAATCACTTCATTCTCATCGTTCTTGGCACCGATTAGGACCGGAATGAAGCGAGAATTTCAAAAGTTTACCATTTTAAAATCGGACCCGAAATGGCCAAGTTAGCCACAAATGCTAATAGTGAGATTTGAACCTGTGATTTTAAGTTTGCTAATAAACACAAAACAAGGATCCCCTGCATTAACTACCTCGGCCATGTATGCATTGGTAATTATAGCTGATAAGTTATGTGTTCTCATTGCTGTATTGCTGCGCTTATCAGTCCCTCTAGATCTTGACATCACTTCGAGATAATGCAGTAATAGCAATTTTACAACTCGTGCTCAGAGATAAGATTACTAAGAGCGAGATTTTAGTGGTGTTGTGGTGGGTCAATCAATAGAGTATTGAATTGCATAGGATTCCCAGGCTGCAGTCTGGGGCTCAAATCCGCTCAAAAGACCTCGCTAGAACTTACCTGAAGTTTCAAAACTAGGTAAGCCACTAGGGCCAGGGTAATATGATCAGGTTAGATAAAGACCCACCATGACACACCCCAGTGAGGGGTCAAAGCACCACAGACACACACACACACACACACACACACCAGCCAGCTGGAATAGCAACAGGGTGGGGTAGGAGATAGGTCGGGTAGGATTGGTTGGATAGGTACATAGGTAGGATAGGTAGAAAAGTGTCCCACAGATAGAAAAACCTCAGGATACCGATAATAGAGAGAGAGAGAGGGGCCGGCCACTGGCCGGTATCCTGAGGAGGTTCTCCCGGACAATGGGGTCTGCCCAGGAGTTTTATATTCGCCAAGGCCTTCCATGGCCACGGATCGCCAAATAGCGGCCAGTTGAGGGAGGTGGTATCATTTTAATTCCGACACCTACTACTACTACTACTACTACTACTACTACTACTACTACTACTACTACTATATTACATGTATATATGTGGTTTATATGATAAATAAAATCTTAACCTTTGAACCCTTAGTGTGTCAAAGGGTTAAACTTGTTTACATTTAATGTCAAATTCAGCAGCCTCAGTTAGTACAGATTATTTTGTACCTGCTTAGACTGCGAGATCGCATTTAGAATTATCTTTATATCTACTAAGCTTACTTGATTCATGTCATATTAACCCTTTAAAGCGCAAGACTTTTCAAGAAAAGTGAGATTTGTGCTTAGTGAATGTCCAATTACAGGGCAAGAATCTTTGAAAAAATTTACCAGTGGAGTGTCTCACTCGCTTATTGAGCCAGTGATTGGAGTGATAAAAGTTTAAACATGTAGGTTTCTCTTGTCATCTAAATGGACATTCATCAAGACCATTGCTGGTCTATGCAGGTGTGATAAGAAAAAGGTGGATAGGAATGTGTTAGAAATCCACTATGTTTCGGATAGCTGTAGTGTCAGTATTTTAAACCCTGTTGTTATTGTAAACAACATTGTTCTGCTCTAATAAATTTATATTCTTTTTAATATCTTTTAATTTTTCATAAATAATGTATTAATTGTCATGAGGATACAAGTTGATTATCTACCTGTACCCTGACATGCCTAAAGGCTGATACATGTACATGTATATATCTGTAGACCTGCTAATCTTAACTTGTAACCTTCTGAATTTTTAGCAAACATGCTTTTTTGTCTCTGGATTTATCTCCATAATAACTCATCATCAAACTTTGCTCAAATTTTAACACAAGATTTAATTAAATTAGAAATCCCAAACAAATCTGAAGGAAAAAAATGCGGAAGTGTGTGTCAGGGTTTTGTGGTTTCTGATTGCTCATGTTTATTTGTTGAGCTGAATTATTGTGTGTACAATTGTTTCACTCCAGTGATTGTGAGGATCGTACTAATGCTTCTTTGTTCAATTCAGCAAACCACACACACACCCGTTCATCCCATCCATCCATCCATCCCTCCCTTTCCATCCATCATTCATCCCATCCCATCCATCCATCCATCCCCTTCCATCCATCCATCCCCTTCCACCCACCCACCCACCCATCTGCCCATCCACATGCACACACTGATGCGCACGCATGCACACAGGCACACGTACTGCACACACACGTGCGCACACGCACGCACACATGCATGCACACACACACATGCACGCACGCGCACACACACGCATGCCAAGGCTTGCACAGTCCTTGCTTTTGGAATTCATGAATGATTTTTTTTTAGATCATGATTTTGCAATATATTGTGCCCTAGCAGCGACGTACAACATTAGTTAGGCGTTTAATGGTCAAGCCGGCTAAAACCAGCCTTTGTAGTGGACTTGAGAAATGTCCTTGGGTTAGGGTTAGGGTTGTCAGCCAAGAGAAGACAATCTTTGAAAATTTACCACTGGAATGCCTAGCTCAGTAACCGAGCCAGTCATTTCAGTGGTAAATCTCCAAAAATAGTCTCCTCTTATAATGAAAATGGACATTGAATAAGCAAGTTTCTAAATTCTTTTGAGAAAATTTGACCATTAAAGGATTAAACGTATCTGATTCAAGGCACTTTCAATCTATATACATCTGATTGGCTAACGAATGCAGTTACTACATGTACAAATATTTTGTCAATGAAGATCATCATTTGAACATGTCACGCATTGTTGATCAAATTTGTATTTAGTATATTTGTTTGTATTTATTTCACCAGAGGCATATAATATTTGTATAATGATTACATATTTACCCATGTTGCTAGACGCAAAGTTTAATGCGAGCGTGGGGTGCTGATTGTGTCATTTTAAAGACATTTTTGAATGACCGGTTCGACTAGAGTGGGCCCTGAAGATGTGTTCCCATTTTGGGATCAAAAGCTAAAATGCAACAGCTTTTAGCAACAATGTTTAGAAATAGATCTCTTCACGCATTTTTAAATAATTCAGATTCTACTGGAGGGATCTTCCCCAAACTCGGATGGAGGGTTGCGCATGTTGGCGCAAAGATTAAAAGCTAAAACACAACAGCTTTCAGCAACGTTGTTTCCAAAATAGACACTTTTTACCCCATAGCAATGCAGTTGAAAAATGTCAACGATGCGGGTATTTGACAAATTTGTCGTTGTTTAATAATACAACAATAGCAGTCTGTTTTGAAGAAATATGTTTTATATGCGTTCACAAGATTCTCAGGCACAACACAGGTTGTGTGATCAGTAGTAAAAATCTGAAAACCAAAAAATTTCTTGAATGTGACAAAAATGGGAGAGCGAAGCTCTGCAATGTCTGAGTGCTCTTGTTTAAAATGTGACAAAACGGGAAGCAAGGGTCTGATTACTCTTGTTTTATTTATTTTCAGTATTGTGTTATATCATTCTATTTCGCCTGGATGAGATCGGGCTGCCACATCTCCGGAAATTCATTCTCTCACAGGACATCAAGAAAATGCACAGGGTAAGAATGCTTAACCCTTTAACCTTCAAAGTTTTTCAAAGGTTTTCTCATAGAAAAGATCTATTTGCAGAGCAAGAGAAGGCTATTTTAGAAAGTTTACAACTGGAATGACTGGCTCGGTTATTGAGCCAGTCATTCCAGTGGTACATTTTCAAATATTTCCCTATCTTGCTCTGCAATATACCACAGAAATTGAACTAAATGTTACGGTAGACAATTCGTGCCGCCTGACGACGATGTTTAATGTATACTCCAAAAACACCAAGCGGAAGTGAAATTATTAAATTGCGGTGCCTAAATATTGCTTATTCTTTAATAAATATCACTTATTACATCAAAATTAATCGTGAATTTGACATAAATTGGCGTCAAGAAATGATACATGTATAAATCACGTGATTCGCCTCGAATCGCAAAAGATCTTTATTCTAATTAGAGCGAGTACTCGGATCTAAATATTCCGGACTCGGAAATTGCTATATATCATCATTGCACAATTGGAATACTCGGATCTAAATATTCTGGACTCGGAAATTGCTATATATCATCATTGCACAATTGGAATACTCAGATCTAAATATTCCGGACTCGGAAATTGCTATATATCATCATTGCACAATTGGAATTGAATGTTCCCGTACCCGTTTGATAACCAACTCCTGTTAGCGCATAAGATTACACAGCGCCTCCAATCGCAAAAGAGCCAGATAACCAACATAAGATCACACAGCGCCTCCAAACGCAAAAGAGTCATTACATTCTGATTCTGTCACATGATTTCTATATTTTCAAGGCAACATTTTATGCCAAAATTAGATTGATTTTGATGTAATAAACGGTCTTTATTGAAGATCCGCGATATTTAGGCGGTCCTATTTAATAATTTCTCTTCCACCATGATATTTTTAGGCATACATTAAACATAGCGCTGAGTGATGGTAATTTTTTATACCGATTTTTGATTTTTT
Source organism: Chaetoderma sp. LZ-2023a (assembly GCA_034401795.1). Lineage (NCBI taxonomy): Eukaryota > Metazoa > Mollusca > Caudofoveata > Chaetodermatida > Chaetodermatidae > Chaetoderma > Chaetoderma sp. LZ-2023a. The sequence goes on along the minus strand of CM067369.1, from coordinate 275,906,139 downwards.
AAAGGTACGTTTTCTAAATTTAACAGCATCTTATACTTGAATGCAAGAGTTTTTTGGGTGGATTCTGGTCAAATTCGGGACAGCATCCTATATTCGAAGGCGGCCTTTAGTCGAGAAATGACGGTACTGGTACTTTGCAACGGTTTTTAGATTATTTTTTTAATGTTTGCAAGCTACAATTGATGCTTCATTGCATTTACATGTAATATTTATATCTTAGAATTTAAAGATCCATCATTATGTTATCACATTTCAAGCAACCCTGTATATGTTTGACCAATATGCGTATGAAGAGATTATCTCCTTGTAACAGAATTCAAGTCATGTTTAACCGGTAACAGGGACACGCATAGGTTTCATTTGTAATATCGAATTAGTCTTTTTCTACCGGATCTCATTGAATACAGCAAAGCTCAGAATTAAGTTAAAATGTCCCGAGAACATAAACACAGCGGGGAAAAACAAAAACGAACCAAGAGGAAAACAAAAACGTGACAGAAGCAAAACAGAAACGTAGGCGAAGAAAACAGAAATGCGTCAGGACAAAAACAACAAATAATAGGGGAATTTTTTTTATCGTGCCATAAAGTATCAGAGTTTGAAAAGGATTTAAAGCAATTTATGAACAGTGCTAGAGAGCGTGTCTTGTCATCAAAATTCCTGGCGCATTTGTGAAAAACATAGGCGCATTTACACACGCTTAGTAAATTAGAATGCTTGTGGACTTTGGCTCGTTAGAAGTCACAACCATAATATTCTTGAAGTCGGTGTTACCCATTGAAGTTGTCAGTTCTCGATGTTCTTGCTCAGTGTTACCCATTCAAGTTGTCAGTTATCGCTGTTCTTGCTCGGTGTTACCCATTCAAGTTGCCAGTTCTCGCTGTTCGCGAATAGATTTAACAAGACCCCTACGATTCGACCACGGCACTGGAACAGTGTTCCAAAACAAAATTTCCACTCCCCATCAGACGAGGAGTGGAAATCTAGTTCGTGAATACTAAACTGTTCTCGCTGTGGCAGTTAATGTTGTTCACGAACGGCGAAAAAGGACAACAAATATCTTCACGATGGCACAATGCTCTATTAAATTAGTTTCGTATCGGGAATAAAACAGAGTTGTGAAGTTTATTTGTTGAAATGACTGTTTGCGACAAGATTTTACAATGGCTTACATAATGTACCTATTTATAAATGTATTCCCGTTGTTGGTGATTGTACATTGTATTTCTACGAAACTACGAGAAGTATGCTAGCTACATCTATTAAATCCACAGACCTGTATTGCTATCAACCGCTTATGACCATTGCTATAGACCGCTTATGACCATTGCTATCAACCGCTTTTGACCATTCAAAGGCAGCATTTCCTTTATAATACACTCTTCAAATACTGTTTTTGTTGTCACCCCGGTCTGGAAGACAAGGGAATATAGTGATCAGTGTGTCTGTCCGTCCATTTGTCCATCCATCTGTCCCCATCTTGTCAACGCAGCTCCTCCTAGAGGTCTCAATGGATTAACTTAAAATTTCGTCCACATCATCAGTATCATGTACAAATTGACATTAAAAGGATTTAAGAAACTGTTCTTAGAGGACTTGTCAATTAAAAGACTAAAACTTTAATATTATGTTTTTCATCTTTAGGGATCACTGTGATTTTCAAGCTTGTCTAGGACAGATTTATCTCTAATCAGTGAAAAAGGTGTTCAGGATTGCTTGAGTGCTTTTGTGGAGCTGTTGTAGGCAAATATATGATTTCTCTGTTAACCTATATAATATTGAGATTTAAATTAGTTTCTGTCAGTCCTGTTTTGTTGATAAATATCAGTTTTGAGTAATGATCAGTTCTTAAAGCTCTTAACCATTTTATTCCTGAAATTACATTACAACAATTTGAAAGTCAATTTACTTTCAAAATATTCAGCAGAATATTTCTCAAAATCTATAGAATTTGGATATATCTGGTTTCAATTGAAAGCGTTGAGCGAGTAATTCGGTCACATATCAATCAAGAGGTTCGTTCACTCCTGATATGTTGTCATTCATATTGGGTATAATATTTTAATTTACAGTGATTAATTACAGTGTTTGTCTTCTTATCCCTTTTGCTGCTCAATTGTTGTCGTGTGATGTCAGGAACACAAGGATTCGGTGCATCCCTGTGCATGTCCATGTGTCCATCTGTCTCTCAGTCCATCTGTCTATACATCTGTCTGGATTCTTTTCCTGAACATTAGTTTAGAAAACCTGCATCGATTTGTGTCAAAATACTTTATAACAGGACAAGAATATGATTGTATTGGGGTGAAGACATCTATATTTTCCAGACTTATCGCCCTAAAAAAAATTGTTTAAAAAATCAGCAATGTATTTGACGAGTGACTGTCCAATTGTCGAAGAGAATACTATTTCTGAAATTCTGCCGCTGGAATGACACAGGCTTGATTATTGAGCCAGATCTTCTTGTGGTCAAAATTCTAAATATTTTTCTGCAAATGAACACTTCTGAACCCTTTAACACTCATATCCGCCAAAAACGGCTTCTACAGTCGTCTTGAGAAATGTCAATTTGCAGACCAAGAGAAGACTATTTTTGAAAATTTACCACTGGAATGACTGGCTCGATAACCGCTAAACTTTCAAAAATAGTCTTCTCTTGGTCTGCAAATTGACATTTTCTTTGGAAAAATTGGAATTTTCTTTGAACAACTTCAAGGTTTAAAGGGTTAAGACAAAGGCCATGTTGTCCATGAAAGAGATATCACAAATGTATCACAGTCACACTGGTATGAAAAAGTGTTGTTGTTTTTTGCAATCCATACTTTTATACTCTGTATTGACTTGTATGCTTTATTTTCATCTGTACATATGCACTCATCTGTTATATATATATTTTTTCCAGTTTCTTAACTTTTTCCTGAATGAGCAGAATCTCCTCACATGGGTACTTGGTGAGTGGAATAAACAGTATGAGGACAGCTTCGTGGAGAACACATTAATGATTCCTATTAAGAGGTAACAGTATTCTCACTGGCTATGTACATGTAGTAAAGTTATTTAGCCTGAAGTTAAGATTGTTTTATGCGTGCAGATGCATGCTTCCCAGGGAAGGAATATCTATACACTGGTACTTGATATGCACAATCATGTAATTAGACCTATCTGTATCAGGCACCTCATTTTTGTTTGTGGATGGGTGTGGGTGGTTGTGGTGTGTGTGTGTGCGTGTGTGTGGGTGGGGGGGGGTGTCAACTATATGATGGAAGAGATGACAATAAACGTCATGCAATAAATATATGCTTATTGGGTACCAGAACCAGAGATGACAATGCACCTCAGAGATTTTGGAGAAGATTGTGTGTTCCTTCAGGAGGAACACATACCCTTCTCCATAAGCTCTGGGGTGCATTGTCATCTCTGGTGCCCAAAAAACATAATTTGTAAGATGTTTATTGTCATCTCTCGCTTGCTTGTTCGCTCATGTTACTCAGATGGTTGCCAGACCTCACAGTGCTGATACAGAACCTAAAGGACAGGATAGACAACAAAATCAAGCCACAGAAGAATCTTATACCTACAACAGGTACAACTTACATACATATACATGTATTATAAATAGAGGGTCATGACTTGACATTGTAATAATAAATAGATGAACAGGATCTGAAATGGAGAGATCCAATCTGTTACTCAAGTATCTAACCTCATAATCAATTCACCTTTCCAGAGTATCCATCCATAATCAGACCTCAAATGACATCATAATTAGCTCAGTGCGTGTATGATGATGCCATAATCATTACATCACAAAGGGTTCCATATAGACCGTCATCAAATCTCAAATGGTCTGACACGTTGTATGAATTGTATGGCTTTGTAATTCTTTGCTATTTAATAAACATGCTGTTGAATATTTTGAAACTAATTTGATTGGGCGCTGTTGCTGTCTTAAGCAGCAACAGCACCAAGTCAAATTAGTTTTAAAATATTCAACAGCTTACCTGTGTAGTTTTGTGGAAATTGATAGTCAGAGTGTTCAGAGATCGATCACAACACGAGCGAGGTGTGGGTGGAGCTTTGCTAGTGATGGGCGGGGCATAGCTAAAAATGGAAAGGTCCACTATCTCGCAGGTTACATGTAGCTGATGTCACAATCATAATGACACATAGCATTGTCTTGAAAATCGACAAATCTGTCACTAGTGTACGAATTGTGTGTGGAGCAGCAACAGCACCCAGTCCAATTAATTTCAAAATATACAACAGCTTACCAATATATACTGAACCAAAAAAGTTTAGCAACACTGAGAATAATACTGTATAAATGTTATTTAACAAAAACAATAAATTGATTCAAATATATTATTTAATTGATAGGTCATTTTCCAATTTGAACAACAGTCTCTTGTTACTGTAATGCTAGCATCGCGCCTTTAACATGGCATCATTCAACGGAAGGGTCCAATTTAAATAATGACACTGAGCTGTTAATACCGGTTGTGACCTCCGCGCGCATTAACCACCGCCGTACATCACTTTCTCATGCTTCGAATTAAGCACCTGATGTTACGAAGAGGAATTGCATCCCATTCCTGGAGCAGTGCAGCTTCCAGCTCCCGCACATTGTGAAGATGTGGATGGTTCTCACGCACCATACGGCCAAGAATGTCCCACACATGTTTGATAGGAGACAGGTCCGGTGATCGCGCTGGCCAGTCCAACACCGGAACGTTGTTAGCCTCAAGTAAATCACTGGTGACCCTAGCTTAATGAGGACGGGCGTTGTCTTGCTGGAACATAAAGTCTGCATGATGCTGCATTAAAGGGATGACAACAGGGGCGACAACTTCCTCACAGTAACGTTGAGCCGTTAAATTTCCGCGAATCACAGTAAGATCTGTTTTGCCATTTTCATGGATTCCAGCCCACACCATGACACTGCCGCCACCGAATCTGTCATGCTGAATGATGTTAGCTGCATCATACCATTCTCCTAAACGTCGCCAAACCCGTTGCCTACCATCCGCCACATCCACCTCGACTCATCACTGAACAAAACGTGGCTCCATTGTTGAGCACGCCATCGTTGATGAGTTCTTGCCCATGCAAACCGATTCTCGATGTGGCGCTCTGTAAGCGGAACAGCAACAAGTGGACGACGGGCATGCAGTCCAGCATCATGGAGTCTGTTTCGCACAGTTTTTGCATGCACTGTAGTGCCGGTAGTGGTGTGCAAATTACGGGACAGCCGCGGTACAGTCTCAAACCTGTGATGTCGTGATGACGTCACTAAGTAGTGGCCTTCTCGTGGTGTTGTTGCTCTCGGTCTGCTAGATCGTGGTCGGTCATTAACGTGTCCAATTTCCTGCTCACGTTGGCGGAGACGGGAAATGGTTGAGGCGTGAACATTAAAATGTCGAGCAACAGCGCGAACACTCTGCCCAGCAGCGAGTCTTCCCATTGCTTCATGGCGCTGATTTTCGGGTAGCCCTGGGCAGCGACCCATGTTCGGTAGGGTAAACTTCTTTTTTTTTTTTCAATATGGTGAATTTGTGCCTTCGCTACCCGCCAATGTGGGCCAGTGCATGAAAAATGCATTTTCACATGCAGTAAGTGTGCGGCTGAGAAATGCAAGAAATGATTTGCATTTCTTCATGATCAGTGAGACATTGCATTGACGAAACATGCCTGCAAATTTGGTTATAAATGGATGCATAGTTTTAATACAACAAACCAATCTTCACTGTTGCTAAACTTTTTTGGCTCAGTATATATATAAATATATATATTTGAAATTTATATTCTAGGTATTGATGTTCCAAAACGATTCCAATCCACATAAAATGTTGGCGGAGCTAAGTTAGAAATAGGCGTGGCCTAGCTAGAAACTGATCCACTATGTATGGGCTGTGTCGGTGTAAGCATCCCGAGGGTTATGGTTGTCGGTGGGACATGCCTACCCTCCCCCCTGCCCCCCTCTTCTAGTGTGTATGTAAGGTATGTGATAAAAATGTATTATCTCCTGGCAGGTTCCTAGTGACCTTACGCTGAGTTCTGGTTTGACTCGAAGTCTGAATAATTGGGAACTGAATTTGTTCCCTCCTTTTATACTCTCTGGCCAGGGTATCGCTGGTGTTAGGGGTGCCCGGGCACCAGTAGTGGTACCGCTGGGGCACCGCTCATGTGCCCCATTTGAATAGATGAAAAATTAGGGGTACTGCTGACATGTGCGGTGCCCGTTTTTAAAGGGGGCATTGTGGGAAGCCCTCTAAGGGCACTGTGAGTATATGTGATGCCCTCTAGGGGGCACCATGGTGTAGGTGGTGCCCCTTAAAGATTAGGGGGAACTGCAGGTGTGGTGGTGCCCTCTGGAAAAAATGCAAGTGGGGTGCATTTTTCCAGTTACACAAAAGCTGGTTCTGGTGGCTATAGGGCGGGGTTGCACCCTGGCCCCTGTTGGCTGTACTGAGGCGAGACACGGGTCAGAGCGTGGGCCCGCTATGGGATACAGTAGGTGGAGAGCGGGACTGTACTGATGTCCTTTCCTCCACCCCTTTGTATCCTACAATAGCGTGTGTTGAACCGTGTTGGTGATTCAGACTCGTAGTGTTTCATTCCAATATTTCTTGGATACTCATCAGAGGTCGTTGTATGGCGTTTATATCAAGTCCACATAGGCAAGGAACTTTAATGCGAACAGACGTTTTGGTATCTGTTTGGAAGCAACCCGTATGTAAGGTACAAATGTATGTCTTATCAATTTTGCTACTCAGTTGAGGTAATGGCATCATAACCAGACAGTGTTTGTCTGGGAATTCATTCATTTATTCACTGCTGTTTGTTCAGGGGTCCGACTCCTACCCCAAGATAATCTGGAAGATTTGACTCTCCTAGAAATGTTATATATATATATATATATCTTATTATCTTATCGCATTATATGAGTAAATTTACAAACAAATATATTTCCATTAGTCTCATTATGACATTAACACTTTGAAAATTTACCACTAGAATGGAATGACTGGCTCAGTTATCGAGCCAGTCATTCCAGTGGTAAATCTTAAAAAATAGTCCTCTCTTAGCCTGCAAATGTATATTCAATAAGCAAATGTTTTAATTTTGTTGAACAAATTTAGCGATTAAAGGCTATCTTCTGTTTAATATTTGAATATTTTGAACTAGAATTTACACCTGCTTTCATGTGCTTTTGACCATTGAAATGCCATCAATTTAGTTTCAAAATATACATGTAGCTTACATGTACCTGTACATTTGTCTGAAAATTGTGCCAATGGCATTTGAAGGGTTAAAGGGATATGAAAGCAGGTGTAAATATTAAACAATGCCTGACACTTAACATGACATCTGTGTCAGCAATGCATAAATCACCTGGAGCAGATAATCTATGATAAGAGCCTTGTTTTATGGTGTTTGAGACTATAATGACCTTTGTATCTTGTATACTTATCATAAGTCATGTGGTCGTCTCGTCTGTTTGTTATCATCTGTTTGTTATCTACCTAGGTGTGTGTGGATGTGCATGGGTATGTTCATGTGGATGTATCCGTGCATGCTTGGGTGGCTAGCTGGCTGACGCACATGCCCGCGCATGTGTGTGTGTGTGCGTGCATGTGCGCATGTGTGTGTGTGTGTGCGCGTGTGTGTGCATGTGTGGTTTGGTATGCCTGTGTGTGTGTGTGTGTGTGTGTGTGTGTGTGTGTGTGTGTGTGTGTGTGTGTGTGTGTGTGTGTGTGTGTGTGGTGTGTGTGCGTCGTGCGTGCGTGCGTGCATGTATGTGGAATGGAGTGATCATCTGTTTGTCGAGGCTTCTTTTCTTTCACTAACATAGTTTCTCCTTCAAGTATTTGATCTTGAATCAGAGATCAAGCTAACCTACTATCTTAGGCAAGAAACAACAAAGTCATGGTCACTAAAAATAATATTTTCATTTATGAGCAATAGCTGAAGTTTAGCAGACCTAGATGCTACATGTACTTGGTCTATGACTTCCGCTCCAGATCAGAAGACAATATATGTGTGTCTGTGTGTGCATACATATGTACATATCTATGTAAGTACGTGCAGAGGTGCATTCATGTTTGTGTGCATAGCTTCTGTGTCAATAGCCTCTAGTTCAAGTGCTTAGCCCAATAATAATCAAGATTGGTAAAGAAAATGGGCATGTTTACTCAGTGAATGTCCATTTGCATGCAAAAACAAGATTATTTTTGAAAATTTGCCAGTGAAATGACTGGCACATTAATTCTGGTAGTAAAATTTCAAAATTCATTTTCTCTTGGACCTTCTTTAAAATTCCTTTAAAGGGCACTTTGGGGCGGCTGGACTATTTAGATGCTTAGTAATGCTTCCTCATCAGTAAATGATTGAAGCAGCTGAATGAACGATGGTTTATTAAACCTCACATTTACTACATTAAATCCATCATCATCATTATCTATAAATAAACACATTTTTATCGATTGTCCTTGTGTATTATCTCGACCTATCAATAATCATCTGTTATCGTTATCTGTTCCCACAATAACCACTCAATAGTCTAACCCTTCTTATCCAACATACCATTTGCTACAATTCACCACTCTGTCCATAGATGAGATGACATCATATGACATTATAATTAACTAAGTGACGTGTGTATGCTGATGTCATAACGATGACATCATAAATCTTTAAAGCTTAATAGTCTGACACATTGTATGAATTGTATGTCTTTACCATTTAATAAAACATTTGTTGAATATTTTGAAACTAACTTGACTAGGCACTGTTGCTGCTATAGGCAGCAACATCACCCAGTCAAATTAGTTTCAAAACATTTAATAGCTTACCGGTATAATTTTCTGGAAATTGATGGTCAGGATGTTCAGTGATAGATCGATCCCAACACAAGCGAGGTGTGGGTGGAGCTTAGCTACAGATGGCTGGGGCATACCTAAAACTGGGATGGTCTATCATCTGTGATCGTTATCTTTTTCCTACAATAACCACTCAATACAATAGGTTAACCATTCTTATCCAACATACCAGATGCGACAATTCTTTCTGATGTAAGAATTAATCTGTTGAAGATTTTAAAATTAATTTGACCGGAAGCCATTGCTGCCGCCGGCTTCCAGTCAAATTATTTTCAAAATATTCAACAATTATTCTACAAGATTGACATCAAATTGATATGTTGGACTGATAGGCCTGAAAGAATTGACCCATCTCATCCTAAAATATTTTGTTAAACACTGTGCTAAAAAATTAATAATAATGCTCTATTTTTAAATCAATTTATTGATCTGGCAAATTCAGTTATATTGTTTTCAAAAATATTGTGCAAATAAGTACTATCATATATATATATATATATATATATATGATATCCCGCAAGACAATCTACGTTTCTATAGCAATTCAGGATAAAAAGTGATTATCACTATCTGGCCCTTTCTCTAGAGATCTCTCAGGTTGTCCTATTGATCACGATTACATACTACAGGAAAGGTCAGACCTGGAGATCCTGAAGGACTTCTGCTTTAGTGTATGGTAAATATCATTGGTCATGGCCACACTAAGTCTTTATGCAGTACACAGTATTTTAAAACTGAGGCCTGGACAATTATCGAGTTAATACTTTCAATCAATCACACATGCACACACACATGCATGCACGCACGCACGCACACACACACACCCTTATAAAATATGTTGCTGCCACAAAATCTATTTTATCTTATCCCAAGTATGATGACAAACTAATATATATGTATAATAAATACATTACATGATCTAGTATTTTTGCTAAAACATTGCGGATATGTGTCTCGCCTACCCCTCCCCACACATACTTATTGAGATGGCTCTACCTGCCTGTCTGTCTGTCTGTCTGTCCATATGTGCATGCGTGTGTGCGCGCGCGTGGACATGCATGTGTATGAGCGTGTGTGCATGCATGTGTGAGTACGTACTTGTATGTCTGGTGCAAGAACTTGGGCTGCAAACCTGGGTGGGAGGGTGTCATCATATACTTGGGGTAAATCTATATATTACATTAAAATAAATTTTGAGGGAGTAAAGTATTCTATCAGAGGAAGGGAGGGAGGGGGAGTTTATAGAACGGATTAACTCGATAATAATCCAGAATAATTCTTGACTTTGGGGTCAAAAGTTCAGCTGTCCAGATCAAGGTCATCGAAAACTGTCTGTACAATAAGTTCTACTGAAGGGATCTCGAGCAAATGTGTGAGGCTGGTTTCCATTGTGGTCCTGAAGAACTGTTTTGATTTTGATGTCAAGAAACGAAAGATTAAGACAGGGCATGATGGCCAGACTCAGAATTCTCCAGAATGAATGTTTTACTTGATTTAGCTCTTGATTTTCAAGACGTTTAATTCAAGAATCATTTCAATCAAATTTTAATTAACCGTTACCATGTTTACAGAGTCATGCTTACACACCGTTTGCTTTATAATGAAATTAAATTTTTTAGATTTCTTTACGTGCAAATTATTAGCTCACCTGGCTTGAAATGCCAAGTGAGGTTGTGTCGTGGTGACTGTCTGTCCGTCGTCTGTCAACCTTTTCTTTAAACAACTTCTTTTTGAGAACTACTGAGCCGATTTCAATTATATTTGGCAGGAAACATCCTTAGGACATAGCGATTCAAATTTGTTCAAACGAAGCTGATCGGCCAATTGGGCCCGTGGCCATTTTGGATTCTGGCCAATTTTTATAAACACCATTAAAAATCTTCTCTGAAACCGCTTGGGGGATTGTAGCAAACTTCATGAAATATGATCTAGGGCAAGAGCTGAGCCAAGTTTGTTCAAGGGAACTTAATTTGTCAAATGGTTTGGCGGCCATCTTGGTTGACCTAGTGGTAGCGAAAACGACTTCCAGAACCGCTAAAGGGTTCGGGCCGAAATTCGGCAGATATGATTAGGGTCTAAGGGCGATTAAAGTTTGTTCAAGAGAAGTTGATCCATTAAAAACATGGCCACCATGGGCCAATCAAAATTTAGCGTGTTTGGCGTCCATATTGGATTTTTTTATTTGAGGGATTTTGAGGCCGAAATTGGTTTTATGTGTTTTTGGGTATTCTAATCTCAAATTTGCAACTTTTGAAACTGTCGGATAAACGGTTTGGCGTCCATCTTGGATCATTTTTCCGCCAGAAGCTCCCATACTAAAGGAATAGGAAATTTGAAATGTCTTCTCGAGAACGACTGGGACGATTTCAATTATATTTGGTAGGAAACATCCTTAGGGCATAGAGATTCAAGTATGTTCAAACGAAGCCGATCAGCCAATTTGGCCGGTGCCCATCATGGGTTTTGGTAGATTTTTAGAAATGTTAAAAATCCACCAAAATAGCAATTGATTCAAAACTCATAAAATATTTAGGGCACGAGCTGAACCAAGTTTGTTCAAGGGAACTTGATTGGCCAAATTGGTTTTTCATGAAAGCGACTGTTTCCAGAGCTGCTGAACGGATTGGGCCGAAATTTGGGAGATATGATATTGATGACTAAGGGCCATACAAGATTGTTCAATAGAAGTTGATGCATAAAGAAACATGGCCTCTGTTTTCTTGTTACAAGTCTACTCAAATCATTCGAGTTCTACTTAGTGTTAATGACCATTCGAGTTTAAATGCCTATGGTTCAGGTGAACGATATAGGACCCTTGGGCCTCTTGTATTTGTTAATTGGGACATTTAGTTCAGTATAACTTGGCATTCACGATTATTGCTTTGAGTGATCACGATTGATTTGTAAGAATAATTGGGATTACTCAATTAATCAGGATTATAAATTACCAAGACATAACACCAGAGTAAGATCAAACAGTGACGAAAGCTGCGACTTCATTGGGAATTATCAAACTAATGACTGGTTTGGGTATACATAAAGCACTACATATACTGTTTCTGATTGTAAAATCTGTAAAAAGACGGAAAGAATTTATCCGAGGAGTGTTAACATAAAAGGGGAATTTTTAGCGACAGACATAAAATTACTCGAATTGGAATCTGTCCTATGACAAAAAATTACTTGAAAGCCCGAGCAGGTAGACTGATTCTTATGTTGACGGGTCAACGGCAAAATAAAGCTCTCTTGTGATTGGAAGCATTCCACTGAACTATATTATAGACTAGAAGGTTTAAAGTCCCAAATATGAACACATTTTGTAGCGCCATGAATGTGAATATCGCATATTGATGTGATATTATGTACAGAAGCTAATCTTTTAAGACGGTTTGAGTGATAATTTCACTATTGGCTAATCAGCATGTTTATTCAACATTATATTTATTGTCTAGGTTTTCGTTGCGCCTGGCAGATTTAGTTTGGGGTCGACATAAACGCAACGAATGACAACCTTTTTATAATGGATCGTATATAATAAAGAGTAAAACAATAATAGCGTTTTTTCCATTGAATCACAATCGTGCAAGCATACTTGCAATAATATATCTAGGTGACAGATTTGTTATCTTCTGATTGTACTTGTTGCTGTATACCACAAAGCTTTGGTCATCAGTTGTAGTTATCCTCCCATTTTCTGAAGAAAAGTAGGAATATGTCATCTTGCCTGTGTGCGTGCATGCACATGGAAATTGATTGTCCATAACGCAATTCCTCTGTAACCCTTGAACAAATGTGATGTGAGCTACCTATATGAGTGCAGTGTTCAAGAGGACATTTGCATTGGGCTCTGCACACAGGTTTGTGGGAGGAATCAAAAGGTCAAATTGATTATAATGCAACTCCTCCAAAACCATTGGATGGAATTCAACCAAATTTGTTATGTGAGTTACCCATAGGTTTCTGTATAGCGACCGGACATTCACATTTGGCTTCGTCCTCAAGGAGGATGGGTGGAGGGGTCAAAAGGTCAGATTTCAACATGCAGAAATTGATTGTAACCCAACTCCTCCGAAACTGTTAGATGGAATTCAAGAAAATTTGGTATGTGAATTACCCATATGATTGCGGATTACAAGAGAACATTGCATTTGATTCTACCATTCATGGGATGTGATGCCAGGGTCGGTCAAAATGTTAAGAAATCTGTTGAACACAACTGCTCTGAAACTATTGGATGTGATTGCGGAGTGCAAAAGGACATCTATATTTGGCTCCGCCTCCCCCCCACCCTCCCCCAGGGGTGTGTGGTTAAAGGGTCAAAGCAGTGAATGTGGATGATTTGCTATGATGCATCATTGACCAAGCACTCTAGTTGCTTTATACACTAGTTGCTATTATCCCTGTAGGTAAAGCACTATCTTGTGACCCTCAATGCGAAGTCTTTTCCTCTTTAATTGTCAAGATCTTTTTACCAAGTTGAAATGTTTACTTATTGAATGCCAATTTGGAGTTCTATATAACACAATTCTAAAAATCTTTATCACTGAAATGACTGGGATGGTTATCGAGCCAGTCATTCCTGTGGTACAATTTCAAAGTTCATCTCTTGACATAAATTGACCTTTCACAAGATGACTGTAAAGGATGGTTTTGTACAGGTTAACCATAAACAGGTTAATCATTTAATGGTCAAATTTAGTCAAGAAAATACAAATATTTCTCTTGAATTTCCATTTGCAGGACAAGAGCGTTTTTAAAAAAATGTTACCACTGAAATGATTGGCTCGATAAGCGAGCTAGTCATTTCAGTGCTAACATGTTTTTAAATGCCTGTAAATGGATACCCCTCACTACCACGGCAGTGGCCAGTATTGGACGGTGTGAACACTAAAGAGTTAAAATTACAAGTCCGGTTATTTTGAGAATTACTTTTAGATGTTCTTCTAGCCAGGGTTCATGGTTGAATGTCCACCTCGCTTAAGGACCTACTGCGTTTTGTCAGCCAAATCCAGGTATCTTTGAGCATATTTGATTGTGTATTTGTTCTTTTTCACCAGACACTAAGCCATTCCATTTGACAGAACGCAGAGCCAGAAGTGTTCCATTCCCACAAGCTGTAAGTCTATATATAGTCAGAGCATCGCAAAAAGTCGTATTTTTTGGTAAGACTTTCTTTTCTTCCATATTAGTAGAATCTGAGATCTTTTAGTTGTTGCTATTGTTGTTTCTGATGTAATCAATGTGGCACATAAGAATTGCGTCGCATCTGATCTATTTATGACGCTGTTTTTGTAGTGTCTCTTTAATGCTTTTGTACTCATATGATCCATGTATCAGAAGTGTATATTTGTAAATACACCAGAAGTGTATACTTATAAATAGCGGGAGAAGAGATTTGTGGCAAATCTACACTGCTTTGATGCAAACCAATAATACGTCTGATATAGGCTTCAAAAGACTGTCCCGTCTTTTAGAGTGCTCGCTATCGATACTATTTTCAGACAAAAATGTTTTTTTAAACGCTTTCCTATAGCATCCTTTGCATGATATGCTTATGACATAATATATATGGCTATGACATATGATGTATCACCTGTTATTACGCCACAGATAGAAAACTATATTTTACTTTCGCAAGTCACCATCAAACATATTTCATGAAATAAGAGAGTGCTCTAACAAAATGTATGCAAAAGAAGAGGCAAGGAGATGATTTTTCTGGTTCTGGAACCCCTTCCTTTCTGAACAGGCTACAGTAATATCTCTGATATCTGTGGATAATTGTCAAACATTCACATTTCCCGACCAAAATTTTTTCTTTTTCTTTTCTGTATTTTAAGTAATCCCCTTGTTTTGCTCACAAATTGGGGTGGGGGTGGGGGGTGTGTGGTAATTAATATATAAATTACTTTGATTTTCTTTCTTTATTTTTCTGTTTTAAGATACCGCGCTTGCAAAAAGCGAAGCCATTGCCAATAACAAACTACAAACGGCCATCAGAGTTTGAGAAAATAAATAAGATTAAAGTCACAAACCGAAAGAAAGCGGAGGTAAAATTACACTCCTTTTGCCAGTGCTGATGACTTACATCCCTTGACTGTACTTATGGAATGTTTAACATCTTTGTCCCTGCAATCCTATCCATCCATGTAAATCCACTTCTGCAACCTATGTACACTCTAACCTACATCCATACACTTCTCTTACATGTATATACCTACATCCCACCCAGTCTAAAGACACTTCTCTTACTAACATCCCACCTAGTCTAAAGACACTTCTCTTACCTACATCCCACCCAATCTAAAAACACTTCTCTTATCTACATTCCACCCAGTCTAAATACACTTCCCTAACCTGCATCCCACCCACTCTAAAGACACTTCTCTTACCTACATCCCACCCACTCTAAAGACACTTCTCTTACCTACATTCCACCCACTCTAAAGACACTTTCCTGACCTACATCCCACCCACTCTAAAGACACTTTCCTGATCTAGGCACAACCCACTCTAAAGACATGGCTGCAACCTATGCACACCCCACTCTAAAGTTAAATGTACTTCTGTGACCTATGCACCATCCACTCCAAAGTTACTTCTGTGACCTACGCACCATCCACTCTAAAGACACTTCTGCGACCTACGCACCATCCGCTCTAAAGACACCTCTGCGACCTACGCACCATCCACTCTAAAAGCACTTCTGCGACCTATGCACCATCCACTCTAAAGACACTTCTGCGACCTACACACCATCCACTCTAAAGACACTTCTGCGACCTATGCACCATCCGCTCTAAAGACACTTCTGCGACCTACGCACCATCTGCTCTAAAGACACTTCTGCGACCTACGCACCATCCACTCTAAAGACACTTCTGCGACCTACGCACCATCCACTCTAAAAACACTTCTGCGACCTACGCACCATCTGCTCTAAAGACACTTCTGCGACCTACGCACCATCCGCTCTAAAGACACTTCTGCGACCTACGCACCATCCGCTCTAAAGACACTTCTGCGCCCTACGCACCATCCGCTCTAAAGACACTTCTGCAAGCTATGCACCATCCACTAGACACTTCTGCGACTTACGCACCATCCAAAGACACTTCTGTGACCTACGCACCATCCACTCTAAAGACACTTATGTAACCTATGCACCATCCACTCTAAAGACACTTCTGCAACTTACGCACCATCCACTCTAAAGACACCTCTGCGACCTACGCACCATCCACTCAAGACTTCTGCAACCTACGCACCATCCACTCTAAAGACACTTTACAACCTACGCACCATCCACTCTAAAGACACTTCTACGACCTATGCACCATCCACTCTAAAGACTTCTGCAACCTACGCACCATCCACTCTAAAGACATTTCTGCAACCTACGCACAATCCACTCTAACCCTTCCTGTGTCAACTTAACCTTTTAATCGTCAATCCTGCCAAAAGGGCATCTGCAGTGGTCTTGAGGAATGTTCATTTGAGGGAAAAAAGAAAACAATTTTAGAAAATTTACCACGAATGACTGGCTCAGTAACCGAGCTAGTCATTCCAGTGGTAAGTTTTCTAAAATAATCTCTTGGCCTTCTGATGAACACTGACTAAGAGAAGACTTAAGTTTCTTGATTAGTAGTCCATTAACGGTCAAGCACTGGTCTTGAGGAATGTCCATTTGCAGGACAACAGAAAACTGTAATTTCAATGGTAAATTTAAAAAAAAAAGAATTTTCTGTTGGCCTGGTTTGGAAAATTTACCATTAAAGGCTTAGTTCATATGAATAGCATTTTCAGTTCTTTGAGGTGCTATTGACTTTAGAAGGGTTAAAATGACTTCTGCGACCTACGCACCATCCACTCTAAAGACACTTCTGCAACCTATGCACCATCCACTCTAAAGACACTTCTGCAACCTACGCACCATCCACTCTAAAGACACGTCTGCAACCTACGCACCATCCACTCTAAAGACACTTCTGCAACCTACGCACCATCCACTCTAAAGACAGTCTGCAACCTACGCACCATCCACTCTAAAGAAACTTATGCAACCTATGCACCATCCACTCTAAAGACACGTCTGCAATATACGCACCATCCACTCTAAAAACACTTCTGCAACATATGCACCATCCACTCTAAAGACACGTCTGTGACCTACGCACCATCCACTCTAATGACACTTCTGCAACCTACGCACCATCCGCTCTAAAGACATGTCTGCAACATACGCACCATCCACTCTAAAGACACGTTTGCAACCTACGCACCATCCACTCTAAAGACACTTATGCAACCTATGCACCATCCACTCTAAAGACACGTCTGCAATATAAGCACCATCCACTCTAAAGACACTTCTGCAACATACACACCATCCATTCTAAAGGCACGTCTGCAACCTACGCACCATCCACTCTAAAGACACTTCTGCAACCTACGCACCATCCACTCTAAAGACACGTCTGCAATATACGCACAATCCACTCTAAAGACACTTCTGCAACATACGCACCATCCACTCTAAAGACACTTATGTAACCTATGCACCATCCACTCTAAAGACACGTCTGCAACATACACACCATCCACTCTAAAGACACGTCTGCAACATATGCACCATCCACTCTAAAGACACTTCTGTGATCTATGCACAGCCCCACTCTAAAGAGACTTCTGTGGCCTAAATGCTACCCACTTAAAGACTTTGTGAGGTACATTCCACCCACTCTTAAGACATCTCTGGAACATATGTCCTGCCCACACCTATCTCTTTCCCACTCAAAATTCATTTTTTGTGGCTTAAAATCCCACCCACTTTAAAGACTTCTGTGACCTACGTCTGACACACTCTAGGGACACTTCTGTGAACTATGTCCCGCTCACTCTAAAGATACTTCTTTGGCATAAATCTCAACCACTTTAAAGACTGTGCTACAGTCCATCCGCTTTAGACACTTCTGTAACCTACATCCCCACCCACTCTGGGCTGGGTGTATTAGATAAAGGAAGTTGACATCACGTCATTACTTACTTGGGCTTCCAAGAGCACCAAACTTTTTCCTTTTTCAGTTTATTTTCCTCAGAACCACATTAAGTACTTGATTTTCTAATGAAACTGATGAATTTGAATATTTGTTTTGAATTATAGGATCAGTTAAAGGATGCCTCGAGACAGCAGTTTGCATGTGCTAATCCTGAGAAATCTTTAAAGACAAAGATTATATTGGCTGAGATCCAGGCCTCTGAAGAAGCAAAAATGGACTTTGATAAACACAAAGCTAAGGGAGCTCCTGCTTTGCTGGTGGGTAATTAACCCTTTAACCTTAAAATTGGTTTAAAATTTTTTTTTTGTCCATTTGCATATTATCGAGCCTGTCATTCCAGTGGTAAATTTTCAAAAGTAGTCTTCTCAAGACAACTGCAGATGCTGCTTTTGGCTGATATGAGAGTTAAAGGGTTAAAGATATATAGTACAGGTCATAAAGAATTAACT
This sequence comes from Chaetoderma sp. LZ-2023a, assembly GCA_034401795.1. Lineage (NCBI taxonomy): Eukaryota > Metazoa > Mollusca > Caudofoveata > Chaetodermatida > Chaetodermatidae > Chaetoderma > Chaetoderma sp. LZ-2023a. Next base: position 275,887,752 of record CM067369.1, on the reverse strand, counting down.
CACATCCAAAACAAACACGGAAACATGGTAGTTAGGACAATTTTGAACATGATGTAAGAAATGTTCTGTTGAATATTTTGGACTTAATTTGATTGTAAGCAGCAATGTCTTCCAATCCAATTATGTTCAAAATATTCAACAGTAAGTTTTAATTTGTGTTATAAACATTTTATATTATTTCTGAGCTGTACTGTAGCCATGACTTATGCTACACATGCTCGCTCGCTTGCACGCAATCATGTCATTCTGATATTTATGCGTGGTAACAGACAGAAATAAGTAGTCGGTATGGAATTTTATTTATAAAATATATAAACATCAATTTTAATTTGAACATTTATTTTACTTTTCTTTAGAACAAAGATGTTCCAATAAAGTTAAACACAGCTGCTATACTGAGGGAAGGAAAGCTGTACAAGGAGAGGCAAGAGGAGATTATTAAAAAGTAAGTAAAATACTTATCTTATCATCTCTCATTTGTCATTATGGCTAGTGTACAACATATTTGATTTAGACCCAAGTTTGACAAATTTACAAATGATGACGAGTTTGTGTGTTCTGCAACTGAAGAAGTCCAAACTTCTTTCAGCTGCAATCAGTATTACTTCAACCTTCTCCAATGTATTTTGTCCGCTGCGAGCGTCCTAAGTTCCTTTAGGTTCTTCCTCATCTTTAGCTTCTTGGAGGTCTGATGACAAAACACTTAGAAAGTTGATGTTGTGTCAACCTGTGCATGCCTAGTACTTGTTGGCTCTTACCTCTGCAAATTCTAGCTATTTCTTAGTAGTTGTATATTCTGGCATTCGAAGAACACGTCCGAACATAGACCATCGTTATTGTGCTACCCTCACCGATAGTGGCTCACAAAGTTTCTAGAGTGTTGCATTTGATATTAGTCTGTGACCAACAATGAGGATAAGTGAGTGTGATAGATTTAATATGAAATAGCAATGATTTTCATAATGCGCCATAGATACTGATTCTTTACAATCTAGCCTCATGTCCATGGGATTCCAAGCTCTATTTAACTGGTAGCCTTAGGCAGCAATGGCCTCAAGTTAAATTTTTGAAGACTACATTTTCTATGTGGTTTAACTCTGGATATGAGGGATATTTTGAAAACAATTTGACTGAAAGTTGTTGTTGGTGGCTATTCCACCAACAACTTTCAGTCAAATAATTTTCAAAATATTCAGCAGGCTCAGAGTTATTGACCAGTGAAATTATTATCTTTTGGCTTGCAACAGTCAGACTTAAATTACTCTTAAAATTTGATTTGCATGCTGGCAGCTTTAGCCACTCAGATTTCAGTTTACATAGCATATTGATCAGATATTTCATCAGCTCATGAAATCAATGTGAAATACTACCCGGATGACTATGTATTTGACCACACAGACAAATGTCCACCCAAGTTTGGATAAGATCACTCCAGTAGAACCAGAGTTGTTAAAAATGTGTTAAGTGACCATTTTGGAAACAATGTTGCTGAAAGGTGTTGCTGTTGTATCTTAAGAACAAGAAGAAGAATCACTCTATGATCGTATTAACCCTTGTAATACCCTAGATATCCCCCACATTGCAAGGGTGATGAATATCTATCAAGGTATATTTACCTTATCCTCTTAGTACTTGACATGGCACTTTAGTACAGTTAAATCTGCTGGAGCAAGAACCAACCTTTGCGGCCCAAGTTGTACTGGTTCCAGCTATCATCCCTTTCATTCTGAAGCCGGCCAAAACCAACCTCTACAATGGTCTTGAGGAATGTCCATTTACAGGCCAAGAGAAGACTATTTTTGAAAATTTACCAATGGTAACCGAGCCAGCCATCCCAGTGGTAAATTCTCAAAAATAGTCTTCTTGGCCTGTAAACAGACATTCAATAGCGAAATATTTAGATTTTCTTGATCAAATTCTGTCCTTAAAGTGTTAAAGAACTGCCGTCTTTTGGCTTAAAAAGTCATATCTTATAGCAAATGACATGCCATGGTATTATATCAAGAGACTGTGCTTCCAGTGGTCAGTGGCATCCGTTACGCTTGTCCTATTGGTAAATTGTAAATTCATAAAAGCCATGCAATGGACCTTTCCTTTTTAGCTATGCCCCGCCCATCACTAGCTAAGCTCCACCCACACCTCGCCGTGTTTGGATTGATCGATCCCCGAATGCCCTAGTTATCAATTTCCTGAAAACTATACAGGGAAGCTGTTGAATATTTTGTTACTAATTAGACTGGGTGCTGTTGCTGCCATAGGCAGCAACAGCGCCCAGTCAAATTAGTTTCAAAATATTCAACAGAATATTTATTAAATAGTAAAAGCAAACAATTTGTGCAACAGCCCATAGACCGTCATCAAATATGCGTTCGTGACGTATTTATCGACGTCATTCATGACATCATTCATTATGATGTCATTGTACACACCACGCAGTTCATTATGACGTCATATGATGGGTGGGTACTCTGGAAAGGTGAATTCAGATGGATTTTTGCCACTTTCCTGAAAGACCTACATCTTTATGATTGTGACTTCAGATAATGAGTTAGGTATTTGATTACAAAGTCAGATACTTGAGTGACAGATTACATCCCTCCATTAATGCTTTCATTGGCATATCCCTGAAAAAGTAAAATTCTTTATGATATAAAACATATTCTCTTGAATATTTTGAAATTAATTTGACTGGAAGTTGTTGCTGCCTAAATTAATTTTTTAATATTCAACGGTTCGCCTGTATGTTTACCTTGAAAATGAGAAATGGGGAATTCATTAGTGAAATGGTTACGAGACCACCAGCCTATAAAGTCATTATTTACTTATCGTATTGCGTAATGGTGTCACTTAGATGTATTATTTTCTCTCTCCAGGCTAGAGAACTTGGAAGCTGGTGCTAAAGATGGATCTGAGTTTCTTGAATGGCAGTCAAAGATGCGTCAGCGTGACATTGATGGTCAGCTTGCAGAGATTGAGCGTCGAATTTTGGAGGGCAAGCTGAGCCGTGAAGACGCTATACTGGCACGACAGAATCTGATCACAGAGAATAAAACACGTGTGCAGGATATGAAACAGGAGGTGGGTCAAAATAGCTTTTATAGCTGCTCATATTGTAGATATCGGACTGTACGTAGGGAGTCATGACCCTGCGCGCATCTTATATTTGCGAGTATAAGACCTCAGGGAAATTACATGTTTGAACACCAGATAAGCTAAAAGACTATGTCACCGTGTATGATTGAATGCATGAGCATCAACTATAGCATCTTATTATATAGATATATATTATCAGCACTGGATGACTGACAATGAATACGTCGGTTAATGCGCGGGTACAATCCGCAGAAACTGAATCGAGTACGACCTTTGATGATTAGCACCAGTTTGGAATGTTGGAGTCAATTAAGGAAATAAATATGACAAACGGACTTAGTTAATTACGTAGCGGTCTGTGGTTCCCACGAATTCTCGTGGCCAGATAAGTGGAGGCAGCTGTGAATCGAGTATGACTTTGATGATTAGCACCAGTTTGAAATGTTGGAGTCAATTAAGGAATTAGATATGGCAAACGGACTTAGTTAATTACGTAGCGGTCTGTCTTCCCACGAATTCTCGTGGCCAGATAAGTGGAGGCAGCTGGGTGCAATGGTAACTAGTGTACCGATTAACTCTAGCATTCTACAAATTGTCGACTAATAGGCAATAGACAGGACATGGACATAGTGGCTTCCTGTAGGCACTAAAGGGCACAACTGAAAATTACTATCGAAAACGTAGCAATTAGAGGCAAGCTAATTCACCAATAGGCCTTGCTATCAAATAAGCATCCATCATTTGTGGCAAGTCATTCGTCAGAAATGACGTGCTAATCCAACAGGAATCGCAAACGCGCTAGGTAAAAGGCGTCATCCCCAGTCAAGAGGGTCGGGGTTTTGATTGGTCAAAATGATGTCATAATCCAATGAGAATCAGAGCAACCTCCGGCGGTACGAAACCAAGATGGAGGGAGAATAGAAACGAAAATGGTATATAAACGGGACTTTAACTTTAGTTCGGGGTCTGGTCCGCCTCGTACCTTGCAATAAAGTTCTTGCTGAATGTATTTTCAGTAGGCAAGAGCCAGCTCGAATAGTATAGCAAACCAGAGTAGCTGGGAGTAATACTAGTTCATTGTGAAAGGTTAGGAAACATTGAAATTAATCCGTCGCAAATATGTAAACTGGTAACAGTAAAAGTTATCGACTTTATAGATTTACTATACAGTTAAGTCAGCGAATCATAAATACGTAAACTGGTAACAGTAAAAGTTACCGACTTTGTAAGTTTATTATACAGTTAAGTTAGCGAATAAAACTATCACCTTGTGATATTAATACAAGGCAAAAGTTTGACACATAGTTTGTTGTTGACTCTGGAGACTACGGAAGATCACCGTAGCTTACCTGCAAGTTCTAGTAGTCAGTCAGATCAGGCCCGGATATCAAATATAAGTATCGTTAAAGTTCATCTATAAACGAGGCGAGCTGATATCTATTTCTTTCGTTCTCGGTAAGGTGGGTTGTCGCAGCAACCTTACATACAAACCTTACCCAAAACGGAAGAGACTTCATAGTCAAGTATATCTCATAAAAACGTGTACGTAGCATAGAAACAGGATAGACATCAGAAATCTTCAGTGGCTTCACCAGCCAGGATCCGGAGTCAACCGTGAGTAACTAGTATATGGCCCAACCAGAGACGCCGCTCTCCAATTCAGCCATCGTATTAAACGACGTAGCGGACCGTGTAAAGACATTCCTAGACGCGGCTAAGTTGGCCAACAGCACCAGAATCACCCAGCATCACGAGTATCGCACGGGTGCTGACGTGAAGATAACTACAGAGGTAGTCTGCCCCGAGCAACCCCGTCTTCCAAGAATCATTATCAGTTTTCATTATCAGTAAAAACGCAGAATGGCAACACCAGCCAAGCGAGGCGTTGACCCTGCCCTGCCACCCATGGAGGTACCGCTGCAACCCCAGCTTAGACCAGAGACCATAGCCGCCATGCAGACGATGGGCGTAGCAATGGCGGGAGCCATTATTGAAAGCAGTAACCGTCGGGAAGCCGAGCGGGTGTACCGGAGGGAGATCCGGGACACGATCTACCGCATACAGCCCTGTGACGGAGTAGTGCCGGAGGAGGTGAGAACCTTCCTCGATGAGACCCGGCAAGCATGGGTCGCTAATGAGGGATGGCTAGAGGGCATACCAGCCTACGTCATCACCAGAGCAGCACGAGGGCAATTGTCCAGAGCCATAGATGGGTTCCTAGTGGGCAAGATCAGGGAAGATGTCACATTTGATGAGTTCCATGATTATATCACGGTAAACTTCATATCAGCCAACGAAGGCGAACGTATAAAGTACGATTTAGAGGGGGTGAGGCAACGGCGGAATGAAACCGTCATCACCTTCAACAGGCGGTGTAGAGAGATGAGCGCTAGAGCATACCCTGTCGAGAACGCCGACAACCGTCGGACCGTGATGGGAATTTACCTCAAGGGACTATCCGACCACCATCTCAGCAAGAGAATTGTCCGAAAGAAGGCCACCACCCTGGCCCGCGCTATTGAGATTGCGGAGGAGGAAGCCACCTGTGACGACCTGCTCCGAGCAATGAAAATAGAGGAGCGCCAGGAGGAGAGCATGGAGGTGAATATGTTAGGGCCAGACGAGGAAAAAGAGGTCTGGAGCGTGGTGGGAACATTAAAAAAACAGATTGCTCAACAGAGCAAGATGATTGAGCGACTCTGTGGCTTGGTCGGTGACATGCAGCTACAGCAGCAGAAGCCGGTGGCTGGGGCCGCCCAGCCCACAAAGAAGACCGCCCCGCAGGCAAAGCAACACGCCCCACCCTCGCCCCGACCAGTCAGAACGGGACGAGACTTGCAGCACATTACCTCCTATAATTGTGGCCGGGTCGGCCATTACAAAAGTGACTGTCGTCAAGCGGTACAGCCGAGTGAGAACGTCGGCAGACAGGCTGCCCAGCGACCCCGACAACCGCGACGGGCACCGCCGATGACCTGTTCCCAGTGCGGGAGAGAGGGACACACGGCCCAGAATTGTTTTGGGGCGTATATGAAACGGAAGACGACTCCTGCCATAACGGTAAGATGTTTCGGGTGTGGCAAAGACGACCACTACGTGAGAGACTGCCCACAGTACGAACATCTGCCTCAGAACGGTCCTGCATGGACCCAACAAAAGGGTCCAACCGGCCGCCGGGCGATCAAGCGTCCTCGCTCCGACGATAATCTCGACATTGACGTCGTCGACCGACGACAGCAGGAAAGAACTATCACACCGCGCGACTGTTCCAGGAATGTCAGAAAGGACATAAACAATCGTTTTAGAAGTAATGACGAATATGAGGACCGCGATGGATTCGTGTTGACCGGTGAAGGGACGGATGAGCATGGCCGTTATTCATACGGTATCGGACAGGACTCATCCTCCTGTCAAAACCGTTATGCAGAAGTGGTTAGTGGACGGAGGAGTCCGTTAAGCGACGACGGAGGAGACCGTTGGTGAGTTCACCGACCGAGCGGTTTCTAATCCGTCTGAAAATGGATAAAAACGGTCTAACGGATCAGGGTGAGTACTTGCATGCCTTAGTGGATACTGGTGCTAGTACATCCTTGATTCGCAAGGATATATGGCGTAGCATGTTGAATGCTAGGCCATTGAATAGAGCGAAGATGCTCTTGGCAGTAAATGGTTCCCCAATAGAACTTTTGGGGGAGACCCAGGTAAAATTCAGTAACACCCGTCCTATTCCGAGTACGGTAGTAGCGAGAATGTGGCATGAATGTTTGCTTGGTGCGGATGCTTTGCACTTGGGAAATGCGAAGATTGATTACCAGGCCAAAGTAGTAGTATGGTTTGGCCAGGTATATCCCTTTAGATATCCCTATAGGGAGCAAATAGATTATGTGTATGAGAGTTGCAAGGAAACGACCGGATATAAAGCTATCGACAAAGTGCTTGAGGACTTTGCGGATAACTTTGATACGGCTCGTCCAAACACTTTAGGATTGGTCCCCAAAGTGAAGTGTACGATACCAACAGGAGATGCGTTTCCTATAAGGCAGAAAGTCTACCGTCTACCGCTTGCCAAGCAGTATGTAGTCAAGAATCAAGTGACTGAAATGCTGGCAGCGGGCGTCATAAGACCGTCGTCATCGCCCTGGGCGTCGCCCATTACGTTAGTCCCTAAGAAGGGCGGGGACATGAGATTTTGTGTTGACTACAGGAAGTTGAATTCCGTATGTCGTAAAGACAGTTATCCATTGCCGAATATAACTGATATTTTTGACTCGATGCGCGGCGCAACGATATTTTCGACTATGGACTTGAAGTCTGGCTATTGGCAAATACCAATGGACAGCCAAGACATAGAGAAAACAGCGTTCGTTTGCAGTGAAGGTTTGTTCGACTTTGTTCGGATGCCTTTTGGTTTTTGCAACTCAAGTGCCATATTTCAGAGGGCAATGAACGATATTTTCCAAGAATTCGTGGGAAAATATTTGCATGTTTTCGTTGATGATGTAGTCGTATATTCAAGAAACCCGGCTGAACATGCACACGGCATTTGCGTACAGTTATGCGTAGGATTCAAGAGTATAATTTGCAGGTTAAGAAAAAGAAATGCGAATTTGCCCGTAAGTCTGTGGACTTGTTGGGGTATCGTGTTTCGGCACAAGGGGTGGCTCCTCAGGTTCAGAAGGTCAAGGTCATAAGAGAAATGTCACCGCCACGTGATGTGGGTGAGGTGAGAAGTTTCCTTGGAGCTACAGGTTATTACCGCTCTTGTGTGCAAGGCTATGCCGAAATTGCTACGCCTTTGATAGAATTGACTAAAAAATATAAACGTTTTGAATGGGGTAAGGAGGAACAGCAAGCGTTTAAGAAATTACAAAACTTGCTGTGTAGTGAGACGGTTCTCACCTATCCAAATTTAAATGCTCTGTATAAGCTTTATACTGATGCGTCTAGCTATGCGATAGGTGCGATATTGGTACAGGTAGATGATAAGGGTATAGAAAGGGTGATACAGTATATAAGCTCTACCCTGAAGCACAGTCAGCTAAACTGGCCTGTAATAGAGAAGGAAGCTTATGCTGTGATATACGCATTGAAGAAGCTTAGGCCTTATCTATTTGGTGCGCAGTTCACCGTGTATACTGACCACAAACCCCTAAAGAGTTTGTTTGTGGGAGAGGTTAAAAACACGAAAGTGCAGCGCTGGGCGGTGCTGATTGCCGAGTACGGATGTAAGATTGAATACATCCAAGGCTCGAAGAATATTCGAGCGGACATGTTGTCCAGGTTACGTCGTCCAGTGGAGATCGCCACCTTAGACACAGGCAATTTTGTCATACCGGATGTAGACGAGGGTGCGTTACCGCATGTCCCTCTGGAGGTATTTGACATTCCCTACGACGATTTGTGTGCCAAACAGACCAAGGAATACCCGGAGTTGTTTAAGAACACCCCGGAGGAGTATATGGTCAAGAACGGTATATTATATTCATTAATTACGCCTTCAGCGTTGGACGCTGAGTACCCCAGAATCATGTTACCTACCCTGTTCCGTGAGAAAGTGCTCCGGATGGCTCATGAACGAGCCGGTCACCAAGGTCTGCAGAAGACCATCGGTATGGTAAGAGATTCGTTTGTATGGACGTCTTTGAGGAAAGACGTGGTACGTATGCTAGAGACGTGTACGACGTGCCAGGTTAACCGACCTGTCATGACTCGACCGAGGTACAGTGAGATGCCCATGGCCAATTATCCGAGTCAGATAATCGGCATGGATTTGATAGGTCCACTGTTAGAGTCAAGTAAAGGTAATGTGTATATCATGACGATAGTCGATCACTGTTCTGCGTGGGCAGAAGCGTATCCGATTCCGGCTAAGACGTCTCAGAATGTTGAGGACAAATTCTTCAATGAATACGTCGCTCGTCAGGGTGTCCCTGAGATCGTGATAACTGATCAGGGCAAAGAATTTTGTTCGAAATCTCTGGAGGAGAGATTCCGTGAACATGGGATCGATCATAGAAGGTCGAGTCCCTACCACCCACAAACTAATGGGCGTACCGAGAGGTTTAATCGCACCCTTAAGGACTTAATCCAGAAAGGGGTAAACAACGCTTCTCGCACGTGGGAGGATGAATTGGGTGCGGCTTTAACCGCTTACCGCAGTACTCGTCATGCCACGACAGGATATACGCCATTTTATCTGACGTACGGTCGACGGGCAAGACTTCCGTTTGCTATTCCAATAGACGCATCGCAGGATTTAGGTGAGAGACTGACCTGTCTCAACAATGCCTTACTGCGTGCTCGTATGGAAACGGCTAGGTCTCGTGAGGTCCACCGTGAGCAGATTGACAAGCGGCAAACGCTGGTGTATATAAGGTGGGTGATTCGGTGGTCGTAAAGGCGGAGGAACGCATGAAGTTGACCTCTCACAGTGACCCCGAATATGAGATCTTTAAGATCAATGGGCCAGTGGCTCATGTCCGGCATCAAAGGTCTGGGAAGGTGCGCGTACTGAATATATCTAAGTTACGCGTAGTCGACTCGGAAATGTGCTGGGACAAGGTACGGCCACGCCCTGTTCGTAACCCTGCGAAGGGTACGAAAGATAGCCATCATCCAAGGATGATGATGCTCCCAAGGTCTGAAGAAGGGCCAAAACCCGACCCTAAGGCAACCCTTGGTCAGAGAGCTCGTGGGAAGTGACCAGCTTCTGATGATGAGCCAAGGGTGAGCAAGAGGGGTAGGATGGTTGATAATAACATCAGTCGACTGGGTCCGAGTGAGACTCGAAACCATGAGTCACCGATGGAAACTTACGTGACTCCTCAGACTGTAGTGATGGACACCTTGGAGGAGGTACCCGAGGATGTGCCGGAACCAATGGAAACGCAGCCAGCGCCTCGTTACTTTCTGCGCAAGCGCAGTCATGCACCTGATGTCGAGCTCAACAACAAGCGACTCAGGATTGGCGCGTTTGGCCGCGCCCTATACGATGACTTCATCGATCGTATAGATGCTGTTATAATGCGACATAGTCGCAGATAGCTATCATTTTTTTGTGTTTTGTTGTTGGCTAATACTTTGTACCAGTAAACATCGCAGTGAGTGTAGCATCATGTATTCCTTTCAGTTAGTGGTGGTGTTAGTTGCGTTGGTAAATAAAGCAGCCAGTATCTCTAGTGTATGTAAGGATTCTAGCGTGTATCGATTACCGAACGGTGTCATGATCACCAAACCTGAAACCATATCTGTTATAAGGGCAGAATGGACAGTGGTAGTGTCGATTGACCATCCGTATTTGCCGAAGGAGTTCCTAGGACGGTGGCCCAAATGATTGACCTTGTTGCGGATTTCAGTAACAGGACCTCTTTCATAAACAAGGAGGATATATTCGGCCTGCAACACAGGATATACGGAGCGTGAAGAATCGCTCTAAGAACTCAACAAACAATGGTACATAGAACCCAGACCCGACAGAAACGGGGATTGTTTAATTTCATAGGGGACATTGCCTCGTCCCTGTTCGGAACTGCTACGTCCGGTGATATAGATGCTATCCGAGATGTAGTAAGAAAGGCGATGAATAACGTGGATAGGATAGTACATTTCGCGAACGAGTTAGCATCTCATGTGAAATTGGCGTTCCATGACATTAACATGAACACGGACCGCATCAACGAGCTCGGGGACAGTCTGGTCGAGGTGACCGGCAACATGAGCAAAGTATTACGTATACAGGAAAGACGACAAAACGAAATATACGCCCTGGTGCGCCTCGGGCATATAGTAGACTCAGCCGAATATGTGGTCTATGACTACCAAAAGACGGCCGAGCAATTCCATTGATGGACCGTGTCTCTGGAGTTCGGAAGACTGACCGAGGAACTATTCAGTCCCACTAACCTGACATCGGTATCGAAACATGTCGGAGTGGGGAACCAGCTGATACGTCCGTACCAGTGGTACTACCGGAATGTGGTGGTTTACCCATTATGGAGGGACGACAATATGTTGCACTACATAGCAACGTTACCGTTAATCGACGAGGGTAGGTACATAGAGTACGGTCTGCATGCGTGGCCCGAACCGTTGGCCACCATGGGGTATTACATGCAAGTAGAGGTGGGCCGGACTAGCATCGGTCTTGATACGAAGACTGGATGGTACTTCACTGCATCTGGGTGTCGCGGTACCGGTCCTAGGGTGTGTGAGGGTCAGCTAAGGGTCGATAAGACCCACGTGCCCTGCATAGTGAGCCTGTTAACGAACACCACCGATAGTACGTGTAGCATTCATCTGTCGGAATCCAACGTAACCGCTAGTAAATTGTTTACCCATAAGAAAATAGGCGTTGTATTGCAAACGTTCGGCGAAACAATAGATATACACTACGACTGACCGACCGGTGTGTGGTGAGTAATGGAGTGTATGCTTTAATGTCTGGTGAATGTGGTTATAGCGGGAAGGGCTGGCGATTCGAGCCTGTTGCGTCTTACAGTCGGACGTACACTCGGGTTAGCCTGGCCATTGAGATGCCCCATTTGGATGTGACCAGAGTTCTTAACCAATCCATGATTGTGAATCATTTAAAAATGCAACCCTGGAACCATTTACAAAAGTCCAAGTACGTGCCGCTAGCACCGCTATCCGCGATCGACCCAGTGATGGTCGATGGCATTGGAGTACGCTCTTTTGTATCATATGCGACGGGCTCCTTCGTTGTGATAATTGTTGTAGTGTTTATTTTGTATAAATGTGGCGTCTTACGACGCATTTGGATTTGTGTTAAATGCAAGCCACCTGCGGCCCATAGTAGTGCGCCACGTCAGATTCATCCTCCGCCCCCGCGGGGAACTGCAGCCCTGCTGGTAATGGTGGAGATGTTGGCCGGGTCGTCGCCTAACGCTATTGCCAGGACTGAGATCGACCCGACGGCTGACCACTGGATTGACGTGGAGCGGTATGGTGACATTGGTGAACCTCCTAACGTGGATCTTATAGTGACCGATTGGAATCATCCCAATGACATTTTCGTTAATTTCATATGCTGTGTATGGGACATGCAGGGTAGAAGATTGACTTTATACTATTCTAGTAATAATTGCACATGATTTGTAATGGTATTTGCACTGTGGCTTCACGATATTATTGCTGTTATTATATTAAGCATATTATACCGTTATATTTAATGATGCTATTAATGTGTTTCCGGGGATGGTCATTGCACATGATATTCCGTTACCCGGACATGTTTAATTACTGTTGTTGGAGTACGTAATGACGTAGTTATGATTGTGACGTAGTCTGGAGGACTCTGGTAGGGCGTGGTTTAGGTTGTTGATAGTGCACAACGAGTTAATTGTCACTCTCTGTAGGCCTAGAGAGATGGTTAATTAACTTCGGTTGAGGGGCATGTGTAGATATCGGACTGTACGTAGGGAGTCATGACCCTGCGCACATCTTATATTTGCGAGTATAAAACCTCAGTGAAATTACATGTTTGAACACCAGATAAGCTAAAAGGCTATGTCACCGTGTATGATTGAATGCATGAGCATCAACTATAGCATCTTATTATTTAGATATATATTATCAGCACTGGATGACTGACAATGGATACGTCGGTTAATGTGCGGGTACAATCCGCAGAAACTGAATCGAGTACGACCTTTGATGATTAGCACCAGTTTGGAATGTTGGAGTCAATTAAGGAAATAAATATGACAAACGGACTTAGTTAATTACGTAGCGGTCTGTGGTTCCTACGAATTCTCGTGGCCAGATAAGCGGAGGCAGCTGTGAATCGAGTATGACTGATGATTAGCACCAGTTTGAAATGTTGGAGTCAATTAAGGAATTAGATATGACAAATGGACTTAGTTAATTACGTAGCGGTCTGTGTTCCCACAATTTCTCGTGGCCAGATAAGTGGAGGCAGCTGGGTGCAATGGTAACTAGTGTACCGATTAACTCTAGCATTCTACAAATTGTCGACTAATAGGCAATAGACAGGACATGGACATAGTGGCTTCCTGTAGGCAATAAAGGGCACAACCGAAAATTACTATCGAAAACGTAGCAATTAGAGGCAAGCTAATTCACCAATAGGCCTTGCTATCAAATAAGCATCCGTCATTTGTGGCAAGTCATTCGTCAGAAATGACGTGCTAATCCAACAGGAATCGCAAACGCGCTTGCTGAATGTATTTTCAGTAGGCAAGAGCCAGCTCGAATAGTATAGCAAACCAGAGTAGCTGGGAGTAATACTAGTTCATTGTGAAAGGTTAGGAAACATTGAAATTAATCCGTCGCAAATACGTAAACTGGTAGCAGTAAAAGTTATCGACTTTATAGATTTACTATACAGTTAAGTCAGCGAATCATAAATACGTAAACTGGTAACAGTAAAAGTTACCGACTTTGTAAGTTTATTATACAGTTAAGTTAGCGAATAAAACTATCACCTTGTGATATTAATACAAGGCAAAAGTTTGACACAGTTTGTTGTTGACTCTGGAGACTACGGAAGATCACCGTAGCTTACCTGCAAGTTCTAGTAGTCAGTCAGATCAGGCCTGGATATCAAATATAAGTATCGTTAAAGTTCATCTATAAACGAGGCGAGCTGATATCTATTTCTTTCGTTCTCGGTAAGGTGGGTTGTCGCAGCAACCTTACATACAAACCGTACCCAAAACGGAAGAGACTTCATAGTCAAGTATATCTCATAAAAACGTGTACGTAGCATAGAAACAGGATAGACATCAGAAATCTTCAATATGAAACGGATATACCAAAAATTCAGTAACCGCGTGTGTGTGTGTGTGTGTGTGTGTGTGTGTTTGTGTGTGTGTGTGTGTGTGTGTTTTGTGTGATCACTTTTGCATCATTCTAAGAATATTTTATTGATTTACAGACACAACAATTGATGCAGGAGTATATGGAACAACGCTTCAAGGAGGAACAGGAAATGAGGTAATCATTTCTTATTAGCTCACCTGGCCAGAATGGCCAAGTGAGCTTATGCCATGGCGACCGTTCGTCGTCTGTCTGCCCATCAACTGTTTCCTTTAAACAACTCTTTCTCAATAACCACTGGGCCGATTTCAATTATATTTGGTAGGAAGTATCCTTAGGGCATAGGGATCCAAGTTTGTTCAAACAAAGACGATCGGCCGGCCAGCTTGGATTTTGACCGATTTTAGGAAATGGCTTTAAAAATCTTCTCCGAAACCACTTGGTGGATTGATTAAAAACTCACGAAATATCATATAGGGCAAGAGCTGAACCAAGTTTGTTCGAAAGAACTTGATTGGCCAAATGGTTCAGTGGCCATCTTGGATGACCTAGTTTTCGTGAAAACAACTTATTCTGCAGAACCGCTGAACGGATCCGGCTGAAATTTTGGGAATATGATTATGGACTAAGAAGTTTGTTCATGGGAAGTTGATAAGTAAAAAACTTGGCCACCGTGGACCAATAAAGTTTTAGCATGTTTGGCTGCCATATTCAATTTTTTTATTTTGATGGATTTTGGAGCCGAAATTGGTTTTCTTAACTCCGCTTACTTGTCAGTCAGCTGTCGTATAGCGATAACCCATCTGTCTTCTGTATGTCCGTCCATCCATCTGTTTGTGGCGGCTCATTTTGTTATTTCTTGACGGATTGGCACCAAACTTGGTCACAATGTTAATGACGACATCTAATATCTGTGTTGTGAAAATGAAACTGATAGGACGTCAAATGCCAGAGTTATCACTCCTTAAATATTTGCAGTCTCACTTTCATAGGGCAAATAATGGTTTGTTCCCACCTTCCATTGATTTATCACCATGTCAGATTTTATTGCCAAACTGGATATTTAATTCCAATTAATAGATTAACCTTTCCAATACTGCAGAAATATTTAAGATATGTATTATGTGCTCTGACATCTATGCTCTTAAAAATATTTGAAATGTATTTGATTGAAAGTTGTTGCTGCCTTAGGCAGCAATGAAAGTTGTTGCTGCCTAAGGCAGCAATGACTTTCAGTCAAATTATTTCCTAAATCAACTCCAGCTCACCCTACCCCTGCTGCTAACTCGGTGATTCAGCCAGATGTGTTAAATGGATTGTGTGGTGGTGGGGAATAACCTGCTATAAAGACCACCTACCTGCCTTTAAAGACCATTTTCTTCAAATTGTATTTAAACCTCTAGTAACCGTCTGACTGAGTTTTTGCAGACGCCATATTCCAAAGGTTATATCTCTGAACCTGATAAATATTTTGAAAACAATTAGACTGAAAGTTGTTGGTGGCTAAGCCGCCAACAACTTTCAGTCCAATTGTTTTCAAAATATTCAATAAGTCAAGAGCTTTTGAAAATTGAAATTATTGGCTGCACTGGCTTGCAGCAGTGAGACAGTTAAGAAACCAGCTGTTGTTAGCACTGATATCATCTATTTTCACTTAAACATTGTTCAAAATCACTAATGCAATAAAACAGTCCAGAGATTGTTGTCAATATCTCGAAAACTAAATCATTTGACTGAAATTGACACTGATGGATGTAAAACTTAAGTAAGATTAGTTGAAATGCCAATGTTCCAGGTGAGCGATACATTGGGCCTCTTGTTTCAGCTTCATGTTTGTGTGCTCAAACTAACACTGACGAATGTTAATGCTGCAAGAACTAGTTTTGACAAATGTTGTTGTTTTATACAGCCACCTCTTCAAACATAGTTGTTGCAAAATGGAACTCAGATGCTCTAATGACTTTGTGCAGTGCAATGCTTTAATAATCTTAATAATCTGTGGTCATAATGTTAGAAGGATGGTCTGAGTCTCTGTAGCACTGGCGGAGTGAGACCTGACAAAATGTCATGAAACTGTACAACACTGACATTACCACCGCCTCCTCCCCCCCCCCCCCACACACCCTGACCTCCTCCTCCCTGGTCCTCCTCATCCCTCCTCCCCCTCCCTCCTCCTCATCCCTCCTCCCTCCCTCCTCCTCCCTCCTCCTCCTCCCTCCCTCCCTCCCTCCCTCCCTCCCTCCCTCCCTCCCTCCCTCCCTCCCTCCCTCCTCCTCCCTCCTCATCCCTCCTCTCCTTCCTCCCTCCTCTCCACCCTCCTCCTCCCCCTCCTCATCCCTCTCTCCTCCTCCTCATCATCATCATCATCATCATCATCATCATCATCATCATCATCATCATCATCATCCTCCTCCCTCCTCATCATCCTCCTCCATCCTCCTCCTCCTCATCCTCATCCTCATCATCATCATCATTGTCCTCATCATCCTCCCTCCCTCCCTCCCTCCCTCCCTCCCTCCTCATCCTGCTGTTGCTTCTACTACTCCCTTTTTTGTAACATTTTCTTTTCAGACAACTGGTAGAGAACACATTGAAAGGACACAGAAATACAAAAAATGCTAAAATAAAACTGCAGGAGTATAAACAGAAACTTGGTAAGTGTAGTACTCAGGAGTACCAGTAAGGACTGAGGTAGAGAGTGCAATCTTGTTGTGTTTAAAGTTTTAACACCTCAAATTTTGGCAAGCAAATTTGCATTTTCAAATGTCAGTTAGCAGGTCAAAAGAATATTTCTGAAAATTCATCACTAGAATGAGTGACTTGATTTATGAGCCAAGCATTCCAGTGTCAGCAGCAGCCAATAGGTGATGTAATTTGATTATGATGCCAGATAATTGAGTGAAGGATCAGATCCCGCCATAAACCACCATATTTTTTATGTCCAATAGCCAGGTGGATTGACTAACGCCAGTGTGTATGTCTATCATTATATATGCCTTCCAGTTACCATTACATGTATATGAGACTGCATGTTGATTCTGGAGTGACTGGCTCAGTTAGCGAGCCACTCATTCCAGTGGTAAAACATTAAAAGTAGTCTTCTCTTGGCCGGCAAATAGGCATTTCTTAAGTCCAGTTTTGATTGACTCTTAGCGGGTTTAGACAGTTTATCCCATGGGAGTTTACCTGTATCATTACTGATCAGTTTGTTGTGATCCATAAATTCTGCTTTAGCTATTTCATGCAAGACTCTCTTGATTGTCGTGTGAACTGACTTAATTGTTCATAATTTTGCATAAATTTGACATGATTCTCAAAATTATTTTTTTAGCTTTGCATTAAAATAAACGAGCTAACATCTAAGTCATTCAGGACCACACTAGCCGTAACCAACCAGTGCATTTACAATGGGTTCGTGACAATGCTGTGATTATCAAGTAAAACTACAATCTGCCAATCTTAAGATAATGTCAACACATATACTGATTACATATTACACTGGATAAATAAGCCTGACTATCTTATGTAACTAATGTCTAATGAGAGAGCAGTCTTCACAAAAATATTTTGCGTGACTGCCATAAGTTAGCACCTGTTGGCGAGTATGGGCTGAAGTTGACTCAGCCGGCCAATACATCCACGTTAAACGGTTGCATATATTTAATGCTTAAGGCAATTAAAAATTCCATCTGCACTGGTTGTGGGAAATGGTAGCTAGGCATATAAACTAATTGATGAAACATATTAGCTAAGAAAATAAGCTAGTTATTGAAGCACAGTAGCTAAGCCAATATGCTAATTTATGAAGCACATTAGCTAAGCCAATATGCTAATTTATGAAGCACATTAGCTACGCCAATATGCTAATTTATGAAGCACATTAGCTAAGCCAATATGCTAATTTATGAAGCACATTAGCTAAGCCAATATGCTAATTTATGAAGCACATTAGGTAAGCAAATATGCTAATTTATGAAGCACATTAGCTAAGCCAATATGCTACATGTAATTTATGAAGCATATTAACTAAGCCAATATGCTAATTTATGAAGCACATTAGGTAAGAAAATATGCTAATTTATGAAGCACATTAGGTAAGCAAATATGCTAATTTATGAAGCACATTAGGTAAGCAAATAGGTCAATTGATTAAGCACATTATCCAGAAATACCAGCTGTTACAATTTTCGTGTAGCGGTTACATTTTCTGCATTGCCATTACGCGATTACTTTCTATCTAAATATTCCAAAGTAATCAGCATACCTTTCAGTTGAAACTCACTATGGAATTGAAGACCAATTTGACTAAGTTGTTGATTACTAATAATTTGAACAGAGATCAACAGGCATCTCATTCGAAGGTGTCTCTGTTTAATAGGAGGTTTAATCACAACATGGAACAGACCCAAGCGGTGCTTTAATAACCACATAGAAGTTTTCAATTTTTAGTTGTGATCCACAACTAGGATACATGTAAGTCAGTCTGTTAGTTTGTTGTCTGTCAATCAGTAAAATGTTTTGTCAAAAAAAGGAAAAATACTGCCTATTTTGGAACACAATATGTCACACTTGTTTTTAAATTCATTCATTCATTCATTCATTCATTCATTCATTCATTCATTCATTTTTCAGTTCTAGAGGTGAATGAGGAGAATCAGGAGCTGATGAAAGAAGCATTAGAAAAGGTACACCTATTAAACAATAGCCCCTTTAAGATTCACAATCCTTGCATTTTTTTTTCATCAACTATCATTCTAGATAAATAGCGTATAAAGTACTAAATGCCGCTTTACTGTCTTACTTAGACTTTCCACACTCATATCCCAGTATCTGAGTTTCAAAATATGCATATAGGTAAACTGTTGAATAGTTTCACATTTGTTTTTCTGAAAGCTATTGCTAGCAGTCAAATTATTTTCAAAATATTCAACATAAAATAATCTACCCCGTATGGCGTACATCATAAAGTGATTTGTTCTATCTGGGCCATAGTGTTGAAATGTTTGATTATTTTCAAAAGTATGCACAACAACTCCGCCCAACCCATACCTTACCTGATCTTGGTCTTCTGCTAGCACTCATTAGCTAATTAACCCATGACATTTTGATTGAGTCTATGATGCTAGTCCCGATGGTAGGTCGCCTTCTATAGTGGCTCGGTTAAAGCCAGTGACTACAAGATGTACATTGTTGCCGGGACACATGATGGAATCATTGTTCACTCTTGTCTGCATTTATATCCTTATTGGTTATCCACATTTGTCGGCTGTGGAACAGCTTGCATCAATGATGATATGAAATTTACTTTAGGAATCTTCACTGTTTTCCACTTATGGGTTTACTTTTTCTATTCTTGTGAATGTCTGCCATTTCACTTCAAGAGTATACCTACCTCCCTAATACTCTTTGATATTGCTTAATATCGGCTTTCACTTAATAAAACACTCAGATTTAAAAAGAAAGGTGCCCCTTATGGGCAGGTAGTCAGAAGTCAGTCAGGCAGATGCCAGCCCCACCACCGCGCATGCACAGACTAGTACCTCTTTGCTAATTTATTGGCAGAGGGGTCACACATGTTTCATGCTTAAGGCTTTTCTGAGCTGTTTAGTCGTTTAATTAATATATTAGAAGTGTTTTATCAACCTGGAGTGATGGCAGATCGGATTATTTCGCCGGAGAAGCGCCCAGAACCTAGCCATGAGGTGACTTCTAGTATATTTTAGTGAGTTTATCCCGTTGTAATGTGTTTCCGGGACTCGCGTTTATCATGATAAGTGCCTAAAATAATTAGTTTATTTCAAAATGGCGCTATGAAATGCTAATCTGTCTTTGTGTTTATGTCCACAGGTATCTACCTTCGGTTGTTTAGGACATCACAGTATCAGAGTTGGTTTTTCTCTCCACCAAGGTTCCATTTCCTACTAACATTGTTAGGTTTTCTAACCAAAAATTATGCCCAGTGGGTTGGAGGCCTCGGATGAAGGTCTTCTCACTTTGCCCTCTTGGTCCACTTCCTTCTCCTAAGGTGGAGAGAGTTAAGAGGTCATAATGTTGGTTGAGCGTCCGGTTCATCAGATCAGATGGTTTGTCTGATGTTTGTATAGTCTGTGTAAACTATCCTGTCTAGTTAGGATGTTCTGGATATGATTACAATTTCGTCCTTACACCTGGAGGTTTTGTTTCGGATCGATTTAACTTCTTATTCTTGAAGTTATGACGTCATAATCAGCCTTGCGCCTTACTGTCAGTTATAAGTTTTGTCCAACGCTGATTTATTATTATTAGCTTGGGTCTTTATGGCCCCTTCCTCCTTGTTTATTTCGTGTTGAGTTTTAATTCAATATCTGTAATACTCATTGTCTTCATCCTCTGGTGTGTTTCAGAGGCCTGGTTGTCCTTCTTGTGGTAGGATGGATAAGTTCTTCCCCCATTTATGCTTCCAGTGCAGCCCATGTGGGCCATTGCTTAAATGTGAGATCTGTAAAAAGTGTGGGGGGTGGGAGCTAATGTCTGAATTTCATCATTGCAGACCAGGGAGAAGGCTCCAGAGGAGGAGAGGAAACTTAAGAAAGAGGCTTCTGGTAAGAAGGGTAAGAGGAAGGCCTCGTCCGCTATGGATATGGAGGCCTTCCGTATTGAGATGATGGGAGAGATGAAGAGGCCAATTAAAGATTTGGTCCCAGAGTTGCTTCGTGGCATGCTTCCTGGTCCAAATCTTTCGTTGTCCTCTTCGTCTGCTCCGGAGCAGATAATCCCCGCCTCTGAATCGGTACTATTTAGGGACCTATCAGTTTTCGTCCATGATTCAGAGGTGGCCCTAATAGAGGGTGAAATCCATGGTAAGAACACTGGCAGCAGGCTTGCCACGCCGGTTGTTCGTGGTCAGGTGTTGCTGGAACCTGCTGCTTATCAGGCCAGGATTATCCGCACCCTGCAGGTACCAGTTCCTCCTATGGTACCTCTCCTGGCCAGTCCAGGTTAGCATTCTTTGCTAACCTGGAGTCTAATCTTTCTGGCCAGGAAGAAGAGGATGATTCTTCTTCTTCTTTTCATTCGCTGATCATACCGCCAGTCCTGTATGTGACTATCGACATGTTCATATGCGTTAAGTGCGTGGATCCATGGTTTATTAGAGTGTGCCGTGCGGCCTGGAACCTCCGTCTTCAGCACTCGAGGTTTCTGTCAGGGTTACCTCACCCTAGCCTCCTTTAGTCGCCTCTTACGACATGCAGAGGAGACGGAAGGTGTATTCTAAGCCCCACCTACAGGGCAAAGAGGATTATCTGCTGGGTTTTCCTTCTGGCACCGTGGCCATGGACATTGACGTACGTGCACCCCTCGCGGGGAACATGGGCGACATTGTCCACGGTACTACTCATGCAGGAGCAGCGTTCACGGCGCAGAAGGTAGCCCGGGCTGGATCTGATGGCCAGTTTTACCGCATACGTCGGCTTGCCGATGGTGTAGCAGGGCCGTGCTGTGGCAAAATTTTCCCCACACAATACCACGGCGCCTGCTCCTGGTCAAGCCAGTCAGTTTGGCATGCCTGTTCTTTCAGGCCCGCATGCTTTCTCTGGCTTGCCAGGCGTATCAGTTCCACCAGCCACATACACACCTGTGATTGCTCAGGAGGATGACGAAGGCCGTCGTCTTGTAGAGCATTCACAGGTGGCCACGGAGGAAGACTGGTCTGACGCTTGTCAGTGGCTAATCAACGTCAGGCCAGATCTTGCCGTGGATCAGTCGGCCAGTCAACGGGACCAGCGCCCGTGGCTGGCAGGAAAGCCGACTGTTACCGCTATGCCATCTTTGCCGTTAGCTGATCATATTGTTGACATGTTCACTGCGGCGGAGACATCCATTAAGGCATATGGACGTTTAGCGAAGGCCCCCCCGCGAAGTGGCAAAGCGGTGCCGTATTACAGCTGATCAATATCAGCTATATGGTGTAGTACCCAAGCCAAGCACGGATGACCGTGCTGCGCTGGGTGAAGATACGCGGCCAGGTTCCCGGTCTGACACGGGAGCACTGTGTTCGAACGTTTTGCGTTCGGCTAACACCGCGTTACGTGATGCGGAAGAGAGTTCGAGGGCGTCTATTTCAGCGCTTTCGCATGTCTCACAGTTGTTACAAGGGGTAGTAACGGCATCCGCATTACGTCAGCCTAGTCCGGTGACTGTCCAGAGAGCCATCCAAGATGGAATTAACTTGGCTTTGGACTGTTTAACCCGGTCTGTAACCAGGAGTGTCCGGGCGAGGCGCACGTTTGCTCTTGACAACTTGTGGCCGTCCCAGGATTTGTACGCTGCGTACGCCTATGACAGGTCCTGGTCTTTTTTGGAGGTGAGGGATATAAGCATCTCCAGGATACGGTTACCCTGGTCAATAACCAGAGGGCATTACGTGAGCAATTTGAAGTGCTCTGTAGAGAGCGCGTTCGCACTCTTCCCCCTGCATATCATCCCCTGCCAGGCTCAAGGTGGCGGTGGCGGTGGCCCGGTCAGAGGCCAGCCACCGGCGCAGCGTCGGCAACGGCCGCGTGCGCTTCGGCCAGCAGTGAGGGGGGTGCAGCCAGCCAGGCAGCCGCCCGCGCACCGTGGTGCGGGCGGAGCGGGCCGTGGTGCGCGAGGATCTGGTCTTGGTAATCGTACCTGACAGGGTGATTACCACAGTAAGAGCTGCACCAGGAGACAGTGCCACTCTTGCGCTTCTTATGTCCACCTCTCTCCATAGGTGGACCAGTGGGAGGCCGATTGGCCAACCACATGCAAGAGTGGGAACGGTTGACTCAGGACCGTTTAGTCTTGCGATGGCTCTCAGTCGGGTATCATCCTGACTGGATAACAGGCCCACCATCACGATTGTCTCTGGTGCCGGTCTGGACTCAAATTCCAAGAGATCCAGATCAGTGGTTGTGTATAGAGGAGGAAATAAATTCCCTCATACTCAAGGAAGCAATTCAGCCGGCGCAAAATTGCCTGGGCTTCTATTCAACCGTGTTCTTGGTAACGAAAAGCACTGGAGGGTGGAGACCATTTCTCAACCTTAAGCCATTGAACAAGTTCATAGACACACCCAGTTTCAAGATGGAAACCGTGAGATCGGTGTTGGCAGGGTTGGAGAAGGGAATGGGGATAGCTTCAATAGATTTGAAGGATGCTTATTTTCACATTCCAATAGCGAGGAGTTTCCGTCGCTTCCTGAGATTTGCATTCCAGGGCAGACAGTGGGAATTCAGGGTGTTACCCTTCGGAATTTCTACGGCTCCTCGGGTCTTCACCAGGGTGGTTCTTGCGATAACAGCATACCTCCACAGATGAAGCATAGCAGTCCACATGTACATAGACGACTGGCTGTTAAAAGCACACAACCAGGAAAGTTTATCAGCAAATCTGGAGATAGTTTTGAAAACTCTCACAGATTTAGGTTGGATAATAAATTTTCAAAAATCAGAGCTGACTCCATCCCAGAAGTTTGTTTACCTGGGAATGTTCTTCGATCTGGAGATAGGATATGTTTATCCTACTCAGGAGAGGGTACAGATACTCATCTCAGTAATACAGTCAGTGTGCAACAGTCGTCATGTCCTGGCATGGGTTTATCTGAGAATGCTGGGATTGATAGTTTCTTTGGAACCAGTCATTCCTCAGGCGGCCTTACGCAGGCGGCCGATCCAGTTATTTCTCATGACACAATGAACCCAGAGTACAGGTTCACTGGACTCGAGCGTGTCAGTGTTGGAGCCTCTAGTTCATCACCTTCAATGGTGGTTGAAGACAGAGAATCTCCTGGCGAGGGTAATGTTAACCCCTCCTCACCCTCAATTAATGATGTATACAGATGAATCGATGGAGGGGTGGGGAGCTTGCCTGGAAGAATCCACAAGATCAGGGCTTTGGAATCTGGAACAGTCAAAGGAACATATCAATCTACTGGAATTACGAGCAGTAGTCCTGGGCCTGTAACATTTCTTACAGAAAGTTCAGGGCAAGAGTGTTCTAATTCGATCAGACAACTCAACAGTAGTGACTTACATAAACCGCCAGGGCGGAACGAAGTCGCCCAGTCTCTGTATGATGACTTGGAAACTGCTTTGTTGGTGCCTGGATCACAGGATTACCTTGAAGGCAGTTCATATTCCGGGAAGGTTAAATCTGTTAGCAGACTCATTGAGCCGAAGGATGAGTGTTTTACCTACGGAATGGCAACTAAATCAATGTGTGGCGGATCGTCTGTTCGACCACTGGGGGAAACCCAACATAGATTTATTCGCAACGAAGAAGAATGCGAAGATGACGACGTACGTCTCTCCGATTCCAGATCCAAGCGCTTTCGCAACAGATGCGTTAGCTATCAGCTGGGTGGGAATGTATGCATACGCATTCCCTCCAGCAAACCTGATTCCAAAAATTCTTCAGAAAATCAGACAGGAGGAGTGCCAAGTGCTTCTGATCGCCCCAAATTAGCCAAGCCGATCATGGTATACGGATCTGCTGGACCTTCTGGTCTGCAATCCGGTTCCTCTGCCTCTGATGGATATCTTCCAGGGCAAGAACCTTCACAACAATCCGTCAATGTTCCAATTGACTGCGTGGATGTTGTCACGTAATCTAGAATTAAGGAGGGCTTTTCTGAGCAAGCAGCCATGTTCATGGCTAAAGCCAGGAGGGGGTCAACCTCCAAAGTATATAATTATAAAATCAACAGATTTGCAGAATGGTGCTCAAAAAGATGTATTAATCCAATGGATTCATCTATTCAGGTAGTAGCCAATTTCCTCTGTCACCTGTATGATGCCTATAGCCTCAAGCCTAACTCTATTGCTGGCTATAAGTCAGCTTTAATGACAGTTATCCCTTGCTTGGATAATATGGGAAGTGATGAAGTAAATACATTAAATACTTTAATCAAAGGCATGGGCAATCTAAGACCAAGGAATCCCCCCCAGTGATTCCGTCTTGGAGTTTATCATTAGTGCTTCAGGTGCTAGCTGATAGGGCGTTTGAACCACTAAAGCTCCATTTCTATGAAAATGTTGACGCTTAAAACTGTATTTTCAATTGCTGCGGCCTCGGCTAGGCGTAGGAGTGAGATTCATGCCTTGTCAGCCGAGGCAGCCCGTTTTGTGGTTACAGGGGAAGGCCTTAGGCTTCTACCCAGGATAAATTTCATGGCGAAAAACCAGTCTTTGAAATATCCGGGTCAACCGATAATTTTACCAGCTTTGACTAGGTTTGATCCTAATTCAAAACTATGGTGTCCAGTCCGAGCATTAATCCGGTACAATACAATCCACATATTTTTTTCAAAAATCTACCATCTGCCACCTATTATAAAATTGAATTTCCATGTACAGCATTATGAAGCAGTCATGACTAATTTTCCGCCAAAATGTCTCAAAACCAGTACATTTAAACTGAAATTTGAGGCTTCGGGACGTTCGGAAAATTGCAGTCAGACCAGCTGACACAATTTCCTTGGGCAGGACCCCACTTAAGTTATTTATCACGATACAATTGACATATATTTTTTTGTACTATACCATCTGAATTTCACAATTTTATGAGATTGTACCTACAGCCCCCCCCCCCCCCCCCCTGCCTGAGTTGTCATTCTTAAGTTTTTGGTTTTCAATCTCCTCCACCTCCTCCTCCTCCACCTCCTCCTCCTCCTCCTCCTCCTCCTCCACCTCCTCCTCCTCCTCCTCCTCCTCCTCCTCCTCCTCCTCCTCCTCCTCCTCCACCTCCTCCTCCTCCTCCTCCTCCTCCTCCTCCTCCTCCACCTCCTCCTCCACCTCCTCCTCCTCCTCCTCCATGTTTGTCTGTCTTTAATTGACCAAATTTAGGAATTGCATAATTAACCAACCATTTCTCATTCACACACACGCACACACATGCACGCCCATACACATGCATGCACGCGTGCACACACAAATTCTATTATCACGTTTCTTCTGTTCTTTTGTTGTATCGTCTGTGTCAATGAATTGCTAACTGAGATGTGTTTCATTATGTGTCAGGCGGAGGCAGAGCTGCGGCGAAAAATGGCCCTGATCCATCAGATTCGTGCCATGGAGGCTGTGCCGCTTATCCGATGCAAATTTGTGGACCTTGCTGAAACTGCTGGCGCAGGACTGCTCAGTGAAATGTCAATTGTAGAGGTAAGAGAAGGTATACACAAAATTCATTTATTGACGTCATTTCCTCAGATATATTAACTGTCTGCTGAATTTCTGCAGGTTACATTTTATATCCGGTTTAACTCGGGACTAAGCCACCAACAACTTTCACTCAAATTGTTTTCAAAATATTCTCCAGGCTCAGAGTTATTTCCCATTGAAATTATTGTCTGGTGGCTTGCAATGGCGTATAGTACTTTCTTGTCTAGCGCCAATTACTTAATATATTTAGTTAGCTGCTTCAAATGTTATCTCTCACAAATATAAGCAGTGTTTCTTTCTGACATCTAAGTTTTCGAGGTCCTAGAGACTGCACCCTTAGAAATCTGGGGGTCCCAGCCTGAAATCTGTGGGTCTAAAACAGAAATCTGGTATTTGCAATGTAGTTTTTCTCATCCACCCTAAAATTAGAGAGTACCATTGGCTCACAGCTATGAATTATGGGTTTATGCCATGGCGACCATCCATCATCCATCCGTCAACCTTTTCTTTAAACGACTTCTCAAGAACCAGTGGGCCGATTTAAATTATATTTGGCAAGAAGCATTCTTCTTTGTTCAAATGAAGCCGATCAGCCAATTTGACCGGCGGCCATCTTGGACTTTGGCAAGTTTTAGGAAACGTCTTTAAAAATCTTCTCCGAAATCGCTTAGGGAATCGATTCAAAACTCATGAAACCTCATCTAGGGCAAGAGGTAAGCCAAGTTTATTTAAGAAGACTTGATTTTGGCCTGATCCCTTCAGCGGTTCTGGAGAAGTAGTTTTCGAGAAAACTAGGTCATCCAAGATGGCCACTGAACCTTTCAGTGAATCAAGTCGTCTTGAACAAACTTGGCTTACGTCTTTCCCTAGATGAGGTTTCATGAGTTTTGAATCGATTCCACAAGTGGAATATAAGATCTAAGATAGAATGTACGGTTTTATTTATTAAATAAGTGAAAAATTTTACCAAATTTCCATTTAGTTATATTACCGTATAATATTTGGCTGCAATCCTTGATAGATTTAAGTAATTTTCTCTTATTGTACAAATGTTAGTATGTTTCAAAATAAGTTTGTTAAATTTTTAGATGAAGATGCAT
This sequence comes from Chaetoderma sp. LZ-2023a, assembly GCA_034401795.1. Taxonomy (NCBI): domain Eukaryota; kingdom Metazoa; phylum Mollusca; class Caudofoveata; order Chaetodermatida; family Chaetodermatidae; genus Chaetoderma; species Chaetoderma sp. LZ-2023a. The sequence continues at coordinate 275,860,601 of CM067369.1, read as the reverse complement.
AGTTATGGATATGAAAGCTAAGGTATGTGTTCAACTCTGGCCCCCGAAACCAGCCTCCTCCTGCAGCAAGTAAATGGTTGTTATTTAAGACTGGTGCTCCTTTGACCAGCTGCTCTCTTAAAGAATCAATATCTTCGTTCTTGATGTAATATCCTGTAGCAAGTCACTTGGTTCAGCCTTTAATTGAGGAATCCAGCTTTAGCCATCTCTAGCTAAGCTCCACCCACACCTCGCTCATGATGGGATCGATCAATCCCTGCATTCCCTGACTATCAATTTCCAGGAAACTATACAGGTTAGCTGTTGAATATTTTGAAACTAATTTGACTGGTTGCTGTTGCTGCCATAGCCTAGTCAAACTAGTTGGAAAATATTCAACAGAATTTTTATCAAATGGTAAAGACATACGATTCGTACAATAATGCTTAGTCCATCATCAATTAGTTAGTGATGAAATTCTCTTCATCATTCATGATGTAATTGATTATGATGTCAGACTACAAGTCACGTAGTTGATTATGATGTCATATGATTGATGGATAATCTGGAAACGTCCATTCTCTTAAGAAAATCTAAATGCATATCAAGAGAAGACAATTTTTGGAAATCTATCAGTGGAATGACTGGTTCGGTTATCGAGCAAGTTATTCCAGTACTAGATTGTCAAAAGGAGCCTTCACTGGGCCTGCAAATGGCCATTCCTGCGGGCCACTTAGCAGGTTCTGACCAGCTTGCCCATTAAAGTGCTAAGGGGGCCATGTGTTTATAGTGACTGAATGTACATGATGAGTGCTCTGTAATATAAGGTGGTCTCATAAGACAGGTTTTACTATATTTGTTTTAAACGTCACTGAAATCCCTTAATGAAAAGATATTTTTCTTCTTTTCTGAGTTACCTCCCCTTGTCATGCGCGCCTGTCTTGTCAGCATTTTTTTATTACCTTGTATTATTCATACTTTTACCAGCTGCGTGAGAGGCTTGCTCTGTTGAAGACTGCTGAGAAAGAGACAGAAGAACAGAAGCGTGATAAAATTATCGCTGATAAAGAGGTGTGTCTCTGATTTTATCTCTCACCTGTTTGGTTATAGGGAAACATTACATAGTATTGCTTTTAATGAATCTCAGGTCATTTAGTGGAATAGAGGTATCCATCGCTAGCTGAATTCCCAGCATCCCAATTTCATGGTACCTATACATTATGTTGAATATTTAGAAGCTGATTTAACTGGGTGCTGTTGCTGCCTATGGCTTCTAAATATTCAACAGAATGTTTATTAAATAGTAAAGGCATACAATTCGTACAACTGGCGGGGATATTCAATGTTCAGGACGGCTATAGGTACCTCATTCAATACACATCTTAATTGTGATATCAGCCTATATATGGCGTAATTGATTATGACATCATATACGTGACTGATAGATTGGATTCATCTATTGACATCCAGCTTTGGAGAGTCAATTGATGTTATGTCTCTTCTCTGATTAAGTGTCTCTCTCTATCCCTCCCACTCTCCCTACCCCTCCATCCCTCCCATCCCCCCCTCTCTCCCTGACTTCGGCCTCCCTCCCTTATTTTCTTCATCTATCTTAATGTATCGCCAGCTTGGCCATTAATTATTATATGTATTATAAATTATCATAAGTGATTGCAAAACCCAGGATTGAAAATTGACAATAATCCTTTGACCCTTTCACCAATGAATTCCTAATATTTTATTTTCAAGGCAAACATACAAGAAGCTTAAATATTTTGAAATTAATTTACTTGGAAGCCATAGCTGCCTTAGGCAGCAGCACCTTCCAGTCAAATTAATTGGCAAATATTTAACAAAATAGGTTTTGTAACGTAATGAATGTACTTTTTCAGGGATTTGTCCTTGAAAGGATTATTGGTGAAAGTAGGAAGTATAAATTTGATCATAAACATTTGCGGATCAAGAGAAGACTATTTTTAACAACTTATGACTAGAATGACTGGCTGCGTTACTGAGTCAGTGATCTGGTGAGCTTTCTAAAACATTCCTCACTTGATAATCAAATGGACATTGTCTAAGACCAATACAAAAGGCATTTTAATCAGATATGCCCATTCATGAACTAATTACAATCGAACCTGCTTGAAAGACACACATAATTAAATTCCCAAATCCAATTAAAGAATAAACGTGAACACTTGTGAAAACAGCAGGCATAAGACTGGTCATGTTTTGATTCTCTTGTGTGGTCACTCCATGTACACAAATTTCAGCACATCTCTAACCACTTAATGGTCAACTTTGGTCAAGAAAATCAGAATATTCATTTATTGAATGTTCATTTGCAAGCCAAGAGAAAACCATTCTTGAACATTTACCACTGGAATAACTGGCTTGGCTACTGGCCAGGTATTCCAGTAGTAAATTTTCAAACTTTGGCCAGCTTGACCATTAAAGGGTTAACCATTTAATGGTCATGATTGTCCAAGAATATTGAATTTCTTCTTAGATAATATCCATTTGCAGGCCAAGAAACAACTATTTGTAAAATTTTACTCTTGGGATGAATGGCTCATTAAATGAACCTGTCATTCCAGGGGTAATATTTCAAAATTTATATTCTTTTTCCCTATGCTGGTTTTTCCCTATGCTGGTTTTTCCCTATGCTGGTTTTTCCCTATGCTGGTTTTTCCCTGTGCTGGTTTTTCCCTATGCTGGTTTTTCCCTATGCTGGTTTTTCCCTATGCTGGTTTTTCCCTATGCTGGTTTTTCCCTATGCTGGTTTTTCCCTGTGCTGGTTTTTCCCTATGCTGGTTTTTCCCTATGCTGGTTTTTCCCTATGCTGGTTTTTGGCTGGCTTGACCATTAAAGAGTTACGGTAACTACTTATCATATTATCATTTTTCAACCTGTTTCATATTTCTCGATATTAACACATGTGTAATATTTAACGAAATATATTCATTGATTAGATAACACGTAAGAAGGTTAGATAATGCATAAGAAATATTTTCATTGGTTAGATAATGTGTAAGAAATATTTTCGTTGATTAGATAACCTGTAATAATCCCATGTGTCCCATGACACCATAAATGTTTCAGCGATGGCGACAGTGAAAATGTTAACAAGACGAGATAGGTTATGTTGTTGCCTTAAATTTTGTAATATATATATATTACACTACCTAGCTATGAAATATGTTTATAAATTTACATGATAGAAATTTAAAAATTTGGATTTTAAGTAATTTCAAGTCCCAAATAACGATGTTTTGTTTGTTACTGTTTTTAGCTCAACTTTACGAGCTATTGTGATACCCAGCACATCGCCCGGCATCGGCGTCATCCAATTTGCGTTTAGCTCAACTTTTCTGTTTATATCTCAGGTTTGATTAATCATACTGGACCCAAATTTGGGCACATGCTTTCTTATAATGACACAGCATCACACAATGACTGGGGTCAAAAGGTGAACGGTCAAGGTCACTTGACCTTGGTAAAAGCCTTGTTTTAACCCAACTTTACGAAGTAAAACAAGCTATTGCGATACCCTGCACATCCTCCGGCAGCGGTGGTGGTGCCGACTGTTGAGGCATCATCCAATTTGCATTTAGTTCAACTTTTCTGTTTATATCTCAAGTTTGATTAATCATACTGGACCCAAATTTGGGCACATGCTTTCTTATAATGATACAGCATCACACAATGACCTTAGGGTCCAAAGGTCAAAGTCACTGTGACCTTGGTAAAAACCTTGTCTAGCTGCAAATGATTCAAATGCTAATGGTCCAGGTAATAGCTACAGGGCATTGAACCTCTTGTTGATAAGGGTATTCATAAGCCGTCTAAATTTATTTTATGTTTGCAGTCAAGCTTCATAGTTCATTGCAGTCGTAAAGTCGAGCAACCACATTTTCACTTCAAGAGGTGTACTTATGTCCCTAACACTATGATATTTCCTAAATATAGACCTTCACTTAATAACCCCACATTTAAAAAGCAGTCTGCCAGCCCCAGCCTCGTGCATGCGCAGACTGTCACTGCCTCTTTCTTGACTATTGGCCTGAATCACATGCTTGTGTTTATCTACTACTTGCTAGGTTTTTGCTCAATTATCTATCAAAAGTTGTTTTAGAGGGTTGGTTATCATGTCTGATCATCATAATTCATCTGAGGCCACTTCAGAACCGAGTTATCAGGTGATCTCTATTAGAATTATGTCTTAATTACGTGGTGTCATCTATTTCCGTGACGTGGTATAGACATTATAGGCATACAGAAAACTGGTAACTTTATTATCTGGCACAATAAAATGTTAATCTCCTTTATGCTTGTGTCCACAGGTTCCTGTAAGGAGGTTTGTACACATCTAAGAGAGTTTGTCTCCACTATTTCCCTCTAAAATGTTAGGAAGAAAGACTATGCCCGGAGTGATAGAGGCCCCATAAGAGTGAGCTTGTCATTCTGCCCTCTGATCCCACCCCTCCTTTTATAAGTAAGTGGTGATGAAGAGTGGTTGTCTAGTGGAGCTTACGAGAGCAGGACTTGGTGATATGCCTTTGCTAAAGATGCAGGTACTCTAGTTATGCTTTATGGCATTGTAAAATATTTGAAAATATTTGTGATTATTTGCTGCCAATATTTTTTCAGTCATACTGTTTATCTGTATCATTATCATGAGCTATTACTGTGTTCACTTACTGTTTAGTATGCTCTTGTATTCATACAATTTGTCTTACACCTGGATGTTGTTCGTCTGTTTCTATTTATGGAAATTATGATGTCATAATCAACCATATTATTTTTATTATTAGTATCCTCCATGAGGCTGGTTGTTCATCTTTCTCACCGTCCTGTTTAGGCCTATAGGTGAATTGTCTCTCCTCTATGAGTTACTTAATTTATTTCTAAGGTTAATTATAAAAGAAACTAACTCATCGTCGTCGTCTTGTCCCTTTTTTCAGAAGCCTTCTTATGCCGGTTGTAACCGTTCCATCAAGCTTAAGTTTGCTCCTCACCTCTATGTTAAATGTTCACCTTGCGGTCCATTATTGAAATGTGATGTCTGTAAACAGTGGGGGTGGGGGGTGTTGGGGGGACTTTTTCTCTGAATTTCTGTCGTTACAAGCGAAGGATAAGGTGTCGGAGAAGGAGAAGTGTGCGAAGAAGAGTGTAAGTGGCAAGGGTAAGAGAAAGGATGAAAAAGACAATAAAAGATTTGGTACCAGAGCTGCTTCGCAGCATGCTCCCTGGGCCGAGTACTTTATTGTCTTCTTCATGTGCCCCTGAGCAGAAAATCCCCACCGCTGATGCTGTTGTCCATCATGGTCCGTGGTCCGAAAATGTTTCAGAATCAGCGGTGGCTTCAGTAGATCTTGGAAGGCCCGCCGCCTTGCCAATTGATCCTGGAGCACATCTGAATGGTCACAGCTGCAGTCTTGCCGCGCCGTTAGATCTTGGTCCGGGGCTGCTGGACACAGGCTCACGCGTAGAGTGTCTGCGCCCGAAAGGTACCGCCACCTCTTACGGTACCTTCACTGGCCAGCCCGGGTTAGCGCTCTTTGCTAGCCCAGAGGCAGTGTATGATGGCCAGGAGGAAGAGGATTTTCTACTGGGTTCACCCGTTGAAGCCGTGGACATGGAAACGGACGATCGTGCACCCCTCGCAGGGAGCACGGTCAATTTTTTCCATGGAACTACTCCCGCAGGGGTAGCCTTCACGGCTCAAAGGGTGGCCCCGGTTGGAGCAGATGACTGCCGTTTCCATATACCTCGGCTTGCCAAGGATATGACAGTGGTTGGTCCGGGCCATGGTGTGGTGAATTACACCCCGCACGCTTCCATGGCGCCGGCTCCTGGCTTTACAGCCGTGGCGCAAGACATGCCTGCTGTCTCAGGCCCACATGTTTTCCACGGCCTGCCAGGAGTATCCACGGCTCCAGCCACGTTTACACCTACGAGTGCTGTAGAGGATGACGAAGGCCTGCACCTTGTTGAGCACTCACAGGTGGGCACAGTGGAGGACTGGTCTGACATGTGCCAATGGCTGATAGGCATTAGGCCAGTGCTCTGTGTAGAACAGTCAGCAAGCCAGCGGGACCAGCACCTGTGGTTGGCTGGAAAGCGGCAGTTACCGCTCTGCCATCTCTGCTGTTAGCAGAACAAATAGTTGATATGTTCACATCGGGCCAGCATGTTTTCCATGGCCTGCCGGGAGTATCCACGGCTCCAGCCACGTTTACACCTACGAGTGCTGTAGAGGGTGACGAAGGCCCACGCCTTGTCGAGCACTCACAGGTGGCCACGGAGGAGGACTGGTCTGACGCGTGCCAATGACTGGTAGGCTTTAGGCCAGAGCTCTGTGTAGAACAGTCAGCAAGCCAGCAGGACCAGTACCCATGGTTGGCTGGAAAGCCGGAAGTTACTGCTATGCCATCTCTGCCATTAGCAGAACAAATAGTTGATATGTTCATGGCGGCAGAGACATCCATTAAGCCGAATGGACAGCTTGCGAGGTGGCGAGGCGGTGTCGTATCGTTGCTGGCCAATACCAGTCATATGGTACAGTGCCAAAGCCGAGCGCTGATGATCGCGCAGCACTTGGTGAGGACACACGGCCAGGCTCCTGTTCTGACACGGGAGCGCTGTGCTTGAACGCCCTGCGCTCAGCAAACACCGCATTGTGCGATGCAGAGGAGAGCTCGAGAGCGGTGCACTCGCATGTCTCACAGCTGTTACAGGGTGTAGTGACAGTGTCTGCGTCGTGCCAAGCAAGCCCTGTCTCAGTTCAGAGAGTCATTCAGGAAGGTATTAACCTGGCTGGACTGTGACTAAGGCGGTGACTAGAAGTGTCAGGTCGACACGCACATTTACACTAGACAATTTGTGTCCATCCCAGGATTTGTACAACAGGCTGCTGTGGACACCTATGTCAGGTCCTGGTCTCTTTGGGTGTGAGGGATGTAGACACCTCCAAGAGACAGTCACTCTGGTCAACAATCAGAGGGCACTGCGCGAACAATTTGAGGTGCTTCGTAGGGAGGACGTTCGTACAGCGCCCCCTGCGTACCGTCCACAGCAGGCCCAATCTGGCACTGGTCAAGTCAGAGGTCAGCCACCGGCGCAACGTAGACCACGGCCACACCAGCACCGGCCTGTGGTGGTGGGGCCGCAGCCGCCTCAAGCGCAGCCAGCGGGGCATGGGCGGCATGAGCCGTGGTGTGCGAGGATTTGGTCGTGGTAATCGTGCCTGATGGCCCGATTTCCACAAGAACCAAACCAACGCTAGAACTAGAGACAGTCCCACTCTTGCACTGCTTATGTCCACCTCTCCATAAGTGGACCCGTTGGAGGTTGATTGGCCTTCCACAAGCAGCAGTGGGAGTGGTTAACCCAGAACCAATTAGTCTTGCAATGGCTTTCAGCCGGGTACCAGCCCGACTGGGTGATAGGCCCACCATCGCACTTGTCTCTGGAGTCAAATTCTAAGAGATCCAGATCAATGGTTGTGTATAGAGGAAGAGATAAATTCTCTCATACCAAAAGGAGCAATTCAACCATCGCAGAAGTGCCCTGGCGTCTATTCAACCGTGTTCCTAGTAACGAAAAGCACTGGAGGGTGGAGACCAATTCTCAACCTCAAGCTGTTGAACAAGTTCATAGACACACCGAGTTTCAAGATGGAAACAGTCAAAATGCTGTTGGCGGGGTTGGAGAAGGGAATGGGGATGGCGTCAATAGATCTCAAGGGTGCTTATTTCCACATTCCAATTGCGAAGAATTTTCGTCCGTACCTGAAATTCGCATTCCAGGGCCAACAGTGGGAATTCAAAGTTTTACCATTTGGAATTTCCATGGCTCCTCTGGTCTTCACCAGGGTGGTTCTTGCAATAACAGCATACCTCCGCAGGGTGTGTGGGGGGTGTTTGGGGTGGGGGGGGGTGCTTTCCTGGAAGAAGCCACAGTATCAGGGCCTTGGAATCTGGATCAGTCACAGGACCATATAAATCTACTGGAATTACGAGCAGTAGTTCTGGGCCTGGAACATTTCTTAAAGAAAGTTCAGGGCAAGATTGTTCTAGTTCGATCAGACAACTCAACCATAGCGACTTACGTAAACCGCCAGGGCGGAACGAAGTCACCCAGTCTCTGTATGATGACTTGGAAACTGCTTTGCTGGTGTCTAGATCATATGATCACCTTGAAGGCAGTTCACATTCCGGGAAGGCTAAATCTGTTAGCAGCTTATTGAGCCGAATGATGAGTGTTTTGCCCATGGAATGGCAACTAAATCAATGTGTTGTGGATCGTCTGTTCGACCACTGGGGGTGAAAGCCAACATACATTTGTTCGCAATGAACAAGAATGCGAAGATGACGATGTACATCTCTCCAATTCCAGATCCAAGCGCTTACGCATCGTTAGCTATCAGTTGAGAGGGAATGTATGCATACGCATTCCCATCAGCAATCCTGATTCCAAAAATTCTTCAGAAAATCAGGCATGAGGAGAGTGCCAAGTGCTTCTGATCACCCCAACTTGGCCAAGCCGATCATGGTATACGGACCTTCTGGTCTGCAATCCGGTTCCTCTGCCTCTGATGGACAATATTATTTTCCAGGGCAAGTCCCTTCACAACAACCCATCAATGTTCCAAGTGGCCGCGTGGATGTTGTCAAGGAATCTAAAGTTAAGGAGGGCTTTTCTGAGCAAGCAGCCATGTTTATGGCAAAAGCCAGAAGGGGGGTCAACCTCCAAAGCATATAACTATAAAATCAATAGATTTGCAGAATGGTGCTCAAACAGAGATGTTAATCCAATGGATTCATCTATTCAGGTAGTAGCCGATTTCCTCTGTCACCTGTATGATACCTATTGCCTCAAGCATAACTCTATTGCTGGCTACAAGTCAGCATTAATGTCAGCTATCCATTGTTTGGCTGATAGGGGAAGTGACGAAGTCTGTTCATTGAACACCTTAATAAAAGGCATGGGTAATCTAAGACCGAGAAATCCACCAGCGATTCCGTCTTGGAGTTTATCTCTAGTGCTTCAAGTTCTAGTTCATAAATCCTTTGAACCACTAAGTGCCATTTCTATAAAAATGTTAACACTTAAAACTATGTTTTTAATTGCTGCAACCTCTGCAAGACGGAGAAGCAAAATTCATGTTTTATGTGCTGAGGCAGACCGTTATGTGGTTACAGGGGAAGGTCTTAGGCTTCTACCTAGGATTAATTTCATGGCTAAGAATCAGTTTTTGAAATATCCAGGTCAACCAATTATTTTACCAGCTTTGACTAGGTTTGATCCTAATTCAAAAGCATGGTGTTCAGTCCGCGCATTAAATAGGTACAAACAACGTACACAGGTATGTCGGACGGACCCATCCTCGTTATGGTTGTCTTATATTGAACCCCATGGCAGAGCATCAAAAGACACTATATCTAAGTGGATTGTGAAATGTATTCTATTTTGCCACAAATCTGCCACTGGTAAACAAGTTGACATAGCCAAGGCACAGTGTCTGTGGCATAGTGGCATCCACTGCCATGTCTAATGGGGTGCCGGTGGATGACATTATGTCAGTAGCTCAGTGGCACTGTGAGTCAAGTTTTACTGACCATTACCTCTGTGACACCACTAATCCTCTTGTCTTATTGATATTCAAAAGATGATCAGGTGTATTTATTGTAGATAAGTTGCACTTGCTATCTTCAGACATCACATTTTAATTGTGGAAACAACCGCATAATCGTGTATCATTTTTCCTTGACTGATGTGGACTGGATGGATACAGCTTACATGCATAAGGTCAGTACTGCCTTTTGTTGTTACATAATTTATTGTCACGATGTATTACCATTTCTTAATAAGAATGTAATGGTACCTGTGTATTATGTGGTTCATTTATTCAGAATATACGAAAATGAAGTCTTTCGCCTCGTGTCCTGTAGTACTGAGCACCAGTACTTAGAGAGCGTATGGGACATTGTGGTCATAGCTTCTCCTTTTCCCAAAAGGAGGGAGGAGCGCATTTGACATATGGTCATTACTCTCACCATCGGTTGTGTTATCCAATGTTCAAATCATTGCCTAATTGTGTGTGTCACACAATTTCAGATGTTAGTGCTTCATGCACAAAAACGTGCAAGGGATGAGCTGGTCTTTTGACCTCGCCTCCCTCCTGCCAAATTCACTTACGAATTCTGGCAATATCATAGTGTTAGGTAAATATATCTCTTAAAGTGAAATAAACGAAATTACAGATTTCTTTTTTCACGAGAGAGTATCTATACTTAGCTCCCTAACACGGACCCAACCTCTTCGCCCCACAGAGGCTCGGTCTTCAGGCTTTTAAGTTTGCATGTGTCGGCCAATAGTCAAGCTGAGGCAGTGACAGTCTGCACATGTGCGAGGTTGGGGTCGGCATTGGGCAGACTGTCATCTGTCTACCTGCCCAGTAAGGGGACCTATCTTTTTAATCTGGGGGTTATTGAGTGATGGTCAATATTTAGGAAATATCATAGTGTGTTAGGGAGGTAAGTATAACTACTCTCTCATGAAAAAAAGAAATCTGTGATTTTGTTTGTTCTGGTTTGTAATGCATTAGTCAGAACTCGTAGCAATACACAAGTATTCCTGGCATTGCAGTATTTTAGCATTGATGGGGAATCGAACCAGTTGTGGGCTTGATTCCCGCCAACTCTTAGCAAGTGATGTGTCCCAGCGACAAAAATAAACAGCACAAAACAGTGCGTTCAAACAGGTGTCATGGGCCGACTTATTTGAAAATATGTCAAAACATCAGGCTATATGATAAATAGAATCTCAAACTCTGTCCCATTTCATATCAACCTCGTCGAAAATTATCACGTACTCGCTAAAGCTCGTGTAATGTGATAATTCAGTTGATAATAGCGATGTTAAAGGTTAGACTATATAATTTATATTATTGTTTGTCCTACAGGCCAAGGATCAAGTTCTGATTGATACATTGAGTATGATCTCCAAGCATCGAGTAGAACAGAACAGAGCAGCAGCGTTAAAGTACGTCATACTTGAGACTCATGCGCACTTCTCACAGACATAGCTTACAAGATAATAACCAACATCACACTATGGGCCCACTATCTTGAATGAAATCTCTCGTAACCTTTTAATCGTCATGCTGATCCAGGACGGCTTCTTGAGAAATGTCCATTTTCTGACCCAAGAGAGAATTATTTTTGAAAATTTACCACTAAAATGACTGGCTCAATAATTGAGCTAGTCATTTCAGTGATAAATTAAAAAAAATAACTCTCTTGGCATGTAAATTGACATTTACTAATCAGAATTGTTTATTTTCACAATTTTGGTTAAATATTGGCAGAACAATGACTACATAGTACTCTAAGGGAGATAATCCACCTGCTGTCACAATGCACAGTTCAGGACAGTTTGTTTTCAGGACTAGGTACAGCAAAAGCAATCTAACAAACCAGGTATTAGCTTAATACAGACAGAAGTACCACATCTAAGTATTACATGCAACAAGAATTCATGGACGACTGAGCCATATTTTTAGAATGATGCCGACGAAGACGATGCTCATTATAATGATGCTGATGTTGGTAGTGATGATGGTGGTGATGACAACGATGATGGTAAAGAAGAAGTAGATGATGATGATCATGATGATGATGATGAATACCATTGCTTTCGGGAAGTAGCACAGGTCTTTCTTCAACCACGTTCCCAACAAATATACACTAGGCGTCGTGATAGATGGAAATGAATCATGTTAAATTGTCTTAGCCAATTAATTTAGTTTTCCCTCTGCTGCGAGAAATTGAATAAGCAACCTTGTATTTGGAGTTTGTTGGTGTCGATGAAACTTCATGGGTAGGAAGAAACTAACTAAATGGCTTGTGATCCATGACGTCCGTACATGGCGTCCGTACCAAAACCATCATGTGATATTATCTAGTTGAAATTTATTGAGGCCTATGGCTGTACAATTTCAATATATTAGTTTAGTTTTATAAATATATTTCCTCATTTGTTCATATTTCAGATATATAGAGTAAGTATATTTCAAATCATGCTTAAGTCTTGAAATTCTTTTGCTTTTGTTGAAATTTGCTTTAAAATTTAGATTTCATTTTCAGTTGTTTACCTTGGGATTTAACTGTTTAATTTTACAATTTTATCAATTGTTGTGAGCGAAGCATTCAACAGTATGTAGTGTTTGAATATGTAGCTCTACCAATCATTAACTTTTCCTCAGGGTTTGTGAGATGGTGGAACTAATGTTAGCGATTATCTAGACATTGTTTCCAAGGACATACAAATTTAGCCCTGTCTTCTCTGTGTGTGACTCGAGATCAGTTTTCAAAGCATAACTTTAGAATGCCTATACCACATTTGTCACATCTTTATCTTGTGATAATCCTTCATTTGTGTTTCTGATTCTTTGACAATCTGTCTTTATTTGCCTGAGTTAGGTTGCATGAAATTTTGTCTATATTTGCCGGAGTTAGGTCACATGAGAATTTTGAAGATCATAAAACATCATGAGGATTACTCTTAAATGTGTTCATTGATTCGCTGTAGATTTCAAACAATATTGGATTGGGATGGCTTTTAAGCGAAATCTACCCATTTTCCTCACAGGTGTCTCCCCTAGAAACCTGTGGGTCCCAACCTGAAATCTGGGGGGGGGGGGGGGGCGGGGTCCCAAACTGAAATTTGGGGTTTCCATTTAATTTTTCTCACCCGTACTAAAATTAGAGAGTACCATGGCTTCATAGCTATGCATTAAGGGGGTCTATGCTAGACCTTGTTGGTATGTTTGTGCAAAAGTCTAGGAAACTAACTATTAGTATTTAAAAATCATACAAGATTTTCCGGCGTCCCATGGGACCCACTGCCACTACAGGTGGAGTCCCAAGTTGCATTTTGGGTGTATATACCCTCAAAAGGACCCTCTTTAGAAACCCTGACTGTCTTATTAATAGGTTGGAGTTTGTCCTCTTAAAAATCCCACCAGTCCTCACATCGACCGCTTCTAGTTTCTAGTCCATTATAATCTACCCAGCATTTGACCCTATTACGTTTCCCTCATTTAGTGTTTTCAGTAGCCATAAGTTGCATTTGTAATTATTAATTTGTTAACTGTCTTCCAGCTGAATTTCTGCAAACTACATTTTCCATGCGGTTTGACTGGATATGCTGAATATTTTGAAAACAATTTGACTGAACGATGTTGGCTAAGCGCCCAACAACTTTCAGTCAAATTATTTTCAAAATATTCAGCAGGTTCAGAGTTATTAAGCATTGAAATTATTGTCTGCTGGCTTGCAGCATTCAGACAGTTAAATATTCCAAGTTTTAGTTGATCTAAAGATGAAGCTTTGCTTTTGGTGTGGTACCTCTTTAACCATCATATGAGCCAAAAATGGCCTCCGCAGTGGTCTTGAGAAATGTCCATTTGCAGCCCAAGAGAAGACAATTTTTTTTAATTTACAACGAATGACTGGCTCGATAACCGAACCAGTCATTTCAGTGGTAAATTTTCAAAAATCATCTTCTCTTGGTCTGCAAACTGACATTTTCTTTGAGAAAATGGATATTTTCTGTAAAAGATTAAGGCTTAAAGGGTTAAATGCTTGATAATGCATTTATTAGCTCACCTGGCCTCAAAGGCCAAGTGAGCTTATGCCGTGGTGACCGTCCATCATGTGTCCATCCGTTGTCTGTCCATCCGTCAACTTTTCCTTTAAACAACTTCTTCTCATGAACCACTGTGCCGATTTCAATTATATTTGGCAGGAAGCATCCTTGGGGCATAGGGATCCAAGTTTGTTCAAATGGAGCTGATCGGCCAATTTGGCAGGCGGCCATCTTGGCTTTCGGCCGATTTTAGGAGACGTCTTTAAAAATTTTCTTCTCCGAAACCGGTTGGGGAATCGATTCAAAATTCATTAAACATCAACTAGGGAAAGAGGTAAGCCAAGTTTGTTCAAGAAGACTTGATTGACCAAATGGTTCGGTGGCCATCTAGTTTTCCCCCGAAAATGACTTCTCCAGAATCACTGAAGGCATCAGGCCGAAATTTGAGATATATGATTAGGGACTAAGGGCCATTAAAGTGTGTTCAAAGGAAGTTGATCCATCAAAAAACATGGCCGCCGTTGTCCAATAAAAATTTTGGGTATTTGGCGGCCATATTGCATTTTTGTTATTTGATGGATTTGGAGGCCGAAATTGGTTCTATATATGTTTTGGCTATTCTGGGCTCAAATTTGCCATTTTTGAAACTGTCGATAAATGGTTTGCTGGCCATCTTGGATTATTTTCCCGACAAAGACGCCCATATTTCAAATTTCGTCTTCTGGAGAACTACTATGCCGATTTCAATTATATTGGCAGGAAGTATCCTTAGGGCATAGGGATCCAAACTTGTTCAAATGGAGCCAATCGGCGCCAGCCATCTTGGATTTCGGCCAATTTTAGGAAACGTCTTTAAAAATCTTCTCCGAAACCTTTTGGGGAATCGATTCAAGACTCATGAAACATCAACTAGGAAAAGAGGTAAGCCAAGTTTGTTCAAGAAGACTTGATTGACCAAATGGTTCGGTGGCCATCTGGGATGACCTAGTTTTCCCTGAAAACAACTTCTCCAGAATCACTGAAGGGATCGGGCCGAAATTTGAGAGATGATTAGGGACTAAGGGCCATTAAAGTTTGTTCAGGGGAAGTTGATCCATCAAAAAACATGGTCGCCATTGTCGAATCAAAATTTTGGGTCTTTGGCAGCCATATTGGATTTTTTTATTTGATGGATTTTGAGGCTGAAATTGGCTCTATATATGTTTTGGCTATTCTGAGCTCAAATTTAGCATTTTCCAAACTGTCCGATAAATGGTTTGTTGGCCATCTTGGATTATTTTCCCGACAAAGGCGCCCATACTAAAGCAATGTAAAATGTAAAATGTGGCGTCTGGAGAACTGCTAGGCTGATTTCAATTATATGTGGCAGGAAGTATCCTTAGGGCATAGGGATCCAAATTTGTTCAAATGAAGCCGATCGACTAATTTGGCCGGTGGCCATCTTGGATTTCTGCCGATTTTAGCAAACATCTATAAAAAATCTAATTCTCCGAAACCACTTGGGGAATCGATTCAAAACTCATGAAACCGCATCTAGGGAAAGACGTAAGCCAAGTTTGTTCAAAACGACTTGATTGACCAAATGGTTCGGCGGCCATCTTGGATGACCTAGTTTTCCCGAAAACAACTTCTCCAGAACCGCTGAAGGGATTAAGCCAAAATTTGGGAGATATGATTAGGAACTAAGGGCCATTAACGTTTGTTCAAGGAAGTTGCTCCATGAAAAAACATGGCCGCCATGGGCTAATCAAATTGTAGTGTGTTTGGCGCCCATATTTGATTTTTTTATTTGATGGATTTTGAGGCCAAAATTGCTTCTATATATGTTTTTGGATATTCTGAGCTCAAATTTAACATTTTCAAAACTGGTTGATAAACGGTTTGGTGGCCATCTTGGATTATTTTCCCACCAAAGATGCCCATATTAAAGCAATGGGAAATTTAAAATGTCCTCAAGAATTACTAGGCCGATTTCAATTATATTTGGCAGGAAGCATCCTAAGGGCATAGGGATCCAAGTTTGTTCAAATGAAGCCGATCGACCAAGTTATCTTGGATTTTGGCCTATTTTAGGAACCGTCTTTAAAAATTTCCGAAACCGCTTGGGGAATCGATTCAAAACTCATGAAACCTCATCTAGGGAAAGATGTAAGCCAAGTTTGTTCAAGAAGACTTGATTGACCAAATGGTTCAGCGGCCATCTTGGATCACTTAGTTTTCCCCGAAAACAACTCCAGAACCGCTGAAGGGATAGGGCCGAAGTTTGGGAGATATGATTATGGAAAAAGGTCCATTAAGGTTTGTTCAAGGGAAGCCGTCATGGGTCAATCAAAATATAGCGTGTTTGGTGGCCATATTGGATTTTTTTATTTGATGGATTTTGAGGCCGAAATTGGTTTTATATATGTTTTGGGGTATTCTGATCTCAAATTTGCAATTTTTAAAACTGTCGGATAAAAGGGTTGCCGGCCATTTTGGATAATTTTTCCACAGAAAGCTCTCATACTAAAGCAATGGGAAATTTAAAATGTCGTCTTCGCGAAAACTACTGGGCCGATTTCAATTATATGTGGCAGGAATCATCCTTAGGCGATGGAAATTTAAGTTTGTTCAAACAAAGCCGATTGGCCAATTTGGCTGGTGGCCATCATGTATTTTGGTCGATTTTTAGAAATGTCTTTACAAATCTTCGCCGAAACTGTTTGAGCGATTGATTCAAAATTCATAAAATATCATTTAGGGCATGAGCTAAACTAAGTTTGTTCAAGGGAACTTGATTTGCCCAATGGTTTGGCGACCATCTTTCATGAAAGCAACTTCGTCTCCAGAGCCACTGAACGGATTGGGCCAAAATTTTGGAGATATGATATTGATGACGAAGGGCCATTAAAGTTTGTTCAAGAGAAGTTGATACATAAAGAAACATGGCCTCTGTTTTCTTGTTACAAGTCTGCTCAACTCAGAGTTCTACTTATTGTTAATGAACATTCTAGTTGAAATGCCTATGGTCCAGGCGAGTGATACAGGCCCCTAGGGCCTCTTGTATTTTATATTTGTTTTGTATATTGTTACATTTCCTGTTAAAGTTTATTGCTAGCAAGTTTATTTGAAAATTATTATATATATATTTGCCTGTATTTATGGTCTATGTACATTTTGATAACGCTGAACTGTAGTCTTTAGGTACTTATATTGTTATGTACTGAACAGTTTAACTGTATAATGTTAGTACTTGCGGTGATATTTATAAAAGACTAAGACTAACCATCTTAGGCTTACATATCTGCAGTGCTTGAAATGGCTGTCTGAATTTATTCACTCGTGACCCATTCATTTCCCCAGCTCTAGTTATTCTGTACTTGCTTCACAGATTCTGTAAATTGGACTTTTCCAGGTTTATCTATCCATTATATGACGTCATAATCAACTACGTGATGTGTAGGATGATGTTATAATCATAGTGTCATGAATGACTAGTCCATCTAGCCCATCTTTAACGCTTATTAGTCTGACACTTAGTACGAACTGTATGTCTTTACCATTTAATAAACATTCTGTTGAATATTTGAAACTAATTTGATTGGACAATGTTTGCTGCCATAGGCAGCAACAGCGTCCACTCAAATTAGTTTCAAAATATTTAACAGCTTAGCTGTATAGTTTTATGGAAATTGCTAGTCAGGGAGTTAAGAGATAGATCGATCCCAACATGAGTGTGGTGTGGGTGGAGCTTAGATAGAGATGGGAAGGCATAGCTAAAACTGGAAAGTTCCATTATTCCACCATGTATAGTTACTATAACTAAGTCCAAGAGAGCTTTTGAGCTCAGCAAACAGATGAGCGAGGTATTTTCTTCATGGGCAATTGAGACAAAAATCTCATTGACATTTGGTGCTTATGCAAGTCACGAACTGAGAAAACCTCGCTCATCTGCTTGCTCAGCTGATAGCTCTTGTGTGCATGATTAGGGAATTCTGAGCTAAAACAATTCCCGTCCGCCATCTGTCAAGTTTTGCATTTAGCAAATCGCTTCAACTTATATTTCAGATTTATTTAAGCGTATCGGAACCAACGGTGTATATTTCGTTGCACAAGGTGTAAGAAATCTATATGATGATGTTGTGATAATCACAAGGTCCAGATCACTGTGGCCTCAGTACAAAACTGTGTTATTTCAACGTTAAGTTTGTTGTGTTCAGCAAAATCTCTCCGCTTATATTTCAGGATTGTTTGACCCTAGTTTGGATACATCATTAGCTATGCTACTGCGAAGCATTACCAATGACATTGATGTCACAAGGTTAAAGGTCAATGTCATTGATCTCTGATGCTTTCTGGCAGCAAGGAGAACAGGCAAAACATTTAATTCTTTGGCTTGTTGTCCCAAGAGTCTAATGTTCATGGATTTTGTATGATGATTTTATATCAACAGCAACTTAGCATTTAGTGGTCAAATTTGGTCAAGAAAGTTTAAATTCTCTCTTAGAAAATGTCCACTTGCAGATGAAGTGAAGATTACTTTTGAGAATTTACAAGTGGAATGTTTGGTCCTGTAATTGAACCAGTCATTCCAATTGTACATTTTCAAAGATAGCCCTATTGGCCTGCAAATCAACCTCTCAAGACGATTGTAGAAGCCAATTCTGACTCGGTTTACCATTAACGGTTCAATTGTAAGTTGGTGCTGACTAAAAATTCAACAACTTTCAGCTAAATTGTCCTCAAAATCATACACATGTTTTGAATTTTAGTGTCTAGAACTAATGTAGGTAAAATGGATAGACTTATATGTAATCTGGCGAAGTCAGTATGAACTATGTAAGCGTTCCCTAGAATACAGATGTCATCTCAAGAATGGGTGACTATGACTGTTGATATATATTCTGTTGTATTTCTAGATTAGAAAAGAAGAAATATCAGGCCAAAGATTTATCTGCTATCGTACCCCAAGATGAGAAACTTGCTGATCTGCAGAGAAAACTTGAGGAAAAGCGCGCTCAGAGAATCCAAGAGATCACTCAAAACAGAATCACACCTGATAGAAGCATTCCTGCGCGGAGAACTGCTAGTTTTGATAAGCAAAAGGTATATTTCTCTAATATTCTTTGGCATACTCCGTGATTATATTATGTGGAACTATGATCAATGGTCTAAGTAATTGTGTTGGCCGCAAACTAGACTAGAATCAGATCACATATCAAATTAATTTGATTCTGACTGAAGACAAATCTGCCAATTTTAAGTCTTCAGTCAAGCACCATCGCCATTTGTTTGTAATTAATGAATTATTTCCACAACATGTGGCACATGCACTCTACAACCAATTTGAAAATGTTGAGACTCATCAGGCAGAGGACGGATTCACGCCAGATACCTTTAGTTTATGAGTTGCTTTCATTGCTTCGTTGGCAGGAGTGTCACATGGAATATAGCTAAGCGATATCTTGCAATTACGCAACTGTTGAACCCGCCTTGATCATGTACATGGGATATGACAGCACTTTTAATTACATGTCTGCAATATCGCAATGGATGAATGTGATCTGTCAGTCAAGTATATGGTGTCATAATCAATTACATCACATGTAGGCTGCCATCACAATCATAATTAACAGAAATACTCCATCATGAGCCTGGAATAGGCCATCAATTGTATAAATCATATGTCATTTAATAAACATTTAATTGAATATTTTGAAACTATTTTGAGTGCCCTATAACATTTAATGATAGACATGTGTTTACACCACTTACTGGTGGTACATTGTCATTCATTGATTGTGACGTCAAAGTCTTGACATCCTGCAGAATAGCTGGATTCATTACTAGCTATTCCCGCCCATCTCTAGCTAAGCTCCACCCATGCTTTTCCCGTGTTGGGATTTATTGGACTCGAAATTCCCAGAATCCCAATATCAATGTAACTACATGTATACTGGTAACCAGTTGAATATTTTGAAACTAATTTAACAGCAACAGCTCCCAGACAAATTACTTTCAAAATATCCAACAGAATGTTTATTAAAGGACAATTCCACTATGGGTAAAAGTATACTTTATTTGAAAGACTATTATATGGCTAACATATTGGATCTTATATAACTACAATAGGCAAATAATATGAAGAATTATACCATCGTAAACATGGGATTATCTCGTCTCCTGGGCGCAGCCATTTTCTCAATGTCATCCCTGCACCAACGTGATCTTTGCCGAGCACGAAGGCTGTACAGTAAATAAAATATGCATGGAGCGCTAACATGCGCTAATTTGTAATCGTTGAGACATTGTACAGTTATGCTAGTAAGTTTTCCAAATAATCCTATGTGGTTTAATGGTATAGACTGCAAGCTGATAACGGTTTTATTTGGCAACATAAAGGCTTCTTGATACAGTGAAGCCTGTCTATAACGGACAATGTATAGATTATTAAATGGGGGTCACTAAAGACTAATAGTCGCCTCATATATCTGCTGTGACTAATATGCTTTCGAGCCAACTGATGAGGGTTCTTTGCGATCAGTGTATACAGGTATGCTGTTGAATATTTTGAAACTACAGTTACTGGAAGCTGTTGCTGCAAGGCTCCCATTCAGTCGTATCAAAATATTCAACAGAATATTTATTTTGTTGTAAATTCATCAACGTCATATAATTCGTACACCTTGTAACAAACTAGAACTCATTCCCTTCTCAGAACTTGGTGCTGAAAGCGATATAGGACGATTGCGATCTAGCAAAACCAGAACTCATTCCCTTCTCAGAGCTTGATGCTAAAAGCGATATAGGGTGGTTGCCATCTAGCAGCACCAGAACTTATTGCCTTCTCAGAACTTGGCACTGAAAGTGATATAGGATGATTGCCATCTAGCAAAACCAGAACTCATTCCCTTCTCAGAACTTAGCGCTCAAAATGATATAGGATAATTGCCATCTAGCAAGGCCAGAACTCATTCCCTTCTCAGAACTTGTCACTGAAAGCGATAGAGGATGATTGCCATCTGGCAAAACCAGAACTCATTCCCTTCTCAGAACTTGACGCTGCGATATAGGATGAATTCCATCTAGCAAAACCAGAATGCATTCCCTTCTCAGAACTTGGTGCTGAAAGCGATATAGGATGAGTGCATCTTTCAAAACCAGAACTCATTCACTTCTCAGAACTTGGTGCTGAAAGCGATATAGGATGATTGCCATCTAGCAAAACCAGAACTCATTCCCTTCTCAGAACTTGGCGCTGAAAGCGATATAGGATGACTGCCATCTGACAAAACCAGAACTCATTCCCTTCTCAGAACTTGGCGCTGAAAGCGATATAGGATGATTGCCATCTGGCAAAACCAGAACTCATTCCCATTCTCAGAACTTGGCGCTGAAAGCGATATAGGATGAATGCCATATGGCAAAACCAGAACTCATTCCCTTCTACGAACTTGATGCTAAAAGCGAATAGCGATATATGGTGATTGCCATCTTTCAAAACCAGAACTCATTCCCTTCTCAGAACTTTGCGCTGAAAGCGATATAGGATGACTGCCATCTGACAAAACCGGAACTCATTCCCTTCTCAGAACTTGGTGCTGAAAGCGATATAGGATGAATGCCATATGGCAAAACCAGAACTCATTCCCTTCTACAAACTTGATGCTAAAAGCGAATAGCAATATATGGTGATTGCCATCTTTCAAAACCAGAACTCATTCCCTTCTCAGAACTTGGCGCTGAAAGCGATATAGGATGATTGCCATCTGGCAAAACCAGAACTCATTCCCTTCTCAGAACTTGGCGCTGAAAGCGATATAGGATGAATGCCATATGGCAAAACCAGAACTCATTCCCTTCTACGAACTTGATGCTAAAAGCGAATAGCGATATATGGTGATTGCCATCTTTCAAAACCAGAACTCATTCCCTTCTCAGAACTTGGCGCTGAAAGCGATATAGGATGACTGCCATCTGACAAAACCAGAACTCATTCCCTTCTCAGAACTTGGCGCTGAAAGCGATATAGGATGAATGCCATATGGCAAAACCAGAACTCATTCCCTTCTACGCACTTGATGCTAAAAGCGAATAGCGATATATGGTGATTGCCATCTAGCAAAACCAGAACTCATTCCCTTCTCAGAACTTGGTGCTAAAAGCAATATAGGATGATTGCCATCTGGCAAAACCAGAACTCATTCCCTTCTCAGAACTTGGCGCTGAAAGCGATATAGGATGAATGCCATATGGCAAAACCAGAACTCATTCCCTTCTACGAACTTGATGCTAAAAGCGAATAGCGATATATGGTGATTGCCATCTTTCAAAACCAGAACTCATTCCCTTCTCAGAACTTTGCGCTGAAAGCGATATAGGATGACTGCCATCTGACAAAACCGGAACTCATTCCCTTCTCAGAACTTGGTGCTGAAAGCGATATAGGATGAATGCCATATGGCAAAACCAGAACTCATTCCCTTCTACAACCTTGATGCTAAAAGCGAATAGCAATATATGGTGATTGCCATCTTTCAAAACCAGAACTCATTCCCTTCTCAGAACTTGGCGCTGAAAGCGATATAGGATGATTGCCATCTGGCAAAACCAGAACTCATTCCCTTCTCAGAACTTGGCGCTGAAAGCGATATAGGATGAATGCCATATGGCAAAACCAGAACTCATTCCCTTCTACGAACTTGATGCTAAAAGCGAATAGCGATATATGGTGATTGCCATCTTTCAAAACCAGAACTCATTCCCTTCTCAGAACTTGGCGCTGAAAGCGATATAGGATGACTGCCATCTGACAAAACCAGAACTCATTCCCTTCTCAGAACTTGGCGCTGAAAGCGATATAGGATGAATGCCATATGGCAAAACCAGAACTCATTCCCTTCTACGCACTTGATGCTAAAAGCGAATAGCGATATATGGTGATTGCCATCTAGCAAAACCAGAACTCATTCCCTTCTCAGAACTTGGTGCTAAAAGCAATATAGGATGATTGCCATCTGGCAAAACCAGAACTCATTCCCTTCTCAGAACTTGGCGCTGAAAGCGATATAGGATGATTGCCATCTGGCAAAACCAGAACTCATTCCCTTCTCAGAACTGGGCGCTGAAAGCAATATAGGATGATTGCCATCTAGCAAAACCAGAACTCATTCCCTTGTCAGAACTTGGTGCTAAAAGCAATATAGGATGATTGCCATCTGGCAAAACCAGAACTCATTCCCTTCTTAGAACTTGGTGCTAAAAGCAATATAGGATGATTGCCATCTGGCAAAACCAGAACTCATTCCCTTCTCAGAACTTGACGCTGCGATATAGGATGAATTCCATCTAGCAAAACCAGAATGCATTCCCTTCTCAGAACATGGTGCTGAAAGCGATATAGGATGAGTGCATCTTTCAAAACCAGAACTCATTCCCTTCTCAGAACTTGGTGCTGAAAGCGATATAGGATGATTGCCATCTAGCAAAACCAGAACTCATTCCCTTCTCAGAACTTGGCGCTGAAAGCGATATAGGATGACTGCCATCTGACAAAACCAGAACTCATTCCCTTCTCAGAACTTGGCGCTGAAAGCGATATAGGATGATTGCCATCTGGCAAAACCAGAACTCATTCCCATTCTCAGAACTTGGCGCTGAAAGCGATATAGGATGAATGCCATATGGCAAAACCAGAACTCATTCCCTTCTACGAACTTGATGCTAAAAGCGAATAGCGATATATGGTGATTGCCATCTTTCAAAACCAGAACTCATTCCCTTCTCAGAACTTTGCGCTGAAAGCGATATAGGATGACTGCCATCTGACAAAACCGGAACTCATTCCCTTCTCAGAACTTGGTGCTGAAAGCGATATAGGATGAATGCCATATGGCAAAACCAGAACTCATTCCCTTCTACAAACTTGATGCTAAAAGCGAATAGCAATATATGGTGATTGCCATCTTTCAAAACCAGAACTCATTCCCTTCTCAGAACTTGGCGCTGAAAGCGATATAGGATGATTGCCATCTGGCAAAACCAGAACTCATTCCCTTCTCAGAACTTGGCGCTGAAAGCGATATAGGATGAATGCCATATGGCAAAACCAGAACTCATTCCCTTCTACGAACTTGATGCTAAAAGCGAATAGCGATATATGGTGATTGCCATCTTTCAAAACCAGAACTCATTCCCTTCTCAGAACTTGGTGCTGAAAGCGATATAGGATGACTGCCATCTGACAAAACCAGAACTCATTCCCTTCTCAGAACTTGGCGCTGAAAGCGATATAGGATGAATGCCATATGGCAAAACCAGAACTCATTCCCTTCTACGCACTTGATGCTAAAAGCGAATAGCGATATATGGTGATTGCCATCTAGCAAAACCAGAACTCATTCCCTTCTCAGAACTTGGTGCTAAAAGCAATATAGGATGATTGCCATCTGGCAAAACCAGAACTCATTCCCTTCTCAGAACTTGGCGCTGAAAGCGATATAGGATGATTGCCATCTGGCAAAACCAGAACTCATTCCCTTCTCAGAACTGGGCGCTGAAAGCGATATAGGATGATTGCCATCTAGCAAAACCAGAACTCATTCCCTTGTCAGAACTTGGTGCTAAAAGCAATATAGGATGATTGCCATCTGGCAAAACCAGAACTCATTCCCTTCTTAGAACTTGGTGCTAAAAGCAATATAGGATGATTGCCATCTGGCAAAACCAGAACTCATTCCCTTCTCAGAACTGGGCGCTGAAAGCGATATAGGATGATTGCCATCTAGCAAAACCAGAACTCATTCCCTTGTCAGAACTTGGTGCTAAAAGCAATATAGGATGATTGCCATCTGGCAAAACCAGAACTCATTCCCTTCTCAGAACTGGGCGCTAAAAGTCTTTCCCTTTTAATTTCACTGTTTAAAGTACAAAAAATGTGTTTGATACGCAGGTCAATTCTGGTTAGCCCATTGCAGGGCCCACGCTACTAAAATTTTCTTTGTAGCCAGTTTCTTTGCCAAATTGAGTTTCTTTTAGTGAATTCCTCATTTCTTTAGTCAAGAACAATTTACTATTTACTACTATGGTAACGATTGTGTCTTAACCTTCTCTGAATCAGGCTTTCACTTATGAATCAAAATAGATGTACATTTATAGAATTTGAGGCAAGCATACAAGATAGCTGTTAAATAATTTGGGAGCAATGGCTTCCAGTTAAATTAATTTCAAAATACTCAACAATTATTGTCACATTGTGTTAGGTCTGTAGCGCTGGTTTAAGGGGTTTTAGCTAAAAGTATTAAATCCAAATTTCTATTATCCAATTCAAAAAGAGGTGTGAAATGCCTAATTACGGAGAGAGCAGTGAGAGGGTGCTATTATTTTGTCTGCTTGTCACTGTCATCTGACTATATCAATTACTCCCCCCCCCCCCTGCCCAAACCCAACACAAGTTTTATTAAGGATGCAACTTCTAATAAGTGGATTACTTTATTGTATAATATGAATATTTTTTCTCATGTTTTGCAGCAAGTTTTAGAGGAGAATCGATGGAGAGAACTTGAATCGGCTAAAGAGAGACTGGCAGAGTTGCACGCTGGTTCTGCAGCCAATAAAAGTCCTATGTGGCTTGCTTCCTAGTATGCATTCTCTCATCTGTTACGCAGACACCAAGATGGAATAGGATATATTGTTGTGTATTAAGAAAAATAATATGACTATAACCAAAATATTTGTTGATGATAACATCTATTGTATCTAACACCTACTTGGCAACAACATGGTTTCATAGCAAATTCTACTCGGCTTGTTATTTATATTTACTTCATGCCACGCAAAAATATCTGGTCTTTTTATATAAATACAACCATTTTCCCTGACTAAAATTTCCTGATAACTATTGTAATAACCAATCTCTGGCTTCCATTTGTGAATTGGGTGTTCATTATTTCTCTTCATATGGACAATCAACTAATCACTGCCATGGATTGTGGCAGGTGAATTGTCCAGATTTGTCAATAAAATGCAAATCTGCTTAGTCAATGTCGATTTACAGGCGTATAGAAGACTATTTTAAAAACTTTATCACTTTAATGACTGGCTTGATAAACGTCATTCCAGTGATAAATTTTCAAAAATATTTTCTTGGCGGACAAATTGACATTTTCTACATCACTCCAAATGTTGGTTTTAGCCGCCTTGACCATTAAAGAGTTAAGTGATCTCAGTTAATGTAGGATGGGTGTGATCTGACCTCAGTTAATGTAGGATGGGTGTGATCTGACCTCAGTTAATGTAGGATGGGTGTGATCTGACCTCAGTTAATGTAGGATGGGTGTGATCTGACCTCAGTTAATGTAGGATGGGTGTGATCTGACCTCAGTTAATGTAGGATGGGTCTGACCTCAGTTAATGTGCTCCATTGTTGCGTCTATAATGCTTTAAAAAACACTGTGATTATTCCATTATATACTGTTTATATAAGCATTTAAATAACCTGTGAGGTCACAAACTTGTTTTGCTTTCTGTATTAAAATCTTCCAACTACATGTATTGTAGATATAATTTTTAGAATATAATTATTGAAATATTTATATATAAGTATGTTTAAGAAATCCAAATCTTCTAAATTCCGTACAGTTTTTTATTTGCAAAATGTTTTATTGTAATGTTATCTACTTTGTTTTATTTATTAAAAATGTAAAAATGATCATACAATATGTATGTATGTCTGAGATTAAATAATATGAAATATATTTTTCAAAATTTGTTTCACATTTGTAATTTGTAGCTGTGGGTAACAGCTAAATAAACTGCCATTCCCATGTCAGCATATCCGTCCGTCATTCTGTCAGTGATAAAAGCTTCTGGGCTGGCATTTCAAGAGTTTTTCGTATTCAGTAATCAAACTTGGTGTTGAATTGTAGGCTAAATGTATGTAGCATAACAATTTAAGTAGTTCAGTGTGGGCTACTTTTCATGCCTCATCCGCTGCGACAGATTATTACCTTGGTTATTTCTATAATTATATAAATATTTTAACGGAGCTATTTTTCATGCTCAACTAACAACAGATTCTAACATATAGTCTGGGAAATGGAAGTTCTTAGCCATAGAACTGCTTCAAAATGTCAATGTGTATTCTATCGTGTAGTAGAATGCTGGCAGACACTTATTTCTCTTGCTGTGTGGATCTAAATTGGATGTCATCATCATCATCATCATCATCATCATCATCATCATTGGAGAACTAAGATACAAGACATTCTCAAGCAAAGCAGGTGCTCATGAAATTAAGTCATTATCTCCAACAAATGGTGCATTATGTCAACTCAACCTCCAGGTACATTTGTAGGTATTGTTATAATGCAGGACTTGAAACATTGTCAGTCGAACCCCCAGAATCTATTCTTTGTGCACATTTGATGGCCCCTTCCAGAACAGATAAAGTTTGTATCATGCACTCGTTCTTGAGACATAGCCTTGCTAGGTTGTAGCTTCAATGTTGCAAGTGTTTTATGCACCTCGTACAACATGTGTCAGAGTCTAGAGGAATGTAGAAATGCACGTGGATGATGACTCTAAGTGATAATGGAGAGATCATATCTGTCACTCAAGTATATGACGTCAATAATTTACATCACAGTTAGTCAAAATGCATAATGGATGACGTATCTACCTCCGTCATGAAAATTGAATAGTGTACAAATTGTATGTCTTCTTCTGTTGAATATTTTCAAACTAATTTGAGGGGGGGGGGGGGGGGGGGGGGATGGGGGGGGGGGGTCTGTTGCTGCCTGTCAGCTTGCCTACATGGTTAGTTTGAAATTCTAGGAATTAAGGGTTCAAGGTATTAAAGCTTAGTTAGAAATATCTCTATCAGTTTATAATTCATGCAGTTATTAGCTTACCTGGGCTGAAATATTAAGTGACCGTCTTCCATGGCGACTGCTCAGCCATTGTCAACCATTCTATTTCTCAGACTAGTATTCATTAACCGTTTGCTTTATTTTAGTAAAACTTTGCTAGAAGGACCTTAGCTCTGAAGTTTTCAAAACCTTTATACAGAAATTTAATTACCTACATCACTTCATTCAGCGGTCATCTTTGATTTTACCATAATTTCTTTTAATCATGTAACTGAGCCACTTGATGGATATGAACCATACTTTGGTGATTGACTAGTACAGGGCTTGAAATAAACTAAGGCAACTAAGGTCTTAGTTGCCCATCCCTCTTGCCTTGGTGCCCTTCCATTTTGCCATCTATTTAAGGCAACAACTGCTTTAGGAGGAGAAAGATGACACCTTCATGCCGGTCTCCTCCGTAAGTACCAACTTTGTTGGGAAACTAAGTCATCAAAGATTGCGGGGTGACATCCGCATACAGAGGCAACTCTGATTATGTCTACCCTTCTTCAAACAAGAAACTGTGCTCGACATCCTCGGACGATGCAATCTTCCCAGGAGCTTACCATAGCTACGTGGAATGTACCTGGTCTGAGTGCAACATCAAAGAGGCAAACCTTAGGTGCAGACTGTGAACACTATAACATCGATATTGCATGCATTTAAGAAACTAAAGTAGCTAAACACTCAGAGCAGCAACTACAGACAGGTCATAAACTAGTGCTCATTGAGCAAAAACTGGCCACATACCGGGGCTTAGGCTTCGTAATCGGACCAAGGGTCTTGGATTATGTCATTAGTTTTGCGTTGCATTCATCGACCTGGCTATACCTACGCGAAAACACACCACCACTAAGTGTCGAATTGTCAATGCATACGGCCATACTACTGAAAAAGCCAAAGAGAATCCAGCAATAGTAGATTCCTTCTATGCAGAACTGCGCTCCGCCATTACAATCCCAGCTAGATGGCAACTGTTCATGTGTGGAGATTTCAACTCCAAGCTGGATAAACTCAGAATTGCGGACAAAAGTTCAGGATTTGGCTTATGCATGGGATCCTATGGAGAGGGCACACGCAACAGCAATGGAGAAGCACGGGTGGCATTCCTTAGTTCCAATGGCCTATTTGTCACAAATACGGCTTTCAAACACCCATGCCGTCACCGGACATCATGGACTGGACACATTACTGATCGCAAAAGCCCAAAAGGTTCTAAGGCTACAACAGCTGTCGTCAACCAAATAGGCTTCATACTATGTAAGACAGAAGCAAAACCCTTACTCCGGAACGCTCGTTTGTATGGAGGCACAGACCTCAAGTCTGACCATAAGCTAGTCATTACACGCCTTCAGATGAGCGATCTCTACTTAATATATAAACACCATACCAGGCAAGAGAGTAGAGTCACCTACAACCTAACCAAGCTCATCAGTGACACTGACACTCAAATGTCATACAAAAAATCCCTTGGGGAGCAGATAGCTAACATTGACGTCAGCTCCAATCCAAACGAAGCCCTAACCAAAATACTGATATCTATGGAATCATCCGCTACCAGCACCATAGGTGTTCTTAAAAACAACCAAACTAGGTATACTGATGACCCTCAAAGTGGCCAAAGTGAAGACCGCACCAAACTACGCCGGGAGCGCAATATTATTCTGCGCCACATTAGCGAACGCTTAAAAGATCTTGCTATTCAACAGGCAGACTCCCTAGCAGATGAAATCACTGCCACGGATGACTGTCACAAAATGTTTCGGGCAACCTGAGCCCTGAGAGTTACTAACTACACACCACCACTAACTGTACACAACTCTGAAGGACACTTTATCAGGAATGACCCAGGAAAAGCTGAGGCGATCCGAGAATGGTACAAGGAACAGTTCACTAACACTGATGATGAGCCCTTGCACCCGTTCTCAGGCCATTACTAACACCAGTTAAAATATCAGAAGTTGAGAAAGCACTTAAAGCCATGAAAAATGGACATGCATCTGGACCTGATGGCATGAGCAATGAACTATTCAAATATGCAAGTGACATTATCTCAAAACCGATCATGCACCTAATCAATTCAGCTTTTATGCACCACCTTCCCATCGATGCTGTAGGCCAAGGCACCCATATCGCACTACCCAAGCCCAAGAAGCCACCTGGGCCCCCAGCTAATCTGTGGCCCATTGTGCTCTTTAACAGCATACGGAAAATCCTATCCAATGTTACTCTATGCCGCATCCAAGACAAGATCGATTACTTCAATGGATCATCTCAAAGTGGCTTCAAACGTGGACCCAGCTGCACAAGCATTGTATGGGCTCAACGCATGCTTGTGTCGGTAGTCATGTCCAAACACTGGGACTTCCACAAAATGGGCATTGACATGTCATGAGCCGTCGACACAATTAAACGCTCAAAGATCCTAGATGTACTACGCCAGGCCAGTTGCAATGAAGATTAGCTACGACTAGTGAGACTACTTGCAGACACCGAGTCAAGTCAGTGAAGTCTGTAGAGTTTGAGACATCAATCATCTCCCAACAGGGAGATGGTCTTTCTCCGGTGCTTTTCACCTACTACCTTGCTGCCACATTGAAATCTGTGAGGGAAAGTTCCACAAGACCAAACCCCCCAGTGTCAATACTGGGCATGCCGCTAGAGATGGAATATGCCGACGATCTGGACTTCATAGACGAGGAAAAGAAACCCCTTGACGAACTCTCAATAGCTGCAAGCAAATTAAAAATTGAGAATCTCTTTATGAATGAATCCAAAAGAGAGTTCACCCACATATACCTATCGACAAAGCATGAAACTATAGAAAATGACGACCCACTTCGTGGCGGCGAACCATGGAGGAAAAGTAAAATCCTGGGCTCACTGCTTTGCAGTACCGCTGACATTTCTGCACGCTGCATCATGGGAACATAGCTTTCCAGTCCTTCTGGGAGCTATGGATTCGTAGATCAAAGATGCCCTTGATAAAAATGCTACGTTTATACAATGCAACCTGCGTATCCTTGATGCTGTATAACTGTAACAGCTGGGCAGCTCCAAAGGCAGCTCTAGACAAACTCGATGCCTGCCACCGCAAACACCTGCGCACCATCACTGGACACCGATGGCCAGACAGCATAATTTCCAACGATGCACTATGCAAGATGTGAAATACGTCGGCACTGTCTGTAAAAGTCGCCCAGCAAAGATGGTCCATGTTTGACCATGTACTAAGGATGCCAGAAGAGACACCAGCACAGAGAGCCTTGGAATTCGCCCTACTCGGAGCCAGCAAATACAAAGCCAGGAAAGGACGTCATTGCATAAATCTGCTAAGTGTGCTACGAGGTGACCTCAAGAAAGCAGGACTCGGTACACTCAAGTCAAGAATGGACCTGAGGAAGCTAAGGATTTTGGTTGAGGACAAGACACGGTGGGCAAAAGCAAAGAAGGACTGATTGCAGCTGTAGAATATTCCTACTACTACAGCCGCAGAATACAGTAATCATACATACATACTGCCTTAGATGCCCTCGTCTATTGCCTTGGTGCCCATCACACAGACTGCTAAATAAATTATCCGGAGTAAATTTACAGAGTCATCCAACTATAGAGAGCGACACTGAACATACGCTGCTTGCCATGTTTGTACTGTAGAAGGAGAATAAGGGGTTCTTGATCCTTATTGCTTGAGAAAGTCCAAATGTTGCCGTCATGCCCTTCCTCATGAGGCATAGCCTGCATTGATGTCCTAAGACATCACCTTAGTGCCACTAAAATTATGAAAGACGTTAAGGCAACATTGCCTTCACTTTTTTACTGACATCTTCAAGCTCTACTAGTCATACAAGCCTACAAGGTTGATTTCCATTTTGCTATTTTTAGTTTGTATAGGTCAAGCTTTGGTGGTGCTGGAAGGCTGCGGTGATACTCCAGCCGAAATATTGTAGACGTCAGTGGTTTGGCTATCGCAAACTTATTGGAGAGTTGACAGAAACTGTACCAATATATGGCAGGTCACCAATTGTATAAGACAAAACTACAAGGCTATGTCTTCAGTAATTCATGTGTGTCCGAACCTTTCTTCAGAAATGTTGGGTTCAATTGTTTCTGAGGATCTGTGTTTAAAGGTATGAGTTAGAATCATCCAATTCTGTCTGTCACCAAATGTTGGAACCATGTGCCACCCAAAGACAGATCCAGGAATTTAAATTAGAGGGCGGTAAATGAGATTCTGAGAGGGACTATTCTCACCAGTATGGACCCTGGACCTTGGGGAGGGGGCCCGGGTCCAGGGTTCCTCCCCCAGGAAATTTTGAAAATTAGATGCTCTGTGAAGCCTCTTGCATTCTGAATGACAAAATTTATTTTATTTTTCATTCAAATATGTATTGATATCATGGCCGAATCCAGAAAATTTTGAAGGCGTGGTCCCAGGAGTGTGATGTAAGTGTCATCTGGATGCTTTCAGAAGCCATCTGCTACATTTCTGTGGGTAAAAATGGACCATTAGTTAGCTATGAAAATATATATTCCCCTCTTTTTGTATGAAAAGCATTTACATAACATTATCTGTGAGAAAATGCCTACATGGAGGTCTATATAGTATGAACCGTGGACCTCACCACATACCCTCGGATGACAAATATCTGAATAATTATGAAATTATAATTTTATGACACTGCTCACGAACTGGTCACGAGGTGGCCATTCTTTAGGCGCCAACAAAATAATATTTGACTGGGAGGAGGAAAGGGAGTCTAAGTAAAATAGAAGTGCTACGAAAATAGATCACATATCTGTAGTTTGCTGGTACTCGTCTTACATCATCGAGTAACAGACATAATACAACCTGATGATCACTCAGAACGTGGAAGCATATTAACTTCTTTTCCTCATGAAGGTACACGTTTCTCCTAACCACATCTTTTTTTCGGAAAATATCTATCTTATAAGCCAGGAAGGTTATGAGAACATGCTAAATAGATGTACAAATACTGCTAATTTAAGCAATTTTTCATGTACCAACAATCATTTGCCTACCCAATAATTAAGTAATGTGGTTACAAGAAACACATATTTTAAATGCGAAATAGTGTTTGGTCGAGGTTGTTAACATTGGCAGAAAACTGTCAGAAAGGTAGCGAAAAAGTAATGCCTGTATTTTTGCCTGCAAAACATATACCAGTAGTGTAAAACAACTCACTTTCTTGACTATCTTTGGATATTTATAAGCATCTGACGAAATATTCACCTGTGAAGCATCTGTTACATCTGCATGTCGTCATAACTGTTCTACTATGACTGAGATAAATACAATGTTTTTTTAAATACAAGGTATTGTAGGTATATTATTCCGTCAGTTGTTTGCATATATTTCAATGTGTATTCACTGTTCTTAATGGGTACCTGACCATATCCCTCAGTTGTGAAATTTGTCTTTCCAAAATGATGGGAGGACTGATAGCTATTGACCACACTGAATTTGTAATGCACAGAAATTTTTGTGAATTCTGCTGTACTAAGAACCGAAATCCACAATTCTGAGTGGTAAAAGAGCATACATATTTCGCTTCCATGTTAAAATGTTATGGTTGATATTAAGAGAGGTGGGGTGTTTTCTAGGCTTTGACAAATTTAGGGCCATACTCCGGGTCCACACACACACCCACCCCACCCACACCCCTTTCAAGTCCGCCACTGCCTTCAGACGCATTCTAAAGATTGGCATTAAGAGAAATTTCTGCTCTTATCAAGAAGGAAGCAGTGGAGGAACTGCTGGAACAACAGGAAAACTCGGGGTTTTACATAATATTTTTAGTTTTGAAACAGATGGGATTTGAGGCTTATATCTGATCATCAATTTAAAGAGGATCAAGACCTTTTTCATGACATCCAAGTTCAAGATAGAGATGATTTCATCAGTCATCGCTGGGCTCAAACCGGGTATGTGAACAGCCTCCATATATCTAAAGAATGAGTAATGCCATGTACCCATGCATCGGTCTTTAAGAAAGCCTTTCAATTCACTTAACAAAATTGAGTCTGGCAATTCAGAGCTATTCCATCGGCCTGACCACAGGCCCTGCACATTTATTTTCTTGGTGTCAGCAGAAGCTTCAATTCTTTATCATCACTCAATTCAATTTTATCAACATCTGGCTCTAAAAAGCGACATCATCGCAGATGCTTCAAGACATGTCACCAAGAATTTGAGATTGATAATCAATTTGGAAAGATTAAGTCTAATCCCATCCTTTCCCTCACCAAAGTCTCCAATTTGATCTCTTGCAGGGACTGTTTTTCTCATCAGATCAGATGATTGAACCAATGTCATGTGCCATGTCCATTCTTCAGAACTCATTGGTCTCCGCAAAAGACCTCTGTAATCAGGTAAAAAAGTGATCCCTTTGGCCCCTCTTATGAGGAGACCTTTCCAACTCTATGTCAAGTTTCTTAGCAAACCATCAAAGGATCTACTAGTCATCATTTATTAACCCTTTCACCGATGAATTCCCCATACCTCATTTTCAAGGCAACCATACAGGAAAATTGGTGAATATTTTGAATTTAATTTGACTGGATGTCGTTGCTGCCTGGGGCGGCAAAGGCTTCCAGTCAAACCAATTTCAAAATATTCAACAAAAGTTTATATTGTAAAGAATTTACGTTTTCAGAGATTTGTTGGTGAAAGTGTTAATGCTTATAAAGCCTTTGAAGAAACCTGTAAAGAAGCTAGTGTAGTTGGATTCAGTAAATCGCAATTGCGCAGAGACTATACATCCGGTGAGAAAATACTGAACTCTGAAATGCCGCTTTTGAGAGAGTCATGAGCGATCTAGCAAGTATATATTAAATCTATACTTATACACTACTTGGTACAGAGTAATGTGTTTCTGTGGACATTTGTAAGGGTCCAATTATTCAACAACTGCCGAGTCCCAGCTCCACTGTTAGTTAATTATTGGAGACGTAGTATTGGTCTGTAAAAGAAACTTTTACATCTCTCCAACCTAGCATGTCCTAAAAATGCATTTTAATGCAGCGATTTTGTCACACAAGCACATGGTTCACTAGCCTTGCCATCATATGTTGCTAATAGGTAGAGAGGCTGCAGGAGAGCTTCTCTAAATTTATTTTGAAAGATTTTTGCTTGTCACGCCTTTCTCCTGCTCCTCATTGTTGGTAGCATACTGGTTTTTATTTGACAAACACATCTTATGTCCTTCCTAAATAGGAGAATGGAGACAGATATGTGTGTGCATGCTGAAATGTTGGTTAATAATAATAATATTTTATTGGATCTGGTTGTGGTCAATATTTCTATTACCCGTTAATGACTATTCTCCATGAAATAAAATATATGTCATAATCTTGATCCCTTATGTAATTATTTAAGTAATTACTAATATTATTAATGACTGTGCAACCACCTCTTCAAAAGTTTTCAAATTTGTAATGACGCCAAATCTAATAAAACTAATTGTGAGTCGATGTGTCATTTCAGGTTGTTGAGAACTGATATATGCCATCGATTTATGAAGCAGTGGTTTGTGGGACACGAGTGCTCCTGGCGTAGTATGTGTGACCTTGTTTTCAAGTGTACCACCTGCAATCAATGGCCGAATGAGCTATTCCTGGAGTTCCTTTCTATCCAGAAACAAGAAAAAATTGCTGAAATGTTACTGAACAAAGAGGCTTTAGGTCATAAAAGAAAGGCTTCCATGCCAAGCTTGCTTGATATGGAAGCTTTCAAAATAGAAATGATGAGTGAGATGAAGAAGTGATGCTGAAACGCATGTTGCCTGCTTTCATACCTTTAGAGCCTCCTTCCTCTGCACTTTAGCCAGGTTTATGCCGCCTCTGGTTCTGGTCTCTGTTATGGGCAATCCAGTTTTCGTGAAACCAGAGCTGTTGGTTTGGGGTTTTTTCCTGTTGACCTGGAGGCAGGGTCTGTGAGCGTGGCCAGGCACTTAGCGCATGGTCTTGAGCTGCCATCCCTGAGTGCCTTATCCTGCAGTGGTACCACTCTTCCTCAAGCTAAGTTTCCTCCCTTGGATAACTCAGCAACCTTCTCTGAGAAAGGTGAATAGGAAGCCTTGCTAGGTTGTGGCCAAAGCTGTGCGCCTGAGATCATGGATATGGATTCACGTAGCCCCCCCCCCCCCCCGCCCCCCCCCCCCCTTGCTGGGCCTAAGGAAAGTCATTTCCATGGAGTTATCCAGGGGTGGATAACATTCATGGCTCAATGGCGTGGCGCCGATAGACAGTTTTTATACCAAATTCCTCGTATATATGAATAATTTGGTTTGGATGGTTTGGACTGTGGTTCCATGATGGCCACCTCACATGGTTCCACAACTCCGGCTCATGGAGCAAGCATGGTGCATGCTGTGCCAGCCGTTGCGTCCCCGTATAGCTTGCCTGTCTGCTCTGGAGATTTCCAGCCACGAACTGCAAATCCATCTGGAATGCTGGCTCCTTGGGCTTTAGATGTGCAGACTGGTCCTGCTTTGACATTGGACCTGTGTGCTCGAATGCCATGCATTCCGCTAACACCGCACTCTGGGACTCGAATGAGAGTGTGAGAGAGGAGCCATTTCTGTCCTTTCACAAGTTTCAGACTTGCTGCAAGGGGTGCTGGCTTCCTCTGCTTTTGGTTAAATCTTGCCTCTTACAGTCCAAAGAGCCATACAAGACAGCATCATCTTGTCTTTGGACTGTGTTTGTGAAGTGTTACTAGGATGTCTTGACGAGGCGCTCGTTTGCTGTTGACAACTTGTCCCCGTCACACGAGCTCTCTAATAGGCTCATGCATGGGCCTATGGTAGGCCCTGATCTCTGGGGGGAAAGGATGCAAGCACCTCAACGAGACGGTTAACACTCAGAGGGCACTGTGTGAGAAGTTTGAAGTGCTACGGCACCTTCTCGAGTACTGCAGCCGAGAGGTGATCAAGTCAGAGGTTGGTGTGCTGCCAGTAGGGGAGGGCTTAGGTCTGGACGTGGGAATCATGCATGAGGAAGCAGTTGCTGAGAGGACCATGGCGCTACCAGGAACAGCTCTGGCATTAACACCGCTCTTGGACTGCTGGTTTCTTCCTCGGCCCCTAGATGCTGGACGTGTAGGAGGCCGATTGGCCAACCATGTCCAAGTCCCAAGAGTGGAAGGGGGTGACACACGACTATGTAGTCTTGCAATGGCTTTCAAGCCGGTATCATCCCGACTATATAGGTAACCAGCCACCACTGATGCTGCTGTCTCTGGTTCCTATCTGGGCTCAAATTCCATGAGATCCAGATCAGCTGTTGTGGACAGATGATGAAATACAAACCCTCATTTTAAAACAGGCACTTCAGCATGCCCAGAAAAAATCTGGGATTCTATTCAACCATGTTGCTGGTATCAGAGGCCGGTGGGTGGAGACCAATTCTCAATCTAAAGGCACTCAGCAAATTCATTCTCACACCAAATTTCAAAATGGAAACCGTAATGTCAGTGTGGGCACGATTGAGAAAGGGAATCTGGACAGCGTCCACAGACTTAAAGGATGCATATTTTCACAATAGCAAGGAGCTTTTGATGGTACCGGAGTGGTCCTGGCTATCACAACATAACATAAGAGTCCATGCGTACATAGACGAATGGATGCTAAAGATACCAAGAAAACAGTTTTTCAGCCAATCTTCATAAAGTTATCAAGATTTTTACAGACGTAGGATGGATACTAAATTACCAGAAATCCGACCTGGTTCCATCCCAGAAGTGTGTTTGCCTGGGCATATACTTCGATATAGAGATATTATATGTTTATCCATCTTAGGAATGAATGGATACACTCATTTCAGTAATTCAGTAAGTGTACAACAGTCGCTATGTCCTGGCACAGCCCTACTTGAGAATGCTGGGGCGGCCTTATGCAGGCTGGTTATCCAGTTATTTCTCATGGCACAGTGGGCTCAGAGCACAGGCTCACTGTACTCAAGGGTGTCTCTGTTGGAAACTCTTATTCACCACCTTCAATGGTTGATGGAAAAGGAAAACCTTATGGGAGTGATATTGTCCCCACAAGGCTAAAAACACATGTGTTCGGTCATGGTAGTAGACCTGTCATAAATTTGACCATTGTTCGAGAATTTGCTTAGCTAAATTTACTCAAGAACTACACCAAAAATATGAAATCGCTGAAAACGCAGCAAGATCAACATTGTGCTGTGCTGATGGATAATTTTCAGCCTGCAAAAAGTCATGCATACCCATCTACCTCGCCAGCTACTCAGTCTCCAGTGTGCTAACACAGGAGGCACCAAACAACATTTATTCATGCTAATACCTTAAACGAGGACGATGAAACTGGCAACTTGAGCCAATATGTGCAGGGCAAATATGATACACGCCAAACAGTGTGCATTAGCCAGGACATTGCTAAGGTCCAGAGTAGATCAATGCCAGACAGCCCGGCGCAAGCATATGCGCTAAGCATGGTGTGTGAGATGTGAGGGGTGTGTGGGGGTGTGGCGGATGTCACCATGAATATCCCTCTGCACTAATGGTCTAAGTACGATGGGCACCATTGACACTGGTGCTGGAGTGACAGTCATATTCCCTGATGTCTGTGACGCATGCCTGAACGAAATCAATCAGTTACACAACTTTTGCATGAAGCCGGTGGCCAAGAGATGCAGTCTCTGCTATGAAACTGATGCAAAATTGGTATTTAGGGCGAATATGGCATCTCCTTCGAAGCCATCATGAGTTTTAAAGATGGCTAGTTAGAATTGAACGGGCGTCACATTCCCGTAATGCAGTCATCCTTGTGCGCTCTTGTTAGTGCAAGACGCCACTGCAGAAGACACTGCATTAACACAGATTGATGGACAAACATACTCTGACAACATTGAGCAAGAAAATAACATAACGCTTGCACATCCAGAAGTAACAGCACCACCAACACCACTTGTCAGCATGGCTGATCTGCAAAACCAGGTCAACGCTGCTGACATGGGCTCAGGCATTGACTCATCTGACCATTCAGATTCTGGAATTGTCAATGTCGGACCTGGTGCTAAAGTGGCCATTGATCCACCGGTACTGCCCGTCGTGATCCTAGTCGGCACAGACCTGTCACAGCCTGCTATACTGACCAAGTAAGTCAGTCCAGCCCATGGGCTCGACTGCTACCAGGTTTCGCTTTGGCAGTGCAAGCGCAGACGTTATTCAAGGATACCATGTTTGACTGGAAGGCAACATGGGTGTAATAATTATTGAAAATGCGTAAAGGTTCATATCATTGTCATGCGTTTGGTGTTTCTTAAAACACATGCAGAGTATTGGGCCAGAGTTTAAGACACCAGTCGGCTCCCCACAGGGAGGTGGTCTATCTCACGTGCTTTTCACCTGTTACCTTACTGCTGCATTGAATTCTGTGCGGGAAAATTCTACAAGACCAATGAATGAATCCAAAACAGAGTTCGCTCAGATATACATTATCTATCTACAAAGCATGAAACTAAAGAAAATCACGATCCACTTCATGGCGGAGAACTATGGCTGAAAAGTAAAATCCTGGGATCACTGCTTTGTAGTACTGCTGGCGTTGCTGCATGCGGCGTCCTGGGGAAAATAGCTTTCCAGTCCTTCTGTAAGCTATGGATTCGTAGATCAAAGATCCCCTTGACACACGTTTATACAATGCAGCCTTGTATCCTTGATGCTGTATAACTGTAACGGCTGGGCAGCTCCAACGTCAGCTCTAGACAAACTTGATGCCTGCCAGCGCAAACACCTATGCACCATCACTGGACACTGATGGCCAGACAGCATAATTTCCAATGATGTGCTATACAAGATGTGTAATACATCGCCGCTGTCCGTAAGAGTCAGTCAGCAAAGATGGTCCATGTTTGGCCATGTGCGAAGAATGCCATGGGCACACCAGCACAGAGAGCCTTGGCTAATCAGCACAGTACAGTTTACAGAACTTTATGAAAAGAACATATTAAAAAACACACCCAAACAAACAATATAGCAAAATACAGACTTAATCTCAGACAATTCATAGATCACATACCATGTCTCAATGCAGTGAAAATAAAGACGTAAATATTTTCATGCTAGAAGGGTCAAGATTAAATCGGAACACCGAAAATAAAATATAAATGTATCTATATCTATATACAAATGTACAGATGCATGGGATGAATGTCAGCGTGTATATGGTCATTTAAGATGTTTGCTTAGAAGCTGCCCGAGGCGATGTAATATTTCTGAATTTTCACAATTAATTAACCAAAAGAATTTTTCGTCTTTTGTTAGATTTTTTAAGTGCTTGTTGGTTTTTTCAATTATACTAAAAAGTTAATTTCTATCATCATTGTATGCGTTACATTCTATAAGAAAATGAATTTCATCTTCAATTGAGCCACTATCACACGAGTCACAAACGCTATCTTCTCTATTTATCCTATAATATCTACCAGTTTCTATTTTGAGCCTGTACGCAGATATTCGCAACCTCGTAATGACCTTTCTATATTCAAGTTTCTCCATAGTTATTAGATAATTTTCTAATCCAAACCTAGTCTTTACTACTGCGTAAGTGGTCAGTTTACCATCAGAAAGTTTGTCCTTTAAAGCATGCCAGTTTTCAAGATAGACTTCTGTGCAAATGGATTTCACAGATTGTTTGAACTTTGAAAAGTTACATGATGATAAATCTAATGTTAGTTTTAATGTATCACATAATTGTTTTATGATGCTATACCAGCATGGGTTCTTTGATGTTGTATGGAGTTTTTGAAGATTCAAGTGCATTGTGCAATAATGAGTCTACAGACGCATCTTCTAATCCAAGCCAATAGAGTAACATTGATTTCACCACATCAAAGTGAAGGGGGAACCAACCTAGTTCAGACAGAATGGCATAATTACTACTCTTTCTATGCACGCTCAGAACAAATCTGGCAAATTTGTGCTGTATTCCTCCTGCCTCTAATCTTTCAAAGCATTTGTCTCAAGTAAATCTGTTTTTAAACTTAGGGCTATAAGGATTAAAAGCTCTCCATATTTCACTTCCGTACAACAGAATAGATTTTATCATATGGTTAAATAAAAGTAAACTAGTTTTGATCATTGGTTGCAGTGAAAGTATATCTTTACAAAGCTTAAAATATGCTTTTAGGCCTCTTTTGTAGAGGTCCTGTCTTGCTTGTGTGAATGTACCTGAAGCAGAAACTGAATCCCTAGGTATTTGTAATTTAGTGTGCATTCGACAGGCCGTCCTTGAAAACTAAAGCTTTTCTTCAATAGCCTACCAGCTTTATTGAATATCATAATTTCTGTTTTATCCACATTCACGTTCAAACACCAGTCTTTACAGTATTGTTCCACTTTATCTAATTTTGACTGTAATCCTTGTTGTGTGGAAGACAATAACACCACATCATCAGCATACAAAAAACAGTGTAACTCAATGTTGTTTAAAGTAACTGGATCTCTTGTTTGAAGCATGTATTCGGGAAGGGCATTTATGAATATTTTAAACAGATTAGGACTAAGGTAATCACCTTGCCTTACACCAAGTTTTAATTTAAAGAATTATGTGATACCGTGCTCACCTTTGATGCACGACTTGCTTGTAGAGTACATATTTTTTATAATGCTGTAGAATTTAGGTCCCATGCACAATTTCAGAAGTTTGTAATATAATCCAGAATGAATAACTGAATCGAAAGCTTTACGAAAATCAACAAAACAGACAAACAATTTACCGCCACTGCCATTACAGTATTTATCAGCCAGACACTTTAATATGAACATGTGGTCTGAAGTTCTAGCTTTCTTTGTGAAACTGATTTGACTCTTATCAATGATTGCATTATCTTCAAGAAACTTATTAAGTCTTTCATTTAAGACAGCATTAAATACTTTCCCTATAGCACTTGTAATAGTGATTCCCCTATAGTTAGTGGGATTACCAGGGTCGCCAGATTTGTGCAATGGTATGATATAACCTTCTAACCAGTTAACAGGGTAAATACCTGTGTGCATGCATTAAACAATTTTTTCAAACATTGACCCATCTCAGTTTGAGATGATTTTAACATTTCATTGCAAATCAAGTCAAGACCTGGCACTTTCTTGTTCTTTAGATGTGAGATTGCATTGTAAATTTCCTGTAGTGTAATAGCTCCATCAATTCAATTGGAGCAACTGACTTTTTCTAATTGGCAAACACATTCTTGCAAATCCTCATCTCTCTGTTTAAAGCATTCATCAATATTAGTCAAAGATTTAAAATGGTCTAACCAGGCATCGGTATTGATATTTGAAGTAGTTTTGGAGTATTTACTGTCTTTTAACTGGGCTAATAAATTCCAATATGACGTTGGGTTAGACGTGTGCAAATTCTCTATCTCGTTTAGAATTTTGGTCCTAAACTCCCAATGCTTCCGCTTTCTACATTTATTGTATTCACGTTGTAATTTATAGTATTTTCCTCGAATCTGAGGATCACTTGGATATTTGGAATAGACTCTTCCTAGGGATATTAATCTTTTTCTCATATGTCTCAGATCATTGTCAAATCACTGTTTACTTTTTCTTCTTTTTCTCAGTGTTTTCCTAGCATTCGTGACCTTGGACTTCCAAAAAAATAGCACTCAAATCAGTAGCAGCAGAGTTAGTTTCAGTAATATCTCTGTCTAAAAAGTGCTTAATTTTCATTTGAATGTCTGCTGATAAGATAGCTGACCGATAAAGATTTGCAGACCTCTCATCCCATGCAAATTTCGCTGGTACTTTTCTATAATTCTGCTCTTTGCTTTCTACCTTATAATTCGCTACAATACTCCAGGAGAGTTTGCAGTGGCAATCACTTAGCGTTGCTATGAATGGCGAGATGCTAAAATATAATATATCATTCAACAATGATTCTGACGCCAATACATAATCAACGACGCTGCTGCCATTTGGAGTAAAACATGTATACCTACCACTTGTATCACCTAGAAGTCTTCCATTAAGCATTCTCAACTGATTACCAATGCATACCTCTACAAGCTCGCGTCCTCTGTGATTAATAATAAAATCCTTACGTTTCCTTGTCGTAATAATCTTATCTATATTGTAATTACTATAAAGGGGGAGATGATCTGTTCCATCATGTTCAATAAGATCTATCAAGGACCGGTCCTGGCATTAAAGACTTCAGCAATCATAATATCACCTTGTGTCTTAAAATTTACAATATCATTTTCTAATAGTTGTAATATATCCACCATGAGACTTTGAGAATATGTTGATTGACCAGGTGGGTTATATACAAGACAGATATATACATCTTTGCTAAAGCTAAAGAATGACTTGTCAAGCTTTATCCATTGATAATCTTTATGAATATTGGTCAGAAATGTAATATACGGGTGGATTTCGTGTTTAACTAGTACAAGCAGACCCCCATAAAATCTGTTATTCTCTGAGACGGCTCTATTTATGGATACATGTTTATAACCCTCAACAATGTCATTTTCATTTGGTCCCATATGCGTTTCAGCCAGCAGTACAATATCATGCTTATTTATTTCAGATAGGAACAGATCATCATCCAGTTTGCTATTGCCTTTTGAACAAAAACCACCAACATTCCAGAAACATATTGTAGATATCGGATTGTCCGGTGGGGAGTCATGACCCTGCGGACATCTTATTTTTATGAAGTAAGACCTTGATGAAATTCATATTTGAAAATACCAGGCGAGCTAGTGGACGGAGTAGCACGCATCATACTGTAGTACGT
Source organism: Chaetoderma sp. LZ-2023a (assembly GCA_034401795.1). Classification (NCBI taxonomy): domain Eukaryota; kingdom Metazoa; phylum Mollusca; class Caudofoveata; order Chaetodermatida; family Chaetodermatidae; genus Chaetoderma; species Chaetoderma sp. LZ-2023a. Next base: position 275,817,286 of record CM067369.1, on the reverse strand, counting down.
AGAGGGGCTGCTGCACTGGTTGACATGGACCGGTGCTGCCGCAACAACAGTTTCTCACGAAACTAATGCGTACATGATAACCATAGTTAGTATGAGTTGGAATTATAGTAGGATAGAGTAGAGTAGGACCCACGGTTATGGTTTGATGATATCTGTCAATAGTTGAGGATGAAAGTTAGCGATGCGGGATCGGCACACACTTTCAGGATATTCAGCAGTCGTTTTGGCCAGTAGTTTGGAAAATAGTAACAGAGACAGTTAGACAAGACAGACAAAAAGGATAGTTAAAAGGTTGAGGGATAGGGTCAAAAGGTTGACTGACAAGGGAATCATCAACTCCCTATAGAAACTACAACAACACCAGCTGGCAATGAGATCATACAGCTCATGTGCTATTAACCATCGTATCCTACAGGCGTATTCGCAATAAGCAATAGGCAGGACATGGACAAGGTAGCATCCTGTAGGAGTGATTGACACTAACGAAGTTTGTGTATAAACTATGTGTCGATCAAAAACAGCGTATCCGGTTAGAGACGAATTTGTATATCAACTATACACCTGTGCAAAAGTTAAGCACCAGCAAAAACAATAGAACGTAGAAACATGATGGTACAACTAGGCTGCCATACTTTTTGTCCCCGCGTTAGCTGACATAATTCCAAGTACGAAATGCACATGCATGCATGACTTCACGCCGCTTGATGTCCGTGCATGGCGGGAAACAGCACACGTGTTCAGTTATGTAAAAGTCCAGTTTGAGGTGTAGAACATTACATACAGATTTAGGCGACAAGATTAGGAATTTTGTGTTCATGACCGTGGTTTATTTGTACAGAGAGAATTAGCTCTTGATTATGAACCGCTATGGCAAGACGAAGGTTAAGTGATCGTGTGAAATGGCAAATCATAGGCATGCATACCACTGGTATGTCATGCAGAGAGATTGGCAGACAGCTGAACATTAACCATACTGTAATCAGTCGTTTGATTGCAAAACATGGGCAAACTAACGAGGTGAAGGACAGGCCTAGATCTGGAAGACCGAAGAAGACTACTGCCCGTGATGATCGAGCCCTAGTACACCTTGTTAGGAGATCTCCATTCACCAACAGCAGAGTGCTCAGCCAGCAATGGGAAACGCGCAATAGAGTGTCAATGTCTACCGTCAAAAGGAGACTGTATGCTGCTGGCATGAAAGCTAGGAGACCTGTCAGACGTCCTCTCCTCATTGCACACCACATAGAGGAGCGTCTGAGGTGGTGCAACGAAGGAAGACACTGGAACATGAGATCCTGGAGACAGGTACACTGGTCCGATGAAAGTCGGTTCCTGCTTCATGCCACAGATGGTCGAACTCGTGTATGGAGGTCCAGACGCACGGCGTACGACCAACGTAACATCATGGAAGAAGTTCCATTTGGTGGAGGTTCCGTTATGATATGGGGGTGCATCTCATTTGATTGTAATCTGGATCTGTTGACTGTACCTGGAACACTAAATGGACAAAGATATCAAGATTCCATACTGGATAGAGTTGTGGTCCCTCATTTTGTAAATCATGCACCTGGAACCCACCCTATATTCATGGATGACAACGCCCGACCACATCGTGCTAGAGCTGTGCATGAATACCTCCGCCAGAATGCCATCGAAACCCTACCATGGCCAGCAAGGAGCCCTGACATGAACCCTATTGAGCATATCTGGGACATTCTGGGAAACATGGTGAGAAGGAGGGATCCTCCTGTGCAGAACCTACAGGAATTAACAGACGCACTCCATCTTGAATGGCAACGAATACCACAATGGCGTATCAGTCGGTTGGTGACCAGCATGAGACGTCGTGTCCAGGCCGTCATCCAGGCACAAGGTGGATATACCCGGTATTAATAATGACAGTCTCAAACTCGTGCACAGATGTTAAACTTCGTTTTCAGACACCATTAATGACAATCTAGCCACGTGTGTCAACTGTAGGGCAATAGTTGTCAGTTGTGTCAACGTAACCATATTCAGGCCTCGTTTTCAAGTTCAAACAAAAACATACAGTGTTTCCCCACCATCATAATCAGCATTCCTCTAGTTGCATTATTACTTCTTGCACTAAGATGGATGGGTACATAAATGTTTATGCTATTGCTTTCTTCATAGCACATGAATATACCCTCGCATGTGCGTAAAAATAGGGTGGTGCTTAACTTTTGCACAGGTGTATATATGTCAATCACCGAGTGACATGCTACAACAACGGATGAAGTAATGTTGTTAGTTAGCTGACAGGTCTCATCAAATCAGAACCAGCCCAAACCGCAAGTGCTAGGTAAAAGGCACCCTCCTGAGGAGGGAGGGTCGGCGATTTACTTGGTTAAAAGGACGTCATAATCTAAAGATAGCCTATGAGCGAATGATGGAGAGGTGAAACCATTACGTAAGTTTCTATTATTAAGGATTACCACACGAGGGTGGAATAGAAACGCAGGAGAGTATAAAAGGGCCACTTTGCCTTTTAGTAGGGGGATTTGGAGAGCGAGTTGAGTTCAGTTTGGGTCCGTATCCTTGGTTCGCATTGAAAAGTTAAATCTGAATAGATTGAGTAGGATTTAGAGTTAGGTTGATATGATATAGCAGACCTGTCGTGACAGGGAGTAATACCAGTCAATATTAAACAGGGAACGTACCGTTTAGATAAGTAGTTTAACGTTAGTCAAACTTATATAAAGTATTAATCTTTTCTTTGTGGCAGTAAAAGCCATCATTAATTTAGTGTACAGTTAGAATTATTATTAAAGTCATCACCTTGATAACCTCAAGGCAAGAGTTTTGTTGTACTATTTAATTCTGGACACTACGGAAGATCACCGTAGCTTACCTATAAGTTCTGAGAGTCAGTCAGATCAGGCCCGGATATCCAATACAAATATCGTTCAGTACATCTATTTACGAGGCGAGCTGATATCCATCTTTTGCGTTCTCGGTAAAGTTAGTTGTCGCAGCAACTATACATACAAGCTTTACCCAAAACGGAAAAGACTTCGTAACCGATTATACCAGATAATCACTCATAAGTAGTATCGAATCTTGAAGATAGACACCAAAAATCTTCAGTGGCGAGCCTGCCAGGATCCGGAATTAAAATTAACAGTGAGTACATAAGAATATATGGCCCAAGAACAAGCGAGACGACCAACGACCATAGTAGTTAAAGACGTAGCTGACAGGGTGGCAGATTTCTTGGAAGCGGCCCAGCGGTCAGAAGGCTGTCAGGTGACACAGCATCGGGAGTACGGCCATAATTCAATTTGCAAAATAACCACTGCTATAAGTTGCCCCGAGCATCCGAGAGCGGCGAGGGTGGTCATTAGCATCCATTATAACTAACAACGAAGATGGCAAGAGGAGGGCGAACACCCGACCCAACGCTACCGCCGCTAGATAGACACCCACCCATGGAACTTAGGCCCGAAACTTTAGCCACCGTACAGGCGATGGGAACGGCCATGGCGGGGGAAATTGTAGTGAGCAGTGATCGCCGGGAGACTGCCCGTGTATACCGCCGGGAGATACGAGATACGATAGACAGGATACAGCCGTGTGATGGGGTCGGCCTGAGGAGGTGCGAGTATTCTTGGAAGAAACCAAGAGGGCGTGCGTGGCGAATGAAGGAAGATTAGAGGGGATCCCAGCATATGTGATAACCCGAGCAGCTAGAGGGCCGTTGTCAAGGGCGATCGACAACTTCATGGTCGGCAAAGTGCGAGAAGAGGTGACGTACGCGGAGTTCAACGATTATATCACTATAAACTTTGTCTCCACCAATGAAGCTGAGTGGATCAAATATGATCTTGAGAGGGTACAGCAGCGAAGAAACGAGACGGTGATTGCATTTAACCGACGGTATAGGGAGGCTAGCAGTAGAGCGTACCCTAATGAGAATCAAGACAATCGCCGGACCATTCTCGGCATTTATTTGCGGGCTCTGGGAGACCAAGGGTTAAGTAAGCGAATTGTGCGTAAGAAAGCCACAACCCTAACCCGGGTCATAGAAATAGCCGAGGAAGAGGAAACCTGTAATGATCCATTGCGGGCTATGCAGATCGATGGAAGACAGGAAGAAAGGATGGAGGTGAACGTGATAGACGAAGAGGAAGAAAGAGAGATATGGAGCGTAGTGAGAAAGTTGAAGCAACAAATCACGGCACAGTAAAAAATGATCGAGCAGTTGTGTGGGCTGGTCAAGGATCTCCAGATGAGGGGAACCGCCCCAAAGGTCGTCCTTCAGCCGACACCGGAGGCGAGAAGGGTGACTAAACAGCCACCCAGAGGACCTAGATCAGTTGCGCGAACGGCTTCTCCGCGTGACCTGACACATATCACATGCTATAATTGTGACCAAACAGGACATTATAAAAGCAATTGTCCACGACCACTCCGACCGGTACGTAACCCAACACGAAAAATTATGGTGCGGCCACGATCACCAAGACTACCGACGACTTGTTTTAGGTGTGGCCGGGAAGGTCATATGGCACGAGATTGCGGAAATAAAACGTACAACATGTTCGGCAATCTCAGCGACACGCCTACAGTAGTGAGATGTTATGGGTGTGGGCAGGATGGACACTTTGTGAAGGATTGTCCACACGGGGCACAAGATCAGCGTATACGACCACCAGTGGTACGAACAATCCGACAACCGGAGCGTCAGATAGTGCGCCGGGCGGCAAAACGTGCTGCTAGTGATGATATGGACATCGACGAAATAACTGATAATCGACGGGGGGAGCAACGCATTACCCCTCGGGAGTGTTCGCGAAATATGCGCAAGGTGCTAGGTAACCGAATGCGAGACGGTAACGAGTACGAGGATCGGGATGGTTTCGTGCTGACCAACGCGAACACGGATGCATATGGCCGGTATGGTGGAGAAAATGCATCGACCCGTCGAGACAGTTATGCTGAGGCCGTCAGCGGGCGAAGGAGCCCGTTAAACTAAGACGGAGAAAACCGTTGGTGACAGCACCGACCGAGCGGTTTTTAATCCGTCTACAAGTGGATTCTAACGGTCCAACGGATCAGGGTGAGTACCTGCATGCATTAGTAGATACTGGTGCTAGCACATCCTTGGTTCGTAAGGATATATGGCGTAGCATGTTAAATGCTAGGCCATTGAAAAGAGCAAAGACGCTCTTAGTGGTAAATGGTTCTCCCATAGAATTGTTGGGAGAGACCCAAGTAAAATTCAAGAATGCACGGCCTATTCCTAGCATGGTAGTAGCCCGAATGAGACATGAATGTTTGCTTGGAGCGGATGCTTTGCACTTGGGAAATGCAAAGATCGATTATCAGGCCAAAGTAGTAGTATGGTTTGGCCGGGTATATCCATTTAGGTATCCTTATAGAGAACAGACGAATTATGTCTATGAGAGTTGTAAGGAAACGACCGGATATAAAAATATCGACAGAGTCTTGGGGGACTTTGCGGATATCTTTGATACGGCTCGTCCAAAAACGCTTGGATTGGTCCCCAAAGTGAAGTGTACGGTATGGTAGATGACAATAATGCGACCCCTAGTAGAATGGCTCGTCGGAAGCGACCAGCTTCTGATGAGGAGCCAAGGGTGCGCAAGGTGGGTAAGGTGGTTGATAATAACATCAGTCAACCTGGTAGGAGTGAGAATCGAAACCGTGAGTCACCAACCGAAACTCACGTGACTCCTCCTGGGGGGATGATGGACACATGGGAGGAGGTACCCGAGAGTGTGCCGGAGCCAATGGAAACGCTGCCAGCACATCCATAATTTCTGCGCAAGCGCAGTCATGTACCTGATGTCGAAACTAACACCAAGCGACTCAGGATAGGTGCTTTTGGGCGTGCTCTATACGATGACTTCATCGATCGTGTCGATGCAGTTATACTGTGACATAGCCGCAGATAATTATCATTCTAAGGTATACTCTGTGCCAATAAGCCTCCTAATGGTGTCGCATAGCATATTCAGTCGAAATTTACATTGTAGTATCAGATAGATTCCTATATGCCGGTCGGGGCTTGTAGTAATAGCATAATTGCTATAAGTCGTGACGGAGTATATTCGATTTGTCAGTGAGTAACCATGTCAGTGTCAGCCTTGTCCGCCGAAGCCGCTCTGGCTGCTCGCGCTATAGTGACCAATATTGCTAGTCTATGTAACTCTGATGGGGATAAGATGCGTACGTTACTTATGCGGAGCATGCGGTTTGCTCATAGAGATAACAAAATTAATGCCGGGAGAGTTGTGCTTATGGCCGAAATCAGCAAGTGTTTGTTATCTGGATATGGAATAGACATGGTGCATTGGGTTCGAGTGTTGTTGTTGCGAAGCTTTATTAATCGCTGCATTTCCCATGAGGACCGGTTGGTATTAGACCACGTCAGGATGTCGTGGTGGTAAGCCTAGGGTGTGTCAGGGTCAGCTAAGGGTCGACAAGACCCACGTACCCTGCATAGTAAGCATACTAACAAATACTACGGATAGAAATTGCAATATTCAACTATCGGAGTCCAACATAACAGCAAGTAAATTATTTGCCAATAGGAAAATAGGTGTGATTTTGCAAACGTTCGGTGAGACTATGGAAATTCATTGTGACGGACAACTGACCGACTGATGTGATGTAAGTAGTGGTGTGTATGCGTTGATGTCGGGAGAGTGTGGTCATAGCGGAAAGGGTTGGCAATTCGAGCCTGTGGCATCTTACAGTCGGACGTACACTCGAGTTGGCCTGGCCATTAAAATGCCCCACTTGGATGTGACCGGCGTTCTAAATAAATCCATGATAGTAAATCATTTGAAAGTGCAACCCTGGGATCATTTACAGAAATCTAAGTATGTGCCGCTAGCACCATTGTCCGCACTCGACCCAGTGATGGTCGAGGGCATGGGGGTACTATCTTTTGTGTCTTATTCGACGGGCTCCTTCGTGAGTGTGCTCGTTGTGCTAATTGTGCTATACAAATGTGGAATAATTTTGCGAATGTGGAAATGGCTAAAATGCAAGCCACATGCGGCCCATAGTAGTGATAAATGCAAGCCACGTGCGGCCCATAGTAGTGACAAACGCACTGCCATTCATATTAGTGCACCGGCAATTCAGGCCCAGCAGCCCCGGAAAACTGCAGTGATACCGGAGCCGCTGAGGTTGGCAACCGGGTCGTCACCTAACGCTACTGCGAGGACTGAGATCGACCCGACGGCTGCCGACTGGGTTGAAGTAGAACTTTATGATGACGTGGTGGATCCTGAAGAGGGTGTGGCTCGATTGGAGATATCCATGTGACGTTGTGGGACTAACTTCATTTGCTGTGTGTGGACCATTGAATGGTGATGCACTATATATATCCGTAACAATTTGATGAACTATATAGGTTATTGAACTATGAACTATATAGAATTTTTCGAACTAGGAACTATATATGAACTTTATTTGATAAGTAAGACTTATGATATGACCTGTAATGAATTTGCTCTGTAGGATTAGGATTACTGTTATTTAATGACCTGTAATGAATTTGCTCTGTAGGATTAAGCTTCTTGTTATTTAGTTAATACACCTTGAGTGTCAAGGTTGTTAATGATGGTATTAATGTGTTTCCGGGGACGATATACCGTTATCCGGACATGTATGTATGTATAGTCGTGACAGGGATGGGTGGTCGTGCATGATACTCCATTCCCGGTGTAGAATCTATTTCGTAAATTACAATGCTTTATGTATAGGCGATAGTAATCGTGTGACTGATGAGTGTTGGTGTTGAGTGTTAGCCATTCGGAGAGCGCTGGTATAGTGTGGTTTTGTTGTTGATGTAATACAACGAGTTAAGTGACGCTCTCTTAAGGCCTTAAGAGGTGGTCATTTAACTTCGGTTGAGGGGCATGTGTAGATATCGGATTGTCCGGTGGGGAGTCATGACCCTGCGGACATCTTATATTTATGAAGTAAGACCTTGATGAAATTCATATTTGAAAATACCAGGTGAGCTAGTGGACGGAGTAGCACGCATCATACTGTAGTACGTAGAGGGGCTGCTGCACTGGTTGACATGGACCGGTGCTGCCGCAACAACAGTTTCTCACGAAACTAATGCATACATGATAACCGTAGTTAGTATGAGTTGGAATTATAGTAGGATAGAGTAGAGTAGGACCCGCGGTTATGGTTTGATGATATCTGTCAATAGTTGAGGATGAAAGTTAGTGATGCCGGATCGGCACACACTTTCAGGATATTCAGCAGTCGTTTTGGCCAGTAGTTTGGAAAATAGTAACAGAGACAGTTAGACGAGACAGACAAAAAGGATGGTTAAAAGGTTGAGGGATAGGGTCAAAAGGTTGACTGACAAGGGAATCATCAACTCCCTTTATAAACTACAACAACACCAGCTGGCAATGAGATCATACAGCTCATGTGCTATTAACCATCGTATCCTACAGGCTTATTCGCAATAAGCAATAGGCAGGACATGGACAAGGTAGCATCCTGTAGGAGTGATTGACACTAACGAAGTTTGTGTATAAACTATGTGTCGATCAAAAACAGCGTATCCGGTTAGAGACGAATTTGTATATCAACTATATGTCAATCACCGAGTGACATGCTACAACAACGGATGAAGTAATGTTGTTAGTTAGCTGACAGGTCTCATCAAATCAGAACCAGCCCAAACCGCAAGTGCTAGGTAAAAGGCACCCTCCTGAGGAGGGAGGGTCGGCGATTTACTTGGTTAAAAGGACGTCATAATCTAAAGATAGCCTATGAGCGAATGATGGAGAGGTGAAACCATTACGTAAGTTTCTATTATTAAGGATTACCACACGAGGGTGGAATAGAAACGCAGGAGAGTATAAAAGGGCCACTTTGCCTTTTAGTAGGGGGATTTGGCGAGCGAGTTGAGTTCAGTTTGGGTCCGTATCCTTGGTTCGCATTGAAAAGTTAAATCTGAATAGATTGAGTAGGATTTAGAGTTAGGTTGATATGATATAGCAGACCTGTCGTGACAGGGAGTAATACCAGTCAATATTAAACAGGGAACATACCGTTTAGATAAGTAGTTTAACGTTAGTCAAACTTATATAAAGTATTAATCTTTTCTTTGTGGCAGTAAAAGCCATCATTAATTTAGTGTACAGTTAGAATTATTATTAAAGTCATCACCTTGATAACCTCAAGGCAAGAGTTTTGTTGTACTATTTAATTCTGGACACTACGGAAGATCACCGTAGCTTACCTATAAGTTCTGAGATTCAGTCAGATCAGGCCCGGATATCCAATACAATTATCGTTCAGTACATCTATTTACGAGGCGAGCTGATATCCATCTTTTGCATTCTCGGTAAAGTTAGTTGTCGCAGCAACTATACATACAAGCTTTACCCAAAACGGAAAAGACTTCGTAACCGATTATACCAGATAATCACTCATAAGTAGTATCGAATCTTGAAGATAGACACCAAAAATCTTCAATATGTCTATGGCAGTATATGACTTGATTTTCTTAGTATTACTCATAATTTTACATAGTTGCAGTAACGTTTATCATGAAAACTCAGCTTGGAACCCACTGTATACCCTCCCAATCAGCTAGAGCTAGCCAAGAGGGGACGCATTTAAGTTAAGCTATCCCAAGATAAGATCAATGAAAATCTTGAACACTGCAGAAAGCCTGATTACTTTAGACTACAATGAAGGTAACTGGAATTATTAACAGTAGGCAATTGTCTATAATAAAAAAGACCCCGCAACAGACTATGCTGTGATACTAGATCAAAGAATGGAAAGTGTCAATAATTATAATAATTTCTATGGTCTCGGCGGTTGTTAAAATCGTGAGACTGAAATCTTCCATGTTGTTGCTGCCCACATGGTATAAAATGATTTGGCAAAAGGTTTTTGTTTGGAAGAAAATTGTTGCTCGGTGCAAAGTTGTTATTTCTGCCTGGTCCTGGTAACCGACTGGCCTGTCGAGTTTGCTCTCTCACAGGCAACGAGATATCTAGTACAGCATGTATTGCCCGTTTAATGTTTGCTGTTAGTTTTGATGTACCTCTATCTGAAAGATGATATAAATCAGTCTCGTCTAGGAACACATGGTTAGGTGAACCGACAATGTTCATATTACTATTGTCACTGATGCGAACACAGGCATTGTTTATATATTATTTCCTATTGAGGGCGTTTAGTATTTGTACGTTAGCATTATGAACAGCACTGTCATCCCTGGGTGTAGCCAATGACAGAATAACTTTTCCCTCTGGCCACTTGCTTTCAATGTTATGAATGACCTCCTTGACTAAGGTCAAACACTCATCCGGATGGTGATCGCGTATCTCGTTAGTTAAAGAGTGTAATACTACAACCTCAGGTGCCGAATCTGTAAATGTCACTATTGCCTTCTTTATTTCTTCAAGCGTGTACGAAAGAACTTTCCTCACATTTACTAACTCTGAAATTTTATCCTCTCTGATCTTCCGAATGTTTGACGTACCAATGACCATTACTTTCGTCCTAGAATCGATCTCCTTTGGACCAGCATCGATACTACTACTATCTGTACGAATGGTGCTAGGTTTCAAACTATCAGTGAAATCCGAGGTACGTGAAGCATGCATCTTCAGAGAAAGAATTTCAGTATGACATTTTTCAACTTGGTCCCTAGCTGCTCTACATGTTGTTTCCAGCTCGGCAATTTGACTATTTTTACTGTCCAATCTATCAATCAGTCTCTCAATTTCTTTCTGGTTGCCACTTAATGTGGCGTCAAATTTCTTACACAGTTGCTTCTCCTGTTGTATCAATGTAATTAGGTTCCCCTTCTCTGTACTAGCTTTATGGCGCTCTAATTGAAGATCAAACTGTAATTTCTCCTTTACTGACTTTAATGTCATTATCTGAGTTTGTAACCTATGGATCTCTGTACAATTTGCATTTGTTGTAATCACCTTTTCAAGTCGTTGGACTGGTTGTTTACTAAACTTTTCAAGGATTTGTTTCAAAATGTTGTTTTGTGACTCACCTAATAATTGTATGGCTTTAACAAAAGAGTTTTCTACTCTGTCTATTTGGCTGTCAATTGAAGTAGACAACATAATTTCAGAATTAGATGCAGCAATAGGAGTCTCTATTGACTTTCTGGTAGTTTGTGTTTGTGTTGGCTGATCAATTTTTGACTGACAAGTATCTGCAGCTGGCCTGTTAGAAATCACTACAGATTCTGGCTCGATATAAGAATGCTGGCCGTCGTCACCATTCTGCACTACATACTGACCAAGGTTTGACGGACAAGAATCTGTAGGTGATTGGTTAGTAATATATACATGCTCTGCTTAGATTTGAGAATGTTCATCGTTATCTTGAACTACCTTCACGTATGTCTCACAACATTGTAGTACACGACTACGAATCCTCATTAACATAGGGAAATGCTCAGAGATGAACCAGTCTTTCTCATTGCCCTGTACCTGTATTGTTCCCGTTGTTATTAAAACGCCAGCTTATATAATAGTGGACTGTCAGTGTCACATTCGTCAGCAGATTTTAGCTCAATTATGATGGAGTTACCAGTGTTTGAATTGTCAGACCATCTTAACGGATCATCAAACCAGTTCACCTTGATGTTGTCACATTCACCCAGGTGATCGTAATAAAATAGATCAAGTGTTTTAATCCATGAATGAATCCTATCCGAAGTGGTGTGGAAAGCAACCATATGAGCATCAGCATTATACAGTGTGGTGTCCAGTTTCTCGAAAAGACACCTCTTTGCCTTACCAGTCCGTTTATTTAGCTTTATTGGTGCACAGTCTAATGGATAATCTGCATAGACCTTATCCATCGAAAAGCTTTCTGTATCAATGTTGTCTTGAAACATTTTAAAATTATTTGACGCTCTACAGTATCAATTGACACGTTATCGTTGACTGTTCAGATTATGGTGTATGTTCTGTATATGGTATACTAATCTTACTTGTTCAGTCTTGATCAGTCAAAATAATTATGTCACTTTTTTCTACGCGTATATACTCAATTAAATCATAATCAGTGACTTTGCACCAGGCAGAACCACAATTTTAAAACGTGGACGCCGCCATTACCGTATTTGACCAATATCCAAATACTAATAGTAAAAGGTAAAGGTACTAATAGCAGCCCTCTTAGGTGAGGTTTCCACGCTACGCCAGCAATGCTAACGGAGTGCATTATTGCCTACGTGCGCCTTGTGTTTTATTGTAAGCCACAAGGCTAGTTTCAGTACTGACCACCTCAAAATTGCACAGAGTAGTTACAAAGCGCCACTGCGCCATCTCTCCCACGTTGTGCCTTCCCCACAATGCAAGGAGCACAAACCCTTAATTTTACCACACACATTCCATGTGCCTCTTATGCGGCGTGCAGTCAGAAATTCTCAAAAGAGACAGCAAAGTCCACACCATCGTTGGGACTCTTTAAATAATTGTCTAGTGCTGCTATTAGGCAACCGACCTTTAGTTCTTTAGTTGTGTGTTTAGTTGTTTGAGATTGTACAAGTCACTTAGACAGTTTTAAAATATATTATTTCAAGCTCAGTCTTGCGGTGCAAGAACAACTCCCGCTAGGACGTAGAAACTTTCATTCAAAGCTCGCTCATTATGCATACAAGCGTCAGCAAGACGCCTTGTAGGACATAGTCAAAATTGACACTAATCGTCCAAACAGTTCTAAAAATTACGCTTGGCACGTAGAAGTTTTAGCAGCAATTTACTGATAGAAATTCTACGTCTTTCTGGTCAATCATTTAGGCCTGTGAGATGTACATGACTATACAATCAACGCCAACAATCAGTGCTAAACAGATTGATAGTACTTCCAAATTGTTATCACACTCACCAACATCACATCCATTCATACAAGTGCCAAAGCTACACAAAGCACTGCACACATTTGTTGCACACACATCCCGTCAGCACACACTACATCTGGATGCAAAGATGGCACGTAATAAGCCTATGACGGCCGTTAGTTGTAGTGTTTCAACAGCCACTGAGACTGCCTGCTCCACCATCCAACGCACTCACGCCACTAACAGAATTGACAGTTGGGGACCAATCTAAAAATAGTGGCGTGGCTTCTACGAGAATACACTTCTAATGTATTGACCGGCCATCTTATTACGTCATCACAATGACTAGACTGTTACACAGACTCTACTTCAGTGACCAGACATATCGGAACCCAGTCCATCTCCGTAGCGGACTGTAAAGAGAACACAATGGATCGTGTTGATTTTGGTATCATCTTAACCTCTGTATCACTAGCTTAAAACAGACATTAAAATGGACTTGATCCACCCAGTGATCCGTGTTGTATCAACATCCACGCAACGTCAGCAAATTCTTGACTTCATTTTGTGTGCGACAGATTTGAATTTTACGACGAATTCAGAGGGACTATTTTTCTGTTAACACTTGTCGTACAGACTACTATAGGCTTTATATCATCTCGTTTTACGTGAATTAATATTGTCAGGTATGAAGAGAGTAGCGCTCGTATACTTTTAAGTTTCAATTCTCTCTACAACCATATTCTGGTGGAAATCACTACGCCAATGGCTACTCAATACATACGAGATACTTTTCGCGATCTCGAATCGAAGGAGATCTCACGAGATGCGAATGAGTTGGGGACCTGAGTGGCACTGTAGAGCGCACCATGCAGTTCAACAGCACATTAACTCACATACCCCCACGTATAGGAGAAAGCACTGATGACACAGACAACGAAACCGACACAAACTATGAGTTCCATGTGCTGCGACCAGGCATTTCATTTGCTAATTTACAAAATTCACGAAGGTGTCATATACACGCCAGCGAATGCATCCTTGTGGGCTTAGGCCGAGATAATGCAGGTTAAGAACCTGAAGAAACCTGTACAGCGTCTTCATACTCTTGTACAGGTTCTTTTAGCCTTCCGACACCCCAAACAACAAGTATGGGCGTGCGCACAACAAACAGAAGCACAAATCTAAGAAGTTCAGAGGCCAGACTAGGGAATGTAACAATCAGATATGGTCGTGACGCATCTCGTGTGGTGGCCAACGAGGACGGTCTTATGCAAACGCTGCAGAGGCAGGTCGAGGAACAAGCTGAGGAGATGCAGCACGTTGGGAAGCTGATGGCACAGTTACAGGTACACAACGCCACCCTCGGCGAGTGTCTGCTCGAGGCAGAGGCGAATGCTGACCCGCTGCCTGGCTCCTCAGGAATCCAGCTGCAGTCCTTTTCACACTTAGCTACAACTCGTGCTGATGTGGGATGGCTAGGTACTCAGAGATCCCTTACCGCCACCAGGCTTTATAGACTTGCCAGCCAGTGCAAGGCAAACCAACTTAGACACTAAAGGAAAGGGCCAGGGACCTAACATATGCTCTTGAATGATAGCTTTATATAATAATCCACCTATAGCCACAAGTAAAAAGCATAAATAAATCAGATTAATTGGAAAAAAGCAGCTAAATACCATTTATGTCACTCTGTCGGGAACCAGTTACTGACGCAGCTGGTCCTATGCACTCTGGTGCATGCCCAGGGAATAATAATACCTGCTATATAATCTCAGTTATATTCACGTTAAAGGAACGGAGAAGGGAAATAACAAATGATGTTTATTGGTTATCTTATACAAAACTGAATAAACTACCATCGGTAAAAAATGGAAATGAATTGGGATTATTTGCGAAAAATCATTTACTAAATCTAGGAATGCTTAACTGAGAGCCAATTAGTGACCAAGCTGGTGCTTCTCACTCCGCCGTATGTCAACTGTGTGTACAGGTATACCGCATAAGCCTACCTTGATATAACGAAAGCACACCTGAATATAGTTTTGTAAGCAGTATGAATAGTATTCTCTCTAAGCGCCGATGTAGAGCGATTAACTCACTACTGCTAATTCACTATTGATCCTTTTGAAAACGTTATATTTCACTTCTTCTGGTGGAAGCAACGAGTTTCAGTCAAAATGATTTCAAAATACACTGCTGGTTTCCAAGGTTGCAATATGATGCCTGCTGCATATTTTAACATTGGTGTGACTGAATGTAGACCCTGTCTCTGGAAACAACGGCTTTCAGTCAGATTGTTTTAAAACTAGACAGTATTTTACCTGTAGGACGTAGATGCTAATCAGCCTAGCGTGAATATAACTGAGCTTATATGACCGGCCATAGCGGTTATTATTTACTCGCTCAGTGTACAGCAGAGCGCATGGGTCCAACTTCATCACTAATTTGTTCCAGCCAGAATGTCATAAATGGCGTTTAGATACTTTTTTCTAAAGATTCTGATTTATTTCTGTTTTTCACTGGTGGGTATAGGTGACTTTCAAATATAATGTTTTGAAAAGGAGCAATAGTGAATTAGCAGCAGCGAGTTAATCGCTCTACGTTGGCGCCTATGAAGAATACCATTCATACCGTTTACAAAACTATAGTCAGGAGTGCTTTCGTTATATTCGAGTACGCAATATACCTGTGCACGCAGTTGACACATGGCAGCGATGTCACTAATTAGTTCCAAGTTAAGCGCTCCTAGATTTAGTAAATGCCTTTCTCAAATAATCCCGATTCATTTCTATTTTTTTTACCAGTGGTAGTTTATTTAATATTGTATGAAATTACCAATAAATATCATTTGTTATTTCCCTTTTCCCTTCCTTTAAGAAACTACGACTCATATTTAGCAGAGCAACTACATCTGGTAGAAAATCAGAGATAAACTAGCGGATAAACCAGAGAATAAGGTCACAGAGAAGATACACCCAAAGAGCTGTCTTGCAAGATTTGCAATCTCACCAGCAAAGCGTTAGTGGGCAGATCTAGACAGGCTACAACAAGTACCAACTAACATAGAAGTACATCCCACTGCGCAATGTACAGAGGGTCTTGGGCTAGCAGATACTTTGTATGCCATGGCTGATGTACTAAGTCAAGAAAGGGATGACCCGCCAAGATATCCAGTGCCAACTCCAGTACACTGGCTGCTGATGGCCCGCATGCCTCCCTTCTGGCACCAGACAAACACGTTATGTAAGCAAATCTATGTGTCCACCTAACTTTGATGGTAAAGTTATCTGGTCTGACTACCTTGGTCAATTTGAAGTGATAGCTGACTTGAACAACGGGGATGATGAAGAAAAGGTGCACACTTAGCTGCCAATCTTATGGTCAAGGTGATAAGAGTGCTTACTAACAACATACCTTCATTCTAGTGAACAGCCTATCAGCACTTGAAGGAAGCCATGCAATTACACTTTGGTGACCCCCGACTAGGCAGAGACCAATAGAATCCAGCTACCTTCCTTGCACCGTAGAAACAAACAGACTTGACAAGAGAAATGCGTAGGTTAGTAATGCGTGCGTATTCTGTGCTTGGCGCATCTGCAGAATCCATTCATGTAGATCATGTGTTCATTGAGTCTATCAAATATACCGGAGGTGAAAGGCAGATTATACCAAGTACCCTCGATTCTGCTGTGAACGCAGCGATTAGGATTGAAGGGTACCTTTCTCGTGAACACATAACGCACAGAGACCAACATCGTTCTGTGTATGAAATCACTGGCGCACCAGTAACTACGATGCTTGAAAAGTTAGTAAGTTTGCTGAGGAATAAACTCTTAAAAAACAGAGTGCCAGCACACTGAATGCGCAAAGCACACGTGATGCTGCAAATAGTGCACAAAAAGTCAAAGTCCAATTCTCCTTTGCAAACAGGAACTCGTCCAAAAGCAGAGTACACTGCCAAAAAGGTGACTGCCGTAATGCTAACCTGGAAATTCAGATAGCCATTCTACCTCAACTACTCGAGACCAACAGTCAAAGACAGCAACAGTTGTCCTCCCTACCACAACAAGTTTTTACAATGGTGCAATCTAAGGCGCTCTCTACGCCAGGTGATACCCATCAACAGCAGCATTCTGACAAGTCCGCCGCACATGCCCCACTTAGAGATTATTATAACCCCGCTTAGGCACCTCACGGGCCATGCTGTCACTGTCACGATCTTGGATACTAGCAGAGATTCTTCCCACTGCTAAGCACCCAGGGAGTAGAAGATAGTCAGCAGGGACCAGAGCCAAGACAGTTAAACTAATTAGGTGTGTGCACTATGAGCGGCCCAGAACCCACCATCATCATTTTAGCTCACAAGGCTTTATGCCAACCAAGGTGAATGCTCAATGTTCACCTATCACCATGCAAAATCATTGTTGGTGTAAGACTAATGAAACGTTCGTGAAACCATGAAAATCGTATTATCAATTTGGTCATCCTGCATTCAGCCTTGTCAGATTTCAGCAAGAAATAAAACAAGAAATGTTAGAGTTAGAAAAGCAGCAGAATAAGTGTCTTTTGCTCTGTTAGAAGATGTTGAAACTGCGAAGAAAGTGGCAGAAACCAATGCCCTGCCTGCTGCCATATCTTCTATGTGCCAGCAAGCCGTACCTTATGTACATGCAGGTTCTCAAGATCTGAAAACTGAAGTACATGAAATGACTAGACACATCAACAGTAATAGTAACGCATGCCCAATCGCTCGTATTACTCAGGACGTCTCTAGCATCCAGTACACGTCAATGTCAAAGACATAAGCCCTGGCACCAAGTCAGGAGGGCGATGCTACCATACAAATTCCTCCCTGCATGGTACGCCCTGATCGCACATATGCCCAATCACCAATGGCCAGAGTTTTCATGACTTTGACGATATAATGCATGAAGCCAGTGGCCAAGAAATGCAGTGTCTTGGCTTTTCGCGCATGTAAATTGATATTGAGCCCTGGCGCCAAGGGCCATGCCATGCAAATCCCTCTCTGCATAGTGCGCCCTGATCGGTACACACATATACCCAATCACCAATGGTCAGAGTTTTCATGCCATTGACGTTATATCGCATGAAGCCAGTGGCCAAGAAATGCAATGTCGTGGCTTTGCGCCCATGTAAATTGATATTGAGGCATGGCGGTTAAACACTGGATGCTGGCAGCTATGCTCTGTAAGGAAATTGATGCCAATCAGCGTGATTGGGGCCATGCGCCTACCTAACGTCATGATGGCCTACCATACATCAGTACATTGTAGCACAGGTTTTATTCCTGCCTATGCCATGTTCGGTAGAGAGTTATCACTGGCAGTTATACAGTCCATCACTATACATAGAGCTTCTGCGTGGTTTCTGATGGCAAGGGATTCAATTTTCAAAATAAGAGAGATGAATGGGTGTTACATTCTCTAGGAAGGTTTGGTGGAAGATGCTGTAGTCATAAACAGCAACATCGTCCACAAAAATTGTTGAATATTATACGCCGGTTTCTCTGCATTAGACATAATAGAAGATGGAATATTGCAATTAGAGTGGTAGGCCTAGGTGTTAACAAATTTAGGAGAGCTATGCCACCCTGAAAAGCACGAAATGAGCCAAAATAGATGGTCCCTATCAGACCTCGATTAGCTTTGAACGTTCATCTGATATTCCTTTTGTCAGTGGACATATCAGATGTCGACACGCTACTGCAAAGTATTTATCTACAGTCATACCCACCAACAGCTTCCTCACTCTAAAAATGCTGTGTCATTGTTGAGCATCCCCCAACCCCATAACACACCACACCTCGCATCTTGCAAAAAGCAACAAAGTTTGAACACCAAGCAAACCTTCATGCCAAAAATGTGTAGCATCTCTCCAATTCAGTATCCGTCAACATGACAAGTGGCACTATTGCAAACGTGGCTTTAGCCGGGCATCCGACATGCGTAGACATGTTCAGCGCCTCCATCCTGCTCAATGGGAGTGCCCCTTGTGCCAGCTGCGTCATCAACAGTTTGACTTGGCCGAACACTATATTAGAAGCTCTCACAAAGCTCACACAAATTCCATGTGCATCTTATGCTACACGCCGCAAGACTCTGTTGTCTCTGCTGAGAATTTCTGACGGTTTGTCAGAGTCTTGCGGCGCATAGCATAAGATGCACATGGAATTTGTGTGGTAAAATTAATGGTTTGCTCCATGCGTTGTTGGGAAGGTTGGGACGGCACAATGCAGGAGAGATGGCACAATGACATGTTGCAACTTCTACTCTGTGGAATTCTGAGGTGGTCAGGACTTGCCTTATGAGAAAACCGGTCTTTGCGACTCTGTTTAATAATTGCCTAGTACTGATAAATATAACCATCCTTTAAGTTCTTTATTGTATGCTTAGTTGCTTGAGATTGTACAAGCCACTTAGACAATTTCAAACTATATTATTTCAAGCTCAGCCTTGCAGTGCAAGAACAATGCCCGCTGTCATGGCCAGTCACTGAGACTCTGCCTGCACCGCCATCCAATGCACTCATGCCACTAACAGAATTCACAGTTAGCTACCTCACTGGTACTGTTGAGCACAGTTCAACAACACGCCAATTCACATACCCCACATGTAGAAGGAGAAAGCACTGGTGACACAGATAGCAAAACTGACAGAAACTAAGGGCCCGTTTTCACGACTGAATTGGTTCGTGGGTGACTGACACAGTCTGTGGTTCATGTGTTTTTTGGCGTTCCAGAGGTGAAGGATTTACTGACACAGTTCTTTGATCCGGGAACCAAGTTTTGATCTCAGTTTGTTGTTACCAATGGGTACTGGTTCATAAATTTAAAGATGGCGTGGGCAGCTAAATTTTACAACTTATTTGAATTCCAAAATCTCGTCAATATATTTAGTGTACGCGGTCGTCTGCGATTTACATATACTGAAAGTAAAGTCTAAATCTATATACGATCAAATTAATTGTTAAAATTAACGCAATTTAGAATGCCTGTGAATTCAGAACATTTCCACGAAATTATGATTCGGAAAACTTTGCCAATTTGCATAAATGCCATTTTGGCGTTTCTGGTTCGTGATTCCTGGTTTAAACCAAATCATCAAATTCACTGATCCAGTCAGTCGGGAAAACGATCCATAAGCGTTCAATGAGCTATGATCAGGCACTTCATTTGATAACTTACAAAATTCACTAATGCATCAAATGCACGCTGATGAACACATCTTTGCGGGCCTTGCCCGAAATTACACAGGTGGAGATGCTAAAGAAGCCTGTACAGCGTCTTCATACTATTGTACAGGTTCTCTGGAGACTCGGCACCTCGAATAACAAGTATGGATGTGCTCACGACAAACAGTAGCACAAATCCAAGAGGTTTAGAGGACAGAGCGGCCATGCACCCCAGACGGGGGAATGTAACAATCA
This sequence comes from Chaetoderma sp. LZ-2023a, assembly GCA_034401795.1. Lineage (NCBI taxonomy): Eukaryota > Metazoa > Mollusca > Caudofoveata > Chaetodermatida > Chaetodermatidae > Chaetoderma > Chaetoderma sp. LZ-2023a. The sequence goes on along the minus strand of CM067369.1, from coordinate 275,796,981 downwards.
GATATGGTCGTTGCACGTGGTGGCCGATGGTGATGGTCTCGTTCAGCTCTTTGGGGATCTGATAGCGCAGTTACAGGCGCCCAACACCACCCTCAACTAACGCCGGCTTGAGGCGGAGGCAAATGCCGGCCCGCAGCCCGGCTCCTCGGCAAGCCAACCGCAGTCTTCTTCTTGATAATGGAGATTCCACCTCTTCAAGACACACCTCAATTACTGGCTATAAGTTAGCCTAATTAGGCAGGGATAAAACCACATGTCTTCAACAGCGTAACCGCAACACATGTGTGTGAAAAATCCATCCTCTCGATATCTGTTCAATCTCAGGAATGGGCAGCCCTCTAGGACAGGCTGGATGGAGGTGATCAAGCAGTATATGGATGGGTAGATCGGTGGAGACAGTGCCAGATTTTGTCAGGATGTCATGTAGCCGATCAGAATGCCACAGGCTAAAGAAATTTCTAGCAGCCAGCGACCATCATACAATTCTCTAAACTCTGTGGTCAGTAACCTGTTGGAGACTGTGAGTATGTACAACAACACAATGTATGAGGATGGTGCGATACACCCTGGTAACTGTGTAGCTGCTGGCAATGTCTACAGTGAAGCTGGTGAGGAAACACCCGTTACAGCAGGAATACAGATAGCCTCACCACTTAAGACCGCCAAGCAGCCTTTTTAGCATGCGTCCATGTGGAAAAGGAACCTCCAGATCAGCTTTGCATACATAGTCGAGTGGTAGTGCTCTGAGTGAGGTAGTGAATCAGCCAGAAATGCTGAGCGAACATAAAATACTGAATCATGGGTGGGGGCTCCAGTCCCACACCACGGCCTGCACTGATGGGCCAGGGCAACAGCGAGTCCAACAAGAGAGACATGAGCGGGATGTAAGAAACACCAAAGATATACCAGTGGCAGAACGCGATGATAAGACCCAACAACATTTTTAGGAATGGCCGAGCGTCAGAACAGACAGCCATAGCCAGAGAAACAATAACAGACAAAATATGCTAAAGCTGGAGACCGTCAATGTAAAAAAATGTGACAAGTAACGTGGTATACCTAGCACAATTAATGGAAGCATGTGACCTCCTGTGTCTGCAAGAAACGTAGCTATTTGAGTTCAAAGAGGAGGAAATCATTAAACTACATAAAGATTATGTTGGCTGTCATAATGCAGTAGACAGAGGGAATCCAATTACACCAACGCAGCGACCAAGAGGCTATGGTTGTGTGGCCATCATGTGGCACAATAGTCCGAGTCACAGGATTGTACAACACTCTGATGGGAGCGAGTGTGTGCTTGTAGTAACGGCGATCCTTGAACTTACAACTATATGTCTCATATCTGTCTACATGCCAGAAAGGGCGTTTACATCTAACAAACCGGAGGAGGATTTCCTTGATACTATCTCTGAGCTGAATGAGGTTATTACAACATTTAGCCCGGACTATGCAGTAATAGTGGGGGATAGTTTAACTTATCCATCTGAAGAGATACCCAGGAAGCAAGAGACACAAGCCTGGTACAATTGCTACAAGAAAAGGGTATGCTACTGGTAGCTAGTTATCCTAGAGGAGCAACAACAGTCTTTCTTGAAGATGGCAGACACCAATCACAAATTGATTACTTCTTCTACGACAAGAGACTTAGCAAGGCAATCCCAAGCATAAGCATAGAATAACATAGATCCTTCAAACGTGATAGACCATGTGCCTATGAGACTTACTCTACAATGCCTGCCAAGTAAGACGATCGCAAACACTAAAAGCACTGCAAAGGGAAGTATCAACATATCACCTGTAGATGTAGTACATGCAGTAAAGAAGGTGAGGTGGAACAAGTAGATGAAAACGACAACCAAGAGGCCATACAAAATACCCTGGGGCATGGTAGCCCCCAAGACTGTTCAGAAACGAATATAGCATCTGCAGTCCAAAACCTAGCAGAAATAATGCACCAAGCGGTTGGCATTACAGGGGTCAAGGCAAGGTGAGAAAGAAAAGTCGAAGTGGATTTAAGCATTGGACAGTCAAAATTGCAGAAGCAGTGAAATTGTCTAAACAGGCCCACAGTATATGGGTCGCAGGGGGATCACCCAGTGATCGTCTAAATCCTATATCTGTCAACAGAGTGCTCTATAAAAGAAAAGTACGACAAGCACAACACATGTTGCATGCAAACAGAAGACTAGACCAGAACAGAGAGATCATGGGGGGGGGGGGGGGCGGGGCAGATGCTAATGATCAATAGCTGTTCCAAAAAATTGTCAGTAAACAACGAAAAATGGTGGCAGAAAAAACAACACAAGAGCTAGTGGTGTCTGGGCAGAGGCTGCTTGAGCCTAAGGAAATTTCCGAGGGATGGAGGGACTATTTCCAGCAACTGGCCAAACCTAAATAGAATCCAACATTTGAGGAGCTGTACAAGAGAAGAGTTGAGAGTGATAATGCCATTAGCAAGCAGAAATTCAAGGGAAGTGTCCTCAAGGCAGTGACCATGTCAGAAGTAAGAGAAGCCGTCAAACACTTAATACAGGCAACGTGACAGATTCAATGGGCCTAACAGCAGAGGACCTACAGAAGGCAGGTGAAGTGGTCATTCCATACATTACAAATATAGTAGACCATATATTCCGATTGAACCATGTCCCAGAATGCGTCAAAGAGGGTCGCATCACACCTGTACTAAAGAAAGGGAAGTCTGCACTTCTGCCAGAAAACTATCGGGGCATTACAATCTCGACAGTGATGGGGAAAAGGTGATTAAGAAAGCATGGCTTGCCAGGGCAAAGCCTACATTGGATGTGAATCAATCTGCACTCCAGGGAGGATTCAGAACCGGAAGCTCTTACATGAATGCACCTCTCCTAGTTACTGAGGCAATAAATGAGGCAAAGGAAAAGGGGAAGCCTCTCTATCTTGTGTCATTGGAAACAGAGAAGGCTTTCGATATGATGTGGACCCAGGGCCTCTTACACAAATTGGTACAAATCGGACTACCTGGTGCACTCAGGAACCTCCTAGAAGAACTATATGACAGACCCAGCTCACGAGTGAAGTGGGAAGAGTACCTGTCCGGATCTGTGGAGCTTATGTAGGGAGTAAGGCAATGTGGTATCCTATCAACTCACTGTTATCTGCAGTATATTAATCCATGGCTCAGGGAGGTTGAAGAATCATGGTTTGGACTAAAGATTGGCGATGTATATGTGGCAGCCCCAGCCTGTGCTGATGATGTATCTACTTGGCAGTTACCCCATTGCAGAGGCAGATCCTACCGAAAATAGCAAAATGGTATACCACAAAAAAATGCTTCATACACAATGCTAACAAGTGTGTCAGCTTAATGGTGAATATGAAGGCTGAGGGAAGCTCTATGCTAAAACAAGGTGATGATGAAGTACACACAGAAAATAGACTGCTGCACTAGGAATAACTAGATCTGGTTATGGCAAGGTTGATGTTGAACGACTGGTCAAAATTGCACAGTGAACCACATATGCCCTAATGGGAACATGGATGCATGGAAAACATGGTATCAATCTCACTATCATTTACAAATTCTGGGCTGAGGCATGTTCCATAAGTCTTGCTGACACCCATCGATTTGAGGATTTCCAGAAGAAGAAATTGATGTGTATGCAGTCGCTACCAGAAAGATTTGCAGACGTAGCAGTGTATGCACTACAGAACCAGCTGAAGTGGCCATTGAGAAGAAGATCCTCTCCCTGTATGGCAGCCTAGCAAGGAGTCCAGATTCTAAAGAACACCAGCTTGCAAGGCAGCAAGTAGCGCGCAAGTGGATGGGAGCCAGAAGCTGATTTTCAATGCTGAAGGGAACACTTCATAAGTACAGCCTCCCGTCAGCATGGTCACTTCTGCTAGATCCAACACCTAAGCTAAAATGGAAGCCCCTGGTGTGGAAGACAATGAAAGAGTACTGGACAAAGAAATTGCGTGTGTAGATCAAAGAAAAGGCGTCACTAAAGTATCTGAACTGGCAAGTGATACATATGGGGCTGCTGTAGCTCGCCGGGTGGTGTCGGGCCGTTCCGGTGTATCATGTCGACTCACCGCACCGCAAGTGCACGACGAGTCATGATGCTGATTAGCATCCGGTCTCGGGGTGACGGACCTTGTACGAGACTGTCCTGCAGGAAACAAAAACCGGCTCCTAAGGCCGGTGGAACTCAATCGTTCTGGTGAGGCCATGTGACCATCGTCGCGAACATTAAACACAACTGTCTCATCCCAAGAATTTGTGTCACCAGCATACCTAGTGAGATTACGACTATATGGTTGCATACCGTTTTATGTGAAGACGGGACAGGTGATTCCTGATGGATTCCCTCGTCACTGTCTTATGTGATTCTTAGTATGCTGAATTAGTAGTTGCCGCTTTATTTATGCGGGCCTTCTGCTTTGCTTAATTAGCTTTTAGTTGTTTTCTAAACAAGAATTATTTTAGGCCGCAACTGGCTGATATCTACCTAGCTATTAGACACGGCTGTCATGGAGAACAGATGCCCTAAGACATCAATGCTAAAGACAGCGCTCATACATGTTACGTAGCAAGATCTCTGAACTGGATAAGAATCCTGACATCCAACCCCGTAACCACATAAAACGTTACAAGACATGGGTTACTTTTCACAAAGACATTATTAGACCATTGTTCTATTGTTATGGTGGGGGTAAGAGAGACGAATACGTAAATGTCCTTCCGGCAAGGGCGTGGCAGATCTAAATATCATGCCCAGACATTCTAATGGAATTCGGTGAGGGTAGGTATCTCGCCCATCCCCGGGTTCTATGGAACTAACCGTTTAACCTGTCGTTAGGTTTATGTACAAGTTTCCCTGTTTTGCACTGCGGTGCGGGAGGTTAGTTTAGTAAATAAAATAATAATTAATACATGTTGAAGATTTTGGCTCTCCAGGTGGTTTCCTACACGATGATAATTCCTGCTTTGTCAATGATAAGATTATGATGTTTGAACGGTTGCTGCAACAACCTCTTATCGATGAAGAAGCAGAAGGATGATAGTCGGCTCGCCTCGTCGCTGATGTGAAATGCGACGATATTTCTATAAGACTATCGGGCCTATCTGACGATGAAGATTCCCGGCTTCGGTTGAGAGTTGCTCTCAACTCTAGAGTCCTAACTTGTAAAGATAACCAAACTCTTGTCTTACGTTGGTAAGATGATAAGTTTTAATAACTGCTATAAACTAACTGTACAAAACTGAAATATTACTTTGATAAATTTCTACTCTATCCTCAGTACCTAACTGGAACTGACTCAATATCTATTCTAAACGAACGTAGCACCGGCGATGTGCTACGGAACCCTGGTGTTGGATTGATTACTTTACTAACTGCAAAGTGCCTCATATATAGTCTTCAGCAACTCTGAGGATATATACATATCGAGATATATAGTTCTATATATATTACGATATTTAGATCTTGTTCTGATGACTCTTCTAGGTATATTATAAGCACAACTTGATTGGCCCGGATAATCAGTCCGCCAATCAACTTCTGCTTATTCCTTCCTAGAAGGTTCTACCTATTAAATGTTGGTCGTCCTGACCAATCATTGATCGCTACATTTCGATTTTCACTTTGAAACCTATTCTATTTAATTCTCTGCCACAGAGTTTTATCGACGCTCACTGATCGTGACGTCATTCTGACCAATCAACCTCTGGGCTATTCTTCTATGGAGCTGCTGCCTCACATAGACAAAGCGGTGTTGGCTGGTTGCGATCTGTCAGCTAACTAACAACATTATGGAATGTGTTGTTGTTGCATGCCATTGTATGAGTGACATATAGTTGATATACAAATTTCGATTCTGTTATTCATTCCTACAGGACGCTACAATGTCTATGTCCTGTCCATTGCCTATCGCGAATAAGCCTGTAGGATACTAGAGTTAATAGGTACATGAGCTGTATGATCTCATTGCCAGCTGGTGTTGTTCTATTCTCGTATGAGAATCAGAATGCCTATCGTCATCCACTAAAGTCCGTTTGTCACGTACGATTCCATCGATTCTTCTACATTTATTATTTTCTAAACTAGCACTCTAAACAACTGCTGAATATTATAAAAGTGTGTGCCGATGGAACAGCAACAACTTTCATCTCAACTATTTCCAGATACACATCAACTCAGAACCGTAGGACCTATTCTATTCAATTCGACCATTTTACTTTTTAGGATGAAACCTTCTCCAACACTCTATCAGGTTTCGTCGAAACTGTACATCATCAGCACTGGCTAATGTCACCTTGTTCCTGTATCCTAATAATAAACTAAATATATAGATATCAGTCAACCGGTCTATTAGCTCACCTGGTATTTTCAAATACAAATTTCACTTAGGACTTACTCGTAAAGATAAGATATCCCGCGGGGTCATGACTTCCCACAAGACAATCCCATATCTACACATGCCCCACAACCAAAGTTAGTTAACCGTCTCTTAAGGCCTTAAGAGAGTGTTAACTAACTCGTTGTATAACATCAGCAACTAAACTACACTATACCAGGGCTATCCAGACCAACTAATGACATTACATTCCATCTAAAATACAATTCCACTTAATGCAAATAATACGATCATTATTAACTATGCCATAGTTAACAACATAAATATTACGAAATGAAAATAATTAAACTAACCGTAAACTATAGATAAAAAGTTAAATTAATCATCAATATGACTAAACAGCGCAAGAATAGTACGATAATAATATTCAATAGTACGATAATAATGTTCAATAGTACTATAATAGCACGATAATGTGATCGTACACAATAAATACAATACGTGAAATGAGTCCTATAAGTCTTCGTACTCCTCGGGAATACTGTGTAGTTCCACGTCCACCCAGCCATCAGCCGTAGGGTCGATCTCAGTTCTTGTAGTAACGTTAGGCGATGACCGGTTAGGCGTCCTCGACGGCATTGGCAGCGCTGCAGGCAGCAGCGGCCATCGGATCTGAGTGTGACGTGGACTTGGAATCCTCGCCGCACGTGGCTTTCGTGTTACACACTTCCACATGTGGGACAGAATTCCACACTTATAAAGTATAAATATAATCACAATAAACGAGACGACGGAGGCTGTCGAGTAAGAAAATACAGATCGTATGCCGATGCTGTCGACCATCATTGGGTCGACCTCGGACAATTGTGCTAGTGGCACATACTTAGCCTTCCGTAAATGGTCCCACTTTTGTACTTTCAGATGGTTAATAATAAGTGATTGGTTGAGCACACCGGCCACACCCAACCTGGGCACATCCATGGCAAGACTGATTCGAGTATAAGTCCGACTGTAAGACCGTATAGGTTCGAATCGCCACCCTTTCCCAATATAATCACATCCACTCGACATTAATGCATACAGACCACTTTTCACAACACATCGGTATGTCAGTCATCCACCACAATGCACTTCGATAGTTTCGCCAAAGGTTTGCAACACAACACCTACTTTCTTGTGGGCGAACAATTTACTAGATGTTTCATTAGATGTTTCTTGGACACAGACAACCAGACCAAGTCAAAAGACTTATATCATGTCATATAATTGTCACATTACGGTCCATATATCCAATTAGTTCCCGCGAAGTTGTAATAATCGTCGGAAAATCGCCCATTTATAGGCACCCATTTTGCGGTAGATAGCATCATCAGCCACGGGTAATATACCCACAATTGCATTTTGACGAGGGATAAAACAGAGGAAGTGATGTGCAACATTCGAGTAACGGTTGCATATTCATCCACCTTAAGAAATTCACCCAATATAGTCATTTCCCGTCCATTACATTCTACGGACATCATTACTAACACTAGTGCTACACAGATTCGTAAAGTATACATGATGGCTTCAGACAAATGCGATGTTACTAGTATCAGCACTTAAGCAGAGATTAAAATTATCTCCTGCTATGCCGCTTTATAACGGCTTCTATACGACTGATAAAGTCATCGTATAAAGATCGGCCAAATGCACCAATCCTAATACGCTTACTGTCTGAGCTGAACTCAGGAGCGTGACTGCGCTTGCGCAGAAAGTAGGGGTGCGATGGAAGTGTTTCCATTGGCTCAGTGGCAAGCTTGGTTACATTATCCGAGGTGTCCATCATTACGGTACGAGGAGTCTCTGATGTATCCATCGGTGACTCATACTTAGGATCGTTACTCATACCAGGTCGATCTACATCCATGTCGACCACCTTACCCACCTTATGCACCTTTGGCTCCCAATTAGAAGCTGGTCGCTTCCTACGATCTACTTTATGAGGTGTCGCGTCGGAGTCGGGTACCGGCAAAGGTTCAGACTCGGGTAATACTATAATTCTCAGATGATGGCTGGCTTTCGTACATTTGGCAGGGTTACGAATAGGGCGTGGTCTTACTTTGTCCCAGCACATCTCTGAGTCGACTATACGTAGCTTGGATATATTAAGCACGCGTACCTTCCCAGATGGCGGACGTGAGCCACGGGTCCATTGATCTTAAATATCTCATACTCGGGGTCACTGCGAGAGGTCAATTTCATCCTCTCTTCAGCTTTTACGACCACTGAATCGCCAACCTTATATTCACCAGCGTATGCACGCGTGTTAATTTGTTCTCTGTGTACGTCTCGAGACTTAGCCGTTTCTCCACGAGCGCACAGCAAGGTATTATTGAGACATGTTAGTCTCTCACCAAGATCATGCAAAGCATCGAGTGGGATTGCAATGGAAGTCTTGCACATCGACCATACGTCAGATAGAATGGCGTATATCTGGTCGTGGAATGACGAGTGTTGCAGTACGCTGTTAAAGCTGCGCCTAACTCATCCTCCCATGCACGAGATTCGTTATTCACACCTTTCTGGATTAACTCCTTGAGAGTGCGATTGAACCTCTCAGTACATCCGTTAGTTTGTGAATGGTACGGACTCGATCGTCTATGATCAATACCATGTTCATGAAATCGCTGTTCCCGAGAATTTGAACAAAACTCTTTACCCTGATCTGTAATCAGAATTTCAGGGACACCATGACGAGCAACATACTCATTGAAGAATTTATCTTCAACATTTTGAGACGTTTTTGCTGCAATCGGATATGCTTCTGCCCATGCAGAACAGTGATCGATCACCGTCATGATAAAATTATTACCCCTGCTCGACTCTAAAAGTGGACCAATCAAATCCATATCAATTATCTGACTTGGATAACTGGCCATTGGCATCTCACTATACTTAGGTCGAGTAGTGACAGGTCGGTTGACCTGGCACGTAGGTACACGTTTCAAGCATACGTACCACATCTTTTCTTAAAGATGTGCAGACAAAAGAATCTCTTACCATACCAATAGTCTTCTTCAGACCTTGGTGACCAGCTCGTTCATGAGCTTTCCGGAGTACTTTCTCACGGAACAGGGTAGGTAACAAGATTCGGGGGTACTCAGCGTCTAACGCTGAGGGTGGAATTAAGGAATACAATATGCCATTCTTAACCTTGTACTCCTCCGGTGTATTTCTAAATAACTCCGGGTATTCCCTGGTCTGTTCGGCACATAATTCATCGTACGGTACATCATATACCTCTAGAGGGACATGAGGTAAAGCACCTTCGTCTACCTCGGGTATGACGTAATCGCCCGTGTCCAACGTGGCGACTTCTACCGGACGACGTAACCTGGACAACATGTCCGCTCGAATATTCTTCGTGCCTTGGATGTATTCTATCTTACACCAATACTCGGCAATCAGTACTGCCCAGCGCTGCACCTTCATGTTCTTAACCTCTCCCACAAACAAACTCTTAAGGGGTTTGTGGTCAGTATACACGGTAAACTGCACGCCAAATAGATAAGGTCGAAGCTTCTTCAATGCATAGATCACAGCATAAGCTTCCTTCTCTACTACGGGCCAATTCAACTGACTATCTTTAAGAGTAGAGCTCACATACTGGATGACAAGCTCTATACCCTTATCATCAACTTGTACTAGTAGTGCACCTATTGCATAACTAGACGCATCAGTATATAACTTATACGGGGCATTCAAGTTCGGATACTTGAGTACGGTCTCACTACACAGCAAGTTCTTTAATTTCTCAAACGCTTGCTGTTCATGCTTACCCCATTCAAATAGTTTATACTTCTTTGTTAACTCAAGCAGAGGCTTTGCAATTTCGGCATAGCCTTTAACACAAGATCGGTAATAACCTGTAGCTCCGAGAAAACTACACACTTCACCCACGTCACGGGGTGGTGACATTTCTCGTATGACTTTGACCTTTTGAGCCTGTGGAGCTACACCATGCGCAGAAATGTGATATCCTAACAAGTCAACAGATTTACTGGCAACGTCACATTTCTTTTTCTTCACTTGCAAATTATACTCCTGAATCTTGCGCATGACCTTACGCAAGTGATGTGCGTGTTCCATCGGATTTCGTGAATATACGACTGTATCGTCGACGATAACATGCACATATTTTCCTACATATTCGCGGAAAATATCGTTCATTGCCCTCTGAAATACGGCACCTGAGTTGCAAAAACCAAAAGGCATCCGAATCCATTCGAAAAGACCTTCACTGCAAACGAACCCTGTTTTCTCGATGTCTTGGCTGGCCATTGGTATCTGCCAATATCCAGACTTCAAGTCCATAGTAGAAAAAAATCGGATATGTTCGGCAGTGGATAACTATCCTTACGGTATACAGAATTTAATTTCCTGTAGTCGACGCAAAATCTGGTGTCACCGTCCTTTTTCGGTCCCAGAGTTATGGGTGACGCCCAGGGTGATGACGATGGTCTTATGACGCCCGCTGCTAACATTTCTTTAACTTGGTTTTTTAACCAAGTACTGCTTAGCCAGCGGTAGACGATAGGCTTTCTGCCTTATAGGGGGATAATCTCCTGTTGGTATCATACATTTTACCTTGGGTACAAGTCCTAACGTGTTTGGACGAGCCGCATCGAAATTATTGGCAAAGTCACTCAGTACTTTGTCAATAACTGCATATCCGGTTGTTTCTATGCAACAGGCATACACATAATCGGTCTTCTTCCTATACAGAATCCTAAAAGGGTATACACGACCAAACCATACTACTTCTTTGGTCCTGTAGTCAAACCTTGCATTTCCCAAGTACAAGGCATCCCCTCCAATCAGACATTCATGACGCATACTATTCACAACCATACTTGGAATAGGCCGGGCATCTTTGAATTTAATTTGGGTCTCCCCCAAAATATCTATGGGCGAACCATTTACTGCTAATAATGTTTTAGCCTTCTTTAATGGCCTAGCATTTAAAATGCTATGCCATATGTCCTTTCTAATCAAGGAAGTACTAGCACCCATATCGATTAATGCATCAACATATGTACCTTGATTTCCTTTACCGTGCGGTTCGAACTCGACCCGGAGGAGGAATCGCTCAGTCACCAGTGATCCCCTCCATCTCCGTTTAACGAACTCCGTCATCTGCTAACAGCTTCAGCATACGAATGACGACGTCCATCGACAGACAGGGCTCCTCCGTTACCGTAAGAAAAACGGCCATACCTGTCTGTATTCTCACCGGTGAGGACGAATCCCTCACGGTCTTCATAGCCTTCGTCCATCTGTGCTCGGTTCGCGAGATCCTTACGGGTGTTTCACGAACCTGACCGTGGAGTGGTCTCGAGTCCATAGTAATTATCACTGCTGTTATTAACTACGTCGACCTCCATGGATTCCTCGCATCGATCCATCGGTCTGGGTTGCTTCACAGCATGACGTGGCGGCATCGGTGATGATGATGAAGGGTAATTGGCCTGATAATGGCCCTCTTTGTCGCATTTAAAACACTTTACTGGTGGTCGGTTAGTTCGACCAGAGAAGCAGTCTCTGGCCAGGTGTACCTCCTGGCCACACGTAAAGCATGTCATCTGTGGACGTTATGGGCGCTGTTGTCACTTCGGTGCTGGTTGGCGTCTGGGTGGTTGTGCGGTTTGTCGACACTCGCTTTTGTAGTGTCCCACCCTTCCACAGTTGAAACAGGTTAGTTGTTTCTTGGTGTCCTGTGGTGCTGCAGCTGGCTCACGAGGTGTCTGTTTAGCCTTCCTTTGAGGTGCGGCTTGCTGCTGCTGTGGTGGTGAAAACACCGGTCCACTTTGTAAGTTTTCTATAACCGCACACAGTCGTTCTATTAATTTTGTCTGCTGGCTAATTTGGCACTTCATTGAACTAATGACGGACCACACGTCTTTCCCCTCCTCCTCAACTATCATATCCACCTCCATGTTTTCTTCGTTTCCTCGCGGTGAAATGTTCATGGCTTGCAACAGGTCGTTGCAACCCTCCTCCTCTTCTGTCATCTCCATCGCTCGTTGGACAGTTGTGATCTTTTTACGGACTATTCTGCGTCCCATTCCTCTGTCGTTCAGCACCTTTATGTAAGCGGACAAGATAATCCGCTTATTGTCCGCGTTCTCCTCCGGGTAAGCTTGGGTGGCCAATTCCTTATAGCGCCGATTGAAAGACACCATAGTCTCGCTGCGACACTGCCGAACGGCCTCCAGGTCATACTTGACCCGTTCGGGTTTGTTGGCTGATACGAAGTTAAGAGTTATAAACTCGCGCAACTCCTCGTACGTGACAGTTTCGCTCGCTTTGCCTACAACGAAGGCATCGATCGCCTTTGATAGCTGTCCGCGGGATGCCCTCATAAATATATATACTGGAATACCATCGAGGTTGCCCTCGGTGGCTTCCCACACTCGACTCGTCTCGTCAAGGAATTGGCGAACCTCTTCTGGTATCAGACCATCGCACGGTTTCACTCTTTGGGTCAGCTCCCTAACCTCGTTCCTGAACACTCGGTTCCTTTCTCTTCCATCACTCTCCACCACAATGGCGTTAGCCATCGCGGTGCCCATCTGCCGCATAGCCTCGACAGTTTCCTGTCTTAGCTCTTGTCCGTGCTGTACCACTGGCGGTAAGGTGGGATCAGGTCTGGGTGGCGTTGCCATGTCGATTAATTTATACAGTTCTTAAAATACAGTCTACTGATAGTATAATTGAACAATTGCTTGCTTAAGTCGCGGTTGTTCTTCACAATTTATGTCTGTCGTGATTGTAATCATGGTGTTTTCTCGATATTCATGATGCTGAGTAACCCTAGTATTTTCTGATTGTTTTGCTAGTTCTATGAAAGTTTTTATCCTGTCTGCGACATCTTCAAGAACAGTTACTACTGGCCTATTTGTTGCCATACTACAGTTACTCACATTTATCGCTTCTATTCACACGATCTTGTGATGAATGGACTCTAGATCCTGCCAGACGAAGCCAATGAAGATTTTAGATCTCCGGGTGGTTTCCTACATGGTGATGATTCCTGCTTCGTCAACGATAAGATTATGATGTTTGAACGGTTGCTGCGACAACCTCTTATCGATGAAGAAGCAGAAGGATGATAGTCGGCTCGCCTCGTCGCTGATGTGAAATGCGACGATATTTCTATAAGACTATCGGGCCTATCTGACGATGAAGATTCCCGGCTTCGGTTGAGTGTTGCTCTCAACTCTAGAGTCCTAACTTGTAAAGATAACCAAACTCTTGTCTTACGTTGGTAAGATGATAAGTTTTAATAACTGCTATAAACTAACTGTACAAAACTGAAATATTACTTTGATACATTTCTACTCTATCCTCAGTACCTAACTGGAACTGACTCAATATCTATTCTAAACGAACGTAGCACCGGCGATGTGCTACGGAACCCTGGTGTTGGATTGATTACTTTACTAACTGCAAAGTGCCTCATATATAGTCTTCAGCAACTCTGAGGATATATACATATCGAGATATATAGTTCTATATATATTACGATATTTAGATCTTGTTCTGATGACTCTTCTAGGTATATTATAAGCACAGCTTGATTGGCCCGGATAATCAGTCCGCTAATCAACTTCTGCTTATTCCTTCCTAGAAGGTTCTACCTATTAAATGTTGGTTGTCCTGACCAATCATTGATCGCTACATTTCGATTTTCACTTTGAAACCTATTCTATTTAATTCTCTGCCACAGAGTTTGATCGACGCTCATTGATCGTGACGTCATTCTGACCAATCAACCTCTGGGCTATTCTTCTATGGAGCTGCTGCCTCACATAGACAAAGCGGTGTTGGCTGGTTCTGATTTGATGCGATCTGTCAGCTAACTAACAACATTATGGAATGTGTTGTTGTTGCATGCCATTGTATGAGTGACATATAGTTGATATACAAATTTCAATTCTGTTATTCATTCCTACAGGACGCTACGATGTCTATGTCCTGTCCATTGCCTATCGTGAATAAGCCTGTAGGATACTAGAGTTAATAGGCACATGAGCTGTATGATCTCATTACCAGCTGGTGTTGTTCTAGTCTCATATGATAATCAGAATGCCTATCATCATCCACTAAAGTCCGTTTGTCACATACGATTCCATCGATTCTTCTACATTTATTATTTTCTAAACTAGCACTCTAAACAACTGCTGAATATTATAAAAGTGTGTGCCGATGGAACAGCAACAACTTTCATCTCAACTATTTCCAGATACACATCAACTCAGAACCGTAGGACCTATTCTATTCAATTCGACCATTTTACTTTTTAAGATGGAACCTTCTCCAACACTCTATCAGGTTTCGTCGAAACTGTACATCATCAGCACTGGCTGATGTCACCTTGTTCCTGTATCCTAATAATAAACTAAATATATAGATATCAGTCAACCGGTCTATTAGCTCACCTGGTATTTTCAAATACAAATTTCACTTAGGACTTACTCGTAAATATAAGATATCCAGCGGGGTCATGACTTCCCACAAGACAATCCCATATCTACAATGTGTTCGCAGTGCTTTCCTACATTGGCTTAAAGTGCTAACTACTAAGTATCCAAAGATACATGGGAGTGTATGTGATACCGCACCCTGGACATCACCGCTCGGAAACCCCAACAGTTTCCCAGAGTCGGATCAGCCCATGGTGCGGAGGGGGACATCCAAACAATTAAGAAGCCACAAGGCTGAGTGGAACATGAAGAGGGATAAAATCTTAGAGTTATGGGTCTTACCGGAGTGCGGACAAGATTATCGCACTACCGGAAAGGAAGCGTATATTACAGAGTCTGTAATGAAGAAAGTGTCTCTAATCATTTTTAACCTATTCTATTGAGCTGAATATAAAAGGTTAGTTGGTAGATTGCCGGGCTAAACAGAGTTAAAGCACGGACAGTGATCTCAGTGAAAAATTGTTGGTGGCGGGAGAAAGTGCTGCATATATAAGTGTTGCTGTACAGTGTTTCCTACATGCACTGCAGTCCTATATTTTCTATGAATAAGCAAAACATATGAACGGATCGCCACTGGCCATATAACTACGTAATCTAACCAGAACAAACAATACTGTGGCAATGATTAAGATATATATATATATATATATATAGTAATACAGGTTGCCGAACCCACTATAGTGCGGTTAGCAACACATTGAGGAAAAATGAAAATAACTATTTAATAAATACAGAAATTATAACTATTAGGTTAGATAGGATGGCGCTTTTAGTGAACCAACGGTAAGAACTCTCGCATCAGGTGGTGTTGCTTGAACTTCTCTCTGATGGTTAGATCATGATTAAGATCTCCTGCTATGAATATATTATGTGAGACACAGTACTTTTGGGAGATTTCATATAGCTGATCAAGCGCTTCGGTAAAATGTCTTTCAGCATCTGTGTCCTTTCTACATGGCATGTATACCGACACTATTAAAAGAGGCGTGTCAAGGCACTGGATCTCTATGCACTGTATTTTACTATCTCCATCAGGTAGAGGGGTGACTATATGGTTGATATCTCCTCGCCAGAAGATTGCGACACCTCCATAGCCTTTTGGTTTCCGTGCCGGAGAGATCGGTCGGTGTCATCAATAGCTTTAGATGCAACTCCAAATGCTGGGTTAAAATCGCTAAGATATTTCAACTGAAAATTACACAACCAATGCTCTTGTACACAGAGCACATCTGTCATCGCTAGGAGTTCTTGAGTACAAGTCGAGTTAGTGATTATGTTCTTACAGTTATAAGTAGAGATGCGCAAGGCTTTTGGCTGGTTGACCGCACTGGGTGACGATGTATACACCTGTGCAAAAGTTAAGCACCACTCTATTTTTACGCACATGCGAGGGTATATTCATGTGCTATGAAGAAAGCAATAGCATAAACATTTATGTACCCATCCATCTTAGTGCAAGAGGTAATAATGCAACTAGAGGAATGCTGATTATGATTGTGGGGAAACACTGTATGTTTTTGTTTGAAAATGAGGCCTGAATATGGTTACGTTGACACAACTGACAACTATTGCCCTACAGTTGACACAGGTGGCTAGATTGTCATTAATGGTGTCTGAAAACGAAGTTTAACATCTGTGCACGAGTTTGAGACTGTCATTATTAATACCGGGTATATCCACCTTGTGCCTGGATGACGGCCTGGACACGACGTCTCATGCTGGTCACCAACCGACTGATACGCCATTGTGGTATTCGTTGCCATTCAAGATGGAGTGCGTCTGTTAATTCCTGTAGGTTCTGCACATGAGGATCCCTCCTTCTCACCATGTTTCCCAGAATGTCCCAGATATGCTCAATAGGGTTCATGTCAGGGCTCCTTGCTGGCCATGGTAGGGTTTCGATGGCATTCTGGCAGAGGTATTCATGCACAGCTCTAGCACGATGTGGTCGGGCGTTGTCATCCATGAATATAGGGTGGGTTCCAGGTGCATGATTTACAAAATGAGGGACCACAACTCTATCCAGTATGGAATCTTGATATCTTTGTCCATTTAGTGTTCCAGGTACAGTCAACAGATCCAGCTTACAATCAAATGAGGTGCACCCCCATATCATAACGGAACCTCCACCAAATGGAACTTCTTCCATGATGTTACGTTGGTCGTACGCCGTGCGTCTGGACCTCCATACACGAGTTCGACCATCTGTGGCATGAAGCAGGAACCCACTTTCATCGGACCAGTGTACCCGTCTCCAGGAGCTCATGTTCCAGTGTCTTCTTTCGTTGAACCACCTCAGACGCTCCTCTTTGTGGTGTGCAGTGAGGAGAGGACGTCTGACAGGTCTCCTAGCTTTCATGCCAGCAGCATACAGTCTCCTTTTGACGGTAGACATTGACACTCTATTGCGCGTTTCCCATTGCTGGCTGAGCACTCTGCTGTTGGTGAATGGAGATCTCCTAACAAGGCGTACTAGGGCTCGATCATCACGGGTAGTAGTCTTCTTCGGTCTTCCAGATCTAGGCCTGTCCTTCACCTCGTTAGTTTGCCCATGTTTTGCAATCAAACGACTGATTACAGTATGGTTAATGTTCAGCTGTCTGCCAATCTCTCTGCATGACATACCAGTGGTATGCATGCCTATGATTTGCCATTTCACACGATCACTTAACCTTCGTCTTGCCATAGCGGTTCACAATCAAGAGCTAATTCTCTCTGTACAAATAAACCACGGTCATGAACACAAAATTCCTAATCTTGTCGCCTAAATCTGTATGTAATGTTCTACACCTCAAACTGGACTTTTACATAACTGAACACATGTGCTGTTTCCCGCCATGCACGGACATCAAGCGGCGTGAAGTCATGCATGCATGTGCATTTCGTACTTGGAATTATGTCAGCTAACGCGGGGACAAAAAGTATGGCAGCCTAGTTGTACCATCATGTTTCTACGTTCTATTGTTTTTGCTGGTGCTTAACTTTTGCACAGGTGTATAGATGGATTATTTGTTGTGGCTCAATCTGCTATGGAACAGTTTGTTGGTGTGGGCCTTTGTCTAAAAAAGGTTTCCTTGGTAGTGTTTTACTTGTCCCATAGGGAGATAGTGGGTGGTCAAGATTTATCTCAATAATCCTGTTCTGAAGGGGATCTGATACTTCTGGAGCCGCTGATATTCTAAGATCGATTAGTTTGGGCTTCTGCATCTGCTCATTATATATAACCTTATGTGGATGTGTTAGGCCTGTCATGCTGCAGTGTATCATCCTAGTACTTGTTGGAATGATTTGTACAGGGGTTTTCTGTGGTATTTTAATTTCAGGCCCACTAGGTTTTGAAGCTATATCACCATGCTTTGTTAATTTGTTATATACAGGTGCGATCTGTGCCAGGTTTTTCTTTGGAATGATGATATCTGTAACAGGGCCTTTGATTGGAAAGGTTGGAAATTGATATTGCCTATCCCGAGATGGAGCATTTGTCAATGAGCTAGTGATAGTAGTTTCACCGCTTTGCAAATCGTTCCAATATTTAGGTCGAGATCTTGGATAATGACTGCCATTACGCGGTGACCTAGTGGTTTGTGGTGCTACAGGTGGCAATGATCTAGCAGCTTGTGTTGGTATAGGTGGCGATGATCTAGCAGCTTGTGTTGCTACATGTGGTGGTAACCGAGCAGCGTGTGGTGCTACAGGTGGCAATGACCTAGCAGCTTGTGCTGCTACAGGTGGCATGCCTCTAGTAGGGCCCGGTGGAGCTGGCTGCTGTGGTAGTGGTTGACACTGGGGTGTTTGATACCCAGGTGGAGGTATATTCATTGTAAATGCTGGGCATGTACAATGGCTATGCACCACTGAAGAATGTGGATAGCATGGTATTTGGCTTGGAATACCTAGGACCGAGGGTGTTGGCGGGTGCTGAGGTACAGAGCACATTCTTGCCTCAAGGGTCTCAACACGTTTATGAAGTTCTCTTAACTCTAGCGTATTTAGACACTGGATAAGATGTTCCATTCCTGTAGAAGTGGACGGTCCCTGTCAAACCGGTGCCTGTATTGATCTGGGTGAAATCCCTTCTGACATATCTGCCTCAGCAGCTCCTATTTTTTTGGCTTCTAATGAGGTGACTCGCTTGCGGAGCAACTTGTTTGACTTTTGTAGCTCTTCATGTCTCAACTCTAGCTGTGTGATAAGAGCCTGAGCAGTGGATAGATCTCATCGTACATCATGAATCGCAGCAGCCTTTATTTTGAGGTCAGGGCCCAAAGTACTCCTGACACCATTTGTAGTAACGTAGCTACGTATAAAAGGTTACTCACCCAACAGAGGTCTTGAATCGGCCAGTGGAACCAGCGGCAGATGTGCACGGTTCAGGTTCCAAGGTACGACTGTCGGGCGTCCATAGAAACGGCGGGAATCAGCTAGCCCGGCAGCCGCGAAACCCGAACTGCGGAATTGCGGGATACCGCCAGAACCACACTCTCCCCCGTTTATAAAAACATGCTTGTTTAATTAAAAATCTTATCTTTTAATTAAAAATCTTATCTAAAAATCTTTTAAAAATCTGCACACCATAAAAACACACAGGCATTGACGCTCAACTGCTAAAGGTAGCAAAAGAAATTGCCAATTAAAAAAATATAGGTGTCGATCCATCTAGAAGGAAGGAGCGGTTAATAATAAAACAGATGGATAGATCAACAGCTGCCGGACGAGGGCCAGCGTCCCAGATTTAAAAATAGCATAGCATCCTAACTAAAATTAAGGACAGTGGTTTTCCACCACAGTAGAAAACTGACAGAATTGACGGAATTGCCGAATTGATAAAGAAGTAATAAAAATAATCTCACATGAATTTAGTTGGAGTGTTATTTGAAATTAACGTATGTGAGATTCGAGGAAAGCCTATGAATATTGCAAATTTTTTTTTAAATTTTAGTGAATATTTTTAACCTTAACCTTTTTGATAACCCTCTTATATAATTGAAACGGATCTGAATCCACAAATTTAGGAAATCCGGAAAACCACTATCCCTATCACAATACAGATATCTGAATGAAGCTAAACGGAACGGATAATACAGCAGAAGAAAGAAACATATGAATTTGCGCTATGACTAACGCGCCAATTACTTCGCGCATTAGGAAATGATAAGCGTAAGAAATGCATCTGTACGATTTATGCAGTCTTTGCTAAATGCATATTATAAATATGCTGTCATATGCAAGACTTCTGCATTATAGAGTAATGCACATTATAAATATGCCTGAGTTATGCATTATAGAGTAATAATGCATCATTGCATCATTTTAACATGTAATTGCTACACGTTTAATAAATGAAATACCTAGGTATGGCAGTATATAATATGTTGGCCTAATATAAAATATCTGAACGGACCTATGTAGAATTACTATACCTGGGCTATCCTATAAAATATCTGTGCTGACCTAATAAAACCATATATAATATATTTGAGCTACCCTATAACATATCTGAGCTGACAAATGTAAAACTGGCATTAAATAGCTAACCTATACAGGATTTCACTATACATAGATGAGTTTGCATCATAACATATGATGCATATACTTATAAAAGCGTGTACATGGATTTAATCCATATACACATAACAGAGAGCATTATTATGACCACACGTCATGACGGACAATAATTGCAGTTAACAATACAATGCGTATGTATGATTAATGTGTAACAATTTACACATCATTTGACAACGCATATCTGTAATGTGCGATCAAGAAATGCGTAAATATAACCACGCATTACTACGCGCAATTATTCACGCGTCATTTGAAAAAACGCGTAATTATAATAACGCGTTCTGTGAGTCATACAGCGATGGACCCCTGTTGGTTTTTGGTATCTCACGGAGTATTATTGCTGGAAAAAGCCACTATGTGCTTATGTGTCCAACTAATTTAGTGTCCCAAAACTTACAAAAAATAGAACATCACGATTTTGCTGTTGCTGAAACTAAAGCTAAGATGGAAACGGAACATAAGCCAATAATTATACATGTTTTCCGGACAAGTTGAATGTCTTCAGTGTCATGCAGCATATTAAAATTTGAAGTCATAATTTCATATCCTCTGGATTACAGTAATTCTTTTAATGTTGAATTACTGTTACCATCGTACATTATCACATTACTATTGTAGTACTGTACTACGACTGAAAAGCTAACTGCAGTCCGCAACAATACCATGACCAAATGAATCCGTAATAAGATGAAACCAGAGGAACGTTTATTCAGGTGGACAAGTAGGGTCCATGAAGACGTATATAGTCTAATTCACGAATGCTTAAAGATCATTCTAATACATTTCATAATCTAGGAACCTGTTAGGAAGACGGCACTGCCTTCCTGTTCGACTCTGAATGGTGTGAGTTTGGAGTTGGTCATCTCTAGGAGATGTGTGATGTATTTCCCCTCGGACCTGACACCTCATGCGCCTAGGGGAAAAAGTGTGATGCGGTTCCCCTCCGACCTGACACCTCATGCGCCTAGGGGACGTGTTATGCGTTTCTCCTCGGACCTGACACCTCATGCGCCTAGGAGAGTGATGCTGTGTTTGTGGGACGGGTAAAACAGAGTCGATATCCAGGTCATCTGTCAAAACAGCATCTAGGTCATTATGCAGAATTGATGAGGATGGATCAATACCATATGGAATGGTTTCATCCGAATCCTCTTCAAAAATGGAAGCACGGTTATCATCAGATAACCTAAGGCCATTATCGGGGGATAATAAGTCATCATCATCGCCATGATCTTCAGAGCTTATAGCACGTCTCATTCGCAATATCCAGAGAGGTAAATCACGATCTCTGCACAGCTTTAATCTATCATGGTGCACTACTAGTTCCCGGCGTTGGTTTTTGATCCCAAACAGTGCTTCTGACAACTTTTTATAAATAATAAATGGACCAGTCCAAGGAGGTTGTAATTTACTGGACTGGCCTATTTTAGTTGCAGAATTAGCAAGATAAACTACATCACCAACATGATAGGCATGCTCATGCAAACGTAGATCATACTCTTTTTTCTGGCGCTTCTGAGCCATTTTAAGGTTATCCCGTGCTATCTCATGAGTTTCATGCAACGTTTGCTGTAACTGTTGGACGAAGTCACTGGCATCTGAAGGGGCATTCTCTGTAGTCGCAGACACAGGGCATTTGCACATTATTTCAATAGGCTGTAGTACTTCTCGACCAAGCATCATCATGTTGGGAGTATACCCCATCTGTCGGCTTACAGTAGATCGTATAGCTCCAGCGATGAAAGGAATACACTTGTCCCAATCTTTCTGTCTGTCATGCTCTTGCAGGTAACACCGTATACACTGCAAGACAGTACAGTTTATACGTTCAATCTGTCCATTCGAACATGGTCTATAAGCTGTGGTGCGTGTTTTTGAAATCTCCAGTAGATGGCACAGTTCCTTAAATAGGTTGCTCTCAAAGTTACGACCCTGGTCGGTGTGTAAGAAATATGAACAGCCAAATGTGGTGACAAAACGCTCCACATACGTTTTGGCTACCAGTTCTGCCCCTTGTTCAGGGAGCGCATAGCACTCAACCCATTTAGTGAACTGATCTATGATCATCAACACGTATCTATTTCCCAGTGTAGATGTGATAAAGGGGCCCAAAATGTCCATATGTACCCGTTCCAAGGGAAACTCAGCATGGAACTCGCCCAGAGCAGCTCTAGGTCGGATGGAAGCTTTTTTGCTACAGCTACAAATCCGACAGGATTTCACATACGCCACCACATCACGAGAGTATCCGTGCCAGATATACTTAGCCTTCACTCTCTCTAATGTCTTCTGCTCACCCATGTGACTGGCAAGCTTGGAATTATGACAATTTTCCAAAACCAGCTTCTGGAGAGACTTTGGGACTACCAGCAGATTCCGTGTGGTATTTGCTTCTACCCAGAGATAGTGCAAAATGCTATCGACAAAAATCAATTGATCACAATGAGCCCACCAAAACTTGACAGCTGGACTAGCTAAATATAGCTCCGCGTCAGAAGGTGTGTGTGACTGCTCAATCCATGATACAACTGTCTTCAGATCAGGATCCTCCAACTGACGCTCCCTTAGATTTTCTGAAGAGAATGCGTCTAACCAGTTTGACCTTCCGATAACCTGGTCTGTTTGGGGGACACCATTCAGCAGTCCATCTGGATCGTCGCTGTCTGATAGGTCATTATTACTCAGTTGAAGGGCCCTTATGGTTTGAAAAGCCAAAGGAATTACATCATCAACATCTTGTTCAAATTGAGACCATTGCTGCTGAAGCTTGGTACAATATTTGCACCCACCACATGGTAACGAACTAAGAGATTGGCCAACTTTATAACAGTGGCAAGGTGAAAAATCACTTGGAACTCGTGATAGACCATCAGCATTAGAGTGCTGTTTACCGGGCCTATACTGCATCGTCATATTATATTGGGACAGTTCTTCTAGCCATCTAGCTAGTTGTCCTTCGATGTGCTTGAAACTGAGCAGCCACGTGAGACTGTGATGGTCAGTCCGCACAATAAATGACCGTCCTAGCAAGTACATACGGTACTGCCTAGTAAATGCTACCACGGCCAGCAACTCTTTGCGTGTAACACAATATTTACGCTGAGCCGGTGTCAACGTTCGGCTCGCAAAACCAATAAGCACCTCTTTCCCATTCTGAATTTGGGATAACTCTGCACCAATAGCCGCCTCTGAAGCATCCGTATCCAGTATGAAGGTACCATCTGGTGTCGGATAACCTAACACTGCAGGGTTGGCCATAGCACCCTGAAGTGTTTCGAAAGCTACCTGATGCTTTAGAGTCCAGTCATACTCTACTTTGGAACTGGTAAGTGCAGAGAGAGGAGCAGAAATACCAGCAAAACCCTGTATGTGCTCTTGGTGGTAATTCATGAACCCTAGGAAAGATTCCAGCTCTTTCCTGGTCTTAGGAACAGGCCAATTAGCGACGCTTTCCATATTGTTTGGCTTAACAGCGATTCCCTTATCACTCACCAACTTACCTAAGAAACAGAGTTCTGTACGGAACAAATTACACTTCTTAGGTTTTAATTTAAGGTTGTGCAACAGGAATCGGGAAAGGACAGCTTTCAAATTGGTCATATGACTGTCAAAGTCAGTCCCTGTCACGCAAGACACTCGCACCAGTTAAGACCTTGCAACACCAGCTGAACAACCCTCTGAAAGGTAGCCGGGCTGTTGCACGTACCAAATGGCATCCGGACAAATTCAAAAAGCCCATATCTTGTGATAAATGCGAGCTTGTGGCGGTCCTCTGGGTCAACCTCGACTTGCCAATACCCAGCTGCCATATCAAGTGTGCTGATGAACTTAGCACCACCAAGTGCATCCAGACATGTCTCAATGTTTGGTAGGGGGTAAAGGTCTTTGCGAGTTATACTGTTCAGAGCTCGAAAATCGACGCAGTACCTTACGGTACCGTCTTTCTTCCGAACTAATACCGGGGCTGACGACCACTCAGATTTTGACGGAACTATGATACCTTTCTCTAACATTTCCGCAAGGTGTTTCTCTTCCTCATTCTCAAAACCAAGAGGAGTTCGTCTAAGTTTAGAACGAACAGGTTGTGCCTTACCTGTGTCAACCTTATGTCTTATCCCCTTGAACAAACCCAAATCAAGATCATCTTTTGCAAATGCATCCTGATACTCGATTAACATGGATTCAACTTGCGAAGACTGCGTATCCGATAAACCCGATGTCGACCTCTCATACAGCTCCTGTAAGAACACAGGGAGGTCCACCTCAGTGGCTGTAGAAGTCTGTAAACCGCCCTGGTTTATGGGATTACCAGCAAGTTGAAATTCTGTTCTAGGGTCTAAAACCTCCTCAATTTCTGTGACAATACCAAGGTTGTGGTCTTGTTCCAGAGTAATATATTGGGCTGACAGGTTCCTTAACAAAATAGGAATCTGCGAATCTTTGGCAGTGGCCACTGTATGAGGTGTTACCAGACCCTCCAGTTTAGATGAGGGCTGGAGCACAACATCATTCTGTACCTCCCGATCCAGAACACCTGTGTTCTTCACGGCCTCAAAAGGACCCACGACCACTTTCTGCTTCAATGTTACCCGAGCTACTTGGGCTTCCTTCCCATGAGCTCTCAACATTGAGGCTTGAATCGGTTCTCCATTAATTGTCAGACACAGTCTAGTCAGATCAATGGTGGCCTTGTGTGCCTTCAAGAAATCCAGGCCTAATATAATCGGATCATTAATATTGGCAAGAAGTACTGGCCAGTTGAACATCATAGAGCCTAATGCAATTGTGACTGGCTCAACACTTTCCGCAGGGATAACATTGTCTCTACCTGCACCTTTCAATGCAATAGACGCCAACCTCTTTAAAGGGTAAGGTAATTTATTTGCAAAGAAATTGCCAATTACTGTCACTTGTGCCACAGTGTCCACCACTGCATCAACGGAAACACCATTTACTTTAATGGGAATGACTAGTGTCATAGGGTCACGATTAAACTCATACATGCGAACATCATATGATCGCACAGGCGAAGATCTCGGTGAAGCAGAAGGTGATGGCGACCGTGTACACCTCGGCTCTGGACACTCGCGGGAAAAATGCCCCTCTAAATTGCAATTAAAGCACTTTCCCGATCTGAGAGGAGGAGAAGGGGAACGCGATGGAACGACCTTCCCTCTTGGAGGAGACCGACCTCGACCGAATTGACCAGATATAAGATTCAAAATCTTAGCCACATCTACCTTCATATCCGCCATATCCTTCCTAAGTCCTTCGACATCTTTCTCCAATTTATCTATCCTGCTTGGAGCCGTTATGCCTCTCAACTGCTCAGGATTATCTGCCTCCAACAACCCAGAAGCATCGTCCGGAAAACGGACCTTTCGAACCTCAGGTCTTCTGGAACCCATGATCAATCTTTGATTATGGATAGCTGCATTGACCATTTGTACAGCCTCCTCCAGGGTGCTCGGATCTTTATCCATAGCTATCAGAGCGGCTCGTTTATGCTCAACACCCCGTAGGAAGGCATCAATGGCAATAGTCTCGCCCAAACTCTCTGAGGCATCAGGGTAACCATCTAAAGTGAGCTCCTGAATGATGTCTGCAAATTCTTCTAAAGAGTTACCCTCTTGTCGAATATCTTGCATCTTTTTTCTGATGATGTGGGGCAGATCTTTCTTCCCGAATCTCAACTTTAATTTGTCACATAAACTAAAGTAATCATTCTGGACTTGCCCAGAACAGATGCAGTAAAACTTTAAGGCCTTGTCCCTTAAAGCTGAGATGAGCATGTCTAATTTATACATATCAGACCAACGGTACCTTGAAGCAGTATGCTCAAACTGTATGAAAAATGGTTTCCACTCAAATTTTCCATCAAAAGTTGACATTTTAGGTGGAGGAGGACCATCAGAGTAGCTTCTACGACCGGGGGATGACATTCTAGAGTCATTGTACGAAGAGCCATCCCAGTAAGCTCTACGAACTGGTGATGACGTCCTAGTGTCATGGTGAGAAACTGATCGCGACTCCCTCTTAGGTTCTCTAGGGGTATATACCCCCCTAGGAGCCAGGTTATCAACTAGGGTATGATCACCCCTTTGTTGACTAGTTGAGTTAAGGAGTGCCTTGTATTTGATACCTTGAGCTAACAGTTCCATGTTCAGTCTAGCTCCCGTCTCTTCCAGGGATTCTTCCCTTGGGTGTGAGTCGACCCCACCAACAGCGCCTTCATCATTGATGTCGAATACGACTTCCCCAGCATGGAGCAATCGTGCAAGGATTGTAGCTGTGGCAGGCAGATCAGTATCTGCCTTAATGTCGGCCAGGGATATGAAACATCCTCTGGACTCACGAAAATTTACTATGCCAGCAGCTCGAACTTTACCAATATTATGGAGTGCACTAAGTTCCTCCACGGTTGCAGTGTTAATACACAAAGGTTTCGTCATTATGGGTCACCGGTTGATTTATACCAAGGAAGCGAAATTAATATCCGCTAAAAAAAATAATATCACCTACTGAAATAAGTCGTAAGCGTATGCTTACTGAAATATATAAATCACTGAGTAGTGATGGTGGTGCAACTCCGGAGAACGTCTAAATGAATCTTCCGAAGCCAAACCAAATTCAGTAACGTACCTGCATGCAAACCATCCTTCAGAAACTCGAAAGTATAATGATAACGGACGCGTTTACGTGCACTAGATGTTTTATGGAGTATTAACTCTACACTGCACTTGATGGTGTGTACACCAATATCTGCATTAATTTTCTCAATTCTATCATTGAGAAGAGAGAGTTGGTCATGCAGTTGCAGCTCTTGGTCTTTGAAGGAACAGGGATTCAAATGGTGAAGTTGCTCATTATACAGGACCAGAGAATACGCCGGGATATCGATATATTTCACCGTTTGGCCGTAATGCCTTACTATGTCTATCGCACGTTGATAGTGTTGGCAAATGCGGTCTACCGCGAGTTCATCATCGGCTGTCCTTAAATAGACAAAACCGTCGCCTCGTTTCTCGGTAAGGTCGCACGTTCCGGCCCAGATATAGAAAACGATCCGGTGAAATTTCTGAACGGCACTGGCTATTCTCGACTGCAGAATATTGACCAAGTCTTGTGTAGTACCACCGCTTTTACACCAATACTCAACAAACCCAGTTTGATCAGCTCTTTTCAAAATGAAACCTTTACTTGTACCCAACAAAATCGCTTTGTGGGTAAAGGACTGATCCAACGAAAACTGGGTGCGAGCCAAAAACTCCTCAGATTTAACTTGAAAAGGAGGCATAAGCTGAGTATTGTTTCAACGGAGTAACTAGCAATGTGATTATGAACTTTTTGAATTAATAATAACAAGAAAAAACCCCAAAACAAATAGTGTTCAGCGTAATTAGTAAACCTAATATTACAATTGAAACATATTTGTTAATTAGAAGGGAGATTACCCTCTAATGTTCAAAAAGTTAATAATAATGATAATAATAACAACAAAAGTGATTTATATCACTTCTTTATTTCAAATAATTCTGAAATAAACAAAGAAATTGAACTGTAATTAACATATAAAGAAATATCGAAAAACCGACGGTTAAATTACAGCTCAGAATCGCGTACATATGACACTGAAGACAACTAACAATAACAATCCAGAAACTATAGGGTTGTCATTCCACGGAATACTGACATAGATGATAGGAACTAAGCACGAAAATATACCTCAATTCATTACAGTTCAAATAAATAACATTGAATCTTGAATTTATGACGTATGTATGTAAGGTATATTAATCTATATACCCGACATTTGCATGCTATAGTATAAATAAATAATATATATTTAACTATAACTCAGCTATCATCTGTGATTGTTAAATCCTACAAAAATAACTATCAAATAATCAAAATGGCGGCCAGAGTCTGTAAAATTGACGTTCGGCAGGACTAGAGTAGTCTTTATATTTCCGAGAATTCTATCTTTTTTAACAGCAAAATCGTGAGTAGAATTTAGAAATATTCCAATAACAACTTTTAATTTAGGGCCCAAAGTACTCCTGACACCATTTGTAGTAACGTAGCTACGTATAAAAGGTTACTTATACGAACTTATACGAATCCTCTACTGACAGCAGGCGTCAACAAGCCTCTAACGTCAGGAATGGGCTGCATATATTTATGGTTCATTTTAATGTTATTAAGTTGTTATTAACAATTATACATTGGCTATGTTATAATGATTCTGGTGTATAAATATTACAGATGGGTTCACAGTCGTAGTTATAGCGCAATGGATGACTTTCCCATAGCTTGTCTAGTCTAGCTTTGAAAGAATTCACTGAGGGGGCGCTGATAACGGATTCGGGTAGTTTATTCCATTGATCAGTACAGCGCAACGGGAAAGAAAACTTTCGTATATTGAGTCTTGGTCTTATTTTCTTAATTTTTAGGCTGTGGCCTCAAGTTATGCTATTTGTGTCTTGTCGCTCAATAAGGTCTGCAGTAACTTGGTCATATTTATTGCTGAGAATTTTATATAACTCGATCATGTCGCCATGCAATCTTCTAAATACTAATGTTGGTAACTTTAACTTTTGGAGGCGTACGTGATATGGTAGATTACGCATACCAGGAACAAGTTTGGTTGCCCGTCTTTGGACATTTTCGATTGCATTTATGTGCTTTTTCAGATATGGAGCCCAAACCACATTAGCGTATTCAATATGTGGCCTAACAAGAGATTTGTAGAGATGTTTAAAGTTTTCTTTATCTAGATAGTCAAATGTTCTCCTAATCAGTCCCATTATCTGGTTAGATTTGCTTATTTTTCCATTTATATGTTCATCGAAGCATAGTTTATCGTCTATTATGACACCTATATCTTTTTCACTAGATGAATGGGCTAGAGTATGGTTATTAAATTCCATTGTATAAGTGTGTAGAGATGTTTTTTTTGTTGATATTCGCATACTTTTGCATTTATCTGGGTGGAACCTCAATAATGAATTATCAGTCCATGAACACACAGAGTTAATATCATTTTGCATGGTGTCACAATCTTTAGGGTTAAAGATTGATCGAAAGAGTTTAGTGTCATCTGCAAATAAAAAGATCTCAGACCCACTACTGATTACATCGGGAAGATCATTAATGTAAATTATAAACAGTAATGGCCCTAAAACTGAGCCCTGTGGTATACTGCTTGTTACGTCTGTTGGTTTAGATATGATTCCATTTATAACTACTTGTTGCTGCCTTCCGGTTAGGAAGGATTGGATCCAGTTTAACAAATTACCTTCTATGCCATATGCAGTTAGTTTTTTAATTAGACGTTTATGTGGAACCTTATCAAATGCTTTCATGAAGTCGCAGTAAATCACGTCAATTATGCCCCCCCTTGTCCAGAGTCAGTAGCCATTTTTCAAGAACAGTCAAAAGTTGGAGAACTGTTGATCGGCCGCTTATAAAACCATACTGTTTTTCTGATAGCATATTATTAATCCTAAGATGTTCCATAATCGTGTCTTTAATAACAGATTCCATTATTTTACAAACAACAGATGTTAAGCTAATTGGACGGTAATTGTCTGGTTTGGTTTTATCTCCTTTTTTGAAAATTGGTGTGATGTTTGCATTTAACCAGCATTGTGGTAATGTTCCCAGGCTTAGTGATTTATTAAAAAGAATTGATAGTGGCAGGCTTAGTTCGTAGCTTAGTTCATAAAGGAATCTTGGATGGAGTTTATCAGGCCCGGGTGACTTAGCAGTGTTGAGATTCACAAGTTTTTTTCTTACAATTTCAGGTGTGATCTTTAATGTACCCATTGGCACATGAGCTCTACAAGGAATAGTTGGGGAATCATCGTCAGGTTCTGTTGTGAATACTGATCTGAAGTAGCTGGCTAGGGTGTCTGCCTTCTCTTCATCATTTTTTGTAAATGACACTTCCATATCATGCTCAGTGGCACTAGGTATTTGCAGATCTGGAATACCTGATCTGACTTTGGTCTTTGATTGCACATAATTCCAAAACTTTTTAGGGTTATTTTTGGCTGATATAGAAATATTTTTCTCATATTGTTTCTGTGCTTTTCTTGTTTCTCTTCGAACCTGGTTTCTTGTTTTACAATATTCATCATATATATTACGGTTACCGCCTGTATCAATATATTTTTTCCATAGTCGCTTCTTACTGTTTATTTTGGTTCTTGTAGTTTGGTCAAGAGCATATTTGTGCCTTTTGTTTTTTATTGTTCTTTTAGGAATAAATTTATTTTCAGCTTCTTGACACATTCCAAATATGGTCTGCCACATATCATTAATATCGTTTATTTCTTTTAGGCGTATGTTCCAGTCTATATTTAAGAAATTAATTATAGCTTTATAATCTGCTTTATCATAACAGACCCTTGTTTTACTTGTAGTAGTAAATTCACCATTTAAGCGAATCTCCATCTGTATAGTGGAATGGTCACCTTTTCCAAGTGGCGCATTTGTATGAATATTATCCACCAGGTCAGGGTAATTAGTAAATACTAAATCCAATATTGTTGGCTTGTCGGACCCACGCCCTCTAGTAGGCATTGAAATTAGCTGTTGTAAGAAGCAGTCTCTTACAGATTCAATAAACTTAAACGTAAAGTCTAGGCTAGAGCTAGAGGTGTTGTATGTGTTTGTAAGCCAATTAATATGTGGCATATTAAAGTCTCCTAGAATAAGCGAGTGCAGGTTAGTGGTGTGTATTTCCTTTAAAATATGACAGAGTTCATTATTGTTTTGGTTATTAGAGTTTGGGCTTCTATAAAACACTCCCAAACGCAGTGTTTCATGTTTACATCGTATGTCGCAGAGGATGTATTCTTCGAACATACTTTGGTTAATGCTTAGTAGTTTATAAGATAAAGTGTTTTTATGTATAGTAAGATACCTCTTCCTATTGTAGTAGTAATATTTTTATCTTCAATGCTGTAGCCATCTAGATTGTAGTCTGCTATACTAGGTTGAGTTCTGTAGTTTTTTGGCTTGGCTTCAACTATAGCTATGATATCTGGTGGGTCATCTTGTATTATGTGCAGAAGTTCGGTTTTCTTCTCACGTGTAAAGACGTCAGCATTTGTATAGAGGATCGTAATCTCATTAATTGATTTTGTACATTTCGTATTTACATTATTTGGTTTATTTCCTCTAATTTTGGAGCCGACCAGAGATTGTGTCAGACTTTGGCCATGTTTATTATTTACACATTCGTCTGAAAGTAAAGTGAAACAATTTCTAGTGGATATAGGGAAACAACGTTCCTTAAGGACACAGTCATCGGGTACATTACCAGTATTTAAAACATTCCATTTAAATAGAGAATCTACATTCGCACAATGTGACTTATCAAAGCAAAAGTTAGAACAATTGAGATGTTCTGATGTATGTACAGTGTCATGCAAATTACTATGTATGCCATTAAATCTCTTTACAGTTGCTGGGTCATTAGTTACTGTACAGTTTGAAAATTGTGATAGTACTGGGTTGGTCTGTACTGTGATTGGTGGTAGGTGGGGGCCCGATTTGCCCAGGAGCTCTTTGCGTTGTAGTTCTGGTGACTCCTCCCATGCATCCTCCCATTGTGAAAATAAGGATTCATGAAATGATTGTCTACATTCTGTAGCATAGGTGTCATGTACGAAGTTTGTGACATTATAAGAATCGAGCTTAAATAGTTTGTAATGTTTTCTGACAAAACATGCGTTCCATTGACATTTGGATGAATGCGGTCATGGAATAGCTCTGTGTAAACTGTTCCACTAGGGTCATTGAAGAGCTGGGAATTGTCTATTGGTTACTCACCCAACAGAGGTCTTGAATCGGCCAGTGGAACCAGCGGCAGATGTGCACGGTTCAGGTTCCAAGGTACGACTGTCGGGCGTCCGTAGAAACGGCGGGAATCAGCTAGCCCGGCAGCCGCGAAACCCAAACTGCGGAATTGCGGGATACCGCCAGCACCACAATTTTGAGGTCAGTTTCTGCTTTTCGTTGTTTTGTTCCCTTACACGAAGCTCTTTAGCACCGGTGCTGATGGGAGCAGCTGTATCATCCTTGGCTGGTAGTATGAGAATGTGGTTGTGATTGCTAGTCTTAACGGCATTTTGGCTGTGTGCAGGATCTACTGGTGCATAAGATATAGCGGTGTCTATTTGTGTTCACGAGTTTGCGTCTTTACATTGGAATGACTCTGATGAGACTGAGATGTCAGGTCTATCGGCGTGGTTTCAGGTGTGTCTGAGGTTGGTGAAGTCGCTCTGTAGCTAGCACACATTGCACATGTATACAATTCTCGTTCGCCGTGCATACTTATGCATGATTGACCAATCCCGAGGTAACCGTTTAAAATCTGACAGCGTATGGAAAATCTCTAGAAAACCTTTTTAAATCTAACTTAAGGTTTTAAGAAATACTATGGCTACAAAACGGTGGATTGAGTCGGCGTCAAGTATACGTGGCGTGCTTTTAGATATCACTGGTGTTCTGTATGAAAGTGGCGATGGAGACGGGAGAGCAATAACCGGATCAGTGGATGCTGTTAATAGGTTTCTCTAATATTACCAATTTTCGTTTTATTAACGCTAACAGAGCTTGGGCAACATCTATTGTCAAATTAAATCACATTCACATTTTTGGGCTTCTTCCAGCTGAAAATTAGAAATACTTTTTTAGAAGCTGGTCCGATCACAGATTGAAATTAGACATTGCCTACAGCTAGTGGGCGAGCGCAATGGGTCTCGGGCGGTTTCGGCAGCCATGTAATTTCGGTAGCCTACCGAGACGCAAATATAGTGCATAAAAATTTACATTTTCGGCACCCTCTCACATTATTACATTTTCGGCAGCAAGTTCAACATCGTTATATTGTTGTAAAATATTGTAATGTTATTGAAATTGATCTGTATAAGTCTGTCGGCTATATCGTCAATCTCTCCCCCTTCTTTTGTTCATGCCATACAGAAAAAGCCTGGTAGGGGGAGAGATTGACGATAATAAGCTATCTCGGAGTTACGGCGTCGCAAAGAATTATGGGTAATGTCAAAGGTCAAATCACATAAACAAATCTCTCGAGTCTGACAGCTCTGTGATTATGAATGCTGCGCTACAAATTTTCCTCCTCATACCTGCATGTTTTATGGTGTTCTTATGTGTGAACTTCTTAGCGACAGCTTGATATAGAATGATATCAAGATATTTATGCGGCAGAATTAGAAAATCAAATAATATTTACGCAACTGGAGGCTGAAAACAACGCGGTCAAGCGCATTTGCCCCGGTACCAATTCGGCCCATTAATTAGCTGTTACGATTTTAAATGGATTCACACTAGTGTATTTTGCATAAATCCAATAAATAAATGTAGTTATTATACGTATTTTAGAACTACAATTACAATAAGCTTATTTTAAAGTCTATGTAGTGTCAGCGATTACGCGAGACTGGCAGTGTAGGCCTACACACGGACACCAGCTTCATAGTTAGGCCTATATAGCTTGTGTGTATGGTACTACGCATGCTTGGGTCTTACAATTTCATTGTTCTAATATTCCTTATTTAACACTATGATCCTCCAGTCTCCTAAAGGCATGGCTACCTAATGTAATCATTCAATGTAAATACGTGCGCGTTCATTGATAAAGGATTTGTCTCAAACAGAGTTTAATTATGTTAATCATATTATCCATGAATAAACATCAGTCAAACAAACCACTCAGGCAGGCAGCCAGGGCAGGACCGACAGCCAGGGCAAGCAATCGGGCAGCAAGGGGAGGGTGGCAGGCAGCCAGGAGAGGGCAGGTAGGCAGTCAGGGGAAGGAATGCAGGCAGGCATCAGGCAAGCAGGGGAGGGCAGGTAGTCAGTCAGGACATGGCAGGTAAT
Source organism: Chaetoderma sp. LZ-2023a (assembly GCA_034401795.1). Classification (NCBI taxonomy): domain Eukaryota; kingdom Metazoa; phylum Mollusca; class Caudofoveata; order Chaetodermatida; family Chaetodermatidae; genus Chaetoderma; species Chaetoderma sp. LZ-2023a. The sequence continues at coordinate 275,762,635 of CM067369.1, read as the reverse complement.
CAGACAGCCAGATCAGGGCAGGCAGGCAGCAAGGGCATGGCATGGCATGGCAGCCATGCAATCAGGCAGCCAAGGGAGGACAGGAAGGCATGCAGCCAGGGCAGGCAGTCAGTCAGGGCATGACAGGCAACCAGAGCAGGGCAGTCAGGGCAGGGCAAGCAATCAGGCAGCCAGGGCAGGGCTGGCAGGCAATCAGGCAGCAAGTGGAGGACAGGCAGGCCGTCAGTGAGGGCATGACAGGTAGCCAGAGCAGTCAGGCAGCCAGGGTACGCAATTAGGCAGTAATCAAGGCAAACAGCCAATGAGGAAAACAGGCAGCCAGAGCAGGGCAGACAGGCAGCCAGGGCGGCAGCCAGACAACCAGGCATGTGGCAGCCCTGGCGGCAGACGGACATCCACCTATGGCCCCTTCCACGACCGAACCACCCACCCACTCGGTCAGCCAGTTAGTTGGTCGGTTGACCAGCCAGTTGGTCAATCGGCCTGTCACTTACTCACCCACACAGTTTATCAGTCACTAACTCGTGGGTCGGTGAGTGAGTCAGTGAGCGAGCGAGCCAATGAGCCAGCCAGTCAGTCATGTACTCTGTTGGTTGGTTTGTCGATTACTCACTCAGGCAGTTGAGTGAGTGAGTGGGTTGGTCAGTCTGTGAGTGCGAGCGAGTCAGTCAGTTGGTCAGTCTGTGAGTTGGTCCGTCGGTCGATCACTCACTCATGCAGTTAGTTGGTAGCCCAAACCGCCGCATACACGACGCTAGGGCTACGCCACTGCAATGGTGTGTATATATACCTAATGGATTGGCCGAACGATCGCATGCCTGGCTGTAATTGAATTGAATCCAACTATTGATTTATTCATTTCTTTATTCTTTAATCATTGAATATTCTGATTGCTCTAGTGGCTGACTTGTTGATCCTTTGATTGCCAGATTGTTTAGGTGCATGGGTGATCAGTAATCGCATAGTTCTGACAAATTATTTGATTGACAGTGTGGCAGGAGGCAGTGTCAGGAGGGTGTGAGTTAGATCTTCCCAATGAAAATCTTTGAAGATTAAGCTCGGTCTGAGAATCCTTCTAATACTTTAATTGTAGTTTAGACATAAAGTTGCTCTTAAAATAAAATTAAAACAATGCACCACAACATACCCTAATTTTATTTACAGATTTTGATTTTTCAAACAAAAAAATCACCAGATTGCCATTGCTGAAGGTGGGTATGGTCTATGGGTGGAGTGGTGGGTGGGTGGGTATCACGAACGTAAATCTAAAAAAAACTACTTGTTTCCAGAACCTTACAAGTTCGTTTATTTGATTTAATACAGATACCATACAAGGACAAGTTGGCTTTTAAATTTTCGAGATGCTTGCCATATACATAGGCGTAGTGGGGGAGGGGAGGTTTCCTCTCGGTGTATCCTCCATAACGTCCCTTAGGTTTTGGTCACACCCGTATAGTTTAGCACCACCCCCACCCCACCAAAGTGCGTTCCTACACCCCTATGAATGTAGGCCCTATATATATGTGGTATAAATTTCCAAAGGGTTAGCAGTCAACATCTATTGGGGGAAATGGGTTAAAACATACAGCCGAACATGAGTTTTTTTTACAGATTTAATAACAAATATGTACGTTCTTGACACCCCGGTCGTGGCTATTTTGGGGGTCTGCGTGCATGTGTGGGGGGGGGGGGGAGGCGTCGACGCGCTAACCGCCGAGGCTGCTAATTATATATAAATAAATAAATAATAGTTACAAACTGTTAATTTTGTAGGTTTTAATCAATATGGGTATGAAATAAAAAAAATGTGTATTTATAAAATACCCGGTGACAATCACGGGAATCAAACATAATATATAGGTTAACTATATAGGGCATGTACGAAAATAGGGTATTTCATGCGATTCGTGTTAGCCATATGAAATTTCTTTTATAAACACGCAGTGATTACTACTTAAGAATATTATTTTTATGAAGCGAGATGCTTGCAAAAGGTTTATTTAGCTGAAAACACCGTAAAAGCTATGTGATTATTGCTAAGTGAAGGCACACAGTGGTTGTTTATGTGCTTTGACCTGACATTTGCTGCACATGCGAATTCGGAACTCCGAGATAGCTTATGCCAGTCTGTCTGTATCTAATAATATTTCCTTTTTTTTACAGCTTAATGCCCTGATTAAGTAACAATAGATCTGAAACGCATAGATCTCATTTTAATTGATGTTAGAAATGTTGAGCATTTTGAAACTAATTTGTCCATTTCCAGTGGAATTGGTTTCAAAATATAGAACAGTTTTCCTGCATAGCTGTCATAAATTTGAGACACGAATGTTAATATGGTTAATAGGTTTCGGCAAGTTCATTTCATCTGTGAATGCATGTGTGCGTACATATTCTGACCCACACGTTCATTTTGTATTGTTCATGGGAAAGTACTGTGTAAGGCTATTGTTAGTTAATTACCGATACGATTAACCTCCCTTGTTAATTAGAAATTGGAATGTGACTTTCAAAACACAGTTCTTTTTGTGTTTTTATTTGTGTGATTTATGGCTTTAATGATGAGCTTAGTAATATGGTGAAATATGTTGCTGAGGTATGTGTCTCAGTAGGTATGTGTCTCAGTAGGTATGTGTCTCAGTAGGTATGCGTCTCAGTAGGTATGCGTCTCAGTAGGGATGCGTCTCAGTAGGTATGCGTCTCAGTAGGTATGCGTCTCAGTAGGTATGTGTCTCAGTAGGTATGTGTCTCAGTAGGGTCTTGTATAGTTTTGCTATCATTTATAATAAATCGCTCAAAATATTATTGGTGGTTATAGCCTGTGTAGGCGTGCACAAGGTACGGCTTCAAATTATACAGTACAGTACAGCTCAAAGGTAATAGTTCACAAGCCAACCTAATTTTGACACGTAAGTTACAAATTAATAGTGTTAGCTCACTTTTACGCTTATATTATAGGTAAGTTTGTGTGGCAGCAACAGCTTCCAGTCAAATTAGTTTTAAAATACTCAACAGACATTGACACATAGGTAACAAATTTATTATTTTGTAATAGTTGTAGTAATAGTTTTGATTAGGCCATTTTAAGTTTTAATTCCATTATCTCACTTTTACGCTTATACTATAGGTAAGTTTGTGAATATTTTGAAACCAATTTGACTGGAAGCTGGCACTACCTTAGGATCTTGTGAATATTTGTGTAGTTATTTTTAACAGAAGCTGTTGCTGCCAATGTCAAATTATATTTCGAAATATATCTCTGGAGCATGTCCAGAAACTCTATTTAGCTAAACCTTACCGTTAGGCCCTAACCCGTGGTCATTTAATGAATACGCACGTGTTTACGTGCGTACACTTTCGTCGCCATGTAATATGGTGAAATCTGTTGCAGTTGTAATTTTGTGAAATCAGTTGTATTTAAATATTTTAAAAATAAATTCCTTGTTAATGAGTAGCGTGCATGTGTGTGTGTGTGTGTGTGTGTGTGTGTGTGTGTGTGTGTAAACACGCGTTACTAATCAATACCACTTCGCAATGTGATCCACCATACATTATGATGGATATTGACCACTTGTATTAAAGGTCACATTTACTCCAAAATGCTTGAATATGCATCAGAGACCTGTGTTGAATATCTGTTCCAGTCAAATTTTTTCCTCAAAATCTAGCAGGATTTACGTTTGTCAGTAATTGATTTTCTTTTCTTTAGATAGCTGCTCACTTATTGACTAAGTCGATTTGTTGGGATAGGTTGAATATTTATGTAAATATTTTGACCAGACGCTGTTGTTGGCAATACCAGCAACAGCTTCCAGTCAAATTATTTTCAAAAATATCCACAATTCCTTTTGATTTATGTAAGTGGTCTCTTATATGTGCGTGCGAGTGAGCGCATACAAGGTGTGTGAAATTAAATTTTGTTACAATTAATTAAAATGTTGAATATTTTGAAATGAATTTGTCTGTTAAAAGTTATTCGCTTACAAGCTATGTACGTCATATTGAAAGTAGTTGCAGTGCGAGCGGAATGTGTTGTTCATTCGCACCAAGAGATCGCATCTTAACATTTTTGGCGTTAAGACAACTGCAGGAATTATAAACTGAGGACATTATTATCACCTGCTGAGTCTAGCTATCATGGGCTTTAATTGCGGGAAACCATTACAATGGTCGGAATACATGCAGATGCGGATTACAAATACAACAGAGAGAGCTCTAACCAACCAGCTTTCAGGAACGTCAACAAATCAAAATGCACGTGCAGTTGCTGGTCATACTTGTGATTCGGGTCGTTCATTAGTCTATATTAATCTTTCGACCATTACAGATATAACATTATAAGAGTTTCTTGTGGATTTTTAAAATTATTTATATTTTCTAGTTTCCAAATTTGCTTCAAAATATTAGCCATTTCGTAGATCTTAACGAAGATTGGAGGAAATCTACTACAAGTCTCAACCCCAAAAATTATTTTTAAAATTCTCATTCTCCTTCGATCAATACTCACCATTCTGTTACTTCTGATATACAGCTGGCCTTGACAGCGGCTCTAGGATTATATATAGACTTAGAAAGCTTTACCGACTCCTGGGAACCGGGTACTCGGCTCCCAACTGCCGAGTACCCGTTTACCATAGAGCTCATTCTTGTTTGCATAGCAACAAGAGCAATACATGCTTTCTTCATTGAGGATTTTAGTGTTTTTTTGTGAAAGAAAATCTAAGTCTTTAATCTGTAGTGATAGTTTGCGTGTTCGTGAAAGGATTAACTAAAGGATATGGAGAATACCGCCGAAGATAACCAGGTTGTATCATTCTTTATTATCCATAGTTAAAAGACTTAGGTCTCTAAATTTCGCTGTGTCGCATGTTCCAATTTCTGACCCCATAGAATCTGGGACGTGTGCTAACAACGATATATGCCAGACGATCGCCTTCTTTAACCCCCAACAGGCGATCGGCAGATATGAAAATAGGTGTTATGCTACGGTATTTCTAACACGAATATCGGCTGACGTCATTCTCCGTAGGATCCGAGCGGGTGACGTCACACCCGGTCGCTCGGATGTTTATGTGAAGAAAAATTTTTCATTAATTCGCGCATCTTGTTCTGGGTGCTGCGTACTAAAAATGGTACCGGAAACTTTAGAATGATCAAGTTTACGTGCGATCACGATCGGTTTGCAATGATCGGTGGTTTCAAATGTTATGTTATGCCCTATATATTCTAGGATTAAAAATTTTTTTTTGGACATTGCCAGTTAACAACATACAATTGAACTGAAATTTGTGATAATTAGAGGCCAATCACTTTATTAAAGAATGATCGATATAGGCCTACGTCTTTATTTAAAAAATAACATGAAATTATATTTCTGGGCATCACAACAGTAGGCCTAATCTTCGTCACGGCGCTTAGTTGGTTTTGCTCTTAGAGTCGGCATGGCTGAAAAAACAAACATATAATACAATTTGTCAGTCACCAGCAATTAGTGGTAATTAGGTATGGATTTCAATCTATCAGAGTCAATATAGCAGAAATATACCAAACAAGGCGACTAACATCGGGCTTGTAAACTCATTATTTATAAAAATTAGATCAAATTGAATACTAAGGATGATTTGGGGATTGTGTTTACAATTAAATGTGGTGGTTGAATCTGATTTATGGGCACTAACAACTTTAAGTTGTGCAAGAAAACATACAACAAATCATAGTCTTAAACAATGCAGTAGGGGGGGGGGCTAAGCTCATTTTTATTGAACACACAATACATTGGGTATATTTTTTAAAGTAAAAACATGCACAAATAAATATACACACACGATAATATAATCGATAATTAAGCACACGGGTCATTCCGTATAAGATGGACCAATGCCCGTCAACTCATAGTCACGGATTTCCTTCAAACTTTCTCAGTGTGAGCATATGGATGTTTTAGTTGAGCATGACAATTTTTTAACTGATATGTGAAATACGTTTTGAAAAATGCCCTGTCAAAGACCCCTATGCTAAAATTGACAAAAGTTTCAAGTACAAATCCAATGTTTGAGACATCATATCTCATCCAATATACTGTTTACAATACTAGATCTTTTCATTCTAATGCTCTGGTCAGCATACTTGAGGAAAATAACAAGCAATATGTGTTGACTTGTTTTGGGTGTGTTTTAGGGGTCACCAAAAACATTAAAAACAGCTAATTTTCCTGTTTCAACAAAATTTGGTGATACAGTAAAATGTATATTATAGTTGCTGTAACTAAATGATTTCTACCCAGTTCACTAGAGCTAATATTAGCTTAGTAATATTTACTGACTAACAGGAAGGTTTGCTCATCAAAAAATTTGGGGGGCCCAATGCACCACCCCTGTTCACAAAAGAGGGCCAACTTCATCGCCTATTAAGTCAAAATAACCCCTTTCAATTTTTTATTTATTTTGGTGAATGGTAGATATATGGTCAATAGTTACATGGTTAAAAGTTGCACTCTTAAATTTGTTCCCTTTTGGAGCTATGGCATATTAGAAATGTGATATTCAATAGTGAGAGTTTTTTGTATTATGTATATGTATCATGTTCATTCATCTTATATATTCATGCTCATTCCCAGGCTAATACATGGAATATGCAGGGAGTAGTTAACCATCTTGGCATATTGGTGTTTTCAGGCGAGATACATGTTCGTGAGTTCTCTCCCTTTTCTTGTAAAACTTGTACGATATTCCATTTTTGGGGGTTAATAATTTTAAAATTATAGGGCCTAGAGGCATGAAACAAGCGATACAACCAGTTCTTCTGCTATATTAGAAGAACCAATCAGCATTCCCTGGTTATATAATACATAAACATCGATTTTCTAGACCCAAAGACCTGACTCTGTTAAAATTTGACATTTAAAAAGTTTAAAATATCTCCACTTTAGCATTTTAGATACTTTTTAATCATAGGTGGACATTGAATAGTATATTATGGTCATATTAGTACAGCTACATGGACTTCTATGGCCATTTATAGACAATTTTGACACACTGCGACCAGGCCAATATGTGTATTCTCCTTCGATCAATACTCACCATTCTGTTACTTCTGTTACTTCTGATATACAGCTGGCCCTGACAGCGGCTCTAGGATTATAGACTTAGAAAGCTTTACCGACTCCTGGGAACCGGGTACCCGGCTCCCCACTGCCGAGTACCCGTTTACCATAGAGCTCATTCTTGTTTGCATAGCAACAAGTGCAATACATGCTTTTCGCATTAAGGATTTTAGTGTTTTTTAAAAAGAATCTAAGTCTTTAATCAGTGATAGTTTGTGTGTTCTGAAAGGATAACTAAGGACTATGGAGAATACCGCCCAAGACAACCAGGTTGTATTGTTCTTTATATCCATAGTTAAAAGACTTAGGTCTCTAAATTTCGTTGTGTCGCATGTTCCAATTTCTAACCCCATAGAATCTGGGACGTGTGCTAGCAACGATATATGCCAGACGATCGCCTTCTTTAAACCCCAACAGGCGATCGGCAGATATGAAAATAGGTGTTTGCTACGGTATTTCTAACACGAATATCGGCTGACGTCGTTCTCCGTAGAATCCGAGCGGGTGACGTCACACCCGGTCGCTCGGATGTTTATGTGAAGAAAAATTTTTTCATTAATTCGCGCATCTTGTTCTGGGTGCTGCGTACTAAAAAATGGTACCGGAAACTTTAGAATGATCAAGTTTACGTGCGATCACGATCGGTTTGCAATGATCGGTGGTTTCAAAATTCTTGAGTAGATGCGTGGTCTGCGGTTTTACCGTGTGAGACAGCAGTTGTTATACATTTTGTTGTTTTCTTCACATATCGTGCTGCGTTCGTTAGGAGTATAATTTATATTGATTAGTAAATATACCCTGAATGCTATGCGATATGATTCCTGGAGCCGTTACACATCCTGTAGGATCTATTATGGGTGTGTTGTGCCCGCCGCGTTCTTGTCGTCATAATCAATGCGATCGTTGTTGTAACGTGGCGGGGTGGGGTGCGGGAGGTTACGGTTAATTTATGAGTCAAAATATTTGAAAATTAATTGTCTGCCTTCCATCCGTGTCTCGTTCCGCTTGTTTATTGTAGGTTTGTGCTTATTTTATAGGCCAAGCCAGCCCCGCCATCATGTGACGACTGCCATAAGTTTGTCCGTGTAATGTTCAAGGACCATGTCTGTTTTAGGTGTGCCCTGTGTAATATAGATCATAGGTGTAATGTTTGTGCAGTGTGGTCCGTCGAAACGATGGTTAAGTTCCTTGCCCAGAAGGACTTGGCTGGGTCTGACGCGGGGTCAGGCGGTCCGAGAGGAAATCGTGGAGCGCCCGGTTCGGCCGGTGGGGGTGCTCCACGTCCCCAGCTGGAGGTGGCGGAGATGGCACCGCCGGCGTGGTTTGGTCCGGCTATGCAGGGTTTTCTGCATAGCGTTCTGCCCACGCTGGTGTCGTCCCTGCTACCAAAGGTTGGGGGGCAGTTTCTCCCCATGCCTGGTACGGATCCTGTCTTCGGACAGGATTCTGGACTGGTTACCGAGGGGGCCGTCTCGTACGGCCCCCTGGCGGGTCCGTCTGGCTTCGGCCAGACGGGTTCTGTCTCTCTGCGGCCACCTCCGGGTGGTCCAGTAGCGGTGGCCGGTCCGTCAGGTGTGGGAGCCGTCCGCCAGGACGGCTCCACGGTTTATTCGTCTAGTGACGGCTCTTCGGAGTCTGAAGACGATGAGGCCGAGGAGGAGAGGTTGCTGCGGCCCGTGAAGCCGCAGGTGGAGAATATGGAGGTTGATTCCGTCCTGGACGGAACCGGCCTCCATTTGTCTGGTTTGGCGCAAGCCAGGTCAGCGGCTCCGCCTGCGGCTGAGGCCAATCCGTTACCGTGCACCGGTTCCGCGCGGCTTGGTTTGTCACCAGCCGTCAGGGGAACCGGTGTGCCGGGCCAGGCGTGGTACTCACCTATCTCGCCTGGTCCGGCAGCCGGACATGGGGTGCCGTTGGCGCCCGTGGCCGGCTATGGTTCCGCGACGGTTACGGGTCCGTACGGTTTTCCGTGCGGACCTACCCCATGGACCGGAGTGTTTCATGGGGTGGCGGCGGAACCATGTGGTAGCGGAGTGCCTGGCGTGTCAGCCGTGGCTCCTGGCCGGGAGGCCATGGCTGGCAGACCCGTAAGCATGTCAACGGGTGACGTGTTTGCGGGGGTATCTTCTTCGGAGTTAGATTGGTCTGATGCTCTGGCGTGGCTAGCCAGAGTTGACCCGTCTGTGGTTTCGGCCACGGCCGATGAAGATGCGCCCCGTCCGTCGGTTGCGTCGATTAGGACGGGGATTTTGCCCGCGGCCCGGATCCAGTCAGTGGGACTGGATCCACGGTTCATTGATTTGTTGGATGCTATTTATAGTAAACAACTAATGACCAAGGGTCAGCTCCCTGCGGCCTCCAGGGAGGTGCGGGCAAGGTGCCGTATTCCGCGGGGTGAATACGACAGGTATGGTGTAGTCCCGTCGGTCACGGAGGATGACCGATGGGTACTGGGCGTCCAGAGTGCCGGGTCGGGTGGTCCCGGTCCGGCACTAGTGGATAAGGCCCAGGTACACCAGGAAGAAGTCCTGGCCCTATGCGATGAGGGTGTGAGGGCAGCCATGAGCGCTGTCAATCACTCCTATCGTCTACTTCAGTCGGTGTGGGCTGAAGCGGGGGCAGGCCACCCTGTGCCACCTGTGGCGCTATCGTGCGTTAATGACGGCTTGGTGCTGTCAATGGACGCATTGGCAAGGGTGCAAGCGCGTGTGACGAAGTCCAGGAGGCAAATGGTCATTGACCATATGCGTCCGGCTACGGCAGTCAGGGAGCGTCTTCTTGGGACGCCCCTGACAGGGCCTAGCATCTTTGGTGGCCAAGCGCGGGCCATCTTAGAGGACACCGCCAGTATTGCGCAGAATCGGTTAGCGGTAAATCTCCAGCTAGAGCTGGTGCGGCAAGCGCACGCACTAGGGGCTGTGGGCAAGCCGCTAACCGGACAGCCTTCAAAGAAACAGAAAAAGCATAAGGGCAAGGCGAAAGCCAGGCCTATTGCGACGTCTGTTTCGGCTGGGTTTTCGGAGCCGCCGCCGGCGAAGAAACCCAGGAAGGCTGTAGAGGCGCCTACCCTCCCCAATGTTGCTCCTGACCGCCCTAGAGGTGGTAAGGGCAAGGGGAAGGGTAAGGCCTCAAAGGGCGGACAGAAGGGGCCGAAGCGTACCTGAGGGTACGCAAGCTCCCTTCATATCCGCCTGGACCGCACCTGTGCGACAGGAACAGCGGTGCCAGTTATACCCGTCGTACCTAGAACGAAATGGTTCTCACTCTCTCTCGTTAAGAAAGGGGGGGGGGGGGGGGCGGACTGCGAGCCGGACAACCCCGTTAGACGTCGAGGCGTCTATGGTGGGTGGAAGGCTCATGCGTTTCGTCGAGGTTTGGCGAGGTGTGACGTCAGACAGTCTGGTCCTGGGATGGTTATCCCAGGGTTACATGCCGGAGTGGTGGGACTTTCCGCCACAAAATCTGTCTTTGGCACCAGTCTGGACACCCGTACCAAGGGAGCCAGACAAGTTAGAAGCCGTTCAAAAGGAAGTGTCGGGTTTGCTTCTGAAGGGAGCAATAAAACCAGCAAACCGGAACACTCCAGGCTTCTATTCAAACATGTTCCTTGTCCCCAAGAGCACGGGGGGATGGAGACCCATACTCAATCTCAGGCCATTAAATTGGTTTATCCATACGCCTCGGTTCCAGATGGAAACACCGAGGTCGGTAATGGCGGGATTGAGGAAAGGAATGTGGTGTGTATCGATCGATCTGAAAGATGCATATTTCCACATTCCGATCAATCGGAGTTGGCACAGGTTTCTGAGATTTGCGTTTCAGAATCAAGTATGGGAGTTTACAGTTCTCCCGTTTGGCCTGTCGACAGCTCCGAGGGTTTTCACAAGAGTGGTCCTTGCGGTGACAGCGTTTCTCAGAAAAGAGAACGTGGCGCTACACACCTACATAGACGACTGGCTGCTCAAGGCAGACTCGGCAGCCAGGTTGAACGTGGATACTGCTCTGACTCTGAAGTTACTTTCAGATCTAGGCTGGATAGTCAACGAGGAGAAATCCGAGTTGACACCCACTCAACATTTCGTTTATTTGGGGATGCGATTCGACCTCGAGGAGGGCAGGGTTTACCCGTCAGAGCCCAGAGTGGTGTCTCTGTTAGCCATCCTCGGGAGTTTTCGAGTGGGAAACCACATTCAGGCAAGGCGGTTCCTTCAGATGCTGGGCATGATGGTCTCCATGGAGCAGGTTATCCCGTACGCTGCTCTAATGCGAAGACCTATCCAGTTGTATCTGATGTCTCTGTGGAAACAGAGAACAGAACCCCTGTCAAAACTGGTGCCAGTTTTGGAGCCGATAATATCGCATCTTCTATGGTGGAAACAGCGTCAGAATCTCCTAATAGGGGTTTCGCTGCACCTACCCCACCCCCAGCTGTCCGTTTACACGGATGCATCGCTGGAAGGGTGGGGTGCCTGCCTGGGAGAACACCAGGTCTCGGGCACATGGACTCTCCCGGAGAGTCAGCTGCATATCAATCTGTTGGAAATGATGGCAGTGGAACTGGCGTTGGAAGAGTTTCTTCCGATGATCAGGGGCAAGGTGATATTGATACGGTCGGACAATTCGACAGTAGTATCATATATAAATCGCCAAGGAGGGACCAGGTCGCCCACCCTGTGCATCAGGGTGTGGCACTTGATTCAATGGTGCAGGAATTACTCGGTTGTTTTGAAAGCAGCTCATATTCCTGGCCGATTGAACATTCTGGCGGATGCTTTGTCTCGCAGACAGAGAATCCTGCCAACAGAATGGTCCCTCAACCCTCCAGTTCTGCGACGGATCTTCGAGCATTGGGGCAAACCCAACGTGGACTTGTTCGCCACAAAGGAAAATGCTCAAATCATGACATATGTCTCGCCGATTCCAGATCCAAATGCCGTCGATACAGACGCTCTGGCGATAAGCTGGAGAGGGATGCACGCTTACGCGTATCCACCCACCATTCTTCTACCGAAGGTATTGGTGAAGGTCAGGGAGGAACCGTGTCTGGTCCTGCTAATAGCGCCGTATTGGCCGAGCAGGGCGTGGTTCACGGATCTTCTAGATCTGCTGGTGGAAAATCCTGTGCAGTTGCCCGAGATTCCGAACATAATCTCCCAGGCCAAGGGACGCTTCCTACACGAGCGTCCCGAAATGTTCAAATTGACTGCGTGGATGTTGTCAAACAACGTTCCACGTCGGAAGGCTTTTCTCGACAGGCTGCTGATTTCATCGCGGCTGCGAGAAGGAGGTCAACCTTCAAGTCATATAACAACAAGGTTAACAGATTTGCAGACTGGTGTGAAGAAAAGGGTATTGATACCTTTCAATCCACTATTCAGCAAATAGCAGACTTTCTCTGTGAGCTGTTCTTTACAGGACTAGCTCCCGTCACAATTGCTGGATACAAGTCAGCTTTGGCATCAGTTATCCCTTGTCTAGCCAACAGGGATAGTCCAGAGGTGGCCCAGTTAAACGTGATGTTGAAGGGAATGAGCAATCTCCGCCCGAGACAACCGGTAGTCATTCCAGCCTGGAGTCTATCTTTAGTGCTTAATGTACTGGCCAAGCACCCATTCGAACCGTTGCGTTCGGCTAGTCTAAAGCATTTGACTCTAAAGGCGGTCTTTCTATTGGCAGCTTCCTCAGCTAGAAGGCGCAGTGAGATCCATGCGCTTTCGGCAGAGAGGAACCGATTTATTGTTTCTGGAGAAGGTCTGCGTCTTCTGCCAAGAGCAGAATTTATGTCAAAGAACCAATCTTTGAGATATCCCGGCAAACCGATCATTATACCGAAGTTAACCAGGTTTGATCGTGATGCCAGTGTCTGGTGCCCGGTCCGTGCTTTGACTAAGTACAAGAAACGGACTGACTCGTTACGGTCGAACGATAGACATCTGTGGATCTGCCATAAAAAGCCTTATGGCGCCGCATCCATGGATACTATCTCTCGTTGGGTGGTCGAATGCATTCAGACTACTCATGAGATGGCGACTGGGCACCAGGTGCAGGGCGTAAGGGCACACGATGTTAGAGGAATAGCCGCCTCGACCGCCCTTTACAATGGTGTTCCGTTAGAGGACATCATGGCCGTTGCACAATGGCACTGTGAGTCCTCATTTACGGATTACTATATGAGGGATGTGTCAGACTCAGCCAATCCACTCGCTTTAGCTGTTTTGAAACGATAGTTAGTGACCACACTGCTTTTCCCCTTTTTTCACTTTGGTAAGAAAAGAACCTAAAGCAGGCATGGTCAAGCGAGAGGATGTCAACCAGATTGTGTCACTGATGGCCGAACCGGTGTATGGTTGTAGGCGGTACGTCTGAAGTCCTGTTATCATAAGGTAATTCAACAAGTGAGAGTTTTTTGTATTATGTATATGTATCATGTTCATTCATCTTATATATTCATGCTCATTCCCAGGCTAATACAAGCGATATGCAGGGAGTAGTTAACCCTCTTGGCATATTGGTGTTTCAGGCGAGATACATGTTCGTTAGTTCTCTCCCTTTTCTTAGGAGGAAAAAGGGGGGGGGGCTGTGACGCGAATGTGATTCGGTTCCGTGAACTTGACGGTCCTTTTAGGTCTCCGTTAGTCAAGTTTGAAGTCTAAAATCTTTCTCCAAGGGGCAAAATTAGCATGTATGGCTTGCCCCTTCCCACCAGGTTACTGATCAAATCTGGTGTATATCAGAAGTAACAGAATGGTGAGTATTGATCGAAGGAGAATGCAGGAAATGTCAATTTCCCTTTCTCCGAGATCTAACAATACTCACCATTCTGTTACGGACCCAGCCTCCCAGCCCCACGGAGGCAAGCCATAGTTTTCTCTTGTTTGGTGGCTATGCAAACAATATGAGCTCTATGGTAAACGGGTACTCGGCAGTGGGGAGCCGGGTACCCGGTTCCCAGGAGTCGGTAAAGCTTTCTAAGTCTATAATCCTAGAGCCGCTGTCAGGGCCAGCTGTATATCAGAAGTAACAGAAGTAACAGAATGGTGAGTATTGTTAGATCTCGGAGAAAGGGAAATTGACATTTCCTGCAATCTCTCATACTAAAGTATGCCTAAATGTCACCCATTTCATGGAATTATTTAATAAACTGAGACAGGCATTGGTTAATACACATGATATAATATAAAAGTGTTAAGAGATAGTACATAATACTACATACCTCAGCAATAATTTATGATACGGTACATGATCCAGCATATACCGCTCCTCCAAATTATTTAAATAGTCCATTTATAAAGTCGATATCAGTTTGTGGAAAAGTGTACTGCCGGCCAGTTGCTGTCAATGGTGTTGACACCTTACTTAGAATGTCACAAAAAGGAACCCGGCACTGGTCTGTGCGCCTTGGCCAACTAAAGGATCGAGCTGGTCCATGCGGCTTCATACATGAAATGAGACAGTCCTCATTTTCTAGACTAATTTCTAACACTATGCCAAACCACCAATTTTTGTCATACAATGCACCAACATAGTCACTCAAAGACAGTTCCATAGGGATATTTAAATTCTGAATCTCTGATGACATAACAGGTTGTGTGTTAGAAAATGACCGAGTGTATGAAACATCATCAGTTGAAATTCGCTTTACTGTGATAGGGTTAGTGTCATTTGGAACAAACGAATGGAATGACCTGGTTCCTTGCACTGTTTTGGCAAGGAGATACCGCTCTTCCAACATTGTATGATGGCTCTGGATCTCATCTTTACTAACTAAGAAGAACTTGATCTTGCTTATGTTCTGTTGGCTGAATTCATACAATTCACTAGCATTTCATATAAGCGCTGTTTGCAGACTAGCCCTTGCGGCTAAGCGCTTCACTGTGCCACCGATACCGTCGCAAACACCTTTACCATGGCTGGTAGCAAAGAAATGCCATTCTGCCTTAATATCAAAATCTGAATAATGATGGCAGACATTAATAAAGCTTTTGAAGTTCTTATATTGTCCTGCACACCCATCACTAAAGTATCTAATTATATGAATATTGGGATACTTTTCCTTCAAATATCTTGTAAAAATCTCCTGAAAACAGTACACAGTATTTGTTTTGTGTTTCAGACACTCAGAGATGAAGCATACATTTTCTTCATTCAACTTTCCATAAGCCTTAACATAAAATGCCAAAGGATGTATCGTGACTTGAGAATTGTTCCAATAAAATCCCTGTACACAATCTTGCACAATAATGCTGTAATTTTCAGCAAAGTCGAGAACAACAATGGCAGTAGTGTCATCTAAATCATGTTTGCACGCTTTCAAGAATTCACTTTGAGATTTCGCTATGAAGGAATGTGGTGTTAATTCTTGGATCCGTTGACATAATATAGAAATAAAATCTTCAACTGATACTTCTCGGCGCATGATTTCAATTCGGTCTGTGGATACCCATTCATTGAATTTAATGATGTCATCCTCATCCATGTGCTCGTAAAGGTCTTGCTCTAAGTAAGTTTTGAGAAATGCAGTTCCTGGACACTTTTCACATAGTTGCAGCATGCAATTTCTAGAACTACTGTCACATACAGATTTGTCAATTAGGTTATGATAGTCTTCAGAGATAACATCCACCATAAACTTTACATTTTGGTGTTTTTCGCATACACAAACATTGTGGCTGCCGCTAGAAGAAACAGTTACACACCATTTGGGTCTTAACTCAACAAATTTAGAGAAACCAATTTTAAGTCCAGTTTCTGTTTTGAAATTAGCATGTACTTCCTTCAAATTTGTCAGGATTAGCCGTTTTTGCTTATGTTCTTTGGTACCACAAATTCTTATAGTAACAAAATCATTTTTCCCGGGTAATAGTCTAGATACAGTATCATCTTGGTAGTAGTTAATAACACTATCTAGTGTATGCTGATCAAGCTTATTTCTTTTAAAGGTTTCACGATCAGCGAGTATTCCATCATTCTGCGCAAGTTGTCTGGCTTGTTTCACCACATAACGCGTAACACCACATGCCTGAAAAACCTGAACAGTTTTATCTATCGACCATGATTTAGGTGTAATAGTCAATACTTGTATCTTTTGATTTCGTGATGACACAGACAGTTTTTCATTCATGTTCGATACCAAGTAGTCCACATCTAACTTAGAATCACATGTACATTCAGTTTGTGAAGTGTCAGCAACTAATTTATTAGGTGGAAAACCTAGGTGGGATGCCACGTGACTTGTTGTTGCTTCTGCCATTTGTTTGATTTTTCGTTTACCATATGATACTTTCCTTTCTGAATGGACACTCTTTAGGGGAGAAACTCCAACTGCTGAGAAACTAGAGTTGAGGCATTCAGCATTACTGTACAAAGTATCTGCTATGGCCATTGATTCCGGTTCACTGTCACTACAATCTGTCAGGTTATTAATTTTCT
This sequence comes from Chaetoderma sp. LZ-2023a, assembly GCA_034401795.1. Lineage (NCBI taxonomy): Eukaryota > Metazoa > Mollusca > Caudofoveata > Chaetodermatida > Chaetodermatidae > Chaetoderma > Chaetoderma sp. LZ-2023a. The sequence continues at coordinate 275,746,104 of CM067369.1, read as the reverse complement.
GCAAACAATGATGGCAAATCTTTTGGCCAGGTTGTTTTCTCTCTAGTTTTCGACTGTATTAATGCCACAATTTCTTGATCTATATTAACTAGTCCCTTTTTAATAAGCTTTTTGTGAACTTTTAGGGGATCACAACATGAAGTGTTCTGCTTCATCATCGGGAATATATGCAGATAGTGTTTCTTGTGGCAACAGCAAACTGTTTCTAAACTATCCTCACTCTGGCCGCTTCTCATTGCAACAAGTGTTTTATCTGTAGCCGTCAATTGTACAACATCATTTACAGAGCATTTATCCGTAAACTTATGACATTTATCATTAGTGAGACGTCCAACTGAACAAAATGTCTCTGGTAATTCAGCCATTGTGCAACGTGTCCTAGTCAAAGTTTACACTTTTCAAATTAAAAGGCCTAATTTATCATTAAAATGTATAGTGAATTATTAAATTTCTAAAGTAAATATCTAAACATTTGTGTATCAGCAACAATGTCAATGTTTCAAAGCAGTAATTATTAAACACTTTCACTGGTCATGCTGCCTAATCTTGATCACTTAAAATGCTTGACTGAACTCTTGTTGATAGCAATACTTGCATGCAGATCTCTGAGAAAAACTGAGACCATGTGACTAATCAATATCACCTCACTACCTATGTCTATTACAGCAATTGACCTAATTATATACAAAGCTCTGAAGGTTGAGTTATTTTCTCTAGATATGAAATCTCTCAGTCTTTATTAACACTGGATAACTCAAGACTGAGTGATGAGCTGTTGCAGCTCGACCAGCTTACAGGGCAAACTCTGTACCTGGTGTATATTTTGAAAATGATTTGACTGAAAATTATTGATGGCTAAGTCAGCAACAACTTATAGTCAAATTGTTTTTTTAATATTCTCCAGGCAATATGTTATTCCCATTGAAAATGTTGTTGAATAATGACTTGTAGTTTACCCACAAAAATGTCAAATTTTAACAAAGTAAGGTTTTGACATCTCTAAAATCCATGTTTATCTATTTTGTAAAAGGGAAATGCTGGTTGTTTCTTTTAATAAGGCAGGGAAACGCGCTACATCTCTTGTTTCATACTTCTAGAGTGTATACTTTTAAAATTATTAACCGTCCAAAATCGAATATCATACAAGTTTTTGAAAAAATATGAGATTTTGTATTTGCCATAGCTCTAAAAGGAAACAAATGTAAGAGTGAACCTTTTGGCCCTGTAACCATTGACCATATATATAACATTCACCAAAATATTAAAAAAATTGAAAGGGGTTATTTTGAAAAAAGATGTTATGAAGTCACCCCATTTTGGCGAACAGGGGTGGGGGTATGGCTCCCACAAAATTTTTGCGGAGCATATCTTGCCATTAGGTAATAAATATCACTAAAGTAGCAGTAGCTCTAGTTAACAGGATAGAAATCATTTGTGTAAACCAAATACAAATACATTTTACGGCATCACCAAATTTGGATTAAAATATGAAAAATCACATTTTTTTGCATTTTTGACGACCCCTAATACATGCCTAAAACGGGTCAGCACAAAATGCTTGTGATTTTCTCGAACTATGGTGACCAGACTGTTAAAATAAAAAGACCTAGTATTGTGAGCGCTGTAGTCGGTGAGATATGAAGCCTCAAACATAGAAATTTTGTTACAAATTTTTGTCAATTTAAGGGGGGGGGGGGGTATTGGATAGGCCAGTTTTCAAAAAGTATTTGACCTTTCACTATAATACTTGGAATTTCCTGTTAATACATACATATGCTTACTCTGACAAAGTTTGAAGGAAATCTGAAACTATGACTTGACGGATTTCACAAATTTTGTTCCTTATATGGAATGACCCACACGCAAAGTTACCAGTTTCCATTACACTTTTTCACTGCGTCCCTCGTGCCTCATCGGGGACGCAGAGGGTTAATTTTTATGGGTCCCTCTGCCATTTTTATGCGTATATACGCGCAAAAGGACGCATAACGGCAACTCTGTTTATAGTTGTAAATCCAGCTCAGGCCAAATTCCATTTTTTTCATGAGAACCGGGTAGCAGAAAATTTCAGCCAAAATTCTTAAGAAATTAAAATCTTTCAGTTTCCTTTTCTAAATTGGTAAATGTGTTATTGAAAATGAACATAATTGTTTTTCCTACAGGAAAACCAACAAAAATATAGAAAATTTTTTCATATGTGATGACTTGGATCAGTTTAATCCGCGTTACATTTACATAAGGTTGATTTCTGGTACAGGTCATGTATTGTGGGTAAAGAAAAATCAATCTGGATCTGAAAACTACATAAGCACCCCATGTCAGTTTGACACTACTGGAGAAATAAATTATTGCTATGGCAACATATCTGCTGTGCTAATCAGGACAAAGATGCCTTTGATTAAAAGGCTACATTCATACAATGCAACCTGTGTATCCTTGATGCTGTATAACTGTAACAGCTGGGCAGCTCCAAAGGCAGCTCTAGACAAACTCGATGCTTGCTGCCGCAAACACCTGCGCACCATACAAGCCCACCCCCAAACTCAGAAATGTCAGTCTTTAGATTTTCTTAGAACTTTGAAAATGGGAAAAAAATCTAATACAAGTCTACCCCCAAACTCAGCATTTTGGTCCAATGAACCTTTTCCAAATATTGACATTAATAAATAATTTGTTGTTTATTACTTCAAAATTTGTCATAAAAGAAAAATGGAAAAAAAATGATACAAAATGTCCAAAAGTAACACGAAATTAGAACACATTTTCAATTCTTCATGCTAGAAATTCTTATCGTCTTACGCATATGCTTAATGGGAAATAATAATGTATACCTTATATCCATCAGCGCGGGAGTGAAATTATTAATTCGAACCGCCTAAATATTGTGTATATTTTAATAAACATTGTTTATTTCATCAAAATGAATCCAAAGTTTGACATAAAATTGATGAGTTTAGGTTGTTACCCGAGTAGCGCGAATATGCTAATGGTATTACCCGGTTAGAGACTTGCGCAATCCACAAATAGGAGGGGAGCTTTGTTTTTATTTGGGAGATCTCCTAGTCCAGATAAAGTTCAGCGGAATGCCTCCAATCACAAAAGAGCTTTAATTTGGTCGTCCAACTTAAGAAAGGATCTAACCTCATTTTATTTCTTACGTTGTTTTGGGTCATTTTATGTTGGTTTGCGACAATACATGTATAATGACTTGTCAGTTTGAGTTTTATTTCATCATTTAAGAATAATACACGTAAGATTTACAAATATTGTATAGAATACAATTATTACAGACAATATAGCCCACAATATTGGTTATTGCAATACGGCGAGGGGAAATAGCGGTTTCCATTTGATGATAATGGTAGACATCTAACATGAGCTTAATAGAAGCGGTTTTAGGAGTGACTAAACATTTTTTTTTGGGAAAACTCCCTAATAGAAGCCTACCCCCTTTCTCCTTCGATCAATACTTACCATTACATTACTTATTGATAAAACAGCTCAACTGAAGCTGTACATTAGGAATCTAGATTTAAAAAGCTCTATCGGCTCCTGGAACCGGGTACCCGGTTCCCAACAACGGGTACCCGCCTGTCAGAGACGCCATTCTTATTTGCAAAGCAACAAGAGATACAAGTTTTTTGTCTCGGGAGAATCTTAGTTTTCTGTGTGTTTTTTCTGTGCTTTGTTCCTGTTTCTTACCTACTGGATTAACTAGATTAATAATGGAAAGCGCCACTGAACCTCGGGTCGTATTCTTTCATTTTATTTCTCTAGTTATATGGAGACTTACGTCTCTGAAATTTAGTGTGTGTTGCATGTCCCCTTTTCTGAACCCGGAACTGGGACATGTGGTTACAACGAAATATACCAGATAAGATCGCCTCCTTTAAATCCCAATGACGATCAAGAAGTAATATGAAATGTTGGCATTTGTCTACGTTTTTAACACTAAAATTGGCTTACATCGTTCAACCGTGTGGTCTGAGTGTGTGATGTCACACCCTTCTATTGCTCGGATTATTTGGTGAAGGAAATGTTTCATTAATTCACGTATCTTATTCTTGGTAGCTGCGTGCGCTTTTGTACCAGAAACTTTTGAATTATGTCAGGTTTTGCGTGTAATCACGATCTGTTTGCATTGATCCTTGATCTCAAAATTCTTGATTAAGATGTGTTTTCTGCGGCTTTACCGTGTTCTACAGCAGTAGTGTTAATTCATTATGTTGTTCCTTCTCGTATCATTTGGCGTTCATTTGTGTAGTATAAATTTGGAATGTATCCGATACGGTTCCTGGTTCCATTTTATTCATCCTGCAGGATCAGTTTATGGGTGTATTATTGGTCCACTATTGTTCTTGTCGCCACTTTATGCGATCTTGGTTGTAACATTGCAGGTGTTGGGTTCTGGAGGGTTAATCTTATAATTTATTGTCAAAATATTTGAAAATTATTTGTCTGTCTTCCATTCCTATTTTCGTTTCGCTTGCTTATTTAGGTCTTGTGCTTGTTTTCAGGCCATGCCTACCCCGCCATCATGCCCGGAGTGCCACAAATTTGTAAAGTTAGCTTTTAAGGACCATGTTTGTTACCGATGTGCAAGGTGTAATGTTGATGATTGTTATGATGTCTGTGCAGTGTGGCCCATCGAATTGGTGTCGAGTTCCTTGATCAGAAGGACTTGGCGGGGTCAGGCAGTTTGAAAACAAATCGAGGATCATCCGTTTCGGCCCCTTGGGGCGCGCCTCGTCCGCAGTTGGAGGGTTCAGAGATGACACCCCAGGTGTGGTTTGGGTCCACTATTCAAGGCTTCTTGCATAGCGTCCTACCCACGCTGGTGCCGTCTTTGATACCAAAGACTGTGGCGCAACCTCTCTGTGTCCGGTATGGACTGGCTACCAGGGGGGGGGGGGGGGTCGCCATCTTGTATGGCTCCCTGGTCGTCCCATCGGGCTCCGGCCTGGCGGGTACTGCTTCTCTGCGGCCACCTACGGGTGGTCCAGTGGCCTTAGCCAGTCCATCGGGCATGGGAGACATCTGCCCAGATGGCTCCAGTGTCTCTTCATCCAGTGATGAATCTTCAGGGTCTGAGGATGAGGAGGTCAAAGAGGAGAGGTTGTTGCGGCCTGAGATACCGCGGGTGAAGCGCATGGAGGTTGATTCCGTCCTGGACGGAACCACCATCCATTTGTCTGGTTTGGCGCAAGCCATGGCAGTCGCACCACCCCTAGTTGAGGCACCTGTCCAGTGCTGGTTGGTTTGCCACAAACCGACATGGTGACGGGTGTTGCTGACCAGTCATGGTACTCACCTATCTCGGCTGGTCCAGCGGCCACACACAGTGTGCCGTTGATGCCTGTGTATGGCCACGGTTCCGTAACCGCTACAGGTCCATCCATGCGTGCCTACTCCATGGAACGGTGTCTTGCCCGCGGCTCGGATCCAGTCCATTGGGCTGGATCCAAAGTTCAAGGCGTTGCTAGAGGCAATTTATGCCAAGCAACTCATGACTAAGAGTCAGCTCCCTGCGGCCTCTAGGGAGGTGCAGGCAAAGTGGCAGATCCCCAGGGGGGAGTATGAGCGTTATGGTGTGGTCCCAATGGTCACTAAGAATGACCATGGGTTCTTGGCACGGTGCAGGAGTCGGTAGCCCCGCTCAGGCACTTATGGACGAGAGCCATGCACACAATGAGGAAGTCCTGTCCCTCTGCGATGGTTGGGGTGGGGTGGGGTGGGGGTTGAAGGCAGCTATGAACACTGTCACTCATTCCTATCGCTTGCTTCAGTCGGTGTGGGCTGAAGCTGGGGCAAGCCACCCTGTGCCACTTTCGTGTGTCAACGACAGCCTTGTGCTGTCGATGGATGCACTGGCCAGGGTGCAGGCGTGTGTGACCAAGTCCGGCGACGGCTATCTGGGAGCGTTTGCTTGGAACGCCCCTGAATGACCCTAGCATCTTCGGTGGCCAAGTGCGGGCCATCCTAGAAGACATGGCCAACTTTGCGCAAAGTCGGTTGGCGGTGAACTTACAGCTGGAGCTAGTGTGTCAGGTGCATGCACTAGGGGCTGTAGCAAAACCGCTAGCTGCTCAACTTTCCTCCAAGAAGCAGAAGAAGCGTAAGAGCAAGACGAAAGCCAAGCCAGCTCCTGCTGCTCTTGCTGGACCTTTTCAGCCGCCGGCGGCTAAGAAGGCGAGAAAAGTTGTGGAGGCCCCTGCCCACCCTAGTGGTGGCCCTGATTGCCCGAGAGGCGGTAAGGGGAAGTCCTCCATGGGTGGAAAGACAGGAGCGGATCATACCTGAGGGCATATCCGTCTGGACTGTGCCTGTGCGACAGGAACGGCGGTGCCAATTAGACCAGTCAAGCCAAGACCAAAATGGTTCTCTCTCTCGTTAAGGGGGGGGGAACCGATAGCGAGCCAGACATCCGCGTTAGGCATCATTGCACATATAGTGGGTGTAAGCCTCATGCATTTCGTTGAGGCTTGGCGAGGTGTGACGTCAGACAGTCTGGTCCTGGGATGGATATCCCAGGGGTACATGTCAGAGTGGTGGGATTTTCCACCACAAAATCTGTCTTTGGCACCTGTCTGGACTCCCGTACCAAGGGAGCCAGACAAGTTAGAAGCCATTCAAACCGAAGTGTGAGGTCTGATTCTGAAGGAAGCAATAAAACCAGCAAAACAGAACACTCCAGGCTTCTATTGAAACATGTTCCTTGTCCACCAAGATCATAGGGGGGGGGGTGTGTGGGTGGAGACCCATACTCAATCTCAGGCCATTAAATTGGTTTATCCATATGCCTCGGTTCCAGATGGAGACTCCGAGGTCGGTAATGGCAGGATTGAGGAAATGAATGTGGTGTGTGTCAATCGATCTGAAAGATGCATATTTCCACATTCCAATGAACATGGGTTGTCACGGGTTTCTGAGATTCGCGTTTCAGAATCGTGTTTGGAAGTTGGTAGTCCTCCCATTCGGCCTGTCGACAGCCCCGAGTGTTTTCACCAGAGTGGTCCTAGCAGTGACAGCGTTTCACAGAAGAGAGAACGTGGAGCTTCAAACCTACATAGACAATTGGCTTATCAAGGCGGACACGCCAGCCAAGTTAGAAATGGATACTGCTCTGACTCTGAAATTACTTTCAGATCTAGGCTGGATAGTCAACAAGGAGAAATCCGAGTTGACGCCCACTTCGTTTATATGGGAATGCGATTCGATCTCAGGGAAGACAAGGTTTACCCGTCAGAGCCCAGGGTGGTGTCTCTGTTAGCCATCCTCAGGAGTTTTCGTTTGGGAAACCACATTCAGGCAAGGAGGTTTCTTCAGATACTGGGCATGATGGTCTCCATGGAGCAGGTAATCTCGTACACTGCTGTAATGCGAAGTTGTATCTGATATCTCTATGGAAACAGAACAGAACAAAGCTGGTACCAGTTTTGCATCCAATAATGTCGCATCTTGTATGGTGGAAGAAGCGTCAGAATCTCCTAGTAGGAATTTTGCTTCACCTACCCCACCCCCAGCTGTCCGTGTACACGGATGCATGACTGGAGGGGTAGGGCGGGGGGTGCCTGCCTGGGATAACACCAGGTTTCGTGCACATGGACTCTCCAAGAGAGTCAGCTGTATATCAATCTGTTGGAAATGATGGCAGTGAAACTGGCACTGGAAAAGTTTCTTCCAGAGGTTAGGTGCAAGGGGATGTTGATACGGTCAGACAATTCGACAGTAGTATCATATATAAATCGCCAAGGAGGGACCAGGTCACCCACACTGTATGAAGGTGTGGCACTTGAATCAGTGGTGCAGGAATTACTCAGTTGTTTTGAAAGCAGCTCACATTTCTGGGCGATTGAACATTCTGGCGGATGCTTTGTCTCGCAGACAGAGAATTCTGCCAACAGAATGGTCTCTTAACTCTCCAGTTCTACAAAGGATCTTCGAGCATTGGGGCAAGCCGAACGTGGACTTGTTCACCACAAAGGAAAATGCTCAAATCATGACTTATGTCTCGCCGATTCCAGATCCAAATGCTGTCGATACAGACGCTCTGGCGATAAGCTGGAGAGGGATGGACGCAGACGCAACCACCATCCTTCTACCGAAGGTCTTGGTGAAGATCAGGGAGGAGCTGTGCCTGGTCCTGCTAATAGCGCCATATTGGTCCAGCAGGTTGTGATTCATGGATCTTCTGCATCTGCTGGTGGACAATCCAGTGCAGCTGCCCGAGATTCCGAACTTAATTTCCCAGGCTACATGAGCAGCCCGAGATGTTCAAATTGACTGTGTGGATGTTATCAAACAACGTTCCACATCGGAAGGCTTTTCTTAACAGGCTGCGAGTTTTATCGCTCTGTGAGCTGTTCTTTACAGGACTAGCTCCTGTCACTATTGCGGGATGCAAGTCAGCTTTGGCATCAGTTATGCCTTGTCTAGCCAACAGGGATAGTCCAGAGGTGGTCCAGTTTTACGTGATTGTGAAGGGAATGTCCAATCTCAGACCGAGACAACCCGTAGGCATTCCGGCCTGGAGTCTATCTTTGGTGTTTAATGTGCTAGCCAAGCACCCTTTCAAACCTTTGGGTTCGGCTAGTCTAAACCATCTGACTCTTAAGGCGGTCTTTTTATTGGCAGCTTCCTCAGCTAGAAGGAGCAGTGAGATCCATATATATATATAATATAATATATATATATATATATATATATATATATATATATATATATATATATATGTATATATATATATATATATATATATGTATCAGTATATTATATCAGTGGTTAAAGTGGTATTTTGTTTCTACTATATGTCTCAAATTGGTTGACTACATTACACTTTTGATGATGACTTTCATGATTGTATAGTTCTTCATAATAATTATCAGTCAAAGTAACTATGTAACTAAAATGTAACTTTAGTTACATTATGCAAAGTAACTGAAATGTAACTAGTTACATTGCTCAACAAATGTAACTGTTACTGAAATAGTCCAATGTAACTGGAACTAGTTACATTTAAATGTAACTGACCCCAGGCCTGATTTGACTGTTTACAACTACCTGTTGTGTTCTGTCCTTAAGGAAGTTTTCTACCCACATGTCTATATGTCCTCTGATTCCATAGTGTCAGAGTTTGATAAGAAGACGTTGGTGTGGGACTATGTGGAAGGCTTTTGCGAAGTCGAGCAGTATGATGTCAGTTTGGCCTCCAGAATCAATAGTTGAGGCAAGGTCATCAACTGTCAGTATCAACTGAGTCTCACATGATCGCTGTTTACGGAATCCATGCTGGGCATCAGAAAGTACATGTATGTTCTGTTTGTTGAGCTGATCGCTGATTATAATTCTGACAATGTAGTATGTACTTTAATAGTTTGCAGCAGATGGATGTTAGTGAAATTGTGCGGTAGTTTGCAGGTTTGCTACAATCTCCTTTTTTGAAGATTGGTCGTACATACAGATGTTTCCATATGTCTGGAATTTCCCCAGTCTTCAATGATGTGGTGTAGAGGAGGGTGAGGGCTGGTGCCAATTCTTCAGCGAGAGTTTGGAGCAATTGACTTGAGATGTTGTCTGGTCCACTGGATTTCCTTGTGTTACGGTTTTTCAGCAGCTTGGTTAACTCCAGGAACTGATACATGAATATCTGGCATGTCTGGGTATGGACTGTCTCCAAGTGAAGGAATGTTGCTAAGGTCCTCGTCTGTGAAAACTGAGCAGAACTGGTCATTAAGGATGTCACTCTTGGCCATATTTTCGCTATAGGTCAAGCTGGTTTTGTCAGTGGCGAGACACCAGATGAATCTGTTTTCTTGCTTTTGATGTAACGCCAAAGTTTCTTGGTGTCTCCCTCTTCGATAACCATCTCATGATAGGCATTTCTGTTGGCCGTTCGTGTTTCACGTTTTAATCTTGTATCTTTCCCAATTCTTTTCAGTATTTTACCGTAAATAGCTTTCTGCCAGGCTCTCTTTTTGACGTGCAAGACATTTGATTTTGCGCGAAATCCATGGCTGGTGGAACTTGGTGGATGGAGCTTTAGTAGGCAAATGGATTTTCTGCATATTTGCCAGATGGTTGGACAATTCTTGCCATATGTCTTTTACTGGGCTGTTCTTATTGGCATACAGGAGAGAGAATTGGTCTGAGAAATCTTCTGTGTCGGCTTTCATTTGTGTTAGATTAGCTTTTTATATGCCCGTTTTGAAAAAAATGGGTCGTATTATGTGATGGCGCGTGGTGTCTGACAGTCAGCAGGATGATCGGTGGATGTTTGGTCTCCCAAGCACTGTGGTGGGTGGTCCCTCTCAGTCACTTGTGGGCAGGAGCCAGGCCTCTGCTGAGGAAGTCCTGTCCCTGTGGGGTGATGGTGCTATGAATACCGTTAACCATTCTTATCGCATGTTTCAGTTGGTATGGACTGAAGCGGGGGCGGGCCGCCTAGTGGCGGCAGTGTCATGCATCAATGATGGTTTAGTAGTGGTCAATGGACGCATTGGCGTTGGTGCAGGCAAGAGTTACTAAGTCGCGAAGACAGATGGTCCATGACCATATGCGTCTGGCTGCGGCTGTTTAGGACAGGTTGCTTGGAACCCCCCTGAATGGCCCCAGTATCTTTGGTGGCCAAGTGCGGGGCATCAGCTAACATTTCCCAGAACCGGCTGGCAGTGAACATGCAGCTAGAGGTAGTGCACCCAGTGCATGCACTAGGCAGTGCTAGGTGCTGCAAGCAAACTGCCAGCTGGGCAAAAGTCTTCCAAATACAAGAAGAAAAGCACAGCAAAAGCTGCACAATCTTCAAGTGTGAGCACTGGGCCTTGTAACCCGCCTATGATGAAGAAGGCCAGGAAGACGATGGAGGCCCCTCTACGCCCTAGTGGCAGCGCTGAATGCCCTAGAGGCAGGAAGGGTATGGGGAAACTCCAAGGGCAGAAAGAAGGGAGCGGATTGTACCTGAGGGTATGGTGGCTCCCTTCACATCCGTCTGGACCAAGCCTGTACAACAGGAACAGCGGTGCCAGTCATGTCTTGCAGGTCTAGGCCTAAATGAAATGGCTCTGTCTTTTCTTAGTCAAGGCGGTGGAGCGGATCGCAAGCCAAACGCCCCCCCCCCCCATATGAGCGTTCTGCCTATCGTGGGTGGACGGCTTATGCGGTTCGCCGAGGCTTGGCAAGGTGTGACACCAGACAGTCTTGTCATGTGATGGATATCCCAGGGTTACATGCCAGAGTGGTGGGACTACCCACCACAAAATCTGTCATTGGCACCAGTCTGGACATCCGTACCAAGGGAGCCAGACAAATTAGAAGCCATTCAAAATGAAGTGTCAGGCTTGCTTCTGAAGGGATCAATAAAGGCGGCAAACAAGAACACTCCAGGCTTCTATTCAAACATGTTCCTTTTCCCCAAGAGCACAGGGGTTGGAGACCCGTACTCAATCTCAGACCATTGAATTGGTTCATCTGTACACCTCGTTTCCAGATCGAAACACCGAAGTCAGTGATGGCGGGACTGAGCAAAGGAATGTGGTGTGTATTGATCGATCTGAAAGATGCATATTCCACATTTCGATGAGGGAAAGCTGTCACATGTATCTACGATTCACATTCCAGAATCGCAGCTGGGATTTTGTTGTAATTCCTTGTGACAGCGTTTCTCAGAAAAGAGAACGTGGCGCTTCACACCTACATAGCCGATTGGCTTATCAACCAGGTTAGAGATCGATACTTTTCTGACTCTGAAGGTGCTTTCAGAGCTAGGATGGATAGTCAACAAGGAGAAATCAGAGTTGACACCAACCCAACATTTCGTCTATTTGGGAATGCAATTCGATCTCGAAAGGGGCATTGTATACCCATCGGAGTCCAGGCTGGATTGCCTGAAAGCCATTCTCAAGAGCATTCGAGTGGGAAATCACATTCAGTTAAGGATGTTTCTTCAGATGGTGGGCATGATGGTTTCCAAGGAGCAGGTTATCCCGTAGCTTGAGGCATCTGACTCTGAAGACGATTTTTCTGCTGGCAGCATCATCAGCTAGAAGGCGTAGTGAGATCCATGCATTTTCTGCAGAGAGGGACTGATTTATTGTCTCTGGAGAAGATCTGCTACTGCTCCTGAGAGCAGAATTCCGTTCAAAGACTCAGTCTTTGAAATATCCAGGCAAACCGATCTTTCTGCCAAAATGAACTCGGTATGATCATGATACCAGTGCCTGGTGCCCGGTCCGTGTTTTGACTAAGTACAAAAAGCGAACAGACTCGTTAAGGTCAGATGATAAGCATTTGTGGATGCAAAGCCTTTAAAATGTGGCGCCGCATCCATGGATACTATATCACTTGGAGTAGTCATATGCATTCAAACAACCCATGAAATCGCGACTGGGCACCAGATGCAATGTGCCAGGGCTCATGACGTTAGGAGACTAACCGCCTCTACAGCCCTCTTTAATGATGTCTCTTTAGAGGACATCATGGCAGTTGCACATTTGTACTGTGAGTCCTCATTCACAGACAGCTATATGAGGGATATGTCGGACTCCGCCAATCCACTCGCCTTAGCTGTTAATCTCAAGCTATTTAGACCACACTTGTCTTTCTCCAATCAGTAGCTTCATTGCTTTTTGAGAGATATTACATGTGTGGTCAGCGAGAGGAGATCAAACAAGCTAGTCATGAGAGCCAAGATGACTGTTGATGCGTTGCATTTGGAATCAAATGTTCATAAGGTAAGTATAACTGCTTATTGTATTCTGTTTATATAGATAGATAGTGCATTTATATTGCGCTGAACTCCATGCTATTGCATGCTCTACACGCCGTACAATCTTATCCCCTGGTCATTGGGCCTTTTTCATTCCTGCACAATCTGAGCTCCCTTTGGGAGCATACGGCATTTATAGGCGCTCAATGGCTTTTTTGCAGACATTCCATGTTGACGACAATGCCCTCACAGGTACCTATTTTACAGACAGGTGTATTGGAACACCGAGGACTGAAGTGCCTTGCTAAGGGACAACACGGCAGCCCAGCCAAGAATCGATCCTGTGACATTAGAGTCATGAGCTCGACTCCCTAGCCACTCAGGAACTGTGCCTATATATATATCATGTTCATTCATTTAATATATTCATGCTCATTCCCAGGCTATTATGTGTCAGGTCCTGTTTACCCACCTGTCACGTTTGTGTTTCAGGTGAGATTTCATGGTCGTTAGTTCTCTCCCCTTGCTGGAGAAAGGGGATGGGGGTGGGGGGTTGGTTGGGTGGGGGGGGGCGGTTATGTGAATGTGAGTCGGTCAATACCTGTTGGTCCCCTTTAACCCTTTTGGCCTTAAATTTGTTCAAGAAAATTTCAGTTTTCTCAAAGAAAATGTTAATTTGCAGCCCAAGAGAAGAGTATTTCTGAAAATTTAACACTGGAATGACTGTCTCGGTTTTCGAGCCAGTCATTCCAGTGGTAAATTTTCAAAAATAGTCTTCTCTAGGTCTGCAAATTGATGTTTCTCAAGACCACTGTAGAAGGCGTTAAAGGGTTAAAAAGGACAGGTTTAGTCTCATTCTTTCTCTAAGCGGTACTTAAGTCTATTCTGACTCGCCCCTTCCCACCAGGTTACTGACCAAGTCTGGTGTTATCAATAAGTAATATAATGGTAAGTATTGATCGATGGAGAATGAAGGAAATTTCAATTTACCTTTCTGTGAGATCTAACAATACTTACACCCACAGAGGCGAGCCATGTATCATGTACAACTGCTATAGCTATGGAAACAAGTGAGTGTTCATGGAAACGGGTACCCGCTTGTTCTGTTCTGTTAAAGTCTAAGACTCTTAAGGCACAAACACCAAGGTGGTTGTTATCAATAAGTAATGTAATGGGAAGTATTGTTATGTCTTGGAGAAAGGGAAATTGAAATTTTGTTCAATCTCTAGCTAATAGTTTGTTCAAGGGAACTTGATTTGGTTCGCCGTCCATCTTGGATGAGCTAGTGTTCGTGAACACAACTCCAGAACCATTGAGCGAATCGGACCAAAATTTGGCAGATATGATTAGGGCCGAAACGCCATTAAAATTTGTCTATGGAAAGTTGATATGTCAAAAAACATGTCTGCCATGAATTAATCAAGATTTTGAGGGACACATATTTTCTGCAAATTTCTGAGAAAATCATAAAAAGACAACTTATTAACCACTGGCCCAATTTTAATAAAACTTGGCTAATCTCTCTTCACGGAAATTTGATTGGTAAATTTTCCAGTGCTCATCTCATTTTTTTTCATTCATGCCAGTGGCCAATAATTCCAGGTGAGCGTTACAGGCCCCTTGGGTCTTGTTTAGATTTAACCACTTGAATGACTGGCTTGATCATTGAGCCAGTCATTTCAATGTTAAATTTTCAAAAATAGTTTTCTTGTGGCCTGTAAACGGACGTTCAATAAGAACATAAATTTTTAGATTTTCGTCACCAAATTTAACCATTAACACTCTAACACTCATATCAGCCAAAAATGGCTTCTGCAGTGGTCTTAAGAACTATCCATTTGCAGACCAAAACAAGACTATTTTTGAAAATTTACCACTGGAATGACTGGCTCGATAACCGAGTCAGTCTTTCCAGTGGTAAATTTTCAAAAAGAGTTCTCTTGGTCTGCAATGGACATTTTCTCTGAGAAAATTGAAATGAATAAATTTGAGAGTTAAATGGTTAAATGATCAATCATTATTAAATGGCTAGATGGATATATTATACTGGATGGATTGTACATGCTTCTTATACTTTATCTTGCAGGTTACGACAGGCAGGTTTACCCGTACACTTCTGCACCAATGAGACACAATGTACTCGTAAAACTCTTGTGGATAAATTAACACGACTTGGCTTTACTTTGTCAGAGAAAGAAGTCTTCCCACCAATACCAGCCGTGTGTCGTCTAATGAAAGAGCGTAAACTAAGACCACACCTTTTAGTTCATCCAGGTATGCTTTGACTTATGCTTCAGGCTTGGTCATGGTCACTGCGACATTTGTACAAAACTATTTTCTCAATGTTACAGTGCAGCTGGTATTTCAAGATTGGTTTTACCTCATTGGAACTAATCATGAAAACTGATTAGCTATCCTGTTAAGAATCAACATGATGACATTGCGATCATGAGGTCAAAGGTCAAGATCGCCGACCTCTGATGCTAATCGACAATGAGGAGGAGAACATTCATTCCATTCTCATCAATAGTTGTTTATAAATGATAGGAGTTATGTCCCTTGTTACATGTCTATCATTAATCAAACTGCATGTATATCTGGAATTCGTAGTGTGTATGTAGGATACCTCAGGAACCAGATGCCCACATGCGATGAGAATAGAGGGTATATATCTACAGTGATACATTTCTAGCTAAGCTATTAGGCAGCAATGGCTTATAATTATCTACTTGTTATAATTAAGTCCAAAAATATTCAACAGTACATTTTTGTTTGTTTTGGGAACATTGTTACATCCTAACTTATTTCAGAGGTGTAATGTAAGACATGTTTTATTGTGTATGAGTAATCCAGTTATATCTAAGTCCATGTTCTCACTAGAGATTTAACTGGCATAATGCAATACTGAGGTATGACGTTATTGTTCCCCGACGGCCGTCGACGGGGACTAGTAACAGGCGGCGTCCGTATGTGTCCGTCCATCCATCCATCACACTAGGTTTCCACTCGATAACTTTAGTTAGCCTGCATGGATTTATTTCAAATTTGGTATAGTGATTCCTTATGATGAGGCCTCGGTGGGGATTGCGTTTCAGCGATGCACGTCCAGATGTTATGGAGTTATCCCCCTTGAATGACATAGAATTCAAGGAAAATTTGGCTTCCGTTCAATACCTTTCGCTAGCCTGCATGGATTTATTTCAAATTTAGTATAGTGATTCCTTATGACGAGGCCTCAGTGTAGATTGCGTTTCAGCGACGCACTGCCAGATGTGATGGAGTTATCCCCCTTGAATGACATAGAATTCAAGGAAAATTTGGTTTCCGTTCATTACCTTTAGCTAGCCTGCATGGATTTCAGCAATGCGCGTCTAGATGTGATGGAGGTATCCTGCTTGAATGGCATATAATTCAAGGAAAATTTGGTTTCCATTCAATACCTTTAGCTAGTCTGCATGGATTTATTTCAAATTTGGTATAGTGATTCCTTATGATGAGGCCTCGGTGGGGATTGCGTTTCAGAGACATGCGTCTAGGCGCAACAGAGTTGTCCCCCTTAAATTATGACCAAATTTGTCAGAAAAACTTGGTTTCCACTTGATAACTAACTACATGTGCCTGCGTGTGTAATTTATCAAACACTCAGCCTTTACATATGTTGTATGTGATACTGCTTTTCGTGAGCATGATGATTTTTTTTCTGCTGTTTGTTTCAATTGCTTCTTGTACTGCTTTTGTAGATGGCACCCCAGACCTGCCTCCCAGAGCATAGCTCGACAAATAAGATTTTATTTATATTTACATTCACAGTGTACAATGTTTTTAAACATCTATATATATATATATATCCCATTAAATATTCTAAATGTGACTTGACTATAATTCATTTATGCCTGCACTTATTGCATATTTTCTGTGTTTCTTTAATAACTAGCTTATATAATAATGCATAGCTTTACCATAAACAGGTCTGCTTTACATGCATGCATTATTGCTTTATATATTGCATAATTTTGCTATTTCATAAATGCTGACACAAACTACTTGTCTGTTTTATATGCATGTGCTATTAGTTTAGTAGATGTTAGCATTGTGTTCTACAATGGATTGTGATTGCACTGCCTCATCTCATTATGTATGTAGTGTTGTAGCAACCATAGATTCACATGCATATACACACACACAATTTTGTAAAGGCAGGAATCTCAAAGATTTGTTTTACTAACAACACCCGTCGGGGGACATGTGATCAGTACTGGTCTTCTTGTTCCTGATTAACTCTCCAGTGAGAACACGGCCTAAGACTAATGCTATCAAATTTACTAAATGGACTGCTTTGATATATGTAATGATTTTGTCTGTTTTTTGTTGTCATAGCATCGTTGCCAGACTATGCTGAAGTGGACCAATCAGATCCTAACTGTGTTGTTGTCGGAGACGCCGCTGAAGCGTTCACATATGAGAATGTCAATGATGCTTTCCAGCTGCTTATTGGGCTTAAGAATCCTGTGCTTTTTGCTCTCGGAAAAGGGTATTTAATAATCCTTTAGTAATCAAGACTGGTCAAGACAATGGGCATGTTTTTGCATAATTATCTATTCAAATCTAATATACTTTCCACATTAGCGTATTTTGAGAAAATACCTTCCCGGAATGCATCGTGCATACCGCTTCCGGCTGGTAACCACAATAGCCGACGCGCAAACAGTGTTACTTTACTATGAAAATCAGATACAGTGCACTTAAGCAGTGCATATGAAAAACTATGTTCATAATATTATTGAAGTCATACATAATTGGAAAGCTAAGCCAATTGTTACATTTCTGTAATAGTTTTTATAGTTTTGTAAAATTCAATACTGTTGATTGCAATTTTAAAATATCCCCTATTGTCCACTTGATTTAATGAATCTAAGTCGAATAGTGTATTTTATATACGGAAATAACTCAGTGAAAACGTAACAAAAATATAAAGAATAATGCATTAATGTTTAGGCAATTGAATGCGCTTTCCAATGATATATGATTTAAATAATATAATGATTTTAGTTTATCATAGGTGGTTTAGATTGCGGTGTATTTTAGTGCAAAAGTAACTCAATGCGGGTCAGCGGCTTGTTGGCGGCTATACCAGCCAGCAGTTTTGCTCTGAGCGTTGCTGTTGGGAAATCCTGGCGTAATGAGGTCAATGTGGGAAAGGTGTATTGTTAAGCCAGTCTAAACCAGCCTCTATGGTGGGATTGAAGAATGTCCATTTACAGGTCAAGAGAAGACTATTTTTGAAAATTAACCATATCATTAACTGACTTGATAACCTAGCTAGTCATTTCAATGATAAATTTTCAAAAATAGCGCATTCTTGACTTGTATATATGGACATTTAATCAGCAGAAATTTTAGTTTCCTTGACAAATCTTGATCATTAAAGGCTTGGACATCATCCTACATGTGTTGATTACTGAGAATTCATTCGACATGACATATATATATGTTTGCTTTAGCTCTGAAATATGGCTGTTTTCAATATATAACTCAATCTCATGACTGTAGTTGGTTGATTGTTTAACCCTTTCAATGATAAATCCATGAAAAAAGTAAATACTTCACTATACAAAACGTGTTCTGTTGAATATTTTGAAATTTATTTGATTGGAAGCCATTACTGCCGTATGCAGCAATGGCGTCCAGTCAAATAAATTTCAAAATATTCAACAGAGTCCATGTACTGTTGTCTTGAAAATGAGATATGGGGAATTCTTTGGTGAATTGGTTAATATTATCAGTAAAATAATCCTCTACTAGTGACAGTAAATAAACAGTGAATACTGAATCATACACACGTTATCTTAGCCAATCAAAGAGCAGCATTAGGTCACATGACTTCATTGAAGAGGTAATAAATTGTGGTAATATATAATTTATGTGATTGATTTTGTAATTTCACTACAAATTACCCTATATTCATGGCGCTCATCATATAGTGTAGATAAGTATGAAGTTGTAATTACACATGCATGCACGTGCACACAAACACACGCACGCGCACAAGCAAAACTATAGTTTGTCTCTTTCAATTTCAGGAGGTTTTACAGTCACGGTGGTAGGTTGAACCTAGATGTAGGAGCATATATGAAAGCTCTAGAGGTACCTATTGGCTTACATAGCTATATATTAACCCTTTAATCCTCGAATTTGTTCCAACAAAATTACATTTTCTCATAAAATGTACATTTGCAGACCAAGAGAAGACTATTTTTGAAAGCTTTCCAGTGCAATGACTGGCTTGGTTATCGAGCCAGTCATTCCAGTGGTAAATTTTCAGAAATAGCCTTTGCTTGTCTTTTCAATGACCAAATTTAGTCATTGAAGGGTTAAAAGATAAATTGTAAAATACGGAGTATAATAGGTTTATGTCATATAAATCCCATGGCATGAAAAAGCCAGACCAATGTCAGTTAATTGAGGGATCTGATCTGTCACTCAAATATCTGGAGCTTAGCTAGAAATTGGCATGGGATGGTATAGCTAGAAATGGCTCACTCTACAGAGGCTTACGCTGATATTCCATGTAAAGCTAATTGAACTCTGCTCATTTCTTCAACATAACACTATGAAGCTCTTTATACCTCAAGATAAAACTAACATAAAGAAAGACCCAGTTGTTTAACCCTTAGCACTCTGATGTCAATAGTCTATCTTCTACCTGGTCAATAGCAAAGAAACTGGTGTATAGTTTTCAACCATTTTGGTGGACAATGTTTCTGTCTTCGACAGCACCAACTTCCACCAAATTTGTTGAAAACTTACATCAGGGTTGTAAGGGTTAATGAATAATTGGAATGATATTTTATTTTGCTGTACAGTAGTTCTTTTATGCCATTATAAATAATGTGTCAATTGTGTCACGTCTATTTCTTCTTGTTTGTTCTCATATATGATTTTGTAAATAAAATTTCTTTTTTCTTATTTTTTTATCCTGTATATTTATTATCGTGTATATATTTTATTGTCACAGTATGCATGCGATATACAGGCTGAAATTGTCGGAAAGCCCTCAAACGTTTTCTTCCAGTCAGCTCTAGCAGATATGGGTGTATCACCAGAAAATGTAAGATATTGATTAATGATATGATTTTCAAGTCTCAACAAAAGGTGTAGCTTCTTGTATCATCCGCCAGAACATCCGCTTTAAGCACTCTATCACCCCATGAACCCTGCCTCACACATAACCCACCTTAGTCACGCCATCATCCCCAGGTGCCCTGCCTTACACACCACCCACCTTAGTCACGCCATCATCCCCAGGTGCCCTGCCACACACATTACCCACCTTAGTCATACCACCATCCCCGGGTGCCCTGCCACACACATCAACCACCTTATTCGCCCGCTTCTCCAAGATAACCCGGCTAGACTCCATCAACAGTAGTCAGTCTGTAGTCCCCAGGAGCCCTGCTACACATCACCCACCTGAGTCACCCTCTTCTCCAAAGTAACCCGGCCAGACACCACCAATGCTAGTCAGAGTGTAGTCCCCAGGAGTCCTGCTGCACACATCACCCACCTGAGTCACCCTTTTCTCTTAAGGAACTAGGCTAGACACCATCATTGGTAGTCAGAGTGTAGTTCCCAGGAGCCCTGCTACACACATCACCCACCTGAGTCACCCTTTTCTCGTAAGGAACCTGGCTAGACACCATCAATGGTAGTTAGAGTGTAGTCCGCAGGAGCCCTGCTACACACATCACCCACCTGAGTCACCCTCTTCTCCAAAGGAACCCGGCTAGACACCATCAATCGTAGTCAGTCTGTAGTCCCCAGGAGCCCTGGTACACACATCACCCACCTGAGTCACCCTCTTCTCCAAATGAACCCGGCTAGACACCATCAATGGTAGTCAGTCTGTAGTCCCCAGGGGCCCTGCTACACACATCACCCACCTGAGTCACCCTCTTCTCCAAAGGAACCCAACTAGACACCAATGGTAGTCAGTCTGTTGTCCCCAGGAGCCCTGCTACACACATCACCCACCTGAGTCACCCTCTTCTCCAAATGAACCCGGCTAGACACCATCAACAGTAGTCAGTCTGTAGTCCCCAGGGGCCCTGCTACACACATCACCCACCTGAGTCACCCTCTTCTCCAAATGAAACCGGCTAGACACCATCAACAGTAGGCAGTCCGTAGTCCCCAGGAGCCCTGCTACACACATCACCCACCTGAGTCACCCTCTTCTCCAAATGAACCTGGCTAGACACCATCAACAGTAGTCAGTCTGTAGTCCCCAGGGGCCCTGCTACATCCCATCCAGCTTATGCAGAACATGTTTTTGTTATTTACATTTTTTTATTAGCAGTTTATATTTTAATCCCCTAAAAGATCAGTGCCTCAAATACATGTACAAGACAATCATACAGGGTAGCTGCTCAATATTATGAAAATAATTTGACTGGATGCTTTCTCTGTCATTCCAGTCAAATCAGTTTCAAAATATTTTACCGAGTAATCAATATATCCTAAAGAATGTGTAGTTTCTGCTCTGTAAGGGTTAAATGGTTAAGCAGTTCAATCCTGAAAGGCCAGTATATCTGATTCCTGTACAAAGCACCTATGCATGTAATGTGCTGTACTATTCATACTTAAAGCTCTTGCTACCTGAGGCAGTGACGCTTTCAATTGAAATTGAAACTTGAAAATTGAAAAATTCATATTAGAAACTGAAATTCAAAATACTCAACCACAAATACTTCTAATATATAGAACTTATTACTCTGTCTCTCTCTGTCTGTGTCTGTCTGTCTGTCTGTCTGTCTGTCTGTGTGTCTGTCTGTCTGTCTGTCTCTGTCTGCAGCATATCTCTGGAATGTAACTAGGTTGAATGACAAAATTTGGCACACACTAATATTGGGGATGGCTAGCGCGAGTTAAGGTTTCATAGTAAAAGGTCAAATATCTAGGTCAGAGGGTCACTAAATGCATTGGCAATATAAATATATATAAAACCTCATGTTGAAAGTGTTAGACACCAAGGTTTGCAAATTTAGTATTGTTTGATGTTTTTTGCTTTTGGTGTTTGTGTACACGGCAAGTTTCCACTGTACAAAGCCTTAAGCTGAGTTGACATTTATTTTGTCAATTACTACAATTCTTTCTTTCTATTGCTGCATCAGGCACTGATGGTCGGTGATGACATTGTGAGTGATGTTGGTGGTGCTCAGAACTGTGGCCTTCTCGGGGTGCTAGTCAGAACAGGAAAATACAGGTAGATAACGCTTTTAACTCTAATCGCCAAGTCAGCCAAAAGCAGCCTTTGTAGAGGTCTTCAAAATGTCTGTTTTTCAGCTCAAGAGAAAAATATCTTTAAAATTTTGCCACTAAAATGACTTGCTGGATAATTGAGCCAATCATTCGAGTGCTATATTTTCAAAAAGTCTATTGTCCTGTAAATGGCTATTCACTGAGCAAAGGTTTTTTATTTTCCTGGCTATTACAGGGTTAATGCTGCATTTCTCTTAAGCATCATGTCATTCAACAGAAATATGAAATAGATTTGGGTTAAATATTTTGAAAACAATTTGATTTAAAATCAACGTTGCTGCTAGATGAAGTAATGTTTCAGTCAAATTTAATAAGTTAAATAAGAAATCTTATGTATGTTTGGTGCAGAATTTGACTCAAACTTTCTACTGGGTTTTGTACTTTATATTCCTGTATGTACTAAGCTGCTTAGAATCCAGACAATTTATCTCCCCTGGAACTAGACATCTCTGTATCCAAACAATTTCTCTCCCTTCACATTAGGCATCATATCCAGAACAATTATCCCCCCTTTAAACTAGGCAGCTTGGAATCCAAACAAATTATCTCCCTTGAAGTTAACTCGACAGATCCAGAACAATTATCTCCCTTGAAGTTAACTCAACAGATCCAGAACAATTATCTCCCTTGAAACTAGGCAGCTTTTAATCCAGAAGAATTATCTCCCTTGAAACTAAGCATCCTTAGATCAAGAATTGTTTTTGCTGAAACTAGGCAACTTGAAATCCAGAAGAATTATCATCCATTGAAAATTCATTTCAAAATCCAGATGAATAAGCTCCTGTGACAATAGGAATCGTGTCATCTGAAAGAATTATCTCCCTTGAAATTAGCTATTTAAGCACGAATGAAATGTATTAACCCTTTAATGGTCAAGCTGGCCAAAAATTACCTCTGCAGTGTCTTGAGGAATGCCCATTTTCAGGCCAGGAGACTATTTTTGAAAATTTGTGACTGGAATGCCTGGCTCAATAACAGAGGTAGACATTTAGTGCCCATTGGTAAGTTGTTGTAGATAGTCCTCTCTTGGCCTGCAAATGAAAATACACTAAGCACAGATTTCAATGGGGGATTCCAGTTTATCCATCAATCATATGACGTCATAATCAACATATTAATTACATCATGAATGATGTAGCTAAGTTCATCACAAATGTTTAATTGATGACGAACTAAGAGTTGTTATACAAATTGTATGTCTTTACTATTTAACAAACATGCTGTTGAATATTTTGAAACTAATTTGACTGAGTGGCAGCAACAGCACCCAGTCAAATTAGTTTCAAAATATTCAACAGCTTACCTGTATGTTTTTCTGAAAATTGAGATTCAGTAAGTGAAGGGATTGATTGATCCCAACACAGGCAATGCGTGGGTGGAGATTAGCTAGAGATGGGCGGTGCATAGCTAAAACTAGATTCCTCCATTCTCTTGACATATTTTAACCATTAAAGGGTTAATGTATTGCACACATTGATTAGCTTATTATCATTTCCTGTGATTATGTCCGTGTTCTACATTTCAGACGGCAAGATGAAACTCATGCCACAGTGAAACCAGATCTGATTGTCGATGACCTGTCACAGGCTGTTGATATGTTATTACGAGCCCGTAGATAGCCAGCACGAGAGAAGCAATATCACCATCAGGATTTAACTCATGTGTAGTAATGATAACACAACTATGTCGATGTATCTGCAATATGAAATCTGATCAATCCAAAAGCGGTGGTGATGTTGCAATTCCCAATATAATGAGACTAGATTTAGTGAGACAATCAGTCCAAGATCTCCATCATGGGCAATTAACTTAAACTGCAATCAACGTGTGGATCTTATCTCCACATGGACTGGTATCTTCAACACTACAGCCACTGTATCAGCCCTATTCTATGACACTATCTACTCAGTAGTTGATCTGTCTGACTGAGATTTATTCTCAGGAATGTCTGTCTCAATGACAGCACCATTTATGGAAGTGTAATTGTTGAACCTATGGTTATAGTATGGCTCAGAATTAAGTTCATATTTCCAAAACAAATTAAAACCTACTCTTGAATATGTTGAACATAACTTGATTGCAAGACATTTCTGCCTACGGCATAATGTCTCAGTGTTTGTTTTGTTAACTTATTTATTAGCTGTACTGTAATTAATTTATTTCTTTTTGCACAAATCCTTGTTCCCAACTTAGTGGTCAGCCTTAGCAGGCAGCATGATCAGATATCTCCTCTCTATAGGAATACATATTTTTGCTAACCAGATTCATAGGAATTCCAGTTTTTTGTTTACAAGATTTATAAGAATTCCTCTACTTTGTTAACAAGATTTATAGGAATTCCTCTATTTTGTTTACAAGATTTATAGGAATTCCTCTATTTTGTTAACAAGATTTAAAGGAATTCCTCTATTTTGTTTACAAGATTTATAGGAATTCCTCTATTTTGTTAACAAGATTTAAAGGAATTCCTCTATTTTGTTAACAAGATTTAAAGGAATTCCTCTATTTTGCTAACCAGATTCATAGGAATTCCAGTTTTTTGTTTACAAGATTTATAAGAATTCCTCTACTTTGTTAACAAGATTTATAGGAATTCCTCTATTTTGTTTACAAGATTTATAGGAATTCCTCTATTTTGTTAACAAGATTTAAAGGAATTCCTCTATTTTGTTTACAAGATTTATAGGAATTCCTCTATTTTGTTTACAAGATTTATAGGAATTCCTCTATTTTGTTAACAAGATTTAAAGGAATTCCTCTATTTTGTTTACAAGATTTATAGGAATTCCTCTATTTTGTTAACAAGATTTAAAGGAATTCCTCTATTTTGTTAACAAGATTTAAAGGAATTCCTCTATTTTGCTAACCAGATTCATAGGAATTCCAGTTTTTTGTTTACAAGATTTATAAGAATTCCTCTACTTTGTTAACCAGATTTATAGGAATTCCTCTATTTTGCTTACAAGATTTATAGGAATTCCTCTATTTTGTTAACAAGATTTAAAGGAATTCCTCTATTTTGTTTACAAGATTTATAGGAATTCCTCTATTTTGTTTACAAGATTTAAAGGAATTCCTCTATTCTGTTTACAAGATTTATAGGAATTCCTCTGTTTTGTTAACAAGATTTAAAGGAATTCCTCTTTTGTTAACAAGATTTATAGGAATTCCTCTATTTTGTTAACAAGATTTATAGGAATTCCTCTATTTTGTTTACAAGATTTATAGGAATTCCTCTATTTTGTTTACAAGATTTATAGGAAGTCCTCTATTTTGTTTACAAGATTTATAGGAATTCCTCTATTTTGTTAACAAGATTTAAAGGAATTCCTCTATTTTGTTAACAAGATTTAAAGGAATTCCTCTATTTTGTTTACAAGATTTATAGGAATTCCTCTATTTTGTTAACAAGATTTATAGGAATTCCTCTATTTTGTTAACAAGATTTATAGCTAATTCTATATTATTATTGGCTAGATTTCCATTAAGAATCATACAAACCCATTTAACCATTTAATGGTCAAATTTGATAAAGAAAACTTAAATGTCTGCCTATTCATTGTCAGTTTACACACCAAGAGAATACAATTGTTGAAAATTTATCACTGGAATGACTGGCTTGATTATCAAGCCAGTCATTACAGTGGTAAAATTTAAAAAAATTGTATTCTCTTGGCTTGTAGATGAATGTTCCACAGGGGTCAGTTTTGGCCGGCATGACCATTAAAGGGTTAAGATAATATTGATACAGAAAACATTTAATATGAAGCTATGTTGAGACAGACTTTTACAGTGGTCTTGAGGAATTGCCATTTACAGGTCAAGAGTAGACTATTTCTGAAAATTTACCAATTTAGTTGTGAGTTTTATCAACTATTCTTCGCTTGAACAGTTCATAAAGCCATTAGCTGGAGCCGCATTTAACTATTATAGGTTTAATAGAGAACTGAGTAAAGCAATTTTAATTAGTAAAAGCTGAAATCTGAGTAATATTGGATAAAACAGTGATCAGGATTGAGTGCTGAAGCTTAGACCTTTGAACACTGAATCTTCAATATTTTTTTTGCGGTGTAGATTATTCTTGTATTTGCTCCTTTGGTTTCAGAGAGTTAATGGTAAGTCAGGGTTTTGCCGCCCATCACACCTCGGAGAATACTGCAGCGTAACCCTTTAATGACTAAATTTGATCTAAAATTGCTTATTGAATGTCCATTTGCAGGCCAAAAGAAAACTATTTTTAAAAATTTACCACTGTGGTGACTCGCTTGGTTATCGAGCCAGTCATTCCAGTGGTAAATTTTCAAAAATAATCTCTTGGCCTGCAAATGGGCATTTATTAAGGCCACTAAATAGGCCGGTTTTGGCCGGATTCGTCAAGAAAGGTTAATGCCGAGTCAGGACCTCATTTGAAAACACAGTGAAGCCCTCTCCGGAGACCAATAGAGTTTAATAGATTTAATGGGGTGTTTTGGGACCATGGTTTATTACTTATTGAAGTCATCATTTTACAGATTGAAATAAAACTGTGGGGGATTGGGAATGATAAATAATAAAAATAGTAATAATAGCGGTAAAAGCATATATCCTCAGATATCTACACAGCATATGAACAAACGTACCTACCAACTAAGGCAGGTGTACATGCTGTTCCACAACTCTCACAAATTTCCACACTTGCATATAGTCCGCATGCCATCATAACCTTGTATATGTAGATAGGACCAAGAGTGTGCTACTTCCTGCAGGAGCGTGGGAATTTCTGTGAGAAATTGGAAGTGATGGTGTATGGCCTTGATGTACGCCATCAGTCAGCGGGATAATAAAATATGCACGCTATGCTATGTATGTGCTTTAGATATTTAACTCATACCACTCTGATGTTAATATTCTATCTTTTATTGTGTCAATATCAAAGAAACCGGGTGTACATTTCTAAACAATTTTGGTGGAACATGTTGCTGTCTACGACAGCACCTCTACGACAGCACCTCTACGACAGCACCTCTAAGACAGCACCTCTACGACAGCACCTCTACGACAGCACCTCTACGACAGCACCTCTACGACAGCACCTCTACGACAGCACCTCTACGACAGCACCTCTACGACAGCACCTCTACGACAGCAGCTCTACGACAGCACCTCTACGACAGCAGCTCTACGACAGCACCTCTACGACAGCAGCTCTACGACAGCACCTCTACGACAGCAGCTCTACGACAGCACCTCTACGACAGCACCTCTACGACAGCACCTCTACGACAGCACCTCTACGACAGCACCTCTACGACAGCACCTCTACGACAGCACCTCTACGACAGCACCTCTACGACAGCACCTCTACGACAGCACCTCTACGACAGCACCTCTACGACAGCACCTCTACGACAGCACCTCTACGACAGCACCTCTACGACAGCACCTCTACGACAGCACCTCTACGACAGCACCTCTACGACAGCAGCTCTACGACAGCAGCTCTACGACAGCAGCTCTACGACAGCACCTCTACGACAGCACCTCTACGACAGCACCTCTACGACAGCACCTCTACGACAGCACCTCTACGACAGCACCTCTACGACAGCACCATCTCCCACCAAATTTGTTGAAAAATTAACACCAGTTCATGTTTTAATTTAATTTGACGATTTAAAATTTTGACACCAGAGTGGTAAGGATTAAGTAGTTAAACTACATTTACAGGCCAAAAGAAGACTATTTTCACAAAATTTCCACTGGAATAACAGACAGGCTCGGATATAGAGCCATTTATTCCAGTGGTAAATTTGCAAAAATAATCAGGAGGCTGGTCCCTGATTCATAACGCCTTTTCTCATCCGACTTCATTGATCTCACCAGTAATTTTACATTTGCCAACAAGATATTATTTAATAGATAGTATTTATAATGTGTTATTATTTATTTTAAGATTTGAATATAATGTATACGTGGTCTAATAGTGTTCACGTCTTAACCCTTGTCCTGCTGAGACCAATAATAATCATATCATACATAACCCTTGTCCTGCTGAGACCAATAATAATCATATCATACATAACCCTTGTCCTGCTGAGAGCAATAATAGACATATCATACATAACCCTTGTCCTGCTGAGACCAATAATAGACATATCATACATAACCCTTATCCTGCTGAGACCAATAATAGGCATATCATACATAACCCTTGTCCTGCTGAGACCAATAATAGGCATATCATACATAACCCTTGTCCTGCTGAGAGCAATCATAATCATATCATACATAACCCTTGTCCTGCTGAGAGTAATCATATCATACATAACCCTTGTCCTGCTGAGACCAATCATACTCATATCATACATAACCCTTGTCCTGCTGAGACCAATAATAGGCATATCATACATAACCCTTGTCCTGCTGAGACAAATCATAATCATATCATACATAACCCTTGTCCTGCTGAGAGCAATCATAAGCATATCATACATAACCCTTGTCCTGCTGAGAGCAATCATAATCATATCATACATAACCCTTGTCCTGCTGAGACCAATCATACTCATATCATACATAACCCTTGTCCTGCTCAGACCAATAATAGGCATATCATACATAACCCTTGTCATGCTGAGACCAATAATAGGCATATCATACATAACCCTTGTCCTGCTGAGAGCAATCATAATCATATCATACATAACCCTTGTCCTGCTGAGACCAATAATAATCATATCATACATAACCCTTGTCCTGCTGAGACCTATAATAGGCATATCATACATAACCCTTGTCCTGCTGAGAGCAATCATAATCATATCATACATAACCCTTGTCCTGCTGAGAGTAATCATATCATACATAACCCTTGTCCTGCTGAGACCAATCATACTCATATCATACATAACCCTTGTCCTGCTGAGACCAATAATAGGCATATCATACATAACCCTTGTCCTGCTGAGACAAATCATAATCATATCATACATAACCCTTGTCCTGCTGAGAGCAATCATAAGCATATCATACATAACCCTTGTCCTGCTGAGAGCAATCATAATCATATCATACATAACCCTTGTCCTGCTGAGACCAATAATAGGCATATCATACATAACCCTTGTCCTGCTGAGACCAATCATAATCATATCATACATAACCCTTGTCCTGCTGAGAGCAATCATAAGCCTATCATACATAACCCTTGTCCTGCTGAGACCAATCATAATCATATCATACATAACCCTTGTCCTGCTGAGACCAATAATAATCATATCATACATAACCCTTGTCATGCTGAGACCAATAATAGGCATATCATACATAACCCTTGTCCTGCTGAGAGCAATCATAATCATATCATACATAACCCTTGTCCTGCTGAGAGTAATCATATCATACATAACCCTTGTCCTGCTGAGACCAATCATAATCATATCATACATAACCCTTGTCCTGCTGAGACCAATAATAGGCATATCATACATAACCCTTGTCCTGCTGAGACAAATCATAATCATATCATACATAACCCTTGTCCTGCTGAGAGCAATCATAAGCATATCATACATAACCCTTGTCCTGCTGAGAGCAATCATAATCATATCATACATAACATAACCCTTGTCCTGCTGAGACCAATAATAGGCATATCATACATAACCCTTGTCCTGCTGAGACCAATAATAGACATATCATACATAACCCTTGTCCTGCTGAGACCAATCATAATCATATCATACATAACCCTTGTCCTGCTGAGAGCAATCATAATCATATCATACATAACCCTTGTCCTGCTGAGACCAATCATAATCATATCATACATAACCCTTGTCCTGCTGAGACCAATAATAGACATATCATACATAACCCTTGTCCTGCTGAGACCAATCATAATCATATCATACATAACCCTTGTCCTGCTGAGAGCAATCATAATCATATCATACATAACCCTTGTCCTGCTGAGAGCAATCATAATCATATCATACATAACCCTTGTCCTGCTGAGACCAATAATAGGCATATCATACATAACCCTTGTCCTGCTGAGACCAATAATAGACATATCATACATAACCCTTGTCCTGCTGAGAGCAATCATAATCATATCATACATAACCCTTGTCCTGCTGAGAGCAATCATAATCATATCATACATAACCCTTGTCCTGCTGAGACCAATCATAATCATATCATACATAACCCTTGTCCTGCTGAGACCAATCATAATCATATCATACATAACCCTTGTCCTGCTGAGACCAATCATAATCATATCATACATAACCCTTGTCCTGCTGAGACCAATAATAGACATATCATACATAACCCTTGTCCTGCAGAGACCAATCATAATCATATCATACATAACCCTTGTCCTGCTGAGAGCAATCATAATCATATCATACATAACCCTTGTCCTGCTGAGACCAATAATAGGCATATCATACATAACCCTTGTCCTGCTGAGACAAATCATACTCATATCATACATAACCCTTGTCCTGCTGAGAGCAATCATAAGCATATCATACATAACCCTTGTCCTGCTGAGAGCAATCATAATCATATCATACATAACATAACCCTTGTCCTGCTGAGACCAATAATAGGCATATCATACATAACCCTTGTCCTGCTGAGACCAATAATAGACATATCATACATAACCCTTGTCCTGCTGAGACCAATCATAATCATATCATACATAACCCTTGTCTTGCTGAGAGCAATCATAATCATATCATACATAACCCTTGTCCTGCTGAGACCAATCATAATCATATCATACATAACCCTTGTCCTGCTGAGACCAATAATAGACATATCATACATAACCCTTGTCCTGCTGAGACCAATCATAATCATATCATACATAACCCTTGTCCTGCTGAGAGCAATCATAATCATATCATACATAACCCTTGTCCTGCTGAGAGCAATCATAATCATATCATACATAACCCTTGTCCTGCTGAGACCAATAATAGGCATTACATACATAACCCTTGTCCTGCTGAGACCAATAATAGGCATATCATACATAACCCTTGTCCTGCTGAGAGCAATCATAATCATATCATACATAACCCTTGTCCTGCTGAGAGCAATCATAATCATATCATACATAACCCTTGTCCTGCTGAGACCAATCATAATCATATCATAAATAACTTTAAATTAGTGAAATATTTAGATGTTTATAATATATACATGTACATTTAACATTGACATTTGAAGGGTATCCGCCATTTTAAATTTGACATAGATTTTGCATTAATCATTTGTAACAGAGCTCGGGATGTTGGTTGGTAATAGTTAGCTCAACCCTTTGATGGTCATGCCGGCCAAAACTGGCCTCTGTTAAATGTCCATTTATAGGCCAAGAGAATGAAATTTTAGAAAATTTACCACTAGAATGACTGGCTCGGTCCCGAGCCAGGCATTCCAGTGATAAATTTTCAAAAATTGTATTCTCTTGGCCTATAAATAGACATTCAATAGGCAGATATTAAAATCTTTTTGCCCAAATTTTACTATTAAAGGTTTAAAGCAGCATGGGATCAAATCAGATATAGTTAACTAATGTTCCGCAGTTGAACTTCTCCCCTGGATTGTTATATTAATGTTGTTTCTATTACTGTCGCTGTTTCTGAAATGATAACTATGCATCAGGATTGTTGTTCATTGTTGATGTTGTGATAAATCTTTATGAAAAAATAGTTTTTAAAGAATTTTACCATATACAATAAATATACATAGTAATTTAAGCATTAGTTCTTTGTTTTGGTGTTTTATTCTACGTCAGCGAATGCTGTGATATCCCGCAGTACCGCTCAGAAGTAACTTGACATGTTTCCAAAACAAAAATAAAATGCACCGGTTCTGTTGAATATTTTGAACCTAATTGAATTTGCAGTGTCTTCCAATCCAATTATGTTCAAAATATTCTAGGTGACTATGCTGTCCTGGCGTCCATCGAGCCTAACATTTGATTTGCCAGTGGGTAACACTAACGCTCAACCCGGCCAAAACAGACCTCTGTAGTGGTCTTGTGGAATGTCCATTTGCAGGACAAAAGAAGACAATTTTTGAAAATTTACCACTGGAATGCCTGGCTCGATAACCGAGCCAGTCATTCCAGTGGTAAATTCTCAAAAATAGTCTTCTCTTGTCCTACAAATGGACATTCAATAAGCAAATATTTTTGAATTTCTTGAGAAAATTTGACCATTAAAGGGTTAAAACTCAAGAGAGGCAAATACAGCACCTACACTGTTCTTGAGAAAGTTCCATTTGCAGACCAAGGGCTTACTTTTGAAAATTTACTACTGGAATGACTGGTTAAAAAACAAGTTACGGGTTAATCTGTATTATATACGGATATCAAAAGGTTAATTATCTGCAGATTTATTTCCATTTTCCTATTATAACTTTGCTTCCACTTGGAATATCTTGATGAAACCTTGAGTAGGTTGACCTCATGGTTAGTCAATATATACTTCTTGCCAGATGTGTGTGACTGGGCAGATTTTTGGTTGTTGGTCGATAACTGATGCTACTAGGAGTATGTTTATGATGCTTCATGGGCAGGTCTAGGAAGTGGCTGCGGATGTGGATTGCTGGATGAATCATGATTTTCTATAGCTGTTGTGGTCACTGGGGTCAAGTTCGACTCCTATCCATAGTTAGCTATAACCAGCCGAACTTCAAATCGTTAACTAGCTAGTCAACTATAGTCAACCGAGCACCCGCCCTCGGTTCAGATGGTTAGTGCGATATTTGCGTAAATTTCAAAATGGCGGACACTGATCACTTGCCACGAATAAATGCATATAAAAGTGTAAATATTTCACTAAATAACTTAGCTTTGATGAAATTATGCTTTCTCACTGTATGTCAATGTTCCCAAGCCCATATTTCTTCCCGCTTTATGCGATATGGACGCTTTTTGACGTCTTAGCAGACAAAAATAACCCATTTTTGTGGGTTATCAAAACAGACGACAGAAAGGGTTAATGGAGACTGGTACCCAGCCCCAAATTGTCTGCAATAGTAATTCAATAGGGAATCGGGTACCAACAAACTATAGTCGACTAAAATCAAGTTCGACTGGGCATAGCAACTGCGCATGATCAGTAAACCAGCAAACAGCTATAGTTAGCGAGTCGAACTTGACAAGGATCACAGGCTGTCTACATTTTGGAGACAATGTTCATATGAATAGTTTACAGCAACATTGTTCCTGAATGAACATGTTTTTCTTTGTAAGGAAGGACTCTTAAATCTTAATGAGCAAGCGGTTAATGGATACGTCCGATCTGTTGCTCAAGTATATGAGGTGTCGCTAAAGTATATGACATCATAACACAATTAGACTGACGTTACAATATATAGTGACATATCTAGATCCGTCATGAACAATGAAGTCTGTCAAGTGTCTGAATTTCTTGCCTTTGATGAATTCACAATTTAATAAACATTCTGTTGATATATTTAGAAACTAATTTGCCTGGGAGCTGTTGCTTGTCATATTAGTTTAAAAATCTTAAACAGTTTATCTGTATAGTTACTTTGATATTGGGATTCTGGCAATTTAAGGTTCAGAGTGTATAAATTGATTCCAACACGCACACGAGGGAGCAGCTAGAAATGGGCGGGGCATAGCTAGAGAGACAGTCCTGCTTTCACAAAAGGCCAGTGGAATTAACATATTGTAGATATCGGATTGTCTTCTGGGGGGTCATGACCCCGGGGACATCTTATATTTGCAGTCCAAGACCCCCAGCGAAGAATATGACAAGACCCCCAGCAAAGAATATGACTATATTTTTGAATACCAGACGAGCTAGGGAACGGATAACACAATGAGCGAAAATGTATTAGCGCGAGCTAGTGTGTGCATCAAGTCGATGCAAAACTGACACGAAAATATAGCTGATACAATAAGTGAAATTGGAATAGAATAGACTAAAGACTTAGGGCAGTGAGCTGATGGAATCTATCGGTGGTTGAAAGATGAAAGCTGTTGCTGCAGGCGCGGCATAACCTTTTATAGTATTCAGCAGAAGTTATGACCAATAGTTTTCTAAATATTCAAGCAAGAGCGTCGGTAGAATGCTACGCGCAGAGCGTACGTAGCACAGACTGAATGACTCATAGAATGACGTAGTAAACGTGGCGACGACTGACTTACCATAAGGACCGTAATAAGGTGACCGGGTTTCTATATTTCTATAGAGGCGACCCACGACACCAGATACGACACCAGATGTTGGTGAATCAGATGTACCACATGGTCACTACGTCATGGCACCCTTCTGAAATGCAGGCGTAGGCCTAATAAGCAAGGGGCTGGACGTGGGCATGATAGCGTCTGGCGCCAAGTAGATTAGAAAACCAGACGAAAAGTTGACAGAAGATGTTAGTCAGAATAAGATATTAAGAAACAATTAGCAATGATTGTCGAAGCAATGTCCATCACTGTCAAGTTTGTGGGAGGTTATCGGATAGGATTCCATCACTTAACTTGTTCGATGTTCTTTTGCTAACAGAGAAACTCGGAGTTTGATTAGTCAGGATGACGTCACAATCAATGAGCATCGAATCAAACTCTGGAAAGAAGAACCCAAACGAACATGGTAAAGAGCTCCAAAGAAGTATAAGATATGGACTTTAACTTTAATAGTTGGTCCGGTCCGCCTCGCACCTCGTACAAGTTCTTGATGAACGTTTATTTTCAGTAGAGCTAGTTGAATAGCATATCAGATCAGAGCGACTGAGAGTAATGCTATTCAGTTAGGAAAATATTGAATTAATTTCTTGGTCATTATAAGATACGAAAATCGGTCACAGTAAAAGTGACTAACTTTGTAAGTTTACTGTATAGTTAAAGATGACAAATAAAAGCATCACCTTGTGAATTTACTACAAGGCAAGAGTTTGTGTTCTCGCTAAAGTTACTCCGACATCTACGGAAGACCACCGTA
The DNA here is from genome assembly GCA_034401795.1 of Chaetoderma sp. LZ-2023a. Lineage (NCBI taxonomy): Eukaryota > Metazoa > Mollusca > Caudofoveata > Chaetodermatida > Chaetodermatidae > Chaetoderma > Chaetoderma sp. LZ-2023a. The sequence goes on along the minus strand of CM067369.1, from coordinate 275,711,109 downwards.
GCTTACCATTATCTTCATAGAATAGTCAGATCAGGCCCGGGTACAAACGAAATATCGTTACTTTCATCTTCCAATGAGGCGAGCGTGTACCCATCACTTTCGTCGTCGGTAAGACTGGTTGTCGCAGCAACCACACATACAGATCTTATCGAATACGTAAGCGAGTGTAGTCAGTTCGAGTTTAGGAGACACCAGAAATCTTCAGTGGCGGGCCACTGCCAGGATTCCAGAGTAACTAAAAACAGTGAGTACATAGCGTATGGCCCAAACGGACCGACCGGACGCAGTAGTATTAAAAAACCTGAGGGACCAAGTGCAAGTGTTCCTAGCGGCGGCCAAGCTATCGGCCAGTACAACTGTAATCCAGCATCGGGAATACAGGGAGAATTCATCGGTAAAAATAACGACCGACGTGAAGTGCCCAGACCAACCCCGACTCCAGCAAGTAATCATCAAATTGCTGTACCATTAGTCCCGCAAAATGGCGCGACCACCACAAAGCCCTACCGACCCAGGACTACCGCCAATCGGCCGAGCTAAGGGGCGAGACGGTAGCAGCGATGCAGGCCATGGGTGTGGCAATGGCAGGGGCCATTGTCGACAGCAGCAACAGGCGAGAGGCAGAACGGGTCTACAGACGGGAGATCCGCGACCACGTAACCCGCATCCAGCCATGTGATGGCGTCGTACCGGAAGAGGTAAGAACCTTTCTCGACGAAACCCGAAGCGCCTGGGCCGCCAACCAGGGACGTCTCGAGGGGGTACCAGCGTACATCATTATGCGAGCGGCCCGCGGACAGCTATCCCGTGCCGTCGACGGATTTCTTATAGACAAGGTCCGTGATGAGGTCACATTCGAGCAGCTACACGAATTCATCACCCTGAATTTCATATCCACAAACGAGGGGGAGCGTGTTAAGTATGACCTTGAAGGAACCCGCCAACGAAAGAATGAGACAGTCATCTCCTTCAATCGGAGGTACATGGAGGCCAGCGTTCGAGCCTACCCCGAGGGAAACGCCGACAACAGGCGAACAATCTTGGGCATCTACCTACGGGCGCTCAATGACCAAGGTTTGAGCAGAAGGATCATCCGGAAGAGAACCACTACATTGGCTAGGGCCATCAAAATCGCAGAGGAGGAAGAAATGTGCAACGATCTGCTTAACGCCATGAAAATCGATGACGGCCGAAGTGAAGAGAGAATGGAAATAGACACTTTAGAATCGACAGGGGAACGGGAAATAAGGTCCATGGTCAAGACACTGCAAAGACAGACTGCCCAACAAAGCAAGATGATCGAACAACTGTGTGGCTTGGTCAGAGACCTTCAGCTACAGCAGCAGAAGCCAGTAGCGGGGGCCACCCAACCCGCGAAAAAGACAACCGCGCAGGCAAAGCAATGCGCCCCACCCTCGCCCCGACCAGTCAGAGCGGGACGAGAATTGCAACACATTACCTGCTATAATTGTGGCCGGGTCGGCCATTATAAGAGTGACTGCCGTCAGACAATGCAACCAACTGCGCGACGACCACAACCGAGACCACAACCACGACCACAGCCCCGACCACAGAGACCACCCATGACCTGCTCCCAGTGCGGGAGAGAAGGACACGCGGCCCAGAATTGTTTTGGGACATTTATGAAACGGCAGACGACTCCTGCCGTAAATACGGAATGTTTCGGATGTGGTCAGTATGGTCACTTTGTTAGAGATTGTCCGCGTGGTGCGCGTGACCAGCGCCAAGAGCAACCAACCGGACAAACAGATCGACCGCTGGTACGACGAGCGGCGAAGCGTCCACGTGAAGAAGACAATTGGGACATGGAAATCGACGCGGTAAACGACTGACAGACGGACATACGAACGATGCCACGAGAATGTTCAAGGAACAATCGAATGGACATGAACAATGCTCGACGTAACCAGTACGAATATATTGATCGTGATGGTTTTATTTTAACAAGTGAAAATACCGATGCACATGGCCGTTATTCAGATGGTATCGGAAATAATTTATCGAATCATAGGCGCAGTTACACCGAAGTAGTTAATGGACGAAGGAGCCCGGGAAACGACGACGGAGAGAGCCGTTGGTGAGGTCACCGACCGAGCGGTTCTTAATCCGTCTTCGTATAGATAAAAACGGTCCAACGGATCAGGGTGAGTACCTGCATGCCTTAGTGGATACTGGTGCTAGCACATCCTTGATTCGTAAAGATATATGGCGTAGCATGTTGGATGCTAGGCCATTGAAAAAAGCAAAAACGCTCTTAGCTGTAAATGGTTCCCCGATAAAACTTTTGGGGGAAACACAAGTAAAATTCAAGAACGCCCGACCCATCCCTAGTACGATTGTGGCCAGAATGAGGCATGACTGTTTACTTGGAGCGGATGCTTTGCACCTGGGAAATGCAAAGATTGACTATCGGGCCAAAATTGTAGTATGGTTTGGCCAGATATATCCCTTTGAATATCCGCATAGAGAACAGACAAATTATGTCTATGCAAGCTGTAAGGAAACGACCGGATATAAAGATATCGACAAAGTCATGGCGGACTTTGCAGATATTTTTGATACGGCTCGTCCAAACACTTTAGGATTGGTTCCCAAAGTCAAGTGCACGGTACCGACAGGGGATGCCTACCCTATTAGGCAGAAAGCGTACCGTCTACCGCTAGCCAAGCAATATATAGTCAAGAATCAAGTGGCTGAAATGCTGGCAGCGGGCGTCATAAGACCGTCGTCGTCCCCATGGCCGTCACCTATTACGTTGGTTCCTAAGAAGGACGGGGGGACGAGGTTTTGTATTGACTATAGGAAATTGAACTCCGTTTGTCGTAAGGATAGCTATCCTTTACCGAATATATCGGACATTTTTGATTCTATGGGCGGCGCTACGATCTTTTCGACTATGGACTTGAAGTCTGGCTATTGGCAGATACCAATGGACAGCCAAGACATAGCGAAAACGGCGTTCGTTTGCAGTCAAGGTTTGTTTGAATTTGTTCGGATGCCGTTCGGTTTTGCGAACTCAGGTGCCGTATTTCAGAGGGCAATGAACGATATTTTCCGAGAATTCGTGGGAAAATGTCTGCATGTTTTTGTCGACGATATAGTCATATATTCAAGAAACCCGGCTGAGCATGCACAGCATTTGCGTACAGTTATGCGTAGAATTCAAGAACATAATTTGCAAGTTAAAAAATCGAAATGCGATTTCGCCCAACCATCAGTTGATTTGTTAGGATATCGTGTTTCAGCACAGGGAGTGGCTCCTCAGGTCCAGAAGGTCAAGGTCATAAGAGAAATGTCACCGCCACGCGATGTGGGTGAGGTGAGAAGTTTCCTGGGCGCTACAGGGTATTACCGCTCTTGTGTGCAAGGCTATGCCGAAATTGCCAAGCCTTTGATAGAATTAACTAAGAAATATAAACGTTTTGAGTGGGGTCAGGAAGAACAGCAAGCGTTTAAGAAATTACAAAACTTGCTGTGTAGTGAGACGGTTCTCACATATCCGAATTTGAATGCTCCGTATAGATTGTATACTGATGCGTCTAGCTATGCGATAGGTGCGATACTGGTACAGGTAGATGACGAGGGTATTGAGCGTGTGATTCAGTATGTTAGCTCTACTCTTAAAGACAGTCAGTTGAATTGGCCCGTAATAGAAAAGGAAGCTTATGCGGTAATATACGCGCTAAAGAAGCTTAGACCGTATCTATTTGGTGCGCAGTTTACCGTGTATACCGACCACAAACCCCTAAAGAGTCTGTTTGTGGGCGAAGTTAAAAACACGAAAGTGCAGCGCTGGGCAGTACTGATCGCCGAGTATGGGTGTAAGATTGAATACATCCAAGGCTCGAAGAATATTCGAGCGGACATGTTGTCCAGGTTACGTCGACCGGTAGAAGTCGCAACGTTAGATACAGGCGACTTTGTGATACCAGATGTCGATGAGGGAGTATTACCCCACGTCCCTCTGGAAGCATTCGACGTACCATATGACGAATTGTGTGCCGAGCAGACCAAGGAATACCCGGAGTTGTTAAAAAACACCCCGGAGGAGTATATGGTCAAGAATGGCATTTTGTATTCTTTAGTTACGCCTTCAGCGTTGGACGCTGAGTACACCAGAATTGTCTTACCTACCCTGTTCCGTGAGAAAGTGCTCCGGATGGCTCATGAACGAGCTGGTCACCAAGGTCTACAGAAGACCATCGGTATGGTAAGAGATTCTTTTGTATGGACGTCTTTAAGAAAAGACGTAATTCGTATGCTTGAAACATGTACGAAGTGCCAGGTCAACCGACCTGTCACTACCCGACCCAGGTATAGTGAAATGCCCATGGCCAATTATCCGGGTCAGATAATTGGAATGGATTTGATCGGTCCATTATTAGAATCGAATAAGGGTAACGTGTATATCATGACGGTGATCGATCACTGCTCTGCTTGGGCAGAAGCATATCCGATTGCAGCGAAGACATCTCAAAATGTGGAAGAAAAGTTCTTCAACGAGTATGTCGCGCATCATGGCGTCCCTGAAATTGTAATAACCGACCAGGGTAGGGAATTTTGTTCCAATTCTCTGGAGGAGCGGTTTAAAGAACACGGTATCGACCATAGACGGTCTAGCCCATACCATCCGCAGACCAATGGACGTACTGAAAGATTCAACCGCACCCTTAAAGAGTTGATCCAGAAAGGGGTGAACAATGCCTCGAGGGCATGGGAGGACGAGTTGGGTGTGGCTTTGACAGCGTACCGCAGTACTCATCATTCAACGACCGGGTATACGCCATTTTACTTGACGTATGGGCGACGGGCAAGATTGCCGAAAGCCGTTCCCATCGATGCGTCGCAGGACCTTGGTGAGAGACTGACGTATCTCAACAACGCCTTGCTGCGTGCTCGTGAAGGGACAGCTAGATCTCGGGAGGTTCACAGGGAACAAATTAATAAGCGTGCGAACGCGGGTGAATTTAAAGTGGGGGACTCGGTGGTCGTAAAAGCTGAGGAGAGGATGAAGTTGACCTCTCGCAGTGACCCCGAGTATGAGATCTTTAAGATCAACGGACCTGTGGCGCACGTCCGCCATCAGAGGTCTGGTAGGGTGCGTGTAGTTAATGTATGTAAGTTGCGCATAGTCGACTCAGAAATGTGCTGGGACGCGGCACGACCATGCCCCATTCGTAACCCTACCAAGGGGACGAAGGCCAGCCATCACCCTAGGGCGATGTTGCCCGAGCCAGAACCTATGGTCACCGACGCAGATACGACACCCCAGGTTCGTAAGAAGCGGCCAGCTTCGGATATGGAACCAGAGGTGCGTACAGGGGGTAAGAGGGTTGACCGGAAAAAGGTTCAACCCAGTACGAGTCGCAATCGGAACCATGAGTCACGGAGTGACAACATCGAAACTCCTAGGCCTATGGTGATAGACACCCCGGAGGTGGCACCCCAGCCTGCCTCTGAACCAATGGAGACGCTTCCATCGCATCCTTATATGCTGCGCAAGCGCAGGCATACGCCGGATGACGATTTTGACAGCAAGCAACTCCGGTTAGACTTGAAGCGAAAGCAAGGGTATAGGCGGGAGAACGAATCCGGTAACAAGCGACTCCGAATTGGCGTAATAGACTCCGCCCTTTACGATGATGTGCTATACGCTGATTTCGTCAGTCGTGTAAATGCCGTTATTCAGCGGCACAACCGCTGATAGTGTGTATTGTATCGCTATACTTTAACATCGCAAATAGCCAGTACGTAAAATATCATAACAATTAAGACTAAATTTGTTCGCAAGATACTAAAATGTATTCGTTTAAATTGTGTATAATGGCGTTGTGGTTTAGCATGGTATCAAGTATATGCAAGGACTCAAGTATACACCGCTTGCCGAACGGCGTCATGATAACTAAGCCGGAGACTGTGTCAGTGATACAGGCCGAATGGACCGTGATAGTATCCATCGACCATCCTTACCTACCCGCGGAGTTCCTGGGACGGTTGGCCCAAATGGCCAGTCTCGCCGCTAGCATGGGTACCAAAACATCGTTTTTGAGTGGGAACGATATATACGGATTACAGCATCGAATACGGGGGGTAAGAAAGATGGCAAGCCAAACACAGCAAACCATGAGTAGTCGAAGTGGCGCTAGGCAGAAGCGAGGGTTATTTAACTTTGTGGGCGACATCGCATCATCGCTGTTCGGTACCGCTACATCTGGGGATATAGACGCCATACGAGATGTGGTAAGGAGGGCGATGACGAGGATGAACAAAGTGGTGCATTTTACCAACCAGTTGACGTCGCACGTCAAATTAGCTTTCCGAGATATTGGTATGAACACGGACCGTATTAACGAGTTAGGCGACAACTTGGCCAGTGCAACGGGCAACATGAGCCGAGCGCTCAGGCAGCAGGGGATTCGATTGTTGGAACTCTATGCGTTGGTACGGTTAGGACATGTTATAGACTCGGCTGAACATGTGGTCTATGACTACCAGAAGGCAGCCGAACGATTCCATAGGCAAACGGCATCCTTAGAGTTGGGTCGTCTAACGGAGGAACTTTTTAGTCCCGACGATCTGACGTCCGTATCGAAACAGGTTAGTGCGGAATATAGGCTGATAAGACCGTATCAGTTGTATTACAGAAATGTAGTGGTATATCCATTGTGGCAGGACGAATCGAAACTTCATTATGTGGCGACACTACCGTTAATTGACGGAGGACAATATATCGAATATGGACTACACTCATGGCCTGAACCACTGGCCAAGACAGGGTATTACATGCAAGTGATGCTGGCCCGTACCAGCATTGGTCTAGATACCAAGACTGGGTGGTACTTTACCGCGTCGGAGTGTCGTGGTGCCGACCCTAGGGTGTGCCAGGGACAACTACGGGTCGACAAGACCCACGTGCCCTGTATTGTGAGTGTACTGACAAATGCGACTGATAGCAACTGTAATATTCAACTAACGAAGTCAAACGTAACCATTAGTAAATTATTTGCCAACGAGAAAATCGGAGTAGTGTTGCAAACGTTCGGCGAGACGGTGGAAATTCATTGCGACGGACGACTGACGTATGGTGAGTAATGGTGTGTATGCATTGATGTCTGGAAAATGCGGGTATAGTGGGAGGGCCTGGCGATTCGAGCCTGTGGCGTTTTATAGTCGGACGTACACTCGAATAGGCCTAGCCATTGAAATGCCCCATTTGGATGTGTCTGGCGTTCTAAATCAATCCATGATAGTTGACCATTTAAAGCTACAACCGTGGAACCATTTACAAAAGTCTAAGTACGTGCCGCTAGCACCGTTATCCATGATCGACCCGGTGATGGTCGATGGCATTGGGGTACATTCTTTCGTATCATATTCAACGGGTTCCTTCGTAGTTGTGTTAGTAATTGTGCTTATATTATATAAATGTGGCGTGTTATCACGCATGTGGAATGCGCTTAAATGCAAGCCACGTGCGGCCCATAAATGCAAGCCACGTGCGGCCCATAGTAGTGAACCGCATATCATTGCACCAACTATTCAGACCCAGCAGCCCCGGAGACCTGCAGCTCTACCGGAGCCGCTGCGTATGGCAGCTGGGTCGTCGCCTAATGCTGACGCCAGGACTGAGATCGACCCGATGGCTGCCAAATGGATAGAGATGGAGACGTACGTTGACGTGGTGGATCCTAACGTAAGCATAGACCGCTGGGAGGTATCACCATGACATTTTGGCACTAACTTTATATGTTTCCACTGGAACAGTAATTGGTGAATATTGAATGTTGTAGCACGAACATTAGTATGGTGCCATGTTGGTACTGTATTATTTAATAGGAAAAATTCACATGATCTGTAATGATATTTGCACTGTAGGATTAAGGACTGACATTTATGGTGACGTCGTCACGATCAGATGACGTCATTAAAATAATTGATTGTGCTGTATTATATTATTGTATTGCTTGATTGATCGTATTGTTTTCTTTGTTAGGTTACGCATGGATCGAGGTTATCGACCACGGTTTAATGATGCTATTAATGTGTTTCCGGGGGCAGTCTTTTGCTACCCGGACATGTATGTTTGTATAATTATCAACCATACACTAACGAATACTACTAATGTATTTCCGAGCATTCCGCTACTCGGACAAGTATTGGTGTATAGTATATTGACCTGTAATGTTAAGTTGTTGATGATTGGACGGCTATCGGGTAGTATCCGTTCAGGCTGCTGGTATAGGTTTGGGTTGTTGATAGTCCACAACGAGTTAGTTGACACTCTCTTAAGGCCTTAAGAGAGATGGTCAATTAACTTTGGTTATGGGGCGTATGTAGATATCGGATTGTCTTCTGGGAGGTCATGACCCCGGGGACATCTTATATTTGCAGTCCAAGACCCCCAGCGAAGAATATGACAAGACCCCCAGCAAAGAATATGACTATATTTTTGAATACCAGACGAGCTAGGGAACGGATAACACAATGAGCGAAAATGTATTAGCGCGAGCTAGTGTGTGAATCAAGTCGATGCAAAACTGACACGAAAATATAGCTGATACAATAAGTGAAATTGGAATAGAATAGACTAAAGACTTAGGGCAGTGAGCTGATGGAATCTATCGGTGGTTGAAAGATGAAAGCTGTTGCTGCAGGCGCGGCATAACCTTTTATAGTATTCAGCAGAAGTTATGACCAATAGTTTTCTAAATATTCAAGCAAGAGCGTCGGTAGAATGCTACGCTCAGAGTGTACGTAGCACAGACTGAATGACTCATAGAATGACGTAGTAAACGTGGCGACGACCGACTTACCATAAGGACCGTAATGAGGTGACCAGGTTTCTATATTTCTATAGAGGCGACCCACGACACCAGATACGACACCAGATGTTGGTGAATCGGATGTACCACATGGTCACTACGTCATGGCACCCTTCTGAAATGCAGGCGTAGGCCTAATAAGCAAGGGGCTGGACGTGGGCATGATAGCGTCTGGCGCCAAGTAGATTAGAAAACCAGACGAAAAGTTGACAGAAGACGTTAGTCAGAATAAGATATTAAGAAACGATTAGCAATGATTGTCGAAGCAATGTCCATCACTGTCAAGTTTGTGGGAGGTTATCGGATAGGATTCCATCACTTAACTTGTTCGATGTTCTTTTCCTAAGAGAGAAACTCGGAGTTTGATTAGTCAGGATGACGTCACAATCAATGAGCATCGAATCAAACTCTGGAAAGAAGAACCCAAACGAACATGGTAAAGAGCTCCAAAGAAGTATAAGATATGGACTTTAACTTTAATGGTTGGTCCGGTCCGCCTCGCACCTCGTACAAGTTCTTGATGAACGTTTATTTTCAGTAGAGCTAGTTGAATAGCATATCAGATCAGAGCGACTGAGAGTAATGCTATTCAGTTAGGAAAATATTGAATTAATTTCTTGGTCATTATAAGATACGAAAATCGGTCACAGTAAAAGTGACTAACTTTGTAAGTTTACTGTATAGTTAAAGATGACAAATAAAAGCATCACCTTGTGAATTTACTACAAGGCAAGAGTTTGTGCTCTCGCTAAAGTTACTCCGACATCTACGGAAGACCACCGTAGCTTACCATTATCTTCATAGAATAGTCAGATCAGGCCCGGGTACAAACGAAATATCGTTACTTTCATCTTCCAACGAGGCGAGCGTGTACCCATCACTTTCGTCGTCGGTAAGACTGGTTGTCGCAGCAACCACACATACAGATCTTATCGAATACGTAAGCGAGTGTAGTCAGTTCGAGTTTAGGAGACACCAGAAATCTTCAATATGTGATGTTTCAGCCAAACTATAGTTTAGCTGAAACATCACATATGTTAATTCCACTCGGCTTCTCATGTTCACTTTTTTATTCACTCAGGCTTTACATTCTGTAGGATGTATATTGAAATTAATCTCAATCTAATATCTGCTACATGACAACTGTGCAGCCATTTTGAAAATTATTTATGTTCATAACACCACAATGTTTTATGTCATGAATTGATGGGATCATCTCCACCATCTAAAATACTTTGCTGTCAGGTGTAGCTGTGTCGCCAAAATCAACACTCAAAAGATGCAAATTACACAACAGAGCCAGTCATTCCAGTGATAAATTTTCAAAAATAGTTTTCTCTTGGCAAGTCCAAAATATCTAACAGTTCATTTAATTTTGTTCTGGAAACATGTTGTTATTTATGAGCTGTATTGTACACGCCTTATCTGCATTCTTCAATATTCATTGACTACTTGATTGGGACTATTTGGAGGACATGTTCCACCAAAATTGACAAAAAAAATTAGAATGACCGTTTTGCATTTCTTAGTGTTTGCACACAATATTTAAATATAAATTTTTTTTATTGTATTTAATTTACATCATAATGGTCTTAAAACTTTGCTGCCAGTCTTAAAAATTTGGATCGATTTCAGAGGGATTTTAGCCAGGATCGACCAGCTTTCTGATTTATCTTGACTACAGTAAAATTGGAAATTCAATATGGCTGCCAGACACAAAACCTTGTGAAAATAGGTTGAAATTGGCCAAGCAGTTAATGAGTAGCATTTTAAACAAATTCTCACTTTTCGGAAACTTCAAGATAGCCACCTGAAAAAATCCAAGATGGCTGCCAAGAAAATTGACCAACCAAAACTCTGTATACAATTTCTGAAGCCTATAGCCCTAGGGTCCTTCCAGCCAAGTCTGAATGAAATTTCCCAAGCGGTTAATGAGGAGTTTTAAACAATTTACAGGCATTATTTGGAAAATTCAATATGGCTCACCATTCTAGGGTCCTTCCAGCCGGGTTTGATTGAAATCGTTCAAGCAGTTTATGAGGAGTAGCATTTTAACTGATTTCCAGAAAGTCCCAAATGGCAGCCGAAAAAATTAACCAATCAAAATTCTGTAGACAACTTCTGAAACATACCAGTCTCGTATCATTCCAGCCAAGTCTGGTTGAAATTACCCAACCAGTTAATCAGTAGCATTTTAAATGATTTCCCGCCATTTTTCAGAAAATTCAAGATGGCCACTGAAAAAATAGGTCAATCAAAATTCTGTATATCAGTTCTGAAGCATACCTCTATGGTCCTCCCAACCAAGTTTGCTTGAAACCGGCTAAGCGGCTAATGAGAAGACTTAACTCATTTCCAGGAACTTTCAGAACATCCAAGATGGCTGCCGGAAATATTGACCAATCAAAAATATAAGTGTTGACGCCTACTAGCATAGAATTAGTCCACCAAAGTTTTGTTGAAATCGGGCAATTTATATTGGAGTAGCGTTTTAAATGATTTTTGTAAAATCCAAGATAGCCACCAGAAAAATAATTCTGAATAGAAGTTCTGGGGACGACCATCATAGGATCCTTCCAGCAAAATTTGGTTGAAATCGGTCAAAGCTTAAAGATGCGATTTGATGGCCGGATGGACGGCAACCATGGTATGAGCTCACTTGGCCCTTTGAGCTAATAATCGAGACCATTTCATTTTATAAAGATTTGATAACAAATTAGGAATTCCTACCTTGGGCTGAACAGTGTCATGTGTGATATATTGTCGCCTAATTCGTCTGCTACCGGCGCCTGCCATAAATATGCAGCGAAAAAATATGTGAACAATTTCCAAAGGAAAAATGTAAATATATATAGAAAGAGCTACAAGAAGATAGCAGATAGCTCACATTATGTATATATATATATATATATATATATATATATATATATATATATATATATATAAAATAAACCTGTCACAAGATATTATGGACCACCGGATACAGTCTCATTTTGAAAAGGAAAATTACTTACCCAATCAGAATGCCGATGATATTTAAGCGAACAGAGATGTCATAATCTTCAAAGCTTACATCCACACTGTTATATCAGTAATGATATAGCGAAAACTACAATCTGAAAACTATACACAAGCGAGCAGATCATCAGTAGGCTGCCAATTAACAGCTAGACACTGGTTTCACAATTGGTCGACACAGATTTCATGCATGACCCCCAAACATTTCAACCAAGTAAGGAATTCTGATTTGGCTGGATGACTGAAATGCTGGATGCCAGTCTTTCACCTTTTAGTGGTCGAGATTTGTCCAGAAAATGACATTTTTTAATGTATTGAATGTCCATTTGCAGACCATGTTTAGACGATTTTTGGAAATTTACCACTGGATTGACTGGCTCGGTTATCGATCCAGTCATTCGTTGTAAATTTTCAAAAATAGTCTTCTCTTGGTCTGCAAATGTACATTCATCCAAACCACCGTAAATGCCGGGTTGACCGTAAACCCTTACATTTTTCAAGAAAATAAAAAATTTCTCAGTAAATGTCCATTTGCCGACCAAGAGCAGACTATTTTTGAAAATTTACCACTGGCATGACTGGCTCGGTTATTGAGCTAGTCATTCCAGTGGTAAAGTTAAAAAAAATAGTCTTCTCTTAGTCTGCAGATGGACATTTCTGAAGAGCGCTACAAAGCCTTTTTGGCTGATAGAGTTTTAAAGGGTTAAATTGGTTACATGAATAATTAACAACGATGATAAGTATTAATAGTCTGGGTCTTTATGTCGATCCTTCATGACATTTAATGATGATAGCTGATGGTTTATCACAGCTGTTCACTTACTACCTCTTCACATTACTATCATCATATTACTAACATATGGCCACTCACATCACTGTACTTGCAGACCATTGATCTCTTACTATGTGAAGCAACCGTACGCTTATGGCAATTAGGTCATGTATTTCTTATCGAACAATCCATTGGCCGAGACCCACAGTTCATTTATATTTAGGACGTCTTGTTAAAGGAAAGGAACAGGGAAGTAACATATGCTCTTGAATGGCAGCTTTATATAATAATCAACCTATACCCAGCAGTGACAAACAGAAATAAATGAGAATAATTAGACAAAAGCAGCTAAATACCATTTATGGCATTCTGGCGGGAACCAATTAGTGACGCAACTGGACCTATGTGCTCTGGTGTATGCCGAGTGAATAAATAATACCCGCTATAGCCGGTCATATAAGCTCAGTTATATTCGCGCAAAGCTGGTTAGACACTGGGTCCTACAGGTAAAATACTGTCTAGTTTTAAAACAATTTGACTGAAAGCCGTTGTTTCCTGAGACAGGGTCTACATTCAGTCACACAAATTTCAAAATATTCATTAGGCATCATATTGCAACCTTGGAAACCAGCAGTGTATTTTGAAATCATTTTGAGCGAAACTTGTTTCTTCCACCAGAAAAAGTAACTTTCAAATATAACGTTTTCAAAAGTAGCAGCAGCGAGTTAATCGCTCTACATAGGCACCTATAGAGAATACTATTCATACCGCTAACAAAACTATATTCAGGTGTGCTTTAGTAATACTCAGGTAGGCCTATGCGGCATACCTGCACACACAGTTGACATACGGCGGTGTGAGAAGCACCACCGTGGTCACTAATTGGCTCCAAGTTAACCACTCCTAGATTTAGTAAATGCCTTTGCGCAAATAATCGCGATTCATTTTCACTTTTACCGATGGTACGGTAGTTTATTTAATATGGTATGCGATTACTAATAAACATCATTTGTTATTTCCTTTTTCTGTTCCTTTAACTTAGTGTGGATATCATAGTCTGCAAGCATGGTACTCGATACGGGAGCAGAGCAGGAGGGCGACACCGTGCAATAGGACGATGTACTATTATCTGCTCTAGAACACTACAAGACAAAATCCTCCAATCTCAGTAACAGGTATATGCCACTAGAGAGTACGCAGATGTTGACTTTATCCATGAGGAAAAACATCCTCTTGATACACTACTTCCAATAGCTGGAGAACAGGCTCACGGCTGCAAACCTCTTCACAAATGAAGACAAAACAGAGTTCACTCGGAACGCATACCTATTCACCACCAAAGAAATGAATGATGACAGTAACCACCCCTATCGGGGCCCTGAGAAGTTGATGAAGAATAGAATCTAGGGCTCCCTCTTCCGCAGCTCTACTGACCGTGGAACTTACCGTGTAACATGAATTATCACCTTCCAGCCCTTTTGGAAGTTGGGGATTCGTGGCTCTAAAATAAAATCTCAACAAAAGTCTAAATGCTACTATATTTAGCCTTAGGCAGCAACAACACCCAGTCAAATTAGTTTCAAACTATTCAACAGTTTAGCTGTGTAGCTTTTTGGAAATTGAAAGGATGTTCAGAGATCGATCGATCCCAACATGAGCGAGGTGTGGGTGGAGCTTAGCTAGAGATGGGCGGGGCATAGCTAAAACCAGATAGGTCCATTGGAACAACTGGCAACTACAAAAACTTGATGCATGTCACCGCAAACATCTGGGAGCGATTACAGATCATGGTGGGTCACAGAGTCTAATATCAAATGCAGCACTCTACAAACTGTGTAACACAGAGCCACTATTTGTGAGAATAACACAACAGCGATGGTCTATGTTTAGACATGTTCTTTGAATGCCAGAAAATATGCCTGCTCCGAAAGCACTAGAATTTGCAGAGGTGCCAACAGGTATCAGGCATGCCAAGGATGCCACAAACTTGCCAATTCTTTTGCGGTCAGACCTCAAAGAATGTAATCCAGGACCACTAAGATGAGAAAGAACCTAAAGGAGCTTAGATCACTCGCAGTGGACAAGACAGATATCAGATCGCTCACAGTGGACAAGACAGAGATTAGATCACTCGCAGTGGACAAGACAGAGATCAGATCGCTCACAGTGGACAAGACAGAGATCAGATCGCTCGCAGTGGACAAGACAGAGAGATCAGATCGCTCGCAGTGGACAAGACAGAGATCAGATCGCTCACAGTGGACAAGACAGAGAGAACATTGAAGAACAGGAGCTCCGCAAACGGCGCATAATACCCCGCCATGATGACAAACCAATGAATGAGAGCTTTCAGAAAATATTTATTTCTTCCTCAGACCCATCATCCTTATGAAGTGTCAAAGCGATCCGTTAAACGGTCAAGGAGGTATCGTTCGGAAACCAATTTTCAAGATGGCTGCCACTGACTGGCGGCCATATTGGATTTCGGATTATCGTAAATTTCGATACGTTTCTTCACCAGACATATTACTACAACCCTAGGACGTGATCCGATAAATGGTAACGGAGATATCCTCCAGAAACCAACTTTCAAGATGGCAGCCCGTGGCTGGCGGCCATCTTGAATTTCAGATCATTGTCAATTTTGATAGGTTTCTTCTACACACCTAGTCCAACCACCCTATGAAGTTTCAAAGTGATCTGATAAATGGTAACGGAGTTATCATCTGGAAACCAATTTGCAAGATGGCCACCTGTGGGTAGCGGCCATCTATGGAAATCGTTTCATTGTCAATCTCGATAGGTTTCTTCCCCAGAGGTAGTCGAACCACCCTATGACGTTTCATAGCGATCCGATAAACGATAACAGAGTTATCATCTGAAACCAATTTTCAAGATGGCCACCAGTGGCTGGTGGCCATCTTGGATTTCGGATCATTGTCGATTTCGATAGCTTTGTTCTCCAGACCTAGTCCAACCACTATATGAAGTCTCAAAGCGAACCGATAAACGGTAACGGAGTTATCATCCAGAAACCAATTTTCAAGATGGTCGCCTGTGGCTGGTGGCCATCTTGGATTTTGGATCGTCATCGATTTTGATAGGTTTCTTCCCCAGACCTAGTCCAATCACTCTATGAAGTTTAAAAGCGATCCGATAAACGGTAACAGTTATCATCAGGAAGCCAATTTTCAAGGCTGGCATCCATCTTGGATTTCGGATCATTGTCAATTTCGATAGGTTTCTTCCCCAGACCTAGTCAAACCACTATGAAGTTTCAAAGTGATCCGATACACGGCAACAGTTATCATCCGGAAACCAATTTTCAAGATGGCCACCGGTGGCCTGGACCATCGTTGATTTCGATAGGTTTCTTCCCCGGACCTAGTCAAACCACTATGAAGTTTCAAAGCGATCTGATACACGGTAACAGTTATCATCCGGAAACCAATTTTCAAGATGGCCACCGGTGGCCCAGATCATCATCGATTTCGATAGATTCTTCCATAGACCTAGTCCAACCACCCTATGAAGTTTCAATGCGATCCGACAAACGGTAATATCTTCCGAAAAGTAATTTTTAAGATGGCCGCCGTTGGTTGGTGGCCATCTTGGATTGACGGGCATCTTGGATGGATGGCGCCATTACATAATATGCGGCCAAATTTTTTGGCGGGGTATAAAAACTGACTGCAGTTGAAAGGTTTTCCCCCCTTCAGCTGTAGAACACAGCCACTATCATCATCACATCTTGTCAACATGGAATAGCAGAAAAGCCTTTGTTTATATGATAAAACAAGTTACGACGCTGCACCGCCATCCACCCACACACACCCACCCACTAATATATGCACAGGAAGAGAATTTCTCGAGACAAGAAATCTATGAATTTTAAGTTTGTCAAGGGGTAATAACTCTGGCAAAATCATGGCACTCCACCTAATATATAACCTCCAAAGGAATTGTAAATGTAACCCCTTAACCCGTAAATATATAAAATGTACATCTGCAGACCAAGAGACTATTTTTAAAAATTGTATCCACTGAAAAATAATCTCTTGGTCTGCAAATGGATATTTTCCAAGACTTCTGCAGACGCCATTTTTGGCCGGTTTGAGCGTTAAAGAGTTAAAAACTGATACCTGACCATGACTAGACAGGTGAGCAGACAGGTGAGCGCACAGGTGAGCAGACAGGTCTTATTCTATAAAACATCCACATAAAACTCTGACCAGTCTCAGCTGTGAGGAGGCATTCTGTGCTCCGGCAATCAATGAGTAGGGGGAGGGTGGTGGCAAAGATGTATGCAATATAGGATTATAGAGATGTACCTTAGAATGATAAGAGAAACACAAATTGAAGACATGTCTTGAAGACGGGTCATTTTTAATGATGATGTGTTTGTACATACTAACAAGAAGTCGAGATGTACACTATTGAAAAATGACAGTACAATTAATAATAGATGATCACACGTAAATAATAATAATAATTATTATTATTATAATTATAATTATATATTCATTATTATTATTATTATTATTATTAATATTATTATTATTTACAAACTTTAAACATGCTCAACATGTCATGTGCACAGATTTATTATTATTATTATTATTATTATTATTATATAATCATGTCTGGTGTATTAACATTAATTACTTACTTAATTAATTGACTAGTTTGAATTAAATTAATCGCACATACAATTATGATAAACTGACTGTACACGTAATTATATATAAGGATAAAATACAATGCTTTGGTATTCGTATTAGTAGTCGTTTCCGTCAGGCGGATGACGAGTTTAACTGTAACATTTCTCCTAAATGTGCATAGAAATTAATCTCACCGAATGTCTACACAGAATTTATTCAGGGTTATAAATAATTAATTTGACTGACATTAGCAAAAGGTTTTAGAAAAATAAATGGATCAATTTCTACCTGTGGCCCCCTCTCCCCCCCCCCCCCCCCAATCACAATTTCAAGGTAACTATACCGCTAAGCTATTGAATATTTTAAAACTAATTTGACTAAATCCATCAGACATACACTTGGCAGAATTTGAAATACTGATGACGGAGACAGCTAGATACGTCATCATTATGCATTATGATTGTGACATCAGCCTACATGTGACGAGGTTGATTATGACATCATATATAAGAGTGACAGATCAGATCATCCACCATTTTCACTAATAAGAGTGGGTAGAATTTCAGGTAGCGTGAAACCAGTTCATATCAGCTGACAGCTAAGGGCGAGATGGTGGTCTATAGACCACCTATCTAATGAACCATCATCTTTTGCTTAGTTCCCTAATCAACCAGTGTCATAACCCTTTAAACCTCAAATTTATTCAAGAAAATTTCAATTTTTTTCCATAGAAATTTGCAGACCAAGAGATTTATTTATTTGAAAATTTATCACTGGAATGACTGGCTTGATAACCAAGCCATTCATAAATTTTCAAAAATAGTCTTCTCTAGGTCTGCAAATCGGCATTTCCCAAGACCACCGCAGAAGACATTTTCGGCCATTTTGAGTTAAAGGGTTACGTCATGCTCACATCTGTAATCTGAATCAGTTACTGTTAATCCAATGCAAAACCGTCAGGGTGTTGCTTCAATGTAAAAGCCTTGCCTTCAGACGAGCATATAATTAATTCAAGTAAAACGCCTTCTGGATGGGGGGGGGGGGGGGGGGGGGTTTGCCGTGGCTGGTCCTATGATATTCTCCCTAAGGACTGGCCCCTATTGGAATAGATACGAAAAGCGATGCATTCACATTACAAATTTATGTCGAAACACCTAGTTCAAATCAGTTAATCATCAAATTTTTTCGAATTAACTAATCTGATGAATGTATTCATGTTGAGACTTATGAAAGTATGTGATCCATCAGCATTACTCTTTTCAATTTTTTTTTTTTAATTTTCTACTGTGATAGGCTTTGTTACTCAGTAAAGTGTTCACTTGACTCTTTAGTTTGGTCAAGCTAACCAAAACTGACCTTTGCAGCAGTCTTGAGAAATATATATTTGCAGACATGAGAAAACCTTTCGAAAATTTATCAATGAAATGACTGGCCCCTGAAACTGGAAAAGTTTCAAAAAAGTATTTTCTTGGGTCTCCAAATGGAAATTCTCAAAAATATTGTTTTAACCCTTTTATAGTCAGTTTTTACATTAAAAAAATATTTACTCAATGGATGCCTATTTGCAATATAAGTCTATTTTTGAAAATTTAGCACTGGATGACTGGCTCAATTATCGAGCCAGTCATTCCAGTGCTAAATTTTCGAAAATAGTGTTCTCTTCGTCAGCAAATGGACATTTCTCAAGACCACGGTAGAGGTCGGTTTGGGCCGGTTTGACCATTAAAGGGTTCATAGTCTTGATCAGGTTTAAGCATTCAAGGCCCCAGCAGATGTACAAACTTTTTATGACATTTAAACCGTCTCATCACCATGATCACAACAGCTCATGGGAGCCCTATATTGAATAGCTGCTTACCATAATATCAGAAAACCATTACTCAAAGTTAACATGTTAAATCATTCAGGCCGCATGGAATTTCATTCAAAATTTGTTTTCAAAATATTTAGCAGGATTTTACAAATAAATTTTCTGATAAGTTTGACTCCTGATTTTAACTTCAGAATGTTTTTGCAATCAGTTTAAAATGTTTAACCCTTTACTGGCCAAGAATTGTCAGGAAATTGTTGCTTATTGAAAGTGCATTTACATGCCAAGATAAGACTATTTTTTTTAATTTACCACTGGAATGACTGGCTCAGTTATCAAGCTAGTCATTCCAGTGGTACAATTTCAAAAATAGTCTTCTCTTGGCCTACAAATGGACATTCATCATGACCATTGCAAAGGCCAGCTTTGGCCGGCTTGAAAGGAGACATATACAAGTGGTAATAGTAGCTCTCTGTGATAACCATGTCAGATGGCACACTTATAGTTGGGTAAATACGTGTTAGCATACAATAAAATTGTTTATAATACATGGTGATGATAATATTACATCTTGGCTATGATATATATATATATATATAGTGTATGTACATGTATATTATATACATAGTCTATATATGACTGTACAAGATTGGTCTTATCTAACCACACACTGGCTGCAAAATCAAACTGATCTGTATATTAACCCTTTCATGGCCATGTGTGATGATGAAAATTCAAATTTCTGCTCACTGAATGACCATTAGCAGGCCATGAGAAGAGTATTTTTGGAAATTTATTACTGGTATGACTGGCTCGGTTATCGAGCCAGTCATTCCAGTAGTAAATTGTCAAAAACACTTTACTTAGCCCGCAAATGGACATTCTTCAAAACAACTGTGGAGGCTGATTTCACCGGCTTGACCATTAAAGGGTTAACTA
Organism: Chaetoderma sp. LZ-2023a; assembly: GCA_034401795.1. Classification (NCBI taxonomy): domain Eukaryota; kingdom Metazoa; phylum Mollusca; class Caudofoveata; order Chaetodermatida; family Chaetodermatidae; genus Chaetoderma; species Chaetoderma sp. LZ-2023a. The sequence continues at coordinate 275,691,066 of CM067369.1, read as the reverse complement.
GTGATGATAGGTGACATGCATTAGTCAAGTTATCATCATTTTTACAATTCGTTAGTCAGAGCCATGGAAATAAAGCTATCAATACGCTAGACGATTGGACTCATTGTTTAAGTAATGGAGAGATCCCATCTGTCACTCAAGCATGACATCATAATCAATTACGTCACATAGGATAATGTCACAATCAGAATGCGTAATGAATCTAGACCCGTCGTGAATATTTATGTCGGTCAAGTGTACAAATTGTATGTTTTTGATGGAGTTACTATCTAATAAACATTGTCGAATATTTTGAAACTAATTTGACAGGGCAAGTAAAATTAGCTAATTTCAAAATATTCAACAGCTTACCTGTACAGTTAACTTGAAAATGAGATTCAGTTATAGATCGATCAATCCTAACACACAAAATGTGGGCAGAGGTTAGCTAGAAATGGGCGGGGCCTAGCCAGAAATAGATCGCTCTATTAGATGTGCTGAAAGCGATATGAACATGAAAGCTGTAAATTGATAGGTGAGAGAACATCTCAGGAAGGACCTGACTATGCGACCGTTGTTCTTTAAGACAAGTGGCCTTATTTAGGAACACATCAGGTTGTGGGGCCCACAAGAGAGGTGCTGTTATAAGCAGGTGTGTACATTTGTACAAGGATCAGTTATTTCTCGAGACTTGTCTGCACAACTCTGTATCTGCTTCATCAGCTCACACTTAATTCCTTTAAACCAGTATTGGTCAGATTTGCTCAAGAAAATCTCAATTCTCTCATAGAAAATTTCCATTTGCAGACCAAAATCATTTTTTGAAAATTTTGTCATGGGACCATGAAGTGCATACTTGAATGCACATTTCTGGTCGGGAATGTAAGAGAATGACCACATTTGAAAAATCCATTCATATTTTGTCTGGCTAGAAATAGTTTAAGCTCAAATTGTAAAATATCTACAGTATGTCCTGGGGTAACGAAGCACATACCGGAACACACATATTTTACCATTACTCAGGAAAGCTAGAAGGTACAATGGCACCTCTATTCAAATTGTAGTGGGATAGAGGTAAATTGTTTCAGCTCAAACGGTCATGGGGTCACGTAGTGCATCAGCAGAATAGAGCGCAATGGCATTAGTCAGCACCTAAACCGAGTGCAGTCTAGTTATTATGGCCATTATTTTGAAAACTAAGTTGCTGCTTTAAAGTACATCTGCATAAAAAGCAAGTGACACGAATAACAAGTGACCTGTCTGCAGGAGTGTGACTGACCTTGTCAATAAATTTAGATACATAATCGTGCATGAAAACTGTTAAAAACCTGCTTTTAGAGCGATGCCAAATTTCTGGCTTTCTGATTGGTCATTTGCAGATTAGATTTCTGTATGACTAAAATAGCTCACTTGCTGTAGTAAAAAAAATATGAGCATTTTTAGTATGAAGAAAAGCTTAAGGAAAACATGCTTTAACCATTTTGCCCTCATATCAGCCAAAACGACTTCTGCAGTGGTCTTGAGAAATGCCCATTTGCAGACCAAGAGAAGACCATTTTTGAAAACTTACCACTGGAATGGCTTGCTCGAAAACCGATCCAGTCATTCGTGGTAAATTTTCAAAGATAGTATTCTCTTCGTCTGCAAATGGACATTTTCTGAGAAAATTAAAATTTTTTTGAATAAATTTGAGGGTTAAGTCATACATTTCAAAACCAAACGTTTTGATATCTGAAAAGATCTTGTGCATAAATGACCCTCATGATGAAACACATTTATCGGCAACGTGCGTCAAAAATCATGAAAGTTAGAATTTAAGCGGGAACCCAGCAACTTCTTATGACACATTAGGACCATGAGTCACTTATAATGAATCGCTATAGAGCTACAATATGTATAAGATATAGCAGGATGAGTTACCTCCCATGTACTCCGCAAAGACTTGTTTTATTGTATTCTCTTAGTATAACACTGCAATAACAAAACAACAATGATCTCACTGACAATAACAGCATCAACAACACCCCTATTTCTGACAACTAGGTATGTCCCATATTTACAATTGAGACTGGTCTATACATATGAGCAGGGGGGGGGGGGGGGGGAGGGGGTGATAGGGTTGAATTCGGATAATTAATGAGTAATGATTATCAAAGCTGATCAATAATTACTACTGAACAGAGTGGTGAAATTAAATCCTGATATTAATAATTAGAATAATAATAATTATAGTTAAAATGCATTAACAAGAGAATAGATAAGATATTATTACTGAGATTTCTGGCCTATAGATGAGCAACATCATGACGTATCATACAATATGATTATTAACATAACTAATAAGATGTAATAATAATAATAATAATAATAATAATAACAAGAGGCCTAAGGGCCTGTGGCGCTAACCTGCACCATTAGCATTTGAAACATTTGCATTTAAATATACACGATTCTTTACATTAAACAAGATAGCCCCTGGAAAAATTGACTAATCAAAATTCTGAATGGAAGTTATGGAGCCTATCAGCAAAGAATACATCTAACCAAATTTGCTTGAAATATGTCAAGCAGCTATGGATTTGACTATTTCTGGTAGATTTTTCACAATATCTAAGATTTTCAGCCAAAAAATTGATGAATCAAAATTCTGAATGGCAGTTCTCGAGCCTCGGGTCCTTTCAGGCAAATTTGGTTAAAATCGCTCAGACTGATAAGGAAATGAAACAATTTGACAATTTCCGGTACATTTTTCATAAAATCTAAGATTTTGACTCAAAAAATTGATCAATCAAAATTCTGAATAGAAGTTCTAGAGCTTACCACCATAGAAACCATCTAGCCAAATATGATTGAAATATGTCAAGCAGCTAAGGAGGAGTAGAATTTTGACCATTTCCGGTATAAGATTTTCAACCAAAAAATTGATCAATCAAAATTCTGAATAGATGTTCTAGAGCTTTGCACCATAGAAGCCATCTAGCCAAATTTGGCTGACGTATGTCAAGCAGCTATGGAGGAGTAGCATTTTGACCATTTCTGGTAGAATTTTAATAAAATCTAAGATTTTCATCCAAAAAATCAATCAAAATTCTGAAAAAACGTCTGGAGGGTACCACCATCGGTCAAGCCGTTAAGAAGACGCGATTTGACGGACGGACGGATAGACAAACGGCCGCCATGGCATAAAAGGCCTGAAAGGCCAAGTGAGCTAATAATAATAATAATATTAAATAATTAATTTAGACAAATCTGAATTTGATGTTTACTGTAGGTGGCAATTTTTACTGCATAATGATTAATAATCAAATTAATTACCAAAAACTTGACAAACTGGGTATAATATCCCAACAAGATTATATCGTGTCATAAAAAAACATTTAGACACATCGTAGCCAAGACTCAATGGCAAACTGTACATAAATCTAGTGTCTTGGCCAATCACCACCAATCTCATTTCTTTCCAGACACGGCAATGGATATCCGAAGTTTCAAACTGACAAGGAATGTTAGCATAGTTATCAACTGGAAACTGATTTTCAAGATGGCGGCCAGTGGTCAGTGGCTGATAACCATCCTATCGATTTCGATGGGTTTCTTCCCCAGACCTAGTCCAATCTAACCAGAAAGTATCAAAGGGATCCGATAAATGGTATCAGAATTATCCTCCAGAAACCAATTTTCAAGATTGCCAGCGGTGCTGTTGGCCATCTTAGATTTCGGATCATCGTCGATTTTGAAGTTTCTTTCCGAGACCTACCGTAGTCCAATCAACATATGAAAGCAATTTTCGTAAGCTAGTCCAATCAACATATAAAACCAATTTTCAAGATGGCCAGTAGTGACTGAGGCCCATCTTGGATCATATAAATAGGTTCTTCCCCAAACCTATAGTCCAATCAGTCGATGAATTTTCTGATCTGATAAACGGTAATGAAGATATCCTCCAGAAACCACTCTGCTGTCCCTCTATGTGCCACTTGGACAGCACCATCATTTAATACTGTGCCAATTTTTGTGGCGGGGTATACAAATATATAGAAGACAAGTTAACGGACCTTTGCAGTTTAGCTATGCCCTGCCCATCCCTTGTTAATCTCCACCCACACCACACTCATGTTCGGATCGATCGATCCCTGAACTTCCTGACTATCAATTACCAGAAAACTATACAGGGAAACCTGTTGAATATTTTGAAACTAATTTGACTGTCAAATTAGTTTAAAAATATTCAACAGAATGTTTATTAAATGGTAAAGGTATACAATTCATACAACATGCCAGATTATTAAGCATTAAAGATGGACTATATCGAGTCATTCATGATGTCAGCCTACACATCACATAGTTGACTATGATGTCAGCCTACACATCACATAGTTGACTATGATGTCAGCCTACACATCACATAGTTGACTATGATGTCAGCCTACACATCACATAGTTGACTATGATGTCATATGATTGCATGAGGAAATGGACTCATGAATTCAGCATGATACAGCTCAGAGCTGTTGTTGTTTTTAGAAGTTCAACTGAAATCAGTTTAAACCAGTGGAGGAGGGGGGGGGGGGGCGGTGGGTACCAGGTCGTTTCGTGGTAACTTCTGGCTAAGACTATAAAAGGAGACCACACAGGCTTCACCCACTTAGACAATGACTCAAATTCTGATACAGCGCAAGGTCATTTATACCTTTCCAGTTTTCTGATGAGCATTCTCTAAAAGGGGCTGTTCTTCACTTTAATCCTGAGCCAACAGGTTCATTGAAGTCATGGCCTAAGACAGGTGTCGAAACAGAATTTCCTTTCTTTGCCATCCATCTTGGTTCTCACACTGAGGTCGGTAGATTCATTCCTACTACTAAGCGTCCATCAATCGACGCCATTGCCCTCGAGGCACTGCGCCGAAAGGTAATGACAGTATCTGCAGTGACAACGATACGCATCCAAGCACGAGTACGAGCTGACCTAGGTCCACCACTATTGTTGTCAAAAACAGTCTGCTCCAGCAAAGGTGTGCCAACAAAAAGGCATGCCTTCAAAGCAATAGAGATGGCACCCGCTCACCTGTATCAGAGCAGCAGGGGTTAGCACTCACATATGTGCCACTAGGCATACCTGAGAAACACATTGGAACCTATGAGCTCTGACACGATTCAGTTTACAAGACGGTGCAAATGGATAGGTCTATACCTTTCCTCAAACGGGGATGGCCATCAGCACCTTTTACCATCAGACTTCCATACAAACTGCCTCTAGGAAACCAGGCAATGGAGGAATCCAGTTTTAGCTATGCCACACCCATCATTAGCTAAGCTCCACCCACAATTTGCTCGTGTTGAGAACAATCGAGACCTACACTCCTTGAATCTCAATTTCCAGAAAACTATACAGATGAGCTGTTGAATATTTTGAAACTAATCTTAATGGGTGCTGCTGCTGCCCACTCAAATTAGTTTCAAAATATTAAACAGAATGTTTATTAAATAGTAAAGCCATACAATTTGTCAGACTATTAAGCGCTTAAGAGGGACTAAATCTAGTCATTTATGACATAATTGGTTATGACGTCATCCTACATGTGACGTAGTTGATTATGTCATATGATTGAGTGAGAAACTGGATTCATCACCTCCGAGAACAAAAGATGCGGTGAGACAGGAAGGCCATAGGCAATCTCATTTACACTATACTAGAGAACATGAGCAAGGAGTGTAAGAAGCTTTTGGTTTGGTCGGCCTGATTACAGGTCCCATTCATGTCATATCTAGGCTGGTCCTATTTTATTCAGTCTATTTTTGGTAACTTCCCAAGTTTTACACCGGTACCCATTTATAAGCGTGGATGGAGAGGCAATGAAGAGTGAAGGAGATTGTTTATATCTCCAGAGATCGCCAGTCAGCCTCCCAAACACGCAATCCGGAATGGCTGGTTTCAGAGCTCAGCGTGTTATTGTCTGAGCGTTCTCCTCCTGTAAAACCCTTGAGATGACTTATGCCATTGGCAGATGAGGATAGCACAAATGAGGTGGACCTAGCCACTCCCAGAGTCATACATAAGCATTTTAAAAGTGAATATCCTTCTTTGACAGCATGATAGAAAGTACTATGTATTGTGTAGGTATGCCATACATTATTACAAAACTAATGCAGCAATAACGCCTGGTCTCAATTAAAATAATTATTCAACAGTTTGTTAATTAGTTACTCAACTCTACCTGTAGTCTATAACTAGTGCGTCTGGACCCATCAATCAGTGCCTACACAAGTGCTCGCTTAACCCGTACTCAATGGGAAAATGTTTGTCAAGAAAATCAAACCATTTCTTTATTGAACATCCATTTTTAGACCAGGTGTCTAAGATTATTTTTGAAATTTTACCACTGGAATGACTGGCTCGGCTATCGAACCAGTCATTTAAGTGGTAAATTTTCCAAATTACTCTTCTCTTAGCATGCAAAATGGGCATTTTCTATCAGAAAAATTGAACTTTTCACAAAGAAATGTGAGGATTAAATGGTTAATGTACAAGTCCATTATCAAAGTATATGGCCTTTAGGTCCACAAAATGATGGTTCATTAACCCACAGCAATCTGGTGTCAAAAGTTTAAATTTCCAAATTAAATTAAAAGATGAACTGGTGTACATTTTTCAACAAATTTGGTGGAAGATGGTGCTGTCGTAGACAGCAACATCTTCCACCAAAATTGTTGAAAAATGTACACCAATTTCTTTGATATTGCCACAGTAGAAGATAGAATATTGACATCAGAGTGGTAAGAGTTATGAATTACTCATACGACCATCAGTCTTGAAGAACCACCAATCTTAAAGAACCACATCTTAGGTCAGTAGAATGTTTGTACAGTAATGTTATACTACAGTAAATATCATTATGTACATGTAGCACAGAATCATGTGAGATAATCCAACACAGAGAAAAGGATATATTTATATAGAATTTATATACGAATTCGTCATATTTATTACTATTTACAGTAACCAATTAAAAATGATGCATAAACTTCTATGATATACTGTTATAAAGTGACATCAAAGCCTCATTAACTGTCTGCACACTACATTTCCCATCAGGTTTCAATCTCGATCTGCTGAATAATTTGAAGACAATTTGACTGAATGTTGTTGGTTTCAGTCAAATTGTTTTCAAATTATTCAGGTGGTGCACAGTTATTGCCCATTGAAGTTGTCTGGTGGCTTGCAGCAGTGAGACAGTTAACTAGTATTAAAACACTGGTTAAAATTTTACTATCAAAATTAATATATCTTTTAAGCTAAAATCAGAGAGTTGTGCTTTATAAAGTATCTTTCTGGCAAGAGACACATCCTGAGTGATAACAACCATCCCCTGTCAGCTCATCGTCATGACAACCACAATCTGTCAGCTTATCGTCATGACAACCATCGCTTGTCAGCTCATAGTCATGACAACCACTATCTGTCAGCTCATCGTCATGACAACCAGGGCCTGTCAGCTCATCAGCAGGACAAACATCATCTATCAGCTCATCATCATGACAACCACAGTCTGTCATCTGATCATCATGACAAACACCATCCGTCATCTCCTTGTTAAGACACCCATGGCCTGCACGGTCATTGTCAAGACAACCACCGTCTGTCAGCTCATCATCATGACAACCACTGCCTGACAACTCATTGTCATGACAACTAACGTCTGCCAGCTCATCGTTATGACAACCGTCTGTCAGCTCGTCATGATAATCACCGGTCAGCTCACTTTCACCTTCAGTCCTTGTAAAACCAATATCACGATGATAACAATCAACTAGAATCGTCATGGATTACTTGCACAAACAGTGTCATAACAACGATCACCTGTCAGACTGTGGTCATGACTATCATCATGACTAACATGCGTGTATACTAGGTGACTGTGTACAAGCAACATGTGTGTTACATGGCATTCATTGAATGTTGATTTGATAATTGGATAGTCTGAATATCACTACATCATGGTTAAGTGGGTTTTTTAACCCTTATGATGTCACACCCAAAATATAAATGTTTATAACAGCTGCTAGAATGAATATGGATGTAGCTTGAGAATGGTTGTGACAGATAAACTGTTGCTTTCCTAAACAGCAACATGATTCTCAAAATGAATAGTAACCTAAAATATTGGAAACTTGAAAATGGCAAAAAAAAAAATCGTCTTTTCATTCCTAAAGTGTACATTGTAACATTGTAGCAGTAATGTGAAGTTATGTTGACAATAACGATGGTATGTGTGGCTGAGTTGAAGAATAATTTGAAGATATCTTTGATTGAAGATTCACTAGTTATTGCTCCTTAACCCTTTAATAACCAAAACAGCAAATAAAACGGCTTCTGTATTGGTCTTAAGGAATGTTCATTTGCAAGACAAGAGACAACTTCTTTGATAATTTATCATTGGAATTACTGGTTCGATAGCAGAGCCAATCATTCCAGTGGTAAAATTTTCAAAAATAGTCCTCTTTTGGCTTGCAAATGGAGATTTCTAAGAGAAAATTGAAATTTTCTTGAACAAATTTGAGGGTTAAAGGGTTAACTCTTATACTCAAATATGTGTTAAAAAATTACTGATGTAAACAAATCCATCTGCAGGCGAAGAGATTACTTTTTTTAAATGTACCACGGGAATGACTGCCTCGGTTATCGATCCAGTCATTCGTGATAAATTTTGGTAAATTTTTAAAAAATCACCTCTTGGTCTGCAAACGGACATTTTAAAGACCATTGCAATATCTGTTTTTTGGCAGGCTTTGGTGTCTTAACAGGTTAACCTTATTCAGGACTGTCATCTCTATGAAGGGTGTGTGGGACTCGCCACAACTATTTCCTTAAAGGTGCATTTTCACACCAGAATGATTGAAAATAAACGTGTTAAAATTGCATACTTTTATAAGCTTAAATTATGTGCATATGTGTAATGAAACGAAATAAATCTTAACATATAATGATTCCATTCTATATAAATTAATTCGGATGGGACTTTAAACTGAGGTCCCGTCACACAGTGCCCATCACTGTGTGAACGTGAGCTAGGGTTAGGTAGGCAAGAAATTTCGGCATAGTCAAAGTAAACCGGATGCTGAATGGATCCCTCCTCGGATGGAACCACGCAACATACGGATTACAAAACCAAAACCAAATTGCTAGAATTAGAATCTTTCGGAATTTTCGAGGGGACTATGGAGGGATGTAATCCGGATGACTGATCGAGTTCGTCCTCGGACGGACACAGTCACCATACGGGCTACCTAACCAATCAAAATCAAACAAGTGCGCGCTGGTGCCTGCTCGGATGATGGCCAGAAGACCAAATGGGTCCCAGGACCCGAAAGACCCCACACCCCAACCTCCCCACAAAGGGGCCGGGAGGTCTCTGACCTAAAGCCCCCCCCCCCTTGGGTGCATCAGGTCATAAGACCGTACGCACCTCCCCCGACCCAACACCTACCCCATCCCTTACCCACCCCTGTTAGGTCCAGGTTAGGCCATCCCCATTACACACGCCCAAGCATGAGGAGCAACAAAAAAAAAAAGCCATGGAAAAGAACAGCAACATGAGACAAAATCAAGAGACAACGATCAACACACACACACACACACAGAGAGAGACACAAGCTAATGCACAAACCGACGTCACAAGAATTCACAAGAATTCAACAGAAACCATAAAGGCCAGGCGTGAGTCTAGACCCTAGCATTGGGAACTAGCATATAAACGCCTCAAATATTACAACACACACATATATATATTAATATTAATTTATATGGAATGGAATCATCATATGTTAAGATTTATTTCGTTTCATTACATATAGGCTCACAGTTTAAGCCTCTAAAAGTGTGTAATTTAAACAATTTTATTTTCAGGAATTTTACTGTGAATATGCACCTTTAATATAACTAATTATTAATATCTATTAGTTCTCCGTGAACACAGTTTTCTCCTACTATGAACAATAGAGGAGTTGTCAGCTCGCTGTAAGATATACACATGTACACTATCAACTTCACTAAGCATCATTAATCACTGCACCATTGATATATGAGTATCACGATATCACAACAATAAACAGGTGAATATTTTGAAGACAATCTGACTGGAAGCTGTTGCTGATAACAAATGGCGTTATTAAATGATAATATTCTCCTAATTTCTCGTCCATATGTAGGGTAAGAGTACTTTTTAAATCGTCTCTTACACATTAATGGGAAAACTTCTCTTTGTGTAGGCCGAGAGATTATTTTTGAAAGATTAGCACTGAAATGACTGGCTTAGTTAGTCCTGCAATTGTTTATAAAAATTATAATTTTTTTCGTCAAAAATGTCAATTTGCAGACCAAAAGAAGACTATTTTTGAAAATTTACCACTGGAATGACTGGCTCGGTTATCGAGCCAGTTATTCCAGTGGTAAAGTTTAAAAAATAGTCTTCTCTTGGTCTACAAATGGACTTTCTCAAGACCACTGCAGAAGCCGCTTTTTGGCTGACATGAGAGTTAAAGGGTTAATGGGCAAGGTGCCAAGAAAATTGAAATCTTTGCAAAGTGAAACTGAATGCCCATTTGAATGAGGAGAGGAGAGCATTTTTGAAAATCTACCACTCGTTTATCAAACCAGGCATTCCAGTGATAAGTTTTCAAAGATTTCTCAAGATCACTGCAGAGGCGGGTTTTGGCTGGCTTGACCATTAGAGGCTGAATAAAACAGGCAATAACTTTGTTTTGTTAACCCTTTCAATGACAAATGCCAGCTGTCATGTTTGTTTACCGTGATATTGAGATACAGGGAATTTATCGGTGCAAGGGTTAATTTTCATAGATAGGTTCAATCGTATATCTAATGGTATTTTGAGTATGCTAACTTCGTTGCATATATAAGTACCTATTATATACATATTATCACCTACTTATAAGTAGAAAACTATTCTAATTATTATTATTATGATTATTAACAATTATTAATTTTTTATTATTATTATTATTATTATTGCTATAACTAAACGAAAATAAATATCGTAAATATTAACATTTTAAATTCTTGAGGTTTATGCCACTGTTTTTTCATAGCAATCAATCAAATAATCAGTCACAAAACAGGTATATAATACAACAACAGTTGAAAAACATGCTATTCAGCATTTATTCTCGTAATGCCGTCTTACTAAAAAAGAATTAAATATTAGCACATGTATGTTAACCTAACACTAATACCAGCCAAAAATGGCTTCTGTGGTGGTATTGAGAAATGTCCTTTTGCAGACCAAGAGAAGACTATTTTTGAAAATTTACCACTGGATTGACTTACGCAACAACCGAGACAGTCATGCCAGTGGTAAATTTTCAAAAACAGTCTTCTTTTGGTCTGCAAACGGACATTTTCTATGAGAAAATTAAAAATTTTGGAACAAATTCGAGGGTTAAACGGTTAAGAGCTTAATGAATGAATCCGATCTGTCAATCAAGTATATGTCATAATAAATTATGTCACATGTAGGCTGACGTCACAATCACAACTGACAGATATACGCTTTCATGAAGCTGAAATAATCTGCCAAGTGTATGAATTGTAGTTAACGTGATATTGGGATTATGGAAATTCAAGGTTCGATCGATCCCAACATGGGCAAAACACATTTTGGAAATACTATCACCTGTTGCTGATGTCACAAATCAACATCTATCAATAACCGTGGTCCCAAAATGAACACAAGCTATAACATGAAAGAGAACAGAAGTTGAGTTTCAACTGTCTCTGGACTAACAAGACATATGTTTGAAAATGCAAACGCTACAAAGGCTTTGCTAAATCTACAAATTGCACAGGCTGTTGTTACCTGATTCGTTATCTCATTTACGAACACTTGCCGGAAAGAGAGGATTTTAGTCATGCGAACATCTTTTATAATGTCTGCGCTTTCTAACACGGCAAAGCTAGATATGAAAAAAATTTAAATGAAACTATTAAAAAAATTATCTGCATGATTTTCCTTAGCAGGCATATGTAAAAATAATAAGAAATATTAATATATATATATATAAACTGAAATACAGTAAGTGGTATATGTTTTGTAAAATATGGTCGAGCTCTAAATTTGATAAAAATAGCCAATTTCGTAACCCTTTACCCCTCATTATCAGAGAAAAACGCCTTCTGAAGTTGTCTTGAGAAATCTACATTTGCAGAGCAAGAAGACTATTTTTGAAAATTTACCACTGGAATGACCGGCTCGATAACCGAGCCAGTCATTCCAGTGGTAAATTCTCAAAAATAGTACTTTCTTGATCTGTAAATGGACATTTTTTATGACAGAATTGAAATTTTCTTGAACAAATTCAAGTGTTACAGGGGTTAAAATACAAGTCAAAATGCGGCAGAAACTTGACTCATAATAAACACTTACTGGACTCATAACAATGATTGATGATCGCAGTTTATTATGTTTATTACAGAAACACTTACATGCTCAAGAGTTGCTAGGGAAAGCAAGAGCACGTACAGGCCAAGATAAAACTAGTTTTGAAAATATATCATTGGAGATCGATCGAGCTAGTCATTCCAGTGGGAAATTTTCAAAATGGTTTTCTTTTTACCTGCAAATTGACATTGCCGGAGGCCAGTTTTGGTCGGCTTGACCAATAAAGGGCTAAAATATTTCGACATTATTGGCTTTCTCAGTTAATTAAAATAGCTTGGTCCAAACCATTGATATTTGGGTATGATGTTATCTTTACCATTAAATGATCAAGTCGGATAAAACTGGCCTTTGTAGTGGACTTGAGGAATGTCTATTTGCAGTACAAGATAAAACTGTTTTTGAAATATTACCAGTGGAATGACTGGCTCGATAAACGAGCCAGTCATTCAATTGGTAATATTTCAAAAATAGTCTTCTCTTGCGCTGCAAATAGACATTCAATACGCAGTTTTAATTTTCTTGACCAAATCCAACCATTAATAATCAAATGCACCAAAAAAACTACGCAAGTGAATACTATAGCATGAGTTCAGATAGTTTGTCATCCAGCATTACAAATCATTACCGATAGCAGTAACAAATTAAAAAACAAAGATTTTCAAAATGTGAAAAAGGTCATGTTTCAATGACGTATATTTGACAAATTTCAAATACATACGTCTATAAGACTTACTGATAAGAAACACTAACTGGGACACTAGTCTACAATGATCGACATAAAAACACTGGTATATATACAAAACCTCGAATGAATATTATATCTGCACCTTTTTAAGTCTACATATAAGTCCAGTATTTTCTCATGCAGTGAACTTAAAAATCTAAGATTTGAAACATTGGACAGTATTGTTAAAATAAATAATTAAAATTTCTTTCATTTTTAGTATGACATGAACCAAATATTAGCCTTTCAACAAGGCCATATGGGCAGAGAAAATAACCGTAGATATTTCTCTTGGCAGTTTCTAATACTATACATGTATATGCCATTTCTCCTTTGACAAATGAGGTAGAAGCGAAACTCTAGGTGGTGGTCTATTAATGAAACAGTTCATTAGTTAAGAATAATTATCAATAATATTAATTAGTACCATTAACTGATCAAATTATTTATTCTGCTAAAACACGGCCCGCGTGTTAAGCAAGTTGTAATTGTCTTACTAATTATAACTCTCCACGGAATGATTACGGTAAATCGATTTAAAAAGATTGGTTCCGAATTATTGCCCATGATTTTAAAAATGAACACGTAAAATCGAACATGTAATAATTGTGATTAATCAGGGCCAGTGTTAAATTCTGCGAGAAAATGCCGCTAGTAGAAGCTTTGATAATTTTTAATAACCACTCTTTCAAGCAATTAACTCTACACATTTCCATTGCAAGCAAGCGAGACAGAAAATACATGTATGTTGCACATTGTTAAAATAAGTTGAGAAGAAGCTACAATTTACCTTCCCACTTTATCTCTCCATCATATGATGTCATATTCAACTACGTGACGTGTAGAATGACATCATAATGAATGATGTCATGAATGACGTAGATAAGTACGTCACGAACGTATATTTGAAGACGGACTATGTGTTGTTTACGAATTGTATGTCTTTACTATTTAATAAATATTCTGTTGAATGTTTTGAAACTAATTTGACTGGGTGCTGTGGCTGCTTATATTACGTCACGAACGTATATTTGAAGACAGACTATGTGTTGTTTACGAATTGCATGTCTTTACTATTTAATAAATATTCTGTTGAATGTTTTGAAACTAATTTGACTGGGTGCTGTGGCTGCCAAAGGCAGCCAGAACACCCAGTCAAATTAGTTACAAAATATTCAACAGCTTACATGTAGTTTTCAGAAAATTGATAGTTAGGGTATTCGGGGATCGATCAATCCATACACATTGAAGTGTGGGTGGAGCGTAGCGAGAGGTGGGCGGGGCATAGATAAAACTGGAAAGGTTCATTGCCTCAATGACTACAAGTTTCTAGTCAAATAAATTGCCAAAATAAATAACTGTTTTTTCCATTGCAAAGCAGTTGTCACATTTGTGCTGCAGACTTCAGTGTTAATTAAAGCATTCAATGTCCATTGTCCAGAGTGACTGTCTGATAGTGTTAGTTAACCCTTTCATGGCCAAGCCGGCCAACACTGGCCCATGGAGTGATGTCCATTTGCAAGAGAATAGAATGCTTTTTTTTAAATTTACCACTGGAATGACTGGCTAAAGACCACCTCTCCTAGGAACCACCATCATTTCCCTCCCAGACTTGTAATAACGCTTTAAAGATCAAACTGGCACAAACCGGTCTCTGCAGTGGTCTTGCGAAATAGTCATTTGCAGGCCAGGAGAAAACTATCTATCAAATTTACCACTGGCTCAATAACCAAGGCAGTCATTCCAGCGATAAGTTTCAAGAACAGATCCGCAAACGGTGCAAAATACCCCGCCATGATGACAAACTAACGAATGAGAGCTATCAGAAGATAGCAATTTCTTCCCCAGACATAGTTCTATCATCCTATGATGTAGTGAAGCGACAAACAGTAGCAGTTATCATTCACGAATCAATTTTCAAGATGGCCGCAAATGGTTGGCAGCCAGATTGGATTTAGAATCATCGTCGATTTCGATAGCGTTCTTGCTCAGACTTAGTTCAGTCATCCTATGAGTTTCAAAGATATCTGATAAATGGTATTGGAGTTATCATTCAGGAACCTATTTTCAAGTTGGCCGTTTATGTTTCAAAGCAATCCCATAAATGGTAGCAGAGTTATCATTCAGAAAACGTTAAACGATCCAGTTATTCCAGTGATAAATTGTCAAAAATAATCATCTCTTAATCTGCAACTGGACATTTTCTAAGAATTGAAATTTAGTTAACACATTTGAGGGTTAAAAGGGTTAAATAAAAGAATGATTGAAACCGTTGACTACAACTCTCTTGCCTAGCGTAAATACCAGTCCTGATAGGAAAATAATTTAACTGAAAGTCAAACTATTAAAAAAAAATATTGACAATATTTGAAGTAATCAATAGCCATCAATATTGAAACAGCTCGTATACATGTATAATTATATAACTTTAATTTGTGCATGAACATTTTGGATAATGAAGTACATTAATGCATGCGTGTGCATTGATATCCGCAAACAGCTTGCTTCATGCACACAATCATTACAATGAGGAGAGCTCATTGAGGACTCAAAGTAACATTAAATCTCTGTCAATTAGGGTCAGCTGTCAATCAGGACCAACTACAAAGAAAAACCACCTGCTAAGCGGCGGCATCTAGTAGATGCAGCCAAGCGGCGGCGTCTAGTAGACGCAGCCAAGCGGCGGCGGCGTCTAGTAGACGCAGCCAAGCGGCGGCGTCTAGTAGACGCAGCCACTTGCTATGCATCCAGTGTGAGTAGAATATGTTCTTGTAAATAAGATCGAATTCTTACAATTCTGATTAATGCAAAAATGTGTAAGACATGTGAGAATCAGACTTTAATCTATAGAAATCTATGCCACATTCTTCTACAGAAACCTTACACCATTTAACCCTATCATTGCCAAATGTTGCCAAGAAACTTCTAATTTTCTCAAAGAAAGTATCCATTTTCAGAACAAGAAGACTACTTTTGAAAACTTACCACTGGAATGAATCTTTCAAGAGGTAAATTTTCAAAAATAACCTTTTGTTGGTCTGCAAATGGATATTTCTGAACACCACTGTAGACATGTTAGAGGGCTAGTTGGCTGGCTTAGGCATTAATGGGCTTTATTGGTTAAGATGTTCAAAGCTGTGTTTTCCTATTGTCTTGAGGACAGTCTATTTGCAGAACAAGAGATTATTTATGAAAATTTAACACTGGAATGACTGGCTCGTTAACAGATCCAGGCATTACAGTGGTAAAATTTTAAAAAAATAAGCAAAAATTGTAATTTTTTTAGCATTAAAGTGTAAACATAGAGGGAGAATTCTGTGGTAAAAGGTCAGTACACGAACCCAATACATTCCAAATGTTAGCACAAGGATGTGGTACAGGGAATGACAGTCATTACAGGGAATCAGTAGTCGCTACAGAGAACCGCTAGTCCCAACAAAAAAACGGTAGTCCCTACAGAGAACTGGTAGTCCTTACAGAGAACCGGTAGTCGCTACAAAGAACTGATAGTCACCACAAAAGCCTGTAGTAGCTACAGAGCCCATACTTATTGGACTCAACGATAATAACCGTGTGTCAGAGTTGGAAAATATTTCAAATTTCTGATTTATGGCATAGCATATGGTGAGTGACTCGAATTAAGAGAAACAGTAACTTGTTTTATCACCGAGCCAGTTATTCCAGTGGTAAATTAAAAAAGATTGTTCTCTTGGTCTGCAAATTGACATTTTCTTTGTGAAAATAAAAATTTCCTTGAAAAAATGTAAGGCATAAAGCGTTAATAAAGCCACCTGATAATGACGTATGTTGTGAGTAATATACTATTTCACCGCTGTTGCCTAGCAGCAATGACATAACAATACCGATTGTAAAGTAATTTGACTACTGTTGAAATTTTGTAGAATGAAACATTTTGATTAACTTTAATAGAAAACTCAAATTTTAAAAAGATCAATTAATCAAAATTTGAGACCTGAGATAATAGGTATTATTATTATTATTATTAATATTATGATATTGCGTTTGTAGTTGTATTTTGCTGCTTATCTGTCAAACCTCTCAGGAGTTTAGTAAGATCTCATTTTGGAGTCGAGTTAAAGTTGGTTCTGAATGAGAAATTACTAAAGTTGTGATAAATTTGACACGAAATGGCAACTCGCGAGAGATCTTTTGTCTATAGCACTGATTACTTGTTCGTCTACCATTAGGTGATTTCCTAGGGCAAATTATACCGTACTACATGTAAGTACATGATGAAATACAATCTTAAGATTAACCATATTTAAACATTATAGATAAGAAAATGAACAATTCTGATGAACAGAAATAATGTTGAATATTTTGAAACTAATTTGACTGGGACCTGGTGCTGCCTATGAGCCACAGTTAACAATTTATTTAGCCATAATGAAACCTGTATTAAGTGTCCATCTCGAATATGCACAATTAATCGATATTGACACATAGTTACTTACTAAGTCACTTGCTGTAGGAAACCAAAACATGGTAGCCCATTAAGATATATGGTCATTGGATGACTGGTCAATTGACCACAGCTTAACTAATCACCGGCCAATCGATGACCTGTTATTACACCGCCTGCCATTCGACCAGCTCTCTCTCAACCCATTAACACTCATATCCGCCAAAAACGGTATCGGCAGTGGTCTTGAGAACTGTTCATTTGCAGACCAAGAGACTATTTTTTTTGAAAATTTACCACCGGAATGACAAGTTCGATAACTGAGCCAGTCATTCCAGTGGCAAATTTTCAAAAATAGTCTTCTCTTGGTCTGCAAATGGACATTTTGAGAAAATTTCAAAGGTTAAAAGGTTAAGGGACCACCATCATTTGCCTCCAAAATACAAGCAGTGCTTTGAGAAGAGTTAACTGTACATATTGTGGTCTGTCTTCTTACCATTACATCTGACCATAGATATCTCTACAGTTAATTAGTACAATAAATTCTCTATATTTGCAATGAGGTTACGTTTATCTGACCTTAAGACCTGTTCAAATTCTGTTTGCCTCTGCTAATTACAGTACATATATCTAGTATGATCCTAGAGACACTGATTGAATGTAGCACAGTATTAGATGTAGTGTTTGAGACAAGAACAGAGGACGATGATGACAACGATTATTGCACATAGATTAATTCCTCCCTGAAACTGCACCTTGAGCCATCGAGACACATATTTCTGGGAAGAAGTGTACTTATTAGTCCATACTGATGCCAGTCGTGGCGCCGCCGGACACTGTAGATGGCTGTTGTGTTCTGTCATCGGAGCGCGAATGTCAACTAGTTTCACGGTTCTGCAAACAAAGGATTATTGCTTTATCTTAACTACTAAACTTATTTGTGAACCTTTTTCTGAGCAAGCACACACAGTAAGGACTCGGGCAGCAGGGACCCGGGCAGTAAGGGCTACAGCAGTAAGTACCCAGGCAGTAAGCACCCTGGGAGTAAGGACTCAGGAGTGAGGATATGGGAAGTAGGGACATGGGGAGTAAGGACTCGGGGGAGAAAGTACTTGGGAGTCAGGGATTAAGGACCAGTGCAGTAAGCGCCACAGCAGTAAGGAGTCAGGGAGTAAGCACCAAGGCAGAAAGCACTCTGGGAGTAAGGACTCAGGAGTGAGGATATGGGAAGTAGGGACATGGGGAGTAAGGACTCGGGGGAGAAAGTACTTGGGAGTCAGGGATTAAGGACCAGTGCAGTAAGCGCCACAGCAGTAAGGAGTCAGGGACTAAGCACCAAGGCAGTAAGCACTCATGCAGTAAGGACCCGGAGAGTGGACTCGTGGAGTGAGGATCTGGGGAGTAGGGACCTGGAGGGTAAGGAATCAGGGATTAAGTACTCGGGGAGTAGAGTCGGGGAGCAAGGAGTCGGCCGGTGGTGTGTGAGTGTAAGACTCAAGGAATAAGGACCAGGGAGTAAGGAGCAAGGGAATAAGGAAAGTAAGGAGCCAGAGAGTAAGGATTCAGCGAATAAGAACTCTGGGAGTAAGGCCTCAGGGAATAAGGACAAGGGAGGTAATGACTCATGGAATAAGAACCTTGTGGGAGTAGACTCAGGGAATAAGGACCAGGGGAATAAGGATCCAGGGAGTAAGGAGCCGGGGAATGAGGACACGGGAGTAAGAAACCTGGAAGTAAGGAGCCTGCGAGCGAGGACATGGAAACTAAGGATCCTGATGGGTGGAGGGGGAGAGAAAGGACCTGGGGAGAATCCTCTTGCATAACAAGTTCCTTCGTTGTGTTAAAATTTGAGTCAAATCAGATCAGTAGATTTTAAAATACAGTCCTGGATGTACAGAAAGAAAGTCAGAAACACCCGAGTGCATTACCCTCTAATTAATCAAGTTATGCATAACACTTTTGACCCCTCTCGTGTCAATTTAACTCTACAAACCTCAAAAGAGACATGTCTATTTGCTGGCCAAGAGAAGGGTACTTTTGAATATTTACCACTGGAATGACTGGCTCGGTTGGTAAATTTTCAAAAACACTTCTCTTGGCCTTCAAATGGACATTTTCTTTAATGTTACCCTTTTGATGGTCAAGCCGGCCAAAATTCCAGTGGTCAAATTATAAAAATAGTCTTCTAAAATTAAAATTACTTGATAAATGTTGACCATTAAAACGATTAATTGATATCTATGTAAGTAGTTTTTTTAGCGCTTTGAGGCGCTGTTGACACAAGGGGGGGGGGGTTGTTAAATCATGTTATCAAAATACAATATTTTGTGTTGTATTATGGACTCACTCTCCGTCTTCTGCGGAATATTCTGTCGAAGAATCCGGTGCGTGGTGGGGGAGGGGGTTGGTCCTCGATTAAGTCGGCAGTAGCTGTGTAATCTGGTCCAAATTGATTCAATTCATTGAAACATTCAGTCTCTAACATCTGTAAGAAACATAGTATTAAAACAGTTTTATTTTAAAATTAAATCAATGTGTTTGAGGCTTTGAAAACATAATAAACTAAGACACTGAATTCATGTCTCAGCTCAGCCATGAGCAAGCTAGCCAAAACTGGCCTTTGCAGTGGTCTTGAGAAACGTTTATTTGCAGGCCAAGAGAAGAATATCTTTGAAATTTTAGAGCTGGAATAACTGGCTCAATAACCAAGGCCGTTATTTACAACGGTAAATTGTCAAAAATAGTCTTCTCTTAGCCTGCAAAAAGATATTTATGAGAAAATTTAAATTTTTTTGATTAAATTCAACCTTGAAAGGCTTAAACCCTTCTCAACAGTGCAAAAGTTTGGCAAAACACATTTTCCACGGAACAATGTCCAATGTTCTGTTTCACTGGTAGATCATGGTAGACATCCTATATCAACCGCTTTCAGACACGTTACCATATCTATATCATAACAATCTACTTGTGACAATCATGCTAAAGTTGATAATGCGCGACACCATTTTCAGTCATTTAGTGATGTATATGTTATGCAGGTAAAGGATCAAGAAATTCTTTTATGATGTAATAACTACCATGTTGGATATTTTGAAAATAATTTGAGTGGAAGTTGTTGCTCCCTAAGGCTACAACAGCTTCCCGTTAAATTAGTTTTAAAATATTCATCGGCATACCTGTATGGATGCAGGTATCGATGCTTTTGCAGCACACTGTCAAACTACACTTAGCGTAGTTGACTGAACCTATATAACAAGAGCGGTTGAAAATTAAACCTTAACTCGCATATGGTGTGTCGAGTAATTACTTTAATAATTAATTGATAATTGGGTGGCTTGGTGTAGTGGCTAGCACTCAGAAATACCTAACCAGAGAGCCTGGGGTTCATGCCTGAGCTGGGCACTATCTCGCCGTTGTTGGAAACATAGGCAATCTCCTTCGGTCCTTGCCTCTCGCCACCCAGTATAAAATTGGGGAAATTACCAATAATATACTGAAATATAAACCAGCTCAGACATGGCGCGAATGGGACCTGGAATCAGAGACTCGATAGCTGCCATAGGCAGCAACAGTACCCAGTCAAATCAGTTTCAAAGTATTCAACAGCTTACTTGTATGGTTTTCTGGAAATTGATAGGGAGTTTAGGGATCGATCGATTCCAACACGGGGGAAGTGTGGGTTCAGCTTATCTAGGGGTGGGCGTGGAATAGCTAAAACAGGAAAAGTCCATTAATTACTACTGCTTGAATATGGTCTAAATACCTCATTTTGCCATGGTATAGAGACGCTGCCTGTACTAAATTTGCTGTAAAATGTATCATCGCTCGGGTCTAGATTCACTCCCTTGACTGTGGAGAACTGCTCTATGTCGAGTACATCCTTACAATACACTGCCCGTGGCTGCACATAAAGAGCGCATTATTAACCCTTTAACCCTCATATCAGTAAAAAACGACCTCCCCAGTAGTTTTGATAAATGTCCATTTGCAGACCAAGAGAAGACTATTAAAAAAAATTTAACACTGGAATGACTGGCTTGATAACTGCGCCAGTCACTCCAGTGGTAAATTTTCCAAAATAGTCTTCTCTTGGTCTGCAAATGGACATTTTCTATGAAAGTATTTAAATTTTCTTGAACAAATTCGAGGGTTAAAGTGCTAAGCAGTCATAGAGAAATATGCTTTTAGAAGAGATCAACATAAAACATGTACGATATTTACACTTTGGTATACAGCAGAATATTTGTAGTCATTAAATTTATACCAGAAATTAGTTAAATCTAACTTTGAAAGATGATTCAACTACCATCATTTCTCGACTAAAGGCCGCCCTCGAATATTGGACGCTGTTTCCAAATTTGACCAAAATCAAAAAAATTGTATTCACGTATAAGACACTGTTAAATTTAGAAAAAAGTACCTTTTCAAAATTGAAAATCGGTATAAAAAATTACCATCACTCAGCCCTATGTTTGATGTATGCCTAAAAAATATCATGGTGGAAGAGAAATCATTAAATAGGACCGCCTAAATATTGTGTATCTTCAATAAAGATCATTTATTACATTAAAATCAATTGAATTTTGGCATAAATGTCGCCTTGAAAATATAGAAATCATGTGACATTAGGAATGTGGTAACGGCTCTTTTGCGTTTGGAGGGGCTGTATGATCTTATGCGCTAATGGGAGTTGGTTATCTGGCTCTTTTGTGATTGGAGGCGCTGTGTAATCTTATGCACTAACATGATCTGGTTATCAAAAGGGTACAGGAACATTCAGTCCCTATTGCGCAATGATATATAGCAATTTCCGAGTCCAGAATATTTAGATCCGAGTACTCGCTCTAATTAGAATAAAGATCTTTTGAGATTTGACGCGAATCACGTGATTTATACATGTATCTTTTCTCGACGTCATTTTATGTCAAATTTTGGATTAATTTTGATGTAATAAGTGATATGTATTAAAGAATAAGCAATATTTAGGCGCCCCAACTTAATAATTTCACTTCCGCTTGGTGTTTTTGGAGTATACATTAAACATAGTCGTCAGGCCACACGAATTGTCTACTGTAACATTTAGTTCAATTTCTGTGCTATAATCTTTGACTTGTTAAGAAAAATTTTGACCCAAAAATGTGCTCAAGGAATGTTCTCGATTATAGAACCCCACCCCCCCCACCCCCCTAGAACATGTAATTTGCCAAATAAAACTGCGTCCTTTAGTCAGATTTTAACGGTAGTTGTTAGGTGCTACTAAAATTATCAGATATTTCTATTCCTCTATATTAATCTATTCTACTGTTTTCTCACTTAGGTATCCTCTCTACACTGATCAGGTCAGGAGACAGCTCCTGTACAAGATGATAATACATATACATATTTATCTTTCTCTCCTATTAATTATACATCTCCTATAATAGTAGCATACTTACATCTGGCACGAACGGAGGTTCATACACCCCGGCTTCTAAACGCTTAAAATTTATACATTTGAAAAATGGGTGGGCTTTAACTTCTGTTGGTCCAGCAGGTGAACAGCCGAGCCGACTGCGGGGATCTTTTTGCAATAACTGCAAAATACAAACAAATAAAATATAGCAAAATGTTAAAAATATTAACATTATTAAGTGTGAAAACGTTTGTTTAATGAATTTAATTTTTTTAATACATAGCACTTAAATGTCTGGAACATCATTCCTATAAAACATTTTCAAAGATAGTCTTCTCTTGTCCTGCGAATGGACATTCATCAGAACCACTGTAGCAGCCGGTTTTGGTCAGCTTGGCCAGTAAAGAGTTAATTTCAATGACATGCCTGGTTCATTGACTTGCCTATTTGTAAATATTAGTATGACTTATGATGCTTGTATCATAAAAAACAGTTTTACTAAAGAAATGCTGGAGCTTACTTAAACCCCCACCATACCTATGCTAGGAATTCACCTTTCCGGAGTATCCATCTGTCATCTGACACCATATGACGACATAATCAGCGTGTAGGATGATGTCATAATCATTACGTCATTTAAATGATTCTATTAGGCCAGTCTTTAACTCTTAATAGTTTGACACATTGTATAGATTGTATGTCGCTACTATTTAATAAACATACTCTTAAATATATTGAAACTAATTTGACTGGACGTTGTTTCTGCTATTCGCAGCAACAACATCCAGTCAAATTAGTTTCAAAATATTCAATAGCTTACCTGTATATTTTTCTAGAAATTGAGTCAGGGAGTTCAGAGATCGATCGATTCCAACACGAGCGAGGTGTGGGTGGAGCTTAGCTAGAGATGGGCGGGGCATAGCTAAAAATGGAAAGGTCTTTAGTATAGAACATCAGCCAGCTAACGAGTTCTGCAAGCAAATTGCCAACAGTAAATTTCGCTTCCAATCAACCTAAGTCCAAAATATTCAACACTGTTTTAATTTGCTTTATTTCTGAGCTGTACTGTATAAGATAATTGATAGATATGTCAATCATAAAATGCTATGTGTCTGAGGACATTCATGGAATTGATTTCAATAATACTAGCATGATAGGAGCCATAGACAGTGACATGCTAATGTTTTGTGCAAGAAGTCCATGCTTTGACATGCATCAAATATTCTATGCACATATGGTATTTATTACAGCTAACAAGCTAATCAAGGTTTCATCATGAATATCTTAGAAATGAAAACTTGTCCTAGCCAGGAATGACATTAATCAAATTGTAATCAAACTAATCAGCTGTTTTTAGTCAAATTATTCAGTTACTTTCAGCTCTCTTGTGAGAGCATTTTGTGTTCATGTTATACAGGCTCTACATTACCAACCTGCATACAGACATTACGGCACTCTTCAGAAAACTTTGCTGAATATGTCTCTTGGTCAGCCGTAACTCGTCGATCAACTTCCTCTTTTTTAACTTTTTCTTTCCTTGCTCGGAATGGAGCCTGAAAATACATTGATAAAGTTTAAGTTCGCACGCACTCACGCACGCACACACACACACACACACACCAATTACCCGGCAAACAGTACATGACACTATGACATCTGTGGATGTTGAATCGGCAGTCTTATTCCTATCAGCAGATATACTAAGTCAGTGACAGATTTAATGTTGACACTAAATAAATACACAAGATTAAAGTGATTTTTTTTTGCATTTGTCTAAAAATTACTTTTCTAAAAATAATATCAACCTAAAAATTGTAAATTTATAGTTGGGACTTGCAACTAATATAAGTTGGACTGTCTGTCTGTCTGTCTGTCAAATTTATAGACATTTTTGCCAGATCCATCTGCCGCAGCTATAGTGAGTCACATTTGTTCAAATGATAAAGCTGAGAAAGACTGTATTTAACGCAACTTTTCATATTAACCCTTTCACCAACAAGTCCCTGGAAAAAAATTCTTTACGATATAAAACTTATTCTGTTGAATATTTTGAAATTAATTTGACTGGCTTTCTGTCAAATTAATTTCAAAATATTCAGTTTTCCTGCATGGTTGCTTTGAAATTGAGATATGTGGAATTCATCAGTGAAAGAGTTAACATGTTTTTCAGGTGGTCAGAAACACTAAATCAGACATTGCATGCTGCATCCTTAACCCTTTCATGGTCAAGCCGACCAAAACCGCCTTCTGTAGTGGTCTTCAGGAATAGCCATTTGCAGGCCAAGATAAGATCATTTTTGAAAGTTTACCACTGGAATGACTGGCTCGATAATTATGCCAGTCATTCCAGTGATACATTTTCAAAAATTCCCTTATCTTGGCCTGGAAATAGACATACACAGAGGACAAATTTCAATTTTTGTAAAAGATCTTGACCATTAAAGAATTAATAGCAGTCGCAGGCCAATTTTTGAGGTTGATCCATTTTAATTTCTTAGCGGCTTTAGATCCAAATTTTAGTAGTTTGTGTAAAATAAAGATTTTGAGTGCCAGTTAACCCTTTAACCCTCGAATTTGTTCAAGAAAATTTCAATTTTCTCATAGAAAATATCCATTCGCAGACCAAGAGAAGACTATTTTTTCAAAATTTACCACTGGAATGACTGGCTCGGTTATCGAGCCTGTCATTCCAGTGGTAAATTGTCAAATATATTCCTCTCTTGGTCTACAAAAGGACATTTCTCAAGGCCACTATAGAAGCCAATTTTGACTGATATAAGTGTTAATGAGTTAAATAACTTATGTTAAATAAAAAGAAATAATCTGAACTTATTTTGTGATAACTTTTCACAGAAATAGCATCAAAAGTTATGGCACTACAGTCAGCTCATCAAACCTAAAGTTAAGCAAACGGTGCTAATTCGTGTTCTCACAAGATCTCATATAGTAACGGGATAGCTAGCTGATGTAATCCAGCTCATCAAAACTCAAGTTAAGCAAACGGTGATAATTCGTGTTCTCACAAGATCTCATATAGTAACGGGAGAGCTAGCTGATGTAATCCAGCTCATCAAAACTCAAGTTAAGCAAACGGTGCTAATTCGTGTTCTCACAAGATCTCATATAGTAACGGGAGAGCTAGCTGATGTAATCCAGCTCATCAAAACTCAAGTTAAGCAAACGGTGCTAATTCGTGTTCTCACAAGATCTCATATAGTAACGGGAGAGCTAGCTGATGTAATCCAGCTCATCAAAACTCAAGTTAAGCAAACGGTGCTAATTCGTGTTCTCACAAGATCTCATATAGTAACGGGATAGCTAGCTGATGTAATCCAGCTCATCAAAACTCAAGTTAAGCAAACGGTGCTAATTCGTGTTCTGACAAGATCTCATATAGTAACGGGAGAGCTAGCTGATGTAATCCAGCTCATCAAAACTCAAGTTAAGCAAACGGTGCTAATTCGTGTTCTCACAAGATCTCATATAGTAACGGGAGAGCTAGCTGATGTAATCCAGCTCATCAAAACTCAAGTTAAGCAAACGGTGCTAATTCGTGTTCTCACAAGATCTCATATAGTAACGGGAGAGCTAGCTGATGTAATCCAGCTCATCAAACTCAAGTTAAGCAAACGGTGCTAATTCGTGTTCTCACAAGATCTCATATAGTAACGGGATAGCTAGCTGATGTAATCCAGCTCATCAAAACTAAAGTTAAGCAAACGGTGCTAATTCGTGTTCTCACAAGATCTCATATAGTAACGGGATAGCTAGCTGATGTAATCCAGCTCATCAAAACTCAAGTTAAGAAAACGGTGCTAATTCGTGTTCTCACAAGATCTCATATAGTAACGGGATAGCTAGCTGATGTAATCCAGCTCATCAAAACTCAAGTTAAGCAAACGGTGCTAATTCGTGTTCTCACAAGATCTCATAAAGTAACGGGAGAGCTAGCTGATGTAATCCAGCTCATCAAAACTAAAGTTAAGCAAACGGTGCTAATTCGTGTTCTGACAAGATCTCATATAGTAACGGGATAGCTAGCTGATGTAATCCAGCTCATCAAAACTCAAATTAAGCAAACGGTGCTAATTTGTGTTCTCACAAGATCTCATATAGTAACGGGAGAGCTAGCTGATGTAATCCAGCTCATCAAAACTCAAGTTAAGCAAACGGTGCTAATTCGTGTTCCCACAAGATCTCATATAGTAACGGGATAGCTAGCTGATGTAATCCAGCTCATCAAAACTCAAGTTAAGCAAACGGTGCTAATTCGTGTTCTCACAAGATCTCATATAGTAACGGGAGAGCTAGCAGATGTAATCCAGCTCATCAAAACTCAAGTTAAGCAAACGGTGCTAATTCGTATTCTCACAAGATCTCATATAGTAACGGGAGAGCTAGCAGATGTAATCCAGCTCATCAAAACTCAAGTTAAGCAAACGGTGCTAATTCGTGTTCTCACAAGATCTCATGTAGTAACTGGATAGCTAGCTGATGTAATCTTTCCTCCCTTGTATGAAACAACTGATAGCAATAAACAATAAGGTATCAAATGGGTACCCAATACATGGATTGTACCTAAAGTATAATACTCAGTCACCAACACGCAATGACAATATATAGTAATATCTGAGTTCGGAGTCCATTATATGAGTCGCGTAATTCGCAGACGACTGCCGAGTATGCCCTCTAAATATTGAGTTTTTAATTTGATTTAACATTAGCGGATATTCACACGATTTATATTTTTATGCCAAATCGAGGACTAATTTTGATGTAATAAATGATGTATATTAAAGCGCACACAATATTTAGGCCGTCAGATTTAATAATTTCACTCCCGCGATGATGGATATGATGCATACATTAAGCATAGACGCAACATGGCAAGAATTTGTACCGGAAATTGTGTTCAATTTAACAATTGTAAATTCTATTTTAACTTTTTCTTGAAAAATACCTAAAAAAAGTCGCCCTCTTTCTAAGAGATTTGGATTTGAAAAATTGACACTCCTTTTCCTATTAGAAAGCGCGGCTATAAATGGCTGATTTAGGGTCTAATACTAACTGTTATAGAGTGAAATGAATTAGACATTTAAACATGTACCTTTCCCTCAATCATTTCATAAACAATGCATCCGAGTCCCCACCAGTCAGGGCTGAATGTATACTTCTCATTCTTTACAACTTCAGGAGCTGAAAAACATTGAAGTGAAATTAAATCATTATGATTTAAGATATATTAAAAGAATGAGTTGTGTTTGGCATTATCGAGTCAGCATGTGTTTTAGAAATTCATATTAACCCTTTAACCTTTGAATTTGTTCAAGAAAATTTCAATTTTCTCATAGAAAATGTCCATTTGCTGAACAAGAGAATACTATTTTTTTAATTTACCACTGGAATGACTGGCTCGGTTATCGAGCCAGTCATTGGTGGTAAATTTAAAAAAAATGTCTTCACTTGGTCTGCAACTGGACATTTCTCCCGACTGCGGCAGAAGCCATTTTTGGCTGATATGAGGGTTAAAGGTTTAATTTAGAACAACTACGCCTATTTAGTTTATACATTTAATAAAGGGATCAATTTTTATCTATGCACAGCCCATTTCAAGCTAAGCTTCAACAACTTTTTTCACACATGTTGGGATTGATTTGAAACCTGAATGCCTGGAATCCAAATTACAAGGTAACAATACAGGTAGGCTGTTGATCTTTATCAACAGCTCCCAGTCAAATTAATTTCAAAATATTCAACAGAATGTTGAGTAAATTGCAAATTGATCAAAAACAATTAATGCACTTCAGTGACAGAGCTACGTCATATTGATTTTCAAATCAGTTAACTAGTGACATAATTAATTAAGACATCAGATAATTGAGTGACAGATCAGATCCCTCTATTAGCAAGCTGTCCAAAAATGGTTTCTGTAGAGGTCATCAGGTCCGACCATTACCACAATGACCAGCATAGTTTCTTCCTGTAACTCCAATATCAGTTAGTATCAGTGATAATGGTAAATAAAGCTCGCTCCTGTATACATAGCAACATGTTGGTTGTTCATAACATTATTGCTAATTAGTATTTATTGCTATTTAACATTCTTATTCAACATCATCAATATAATTAACACTTTAACAGTCAAGATAACTCCTTCTTTTTGCGGAGTTAATGTTCATTTACAGGACAAGGTTATTTTTTAAAATTGACCACTAGAATAACTGGATCGGTAAATTTTCACAACTAGTCTTCTTGTCATGCTTGTGGAATGCAAATAGACATTGTCAGATTTCTGATGACTTGTAGAGTTCACTTCTGTCCATCTTCACCATTAACCATTTAACACTCAAATCAGCCAAAAAACCGCTTTTCCAGTGGTCTTGATGAATGTCCATTTGCAGGCTGACTTTTTTAAAATTTATCACTGGAATGACTAGCTCGATAACCAAGCCAGTTATTCCGGTGGTAAATTTTCAAAAATAGTCTTCGCCTGCAAATCAATATTTTCTAAGAATTTAAAAAAGATTTTCTTGAACAAATTGCAGGTTTAGCGTGTATGTTTACTAATATTTACCCATATATCCCACAGTGCCAACACGTCCTTTTATAGACTCGCCTTCAGGAATTTCTATAGCCAGCCCAAGATCAGATATCCGGACATGACCTGAAAGACACAAATATTACAATATATTCCACGACACGAGCGCATACAAGCCATGGGCATGATTCCATTAAATGTAGAATGAATAGGCACATTATTTACAGAGGGACAGAGATAATCACACAATTACAGCATTTTATATGCAAAACATGAGCAAACACACATTGAAGATCCTCAACCTGCCGGTTTTGTCACACTGTATATGTATGATTACTGTATTCTGCGGCTGTAGTAATAAAAACATCCTACAGCTGTAATCAGTCCTCCTTCACTTTTGCCAACTGTGTCATGTCTTCAGCTGAGGATTCACACTGTCATCATTGCAAAAGCTTTCCAGATTTTCCTGAATCATGCCTAAAGTTGGGACATTCTAGAGTATGGTCACACCCATTCTTGTATTAAAATTCGAGCCAAATTGGACTAGCAGTTTCCGAAATATCCAGATTCAGAATTTGATCAGATACAGGTTCAGGTTTTCGTATCCTGATAATGGCCATGTCTGGAGATCATCTTGCACCACAAGTTCCTTCACTGTTTTAAAATTTGAGCCAAATCGGATCAGTAGTTTTTAAGATAAAGCACAGGACACACAGACACACAAAGACAGACAGACCTGATCACAATAACCTCTTCACCTTAAAGGAAATCTCTCGACCTTATCCTATCTTAACCATGTGTTAAGGTTTTTTTACTACTCATAGTCGATACCTGACATTTTAGCTTTTTTATCATGCCGACAATGAAAGATATTCAGACTTTAGTTGCTACACGTTGCCACATTTCGATACCCTATCGTCGCTGTAAGGGTGTAACGATACTGAAAAATTGCATCGTGATACATATTGTGATACCCAGAATGTATCATGATATGTATCACGATACATTTTGCAGAGCTTAGATCTACACCAGATGCATCGTTCTTGGCAAAGTGTACATATTATACAAATGTGTAACGGTGCTATGGACTCCAGGAGGACTGTGTCTATTACTACTATGCAAAGTATTATTTTGAACCTGGTTTATTGATTATGATCGAAGCAATAAAGTATGATTACTATCAATGAACTGTATTAAAATAGTGGGGAATATTGCTTAAAATGCGGTTTGCGAATGTTCCGTTAGTAGGTTACTGTGGCTATAACCAGGAAGTTTTATAAAATAAATCAGCTTTGTTCATTTACATAGAGTAAGGAAATTGTGAATGTGAAAATAACCGATTACCGTATTAGCGCATACAGACGGATAGGGAATTAGTCTCTGAAAGGGCACTAGTTACATTGCAATCATCTCACGATATCAGTTCTTCTATCCGTTTCAATCTTTCTCAAATCAGTTAGATTTCTACAAAAGTATTATCGCCTCCCTTATTATACGAGATGTTAGCAACCAGATTCAATGAATATTTATTAGTTCTATACAAAGTGGAGGCCAGCCGTTCACGGACTGGTTGTTTCAAGACACACCCTCTAATTTTCTTCCCGCTACGTGACAAAAAGATTATGCTTGCCAGGGGCTGTCTTTGAACGGTCATAGACGTATATTATTGCCAAATTATCATTTTAAAAACATTTGCGTAACCAACACAATTTGGGAAGGCCTTTCGGTAATTTTGTGTGCATAATTTTGAGTAATGTGTATTGGGCTGCCAGGAACCAGGCTAACATAGTTAGTGAGTGTGTGGAACAGACTGGCAGATTTTATAGTATTCAATATTCATCGTCTCGAGAATTTTCAAGCCTCAAATTGGCCTAAATAACATCTAGTAAGACAGCATAGCACACGACGTGAGTCTGTATTATGGCGGGAATAAAGTTGCTATCATAAACAACACACTTTAAAGTCAAACAGATTACTTGGCTACGATCTTTAATCACACATTTCGCTAAATTCTTTGTTTTCAAACGTCCATTTTTTTTCTCAAGTGCAGCGAGTAATCGGTTAGTAAATTTAGGCGTTCAAAATCTACAGTATACCTACTCAATCAGAACTGCCAATTGTAATATGCTGTAATTCTACTTAGTAATGCACCCGAGTTCCAATTAAATGTCTGAGAATCAAAGCCGAGTACTCGTACAGATGCTCTATTCTAGAAAGGTATGTAGTATCATGATACATGTGTGCATGGATCGTACTCGTATCGTGTGACAAAGGATCATGATGCATCGATGCACTGATGGATCGTTACATCCCTAGGTCGCTGTCATGATTTACTTTTCAACCAATCAGAAAAAGCCTAGCGGGTCTGTCACAGTATAGACACTCAGTCATAGAGGTGGCAGCTATAGTTTGGCAATGTGGTATAAAAGCAATCATACAGGTAAACTGTTGAATATTTTGAAACTAATTTGACTGGCTGCCATAGGCAGCATTCCAGTCAAATTAGTTTCAAAATATGAAACGGGATGAGTATTACATAATAAAGAATGTAATGCATTGGCATTTACATGACATCACACACTATCGCTTGAGGAGATAAAGTGGTGACGATCACTGTTCAATATTTACGCGATATTACAAAGCAGATAATTGTCATAGCGATAAGTGACACGATATGAATGACATGGAATTTATAACCCACAATCTATCAGTACAATACAATAGTTGAGATGAGATTAGCATCCCTTTAAGTGGCGACGGCAATAAATTTAATTATTTTCACTTTCTCTTTTGTCAAATGAGTATACGCCAACGTGACCCTAAATACTAGTCTCAGTGAGTTCAATGTTCAATGGACATTTTATCATCAGTACGTCACCAAATGACAAAATTTATTGTCGCATAGCAACATGTCATCCTGACAGATAAAGGGAGAAAGGCTTGATTTCCGAACATAGAGCTGACAGCCGTACGTCAAACCTGACAATGATAGTGATTGAGTTTTCTGTTTTAGAGATAGACAAGTTCTTTTTGCATGAGGCATGAAGGGATCCATTTCTAGCTTTGCTCCACTAAGTTCTAGCTATGCCCCGCCCATTTCTATCTAAGCCCTGCCTACTTTTTACATGTGTTGGAATCGATCTAAAAATTTCATTTAAATATACCATGTTATACAGGTTAGGCTGTTCAATATTTTGAAACTAATTTGATTGAGGGCTGTTGCTGCCATAGTCGAATTAGTTTCAAAATTTCAAGAGAATGCTTATTAAATTAAATTTCATCAAAGACCTACAATTTGTACACCAGCGACAGACTTTCGCGATGGAACTATAATACATCATTACAATTGTCATCAGCTAACTAGTGAGCTATGACTGATTATGACTTCAGATATTTGAGTAACAGATTGGATCCCTCTATCCATATATACTGAACCAAAAAAGTTTAGCAACACTGAGAATATTACTGTATAAATGTTATTTAACAAAAACAATAAATTGATTCAAATATATTATTTAATTGATAGGTCATTTTCCAATTTGAACAACAGTCTCTTGTTACTGTAATGCTAGCATCGCGCCTTTAACACGGCATCATTCAATGGAAGGGTCCAATTTAAATAATGACACAGAGCTGTCAATACCGGTTGTGACCTCCGCGCGAATTAACCACCGCCGTACATCGCTTTCTCATGCTTCGAATTAAGCACCTGATGTCACGAAGAGGAATCGCATCCCATTCCTGGAGCAGTGCAGCTTCCAGCTCCCGCACGTTGTGAAGATGTGGATGGGTCTCACGCACCATACGGCCAAGAATGTCCCACATGTGTTCGATAGGAGACAGGTCCGGTGATCGCGCTGGCCAGTCCAACACCGGAACGTTGTTAGCCTCAAGGAAATCACTGGTGACCCTAGCTGAATCAGGACGGGCGTTGTCTTGCTGGAACATAAAGTCTGCATGATGCTCCATAAAAGGGATGACAACAGGGGCGACAACTTCTTCACAGTAACGTTGAGCCGTTAAATTTCCGCGAATCACAATAAGATCTGTTTTGACATTTTTATGGATTCCAGCCCACACCATGACACTGCTGCCACCGAATCTGTCGTGCTGAATGATGTTGGCTGCATCATACTGGTCTCCTAAACGTCGTCAAACCCGTTGCCTACCATCCGCCACATCCACACAAAACCTCGCCTCATCACTGAACAAAACGTGGCTCCACTGTTGAGCACGCCATCACTGATGAGTTCTTGCCCATGCAAACCGATTCTCGATGTGACGCTCTGTAAGCGGACCAGCAACAAGTGGACGACGGGCATGCAGTCCAGCATCATGGAGTCTGTTTCGCACTGTAGTGCCGGTAGCGGTGTGCAAATTACGGGACAGCCGCGGCGCAGTCTCAAACGTGAGACGTTGTGATGACGTCACTAAGTAGCGGTCTTCTCGTGGTGTTGTTGCGCTCGGTCTGCCAGATCATGGTCGTTCATTAACATGTCCAGTTTCCTGCTCATGTTGGCGGAGACGGGAAATGGTTGAGGCGTGAACATTAAAATGTCGAGCAACAGTGCGAACACTCTGCCCAGCAGCGAGTCTTCCCATTGCTTCATGGCGCCGATTTTCGGGTAGCCCTGGGTGGCGGCCCATCTTCGGTAGGGTAAACCTTTAAGCGTTTTCTGTTAACGTTCGTTATCTGCTTCTGCAATATGGTGAATTTTTGCTTTCGCTACCCACCGATGTGGGCCAGTGCATGAAAAATGCATTTTCACATGCAACAAGCGTGCGGCCAAGAAATGATTTGCATTTCTTCATGATCAGCGAGACATTACATTGATGAAACATGCCTGCAAATTTGGTTATAAATGGATGCATAGTTTTAATACAACAAACCAAACTTCACTGTTGCTAAACTTTTTTGGCTCAGTATATATATATATATATATATGATCAGTCCCTGAAAATCTGTCATTTTGTCAGCGAAAGGCTACATGTCAGAGCATGAACAGCCGGTCAGTAGTCTCAGCATTTTTTCTTCTTCTTTTCATTCGCTGATCATACCGCCAGTCCTGTAAGTGACTATCGACATGATCATAAGCGTTAAGTGCGTGGATCCATGGTTTATTAGAGTGCGCCGTGCGGCCAGGAACCGCCGTCTTCAGCACTCGAGGTTTCTGTCAGGGTTACCTCACCCGTACCTCCTTTAGTCGCCTCTTACGACACGCAGACGATACGGAAGGTGTATTCTAAGCCCCACCTACAGGGTTGTCTCAGCATTTGATCTGTATCCAAATCTAAAAAGGAATTGTGTTTATGAAAAACACGTGCAAAGATTTGAATCAAATCATGAGTATTCGAGAAATAAGCAATTTTCTTATAAGTCTGGAGCGTGACGTCTCAAACTTCAGTTGGACAACGCAACAAATATGTATTTGATGCAAATATAAACCATTACAATAGGTGCTTGCTAAA
This sequence comes from Chaetoderma sp. LZ-2023a, assembly GCA_034401795.1. Lineage (NCBI taxonomy): Eukaryota > Metazoa > Mollusca > Caudofoveata > Chaetodermatida > Chaetodermatidae > Chaetoderma > Chaetoderma sp. LZ-2023a. Next base: position 275,656,090 of record CM067369.1, on the reverse strand, counting down.
TACTTTATTATTAGTAGACAGCAGCTCGGGTCAATGCAAAAATTACTTTTCATCTATATTCCGCTGAAAATAAGTTAGTAGTCATGGGTGGTAAATTCTGCTTAAATTCGATTTTTGCTCAGCTGACAGACATGTTGTTAAGAGAGCTTAACCCTTTAACCCTAAAATTGGTTGAAGAAAATTAAAATTTGCATACCAAGGTTATTTTTGAAAATGTACCACTGAAATGACTGGCTCGGTTATTGAGCCAGTCATTCCAATGGTAAATTTTTTAAAGATAGTCTTCTTTCCTCTGCAAATGAACATTTCTCAAGACAACTGCAGTAGCCATTTTTGGACAACTGTAGTGTTAAATGGTTAAAATAAGACAATATGAAAGTTAATGCACCAGTGAGTGGGAACAGATTTTCTAAATAACCATTGATCTATATATTGAACTTTGGCACTGGTGTACCACCTACTGTATATGGGATCATAGTGTATTACAATATCATAATTCCTGGCACTGTCTGGTTCAAGTGCACTAAGAAATTATTCCTGGGATATATGTGTATTTACCCAGTATCACAGTCATACCTGAACATTACAGATAGACAAACAATAATGTTAATGTGCTGTGATAATGATTTGGGATTTTGTATTCTATTAAAGCATAAATTATTGGAAAAAATATATTTAAACACTCACTCACACATGACTGTGCACGCACACACACACACTCGCGCACACACGACTGTGCCCGCACACACTATACATATGCAGATAATAAATGGATAATGAAAGTTAGCTATCATATAAGATGAGTGCCGAGGGAATAATAACTGGGTCTGATCGTAACACCCCATATAATTACTATACAACTGGGTCTGGAAACTCACCATTGTCGTCTAAGAGAATATTTTCAGGTTTCAGATCTCTGAAATATGAAAGGAAATGATTTTTTAAAACTAACTGTGGAAGAAACAACATATTTGAAATATATCCCTAATGAAAGAAACACATTTGAAACAAGAGGCCCAATGGGGCTGTATCGCTCACCTGGAACATTGGCATTACAACTAATCTTACTTAAGTTTTACATCCATCAGTGTCACTTCCAATGACTTTCAGTCAAATGATTTAGTTTTCGAGATATTGACAACAATCTCTCGACTGTTTTTTTTGCATTAGGGATTTTGAAAATAGATGATATCAGTGCTAACAACAGCTTGTTTCTTAACTGTCTCACTGCTGCAAGCCAGTGCAGCCAATAATTTCAATTTTCAAAATTGACTTGTTGAATATTTTGAAAACAATTCGACTGAAAGTTGTTGGCGGCTTAGCCACCAACACTTTCAGTCCAATTGTTTTCAAAATATTTATCAGGTTCAGAGATATAACCTTTGGAATATGTCGTCTGCAAAAACTCAGTCAGATGGTTACTAGAGGTTTAAATACAATTTGAAGAAAATGGTCTCTAAAGGCAGGTAGGTGGTCTTTATAGCAGGTTATTCCACACCACCACACAATCCATTTAACACATGCACATCTGGCTGAATCACTGAGTTAGCAGCAGGGGTAGGGTGAGCTGGAGTTGATCTAGAAAATAATTTGACTTTAACAACTTTCATTGCTGCCTAAGGCAGCAACAACTTTCAATCAAATACATTCCAAAAATTTTTAAGAGCATAGATGTCAGAGCACATAATACCTATTTTAAATATTTCTGCAGTATTGGAAAGGTTAATCTGTTAATTGGAATTTAATATCTAGTTTGGCAATAAAATCTGCCATGGTGATAAATCAATGGACGGTGGGAACAAACCATTATTTTCCCTATGAAAGTGAGACTGCAAATATTTAAGGAGTGATAACTCTGGCATTTGATGTCCTATCAGTTTCATTTTCACAACACATGTATTAGATGCCGTCATTAACATTGTGACCAAGTTTGGTGTCAATCCGTCAAGAAATAACAAAATGAGCCACCATTGTTGGTGACGGACAAACAGATGGATGGACGGACATACAGAAGACGGAGGGGTTATCGCTATACGACAGCTGACTGACAAGTAAGCGGAGTTAAGAAAACCAATTTCGGCATCAAAATCCATCAAATAAAAAAATTGAATATGGCAGCCAAACACGCTAAAATTTGATTGGTCCACGGCGGCCATGTTTTTTACCTATCAACTTCCCATGAACAAACTTTAATGGCCCTTAGTCCATAATCATATCCCCAAAATTCCAGCCCGATCCATTCAGCGGTTCTGCAGAATAAGTTGTTTTCACGAAAACTACGTCATCCAAGATGGCCGCCGAACCATTTGGCCAATCAAGTTCCTTCCAACAAACTTGGTTCAGCTCTTGCCCTACATGATATTTTGTGAGTTTTGAATCAATCCACCATGAGGTTTCGGAGAAGATTTTTAAAGCCATTTACTAAAATCGGCCAAAATCCAAGATGGCCAGTCGTTTAAAGGAAAAAGTTGACGGCCGGACGGATGCCGGACGGTCGCCATGGCATAAGCTCACTTGGCCATTCTGGTCAGGTGAGCTAAAAATTTAGTCACACTTTTTTCAAAGATATTTTAAAGCATAAGGTGGACATGTACACTTAGTTAAACAAGAATTCCATGGAATTAAATGTCTCGCCTGTCTCCAGTTTGTCACAGTTACCTTGACCTTTGACCTTCTGCCCTCAATGTTATTATGCTGTTTCCTAAGATTATAGGTAACCAGGTATCCCAGTTTAGTTGCAATAGGCGTAACCAATCCTGGAATATAAGCTGAGTTTCTACTTCGCAGGCGAGACAAAAATATAAGCGTATTAGATATGATTACTTTGTCATTGACACACTGAGATTCCACTGAAGAAATGATATAAAGCTAGATTCAAACAAGTCCAGCAATGCGGATAATAAGCACTAGTACACGAGCACACGCACGCACACACACACACACACACACACACACAGACACAGCCACAGCCACACATGCACGCACAGACACACGCATGCACGCACGCACACAATCACACACACGCAGGCATGCAGACACACACACACACACACACAGACTGAGATTCCACTGAAGAAATGATATAAAGCTAGATTCATACAAGTCCAGCAATGCGGATCATAAGCACTAGTACACGAGCACACGCACGCACACACAAAACACACACAGACACAATCACATGTGCATGCACGGACACCCGCACATGCATGAAAACACACTCAGGCATGCACACACACCCACACATCATTGCCTCAAAATCAATGTTTCTTCTGCTACACAAGGGAAGCCTGCAGCCAAAGTCTTGCAGAGATCATTTCAGGATTGTCTAGACACACACTCTACATAAAATAAAGTCATATCATGTTGAGTTTTTAAAACACAAAATCAGCGAGTGTCTTCGAACAACAAAAAACAATCAACAAGACATGTCTGGTGAAGGGTCCTCTGGCAGAAATTGGATAGTTTTACCGCATAGGAAGAGAAACTCATTGCATATTCTTTTGACCCGTGTTTCTATTCCTGTGCGAGATATCAGACTGGAAATATAACAATATGTTAACATAAAAGTCTGATGACTATTTTGAAAACAATTTGAGTGAATGTTGTTGTTGCCTAAGACAATACCAACTTTCAGTCAACTCATTTTCAAAATAATGAACAAATTTCTGATTGGTCTTCCTCGAAACAACATAACTGAGTAGTGATACTTAGATTATCAGAGAACCAGCAGAAAATGTATTCAAAATTTATCCAGCGCAAACTGCCTCATGTTTTTTGTCACATTCTATTTATTTAATTTTCTGGATACCACCTAAAGTTGTGGAATACTGGTGTATGGTAACAGTCAGTTTCTTGTGTTAAGATTTGAGCCAAATCAGACCAGCAGTTTCCATGATATGCAAAGACCCAAAATGTGATTTGATCCGGATCAGGTTCCAGGATCACAGCTAAAGTATGGAAATCCTCTGTCATGGCAAGATCTTTTTGAACGAAATCGGATCAATTAAAAACAAGGCAAATCAATAAATTGATGCATGCTCCCCGAAGGCATACTCTGCAGAGAAACTGAATGGATAACCCCGAAGGCATATGCTTCAGGGAAAGGTTTGGAACTGTGGCTCAGTCACAGAGAAACGAACATGAAATTGTCAATGCGATATCCCCCATATTAGGCCATCTTCAAAATATTGTTGGTTTGGGGTAATGATGTTAAATCCACAATTTGGGGAGTAGGAATGATTCTGTGGGCCATCATTCTTTTGGTCTGGCGGGATTTGCCCTAACGAACAATTTGTTAAGGATAGCTTAATAAAAGCAAAATCTAAGTTTCTCTAAATAGACTTTGCTTGGCACCATATGAAAAATACATACAAAAACTATGTACAAAATGAACAGAGATATTTTATGTAATAATTAATACCAAGTTTGGTGACCATATGTGAAAAAGTCTTGAACTATGGCCCGGAGAAACATTTTCTGTGATATTCAGTCGACCATGAAAAGTAGGTCAGCATGACCTACTTTTCATACTGTGCACACATTCTCCCTAAGATGCATCCACATACCAAGTTTGGTGACCATATGTGAGTCTTGAAACTGGCCCGGACAAACATTTTTTGTGATATTCAGTCGACCATGAAAAGTAGGTCAGCATGTCCTACTTTTCATACTGTGCACACATTCTCCCTAAGATGCATCCACATACCAAGTTTGGTGACCATATTGAGTCTTGAAACTGGCCCGGACAAACATTTTTTGTGATATTCAGTCGACCATGAAAAGTAGGTCAGCATGTCCTACTTTTCATACTGTGCACACATTCTCCCTAAGATGCATCCACATACCAAGTTTGGTGACCATATGTGAAAAAGTCTTGAAACTGGCCCGGACAAACATTTTTTGTGATATTCAGTCGACCATGAAAAGTAGGTCAGCATGACCTACTATGCACACATTCTCCCTAAGATGCATCCACATACCAAGTTTGGTGACCATATGTGAAGTCTTGAAACTATGCCCCGGAAAAACTTATATATGGTGGACGGATGGACGAACAAAGTGGGGACTATATGCTACCGCGAAATTTTTTTCCAGGAGCAAAAAAACCACACACACACACACACACACATATGCGTGCACGCATGCACACACACACACACACACACACACACACACACACACACACACACACACACACATGGATACACGTGCACATCTACACACATACGCAAGCACCATACACACATGAATGCAATACCCTCTCTCTTTCGGAGTGAGGGTTACAAGCAATATCTTACCTATAAACAATTCGTTCTGTATGTAGATCTTCGAGACCACAGGCGATTTCCGCCGCATAGAAACGTACCCGCTCCTCCTCGAAACCTGGGTTACCCATGTTATGAATATGAAACTTGAGATCTCCGCCATTCATGATTGTGAGTACCAAGCACAGGGCCTCCTTCGTTTCAAATGCATAGGCTAAACTAACCTCAAAGTACAAGAAGGTGAGGGACTTCGTATTAACACTTTAACACTCACGCCCAGCAAAACCACTATACCCACAGGTCTTGCAAAATGTACAATTGCAGACCATTTTTGAAAATTTACCACTGGAATGACTGACTCGATAAATGAGCCAGTCATTCATGTGGTAAGTTTTCAAAAATAGTGTCCTTTTGATCAGCAAATAGACATTTTCTCGGCATGGGATTGTATATTCACCATATCTGTTTCCAGCTGTAAGGCACTGACTTTGACACATAGCATAGACATACTGATACGTGCATGTACCATATCAATATATTTAAGAATAAACAGAAAATAAACAAGAATAAGAATAAGAGTGGTGAATTCTATGTCCCCCTCCCCCACCCCAAGAATAAGATTAAGATATAGTACTGCGTAAAGATATTGCTATCTATAATTAAAGAAAAACTAATTAAATTCTATGTATTTACATAATGTTCAGGTTCCTTACCTAGCCCCTCAACCCTCTGTTATTTTGGCATGTTTCGAAAGACCGACTGCATACAACATCGTAACTTAGGGACACTTACTACAAATCTGGAATTCACTTTCTGCAATATCTGCTTCTCATTCAGGGCCATCGGTTCTCCATGACGTTTCTTAATTCGTTTCTTTTCTAATTTTTTACAAGCATACATCTTGCCGGTAGCGCGAACTTGACACGCGCACACTTCGCCAAATCCTCCTTTCCCGAGAACTCGATACATTCTAAATGTATTTTTGGTGACTGGTTGACTAGAATGAGATTAGAAATAGAATTACTGTAAATATTGTCAAACACGTGGGTAACAAGCACAATGGAGGACAGTTTAAGTGGTCTTTCTAGGTATGTGACCGCTCTGTCAAGTGCTACGTACAGTGTCTATCTGGTTTAACATGTATCTTGACCCTTTAGTGGTCAAGATTGGTCAAGGAAATCAACATTTTTACTTAGTGAATGTCCATTTGAAGGCCAAGAGATTATTTTTGAGAATTTATCACTGGAATTTTTCAAAAATAGTCTCCTGCAAATGGACATTCCTCAAGACCACTGTAGAGGCCGGTTCAGGCCGTCTTGACCATTAAAGGGTTAAAATAGACACAATCTACTGAGCTGCTCTTAACTGGTCAGCATTCGGCGAGAAAATTGTTTGCTTAGTGACTGTCCATTCGCAGAGTAAGAGAAAATTTTACCAATAGAATGACTGGTTCCATTATTGACACGATTGAGCAAGTCAGTCCAGAAGTACAATTTCAAAAGTAGTCTTCTCTTGACCTGTAAATGAACAAACCTCACGATCACTGCAGAGGTCAGCTGTGTCCGGTTTGACAATTAAATGGATAACTTTACATAAACGAAGGGAGATAACTCATTTGGCTAATAAACCACGTATTACAAGCAATTCAAATACATTTGATTCACATTTTTGCTGAGATAAACAAAATTTCACTTTCCTTGATAGAAATTGTTCATTTGTAGACCACGAGAAGACTATTTTTAAAAATTTACCACTGGAATGACTGGCTCGAATAGTCTTCTCATGGTCTGCAAATGGACATTTCTCAAAACCTCTGCAGAAGCCGTTTTTGGCTGATATGAGTGTTAAAGGGTTCAGAGTTCTGGTCAACATCTGCAGCAACTATGGATGTTCTTGAACCACGAAATCTGGTCAACATCTGCAGCAACTGTGGATGTTCTTGAACCACGAAATCTGGCCCACATCTGCAGCAACTATGGATGTTCTTGGACCACGGAATCTGGTCAACATCCGCAGCAACTATGGATGTTCTTGAACCACGAAATCTGGTCAACATCTGCAGCAACTGAGGATGTTCTTGAACCACGAAATCTGGCCCACATCTGCAGCAACTATGGATGTTCTTGAACCACGAAATCTGGTCAACATCTGCAGCAACTATGGATGTTCTTGGACCACGAAATCTGGTCAACATCTGCAGCAACTATGGATGTTCTTGAACCACGAAATCTGGTGAACATCTGCAGCAACTATGGATGTTCTTGAACCACGAAATCTGGTCAACATCTGCAGCAACTATGGATGTTCTTGAACCACGAAATCTGGTCAACATCTGCAGCAACTATGGATGTTCTTGAACCATGAAATCTGGTCAACATCTGCAGCAACTATGGATGTTCTTGGACCACGAAATCTGGTCAACATCTGCAGCAACTATGGATGTTCTTGGACCACGAAATCTGGCCCACATATGCACAAAATACAGATTTTTCTGGACCGTAAGAAATCTGGTCCACATCTGAACAAAATAGAAATTTTCTTGGACCACAAAACTTCAGCACCAAATAGATATTATTGGACCATCACTCTACAAAACAAGCACCTTCGTAGTAAGCAACCCTTTAAACCTCACATAACAGAAGCAGCTAATTATCTTGAATATTTTGAAACTACTTTAATTGCAATCTAATGTTACAACAGAAACGTTCCAGTCAAATTAGCTTCAAAATGTCTGTTGAAATTGAAACACTGGAATCTCAACGGTTGAACAGTTAGTCCGGGAGCCAATTTTCAAAAGGGGTCTAGAAGAATGGTTTCGTAGCACACCCAGTATTCAGAAGGTTTGTCTCTATATTATGCTAGACCGATGTCTTGGGTATATTCTGAGCCGTGTTGTACAAGAAAATTGTGGTATCACTAACCTGTGAGAAGCCCATTTACAATAGGTGTTGAATGTAGCTCTCAAACAATTTTCACAATGGTAAATTTTTCACAAACTTAAGCGCATGTTATATCAATACAATCTTAACCAAAATGGAAAGGAGTGATTGTATATCGCAGATTTATACATAATCAACCTCGTTTAAGACACCCGTATGTTGCTTTGTACATATTGGAGCACTTAGGTCTTCTTGTGACTAGCAATACCTTAGCTACAACAATGCCCATGTTTTCTACATTTTTCATAATTAAACTTTTAACTGACATGCAGTGCATGTCTACACAAGCTGGCAGGACATATTTATCACGTGAGCAAATGAGAGAATGTTACTCATCCGTGTCAGAGTCATCTTCGACAATTGTATGCTGAACATTGTCACACATTTCACCTCCCATACAAAGGCATGCTTCAGTGCAGAGTAGATTGTTAGCCTTGCATTGACAGAGATCTGTTCTTTTGCAGGCAGACTTTTGACATCTACATGATGTGAGTTCAATTAATCCAAATGGAGCAGGATCCTTTGACATTAGAACAGGCTTGAGTAGACCATCCACTATACTCCAGCCATGTCCATTTGGAGATGGAAGATTCTGAACAGCTTGCAATGAACGTCTCCAAACAAGAGCTTGAAAATTGGCCCTTTCGGTGTGATGCTTTAGACTATTCGATGTAGGTGGAAGATTTTCATTTCTTTGTCTCTTGACAAAAGAGCCAATAACGGGTTTCATCAGCTGTCTTTCCCACATCCCTGGTGGTATACAACTCACAGACAAATTTCTCACATAGAATTGCAGTATTCGGTGATAAGTTAACATGTTCGCCGAGTTGGGCTAAGCTAAGCTGATGACATTCAGATGACTTTAAGAGATTGAATGCTTTTCTCTTAGCGACTCCAAATAATGCACTAGTGCTATCACAACCTGTAAGAGAATGAAACCCAGGCAAAGACAGACAGATAGCTGGGCCCAGTACTTGAGCAACTGTATGTATTGGTATGTATCGCAATTTGTCCTTTGTGCCCGTACGGAACCATAGTTCAGAACAGTGAAGCGAACGATACGTATATATACTAAGTACTGCCACGTCTGTATCAGGAGACTGTATAACAACACGCATGTGGTCTTTTGAAGCGTGTAGCGCGTGCAACATCATACGCGTATCTGCTTCCTCGTGATCTGATCGAAGTTCTTCCAAATACGACGAATTGTTCGCTGAAATGACAACAACATCCATTCCATCGTTAAAGCCACCAGCAAGAATGACGCAATTGTCGGCAGATAGCATATTTGGACCAGTATCACGTCACCGCTTGCTGAGAAATGCAACCAGGTTACTTTTGTTGCTTGGATTGCTGATGTACTTGGCCCATGGCTTTGGAACGGGAGTATTTTCTCCAGCAATCTTTACTTCCAATGCTGTTGATGACCCACATTTTAGCCGCTCTTATGCTTTGAGAGATTCCAGTCTATCATATCTGTCAAAAACTATATCTACTCTGTTGCAGTCTTCTTGATTCAGTGGAACTGTAAAGATGTGCCAGTATTTATCAGCCAATTCTCCAAATGTAGACGTACCTCCAGTTTTAACCATTTGCACAATTGCCATGCCATCTACTACATAAGCTGTTGCGCCTGTCTTGTCAACAGGTGGAAGCCGTCCATCAACATTTACTTCCTTTTCTAGTTCACTTAACAAAACACTTTTCAATGATAGTGGAACAGCACAGTTCATATGTCATCACTAGTTTTAAATCAACATCTCTGGACCTTGCGGCAATAATTAATCGACCAAATAGTTCGCGGTCAGATCTCACATTGTGAATTTTTTCATCATTTGTTTTGAGTTTTTTCTTCTGTGCTAGGCTGGCAAATGTTTTAAGTTTTAAGTGTGGCACCGTGTCCCAAAAGCTTCTCGTGTTAGTGTCCAGCCGCTCCTGAACAAAATTGTCCATAATCTCCTTACCAATGTCACAGGCGGAAACAAGTCTCTTGGCGATTTCACTAGGCAATACCACGCCAGTTGCAATGTTTACAAGCGGAAGACACTCGCTGTCGTCGTTTTCCGCAATATTAAAGGGATTGGTCATTATATCTGATGAGAACATCGAAAGTATCTTCTGCACATCGGTTTCATCCCTGTTCATTTGATTAGTCCCCATTTCCTTATGTACTCCAAACATGTGACTATCTTGTAACCCACACATTTGCTTTGTGACCGTTGTTATGGCTGCCCTCTCGTGGCTAGTTAAAAACCACCTCTCCAGAGCTCCTGGCTTTTGTGTTATTCCAATAATACCACCTCGCTTTTTGGAATCCAAATTAATCGATTGCTCTAAGGCCATATCTGTCCACACTTGATTGAATGGATGGTCTGAGCGACTTACGGAATGATTTCCATTCAAGAATTGTTCATGTACATGGGGATATGTACTTGGAAGCATCTTCATGTCCGCAAGATATATTGGCAGCCATCTTGCATAATTGGTCCTGTCCATGCTGTAGAAATATGGCGCCATAGCAGCAGTAGCAGATAGGTGTGCCTGCCAATCTCCAGTTCTCTCAGCTCTTATGAATCCAAGCAGCAGCTCTACCATATGAATATATGAGTTCCAAAATGCGAACAGGTGTGATTTCGAGCTTGACTCAACTTTAAGGGATTTGAACAGCTGTTGCAATTTATTCACGTACATACACACCTCTTTGAAATTTTCTTGCAGTGCGTCTAAGTCGTCAATGCTGCTTCGGCACATCTTAATTTTCTCATCCAGACTCTCCAATTCTGTTGGAGTAATGTGGTCTTCATGTTGTCCATTTTGTTGAACCCATTTGGAAAAAGACTGCCATTGTATATACAAATATAACCTTCACATTTCACCCTCGCCTTTGGTATATGCATGCAAAATGTATGTTGGATATATGTTAGGTCGATATCCGTCTAAATATCATATATGGTGAATCTAATACGATATTACTTTGAGTTATGACACGATCATGCTTATATCGTTGTGCACTGTGGATACAGCCAAAGCCTAGACCCCCTATGCAAAGAAATCAGGATAACTAATTAGTGCTACCACAATTTGTTTGTACAACAGGGCTTAAAATGTGTGGGACATGTCCCCCAAGCCACAGCAAGTGTCAGACCTTCCGAATACTGGGTGTGCTACGTCACAATTCTGACCTAGCCTTAGCTCCTGGACTAAGTTACGTTAGTTTGGTTCAGACCTATAAAATTTAATCTAACACAAATTACTCGATTGATATGACTCAAGGTCACAAGTTAGTATTTTTAAATGGCGATAAAACCATCAAATATTGACAAAAATTAACATCATGCAAAAATTAACTTTTCTCCTTGTCTTAGGAAGTCCAATTTCAAAGTATTTCTTGGAAATTTGTAGGTCGCCTTAAAGAACGAGTGATAAAATTTATGTACAGAAATTTAGAAGCCTGCTACCCTAGTCCATCCATCAACACTCAATCAGCAAATCAAGAGTACTAGAGATTTAAGGAAAGGTTGACAGACAAATGGATGGATGGATAAATGAATGAATACACAAAGCGAATCTGTTTAAATCGCTTAACCCTAAAACACACAAGGTGGTCCAAAACGGCCGGATGACTGGCTTGATAAAAATTTAACTTTACTTGGACCAAATTCGAGAGTTAAATCTTTCACACTCATATCGGTAAAAAATGTCTTCTGCTGTGGTCTTGAGAAATGTCCGTTTGCAGACCAAGAGAAGACTATTTTTGAAAATTTACCACTGGAATGACTGACTCGATAGTCTTATCTTGGTCTGCAAATGGACATTTTGAGAAAATTTCAATTCTCCATGAACAAATTCAAGGGTTAGGGCTAAAAATACACGCTAGGAGGGAACACTGATTCCGTCTACAAAACAATTTAATTCACAATATAAATATTTCATTGGAAAGATTTTATGTCCGTACTAAATAATCGTGTGTGCATCATTGGCAGCGCACAGACTAAGAGATATCATGTTAAATATTGGAAGCATTTTATTGTCATTTCACTCATTTGCTAACCAAGACACAAAATGTCTTATTAACTCTTTAGTGGCTGAAGTCTATCACGAAAATCCCAATTCGCTCATAGGACGTGTCCATTTGCAGACCAAGAAGGCTATTTTTGAAAATTTACCACTAGAATGATAACCGAGCCAGTCATTCCAGTGGTAATTTCTTAAAATATAGTCTTCATTTGTCCGGCAAATTGATTTATCTCAAGACCACTGCAGATGACGTTTTTGGCCGGCTAAGGTACATGTATTAAAGGGTTAAAACAGAATCTGATTTATGGATAGGCGATGAAAAGATTGTGGAGATTTCGTGAAAGGGTAAAATTTTGCGATATTTTGAACATCATTAATGTGTGATGTGTGTGTCGGCGCCAGATTGTCCGGATAGTTCACTTTTCCAGAGTAGCCATCTATCATCTGACGTCATAATCAGATAAGCGCTGCATAGGATGTCATAATCATTACGGCATAAATGATTCTAATTGGCCTGTCTTTAGCTCTTAATAGTCCGACACATTGTACGAATTGTATGTTGCTACTATTTAATAAACATGCCTATGGCAGCAACCGCGCCCAGTCAGATTAGTTCCAAAATATTCAATAGTTTACAGGTACAGTTTTCAAGAAATTGATAGTCAGGGAGTTCAGAGATCGATCGATACCAACGCGAGCGACGTTTGGGTGGAGCTTAGATAGAGATGGGCAGAGCATGGCTAAAAATGGTACGGTCAATTATCAGATCTATTATGACTGTGAAAGAATGACCTATGCCACCATCGTGTCTCCGGAAATGATTGAGTAAACCATTAAATGGTCAAGCCAGCCAATATCAGGCAGTGTAGTGATCTTGTGAAATGTTCATTTGCAGACCAAGCAATTTTTTTCACTTACCAATGGAATGACGGGCTCGATAACGAGCCAGTCATTCCATTGGTAAATTTCCAAATATATCCTTCTTTCGGCCTGCAAAGGGACATGATATTCAACTTTCTTGACCAATCTTGACCATTAAAGGGTTAAATTCTTAACCACTTTCATCATGTGTTGCTTAGATGTTATATGTTGTATTTCACATCATGATTAATATTGTCCTGACCACATCAGGAGAGACATGGTATTTCATTTGTCTGTCTGCCCACCTGTCTGTCTGTGGAAGTATCCCAGACACAATTAATCAGATTGGCCTCTTCAAGAAATTAATTAATTACTCAAATTGAATGTTGATCCAGATACAAATTTAGATTCTAGATACATGTATGCATCCACATCAGCCATTGAAGGTCCAAAAGGACGAGGTTACACAATTGCTGATTGTTCTTATTTAAATTTGAAAACAGTTTAACTAAAAGCAGCAGCAGTTTCAGAATTTTTACATTGTAGCATTTGTCCTACATGTACATAGCAAGTTTGTGGATTTCAGGATGCAATGGGTGAATACATCAATTAATTATGTAGTGACAATGAGCAATATGACATTATACAACATATAATACTCACATATACGACTTTATCTAACCTTTCTAACCATTGCCATTGTAAATAGTGCTTCATAAACATCAGGGCCTAATTAACCCTTTAACCATCTAATTTGTTTAAGAAAATTTCAATTTTCTCATAAAAAATGTCCGTTTGCAGACCAAGAGACGACTATTTTTTTTAATTTAGCACTGGAATGACTGGCTCGGTTATTGATCTAGTCATTCCAGTGGGAAAGTTTAAAAAAAGTCTTCTCTTGGTCTGCAAATGGACATTTCTCTAGGCCACTACAAAAGCTCTAGCATGTTTGTTATCTCATATAGTCAGTCCTGCAGTATATTTTTCACTCATTTATTCCACAATTATGTAACCTCTCCACTTTTGGAATTATATCATTTATAGCAGAGTGAAAAAACATGTTTTATATATATTCCATTATTAACCCTTCAACCCTCATATCAGCCAAAAACAGCTTCTGCAGTGGCCTAGAGATATGTCCATTTGCAGACCAAGAAGAATATTTTTGACAAATTTTCACTGGAATGACTGGCTCGATTGCACAAAATAGAGAAAAGTTTGTCATAAATAACTAAAATGGTAATAAAATACCCTAATAATATGAAAACTTAAATATTTCTTTAATAATTTATGATAAACTTTTCTCTATTTTGGGTGGCCAAATTTAGTACACACAGCAAGTATACACTCGTGAGTTCTATTATCCCCGGAATATGCTATCTAACATGTCTAACTGAAACTCATCTCACCTCTCTAACCAGCGCCATTGTAAACAGTACTTCATAAATATGCTATCTAACATGTCTAACTGAAACTCAGCTCACCTCTCTAACCAGCGCCATTGTAAACAGCACTTCATAAATATGCTATCTAACATGTCTAACTGAAACTCAGCTCACCTCTCTAACCAGCGCCATTGTAAACAGCACTTCATAAATATGCTATCTAACATGTCTAACTGAAACTCAGCTCACCTTTCTAACCAGCGCCATTGTAAACAGTACTTCATAAATATGCTATCTAACATGTCTAACTGAAACTCAGCTCACCTTTCTAACCAGCGCCATTGTAAACAGCACTTCATAAATATGCTATCTAACATGTCTAACTGAAACTCAGCTCACCTTTCTAACCAGCGCCATTGTAAACAGCACTTCATAAATATGATATCTAACATGTCTAACCGAAACTCAGCTCACCTCTCTAACCAGCGCCATTGTAAACAGCACTTCATAAATATGCTATCTAACATGTCTAACTGAAACTCAGCTCACCTTTCTAACCAGCGCCATTGTAAACAGCACTTCATAAATATGATATCTAACATGTCTAACTGAAACTCAGCTCACCTCTCTAACCAGCGCCATTGTAAACAGCACTTCATAAATATGCTATCTACAAACACATCTCACTTTGCTAACCAGCGCCATTGTAAACAGCACTTCATAAATATGCTATCTGCAAACACATCTCACCTTGCTAACCAGCGCCATTGTAAACAGCACTTCATAAATATGCTATCTACAAACACATCTCACCTTGCTAACCAGCGCCATTGTAAACAGCACTTCATAAATATGATATCTACAAACACATCTCACCTTGCTAACCAGCGCCATTGTAAATAGCGTTTCATAAATATGCTATCTGCAAACACATCTCACCTTGCTAACCAGCGCCATTGTAAACAGCACTTCATAAATATGCTATCTACAAACACATCTCACCTTGCTAACCAGCGCCATTGTAAACAGCACTTCATAAATATGATATCTACAAACACATCTCACCTTTCTAACCAGCGCCATTGTAAATAGCGTTTCATAAATATGCTATCTACAAACACATCTCACCTTTCTAAATAGCGCCATTGTAAATAGTGTTTCATAAATATGCTATCTACAAACACATCTCACCTTTCTAACCAGCGCCATTGTAAATAGCGTTTCATAAATATGCTATCTGCAAACACATCTCACCTTTCTAAATAGCGCCATTGTAAATAGTGTTTCATAAATATGCTATCTACAAACACATCTCACCTTTCTAACCAGCGCCATTGTAAATAGCGTTTCATAAATATGCTATCTGCAAACACATCTCACCTTGCTAACCAGCGCCATTGTAAACAGCACTTCATAAATATGATATCTACAAACACATCTCATCTTTCTAACCAATGATATTGTGAATAGCATTTCATAAATATGCTATCTACAAACTCATCTCACCTTTCTAACCAGCGCCATTATAAATAGCGTTTCATAAATATGCTATCTACAAACACATCTCACCTTTCCAACCAGCGCCATTGTAAATAGCGTTTCATAAATATGCTATCTACAAACACATCTCACCTTTCTAAATAGCGCCATTGTAAATAGTGTTTCATAAATATGCTATCTACAAACACATCTCACCTTTCTAACCAGCGCCATTGTAAATAGCGTTTCATAAATATGCTATCTGCAAACACATCTCACCTTTCTAAATAGCGCCATTGTAAATAGTGTTTCATAAATATGCTATCTACAAACACAGCTCACCTTTCTAACCAGCGCCATTGTAAATAGCGTTTCATAAATATGCTATCTGCAAACACATCTCACCTTGCTAACCAGCGCCATTGTAAACAGCACTTCATAAATATGATATCTACAAACACATCTCATCTTTCTAACCAATGATATTGTGAATAGCATTTCATAAATATGCTATCTACAAACTCATCTCACCTTTCTAACCAGCGCCATTATAAATAGCGTTTCATAAATATGCTATCTACAAACACATCTCACCTTTCCAACCAGCGCCATTGTAAATAGCGTTTCATAAATATGCTATCTACAAACTCAGCGTATGGCTCTTTGCGCAGGAATTCTTGAGCAACTCTTAAATGCAAAACACAAAGCAGAAATTAAACAGAATCGTAAAGCTGTTTGTCATTTGTATCAAATTTAAGTTTATTCAGATCTCACTTGGAACATGACCTACACATTGCACGTTACAAATGACATGTTATTAGCTTTTAAATGGACAAGCGGGCTAAAAACTGGCTTCTGCAGTGGTCTTGGACAATGTCCATTTGTAGGTCAAGCATGTCAAGAAGAGAATCTTCGCAAATATATTACTGGAACAAATGGGGCTACTGAACCATTCATTCCAGTGACAAATGGGGCTACTGAGCCATTCATTCCAGTGACAAATGGGGCTACTGAGCCATTCATTCCAGTGACAAATGGGGCTACTGAGCCATTCATTCCAGTGACAAATGGGGCTACTGAGCCATTCATTCCAGTGACAAATGGGGCTACTGAGCCATTCATTCCAGTGACAAATGGGGCTACTGAGCCATTCATTCCAGTGACAAATGGGGCTACTGAGCCATTCATTCCAGTGACAAATGGGGCTACTGAGCCATTCATTCCAGTGACAAATGGGGCTACTGAGCCATTCATTCCAGTGACAAATGGGGCTACTGAGCCATTCATTCCAGTGACAAATGGGGCTACTGAGCCATTCATTCCAGTGACAAATGGGGCTACTGAGCCATTCATTCACTGGAACAAATGGGGCTACTGAGCCATTCATTCCAGTGACAAATGGGGCTACTGAGCCATTCATTCCAGTGACAAATGGGGCTACTGAGCCATTCATTCCAGTGACAAATGGGGCTACTGAGCCATTCATTCCAGTGACAAATGGGGCTACTGAGCCATTCATTCCAGTGACAAATGGGGCTACTGAGCCATTCATTCCAGTGACAAATGGGGCTACTGAGCCATTCATTCCAGTGACAAATGGGGCTACTGAGCCATTCATTCCAGTGACAAATGGGGCTACTGAGCCATTCATTCCAGTGACAAATGGGGCTACTGAGCCATTCATTCCAGTGACAAATGGGGCTACTGAGCCATTCATTCCAGTGACAAATGGGGCTACTGAGCCATTCATTCCAGTGACAAATGGGGCTACTGAGCCATTCATTCCAGTGACAAATGGGGCTACTGAGCCATTCATTCCAGTGACAAATGGGGCTACTGAGCCATTCATTCCAGTGACAAATGGGGCTACTGAGCCATTCATTCCAGTGACAAATGGGGCTACTGAGCCATTCATTCCAGTGACAAATGGGGCTACTGAGCCATTCATTCCAGTGACAAATGGGGCTACTGAGCCATTCATTCCAGTGACAAATGGGGCCACTGAGCCATTCATTCCAGTGACAAATGGGGCTACTGAGCCATTCATTCCAGTGACAAATGGGGCTACTGAGCCATTCATTCCAGTGACAAATGGGGCTACTGAGCCATTCATTCCAGTGACAAATGGGGCTACTGAGCCATTCATTCCAGTGACAAATGGGGCTACTGAGCCATTCATTCCAGTGACAAAGTTTAAACAATAGTCTTGTTTTGGACTCCAGAAAGACAGGATAGACACTGACTTTTCTTGACTAATCTTCATAATTAACTCTTTAGCACTCATATCAGCCAAAACTGCCTTCTGAAGTGGTCTTGTGAAATGCCCATTTGCAGACCAAGAAGACTATTTAAAAATATTGACCACTGGATGACTGGCTCGATAACCAAGCCAGTCATACCGGTGCTAAAAAAAAAAAATAGTCTTCTCTTGGTCTGCAAATGGATATTTTCTAGGAGAAAATTGAAATTTAAAAAACCAAATTCCAGGGTTAAATTCCTTTTTAAGCATCGCACTGATAAATTCCTGCCATCTCAATCTCAGGCCTAACAAACATCAAACATGGCCAGTATTTTGAAATCTATATGACTGGAACAGGTTGCTGCCT
Source organism: Chaetoderma sp. LZ-2023a (assembly GCA_034401795.1). Classification (NCBI taxonomy): domain Eukaryota; kingdom Metazoa; phylum Mollusca; class Caudofoveata; order Chaetodermatida; family Chaetodermatidae; genus Chaetoderma; species Chaetoderma sp. LZ-2023a. The sequence continues at coordinate 275,637,539 of CM067369.1, read as the reverse complement.
TCCTGTCATATTAAGCATCGCACTGATAAATTCCTGCCATCTCAATCTCAGGCCTAACAAACATCAAACCTGTCCAGCATTTTGAAATCTATATGACTGGAACAGGTTGCTGCCTTCCTGTCATATTAAGCATCGCACTAATAAATTCCTGCCATCTCAATCTCAGGCCTAACAAACATCAAACATGGCCAGTATTTTGAAATCTATATGACTGGAACAGGTTGCTGCCTTCCTGTCATATTAAGCATGGCACTGATAAATTCCTGCCATCTCAATCTCAGGCCTAACAAACATCAAACATGGCCAGTATTTTGAAATCTATATGACTGGAACAGGTTGCTGTCTTCCTGTCATATTAAGCATCGCACTGATAAATTCCTGCCATCTCAATCTCAGGCCTAACAAACATCAAACATGGCCAGTATTTTGAAATCTATATGACTGGAACAGGTTGCTGCCTTCCTGTCATATTAAGCATCGCACTAATAAATTCCTGCCATCTCAATCTCAGGCCTAACAAACATCAAACATGGCCAGTATTTTGAAATCTATATGACTGGAACAGGTTGCTGCCTTCCTGTCATATTAAGCATCGCACTAATAAATTCCTGCCATCTCAATCTCAGGCCTAACAAACATCAAACATGGCCAGTATTTTGAAATCTATATGACTGGAACAGGTTGCTGCCTTCCTGTCATGTTAAGCATCGCACTAATAAATTCCTGCCATCTCAATCTCAGGCCTAACAAACATCAAACATGGCCAGTATTTTGAAATCTATATGACTGGAACAGGTTGCTGCCTTCCTGTCATATTAAGCATCGCACTAATAAATTCCTGCCATCTCAATCTCAGGCCTAACAAACATCAAACATGTCCAGCATTTTGAAATCTATATGACTGGAACAGGTTGCTGCCTTCCTGTCATATTAAGCATCGCACTGATAAATTCATGCCATCTCAATCTCAGGCCTAACAAACATCAAACATGTCCAGCATTTTGAAATCTATATGACTGGAACAGGTTGCTGCCTTCCTGTCATATTAAGCATCGCACTGATAAATTCCTGCCATCTCAATCTCAGGCCTCACAAACATCAAACATGTCCAGCATTTTGAAATCTATATGACTGGAACAGGTTGCTGCCTTCCTGTCATATTAAGCATCGCACTAATAAATTCCTGCCATCTCAATCTCAGGCCTAACAAACATCAAACATGGCCAACATTTTGAAATCTATATGACTGGAACAGGTTGCTGCCTTCCTGTCATATTAAGCATCGCACTAATAAATTCCTGCCATCTCAATCTCAGGCCTAACAAACATCAAACATGGCCAGCATTTTGAAATCTATATGACTGGAACAGGTTGCTGCCTTCCTGTCATATTAAGCATCGCACTAATAAATTCCTGCCATCTCAATCTCAGGCCTAACAAACATCAAACATGGCCAGCATTTTGAAATCTATATGACTGGAACAGGTTGCTGCCTTCCTGTCATATTAAGCATCGCACTAATAAATTCCTGCCATCTCAATCTCAGGCCTAACAAACATGAAACATGGCCAGCATTTTGAAATCTATATGACTGGAACAGGTTGCTGCCTTCCTGTCATATTAAGCATCGCACTGATAAATTCCTGCCATCTCAATCTTAGGCCTAACAAACATGAAACATGGCCAGCATTTTGAAATCTATATGACTGGAACAGGTTGCTGCCTTCCTGTCATATTAAGCATCGCACTGATAAATTCCTGCCATCTCAATCTCAGGCCTAACAAACATGAAACATGGCCAGCATTTTGAAATCTATATGACTGGAACAGGTTGCTGCCTTCCTGTCATATTAAGCATCGCACTGATAAATTCCTGCCATCTCAATCTCAGGCCTAACAAACATGAAACATGGCCAGCATTTTGAAATCTATATGACTGGAACAGGTTGCTGCCTTCCTGTCATATTAAGCATCGCACTGATAAATTCCTGCCATCTCAATCTCAGGCCTCACAAACATCAAACATGGCCAGCATTTTGAAATCTATATGACTGGAACAGGTTGCTGCCTTCCTGTCATATTAAGCATCGCACTAATAAATTCCTGCCATCTCAATCTCAGGCCTAACAAACATCAAACATGGCCAGTATTTTGAAATCTATATGACTGGAACAGGTTGCTGCCTTCCTGTCATATTAAGCATCGCACTAATAAATTCCTGCCATCTCAATCTCAGGCCTAACAAACATCAAACCTGGCCAGCATTTTGAAATCTATATGACTGGAACAGGTTGCTGCCTTCCTGTCATATTAAGCATCGCACTAAAAATTCCTGCCATCTCAATCTCAGGCCTAACAAACATCAAACCTGGCCAGCATTTTGAAATCTATATGACTGGAACAGGTTGCTGCCTTCCTGTCATATTAAGCATCGCACTGATAAATTCCTGCCATCTCAATCTCAGGCCTAACAAACATCAAACATGGCCAGCATTTTGAAATCTATATGACTGGAACAGGTTGCTGCCTTCCTGTCATATTAAGCATCGCACTGATAAATTCCTGCCATCTCAATCTCAGGCCTCACAAACATCAAACATGGCCAGTATTTTGAAATCTATATGACTGGAACAGGTTGCTGCCTTCCTGTCATATTAAGCATGGCACTGATAAATTCCTGCCATCTCAATCTCAGGCCTAACAAACATCAAACATGGCCAGTATTTTGAAATCTATATGACTGGAACAGGTTGCTGCCTTCCTGTCATATTAAGCATCGCACTAATAAATTCCTGCCATCTCAATCTCAGGCCTAACAAACATCAAACATGGCCAGTATTTTGAAATCTATATGACTGGAACAGGTTGCTGCCTTCCTGTCATATTAAGCATCGCACTAATAAATTCCTGCCATCTCAATCTCAGGCCTAACAAACATCAAACATGTCCAGTATTTTGAAATCTATATGACTGGAACAGGTTGCTGCCTTCCTGTCATATTAAGCATGGCACTAATAAATTCCTGCCATCTCAATCTCAGGCCTAACAAACATGAAACATGGCCAGTATTTTGAAATCTATATTACTGGAACATGTTGCTGCCTTCCTGTCATATTAAGCATCGCACTGATAAATTCCTGCCATCTCAATCTCAGGCCTAACAAACATCAAACATGGCCAGCATTTTGAAATCTATATGACTGGAACAGGTTGCTGCCTTCCTGTCATATTAAGCATCGCACTGATAAATTCCTGCCATCTCAATCTCAGGCCTAACAAACATGAAACATGGCCAGCATTTTGAAATCTATATGACTGGAACAGGTTGCTGCCTTCCTGTCATATTAAGCATCGCACTGATAAATTCCTGCCATCTCAATCTCAGGTCTAACAAACATGAAACCTGGCCAGCATTTTGAAATCTATATGACTGGAACAGGTTGCTGCCTTCCTGTCATATTAAGCATCGCACTGATAAATTCCTGCCATCTCAATCTCAGGCCTCACAAACATCAAACATGGCCAGTATTTTGAAATCTATATGACTGGAACAGGTTGCTGCCTTCCTGTCATATTAAGCATCGCACTAATAAATTCCTGCCATCTCAATCTCAGGCCTAACAAACATCAAACATGGCCAGTATTTTGAAATCTATATGACTGGAACAGGTTGCTGCCTTCCTGTCATATTAAGCATCGCACTAATAAATTCCTGCCATCTCAATCTCAGGCCTAACAAACATCAAACATGTCCAGCATTTTGAAATCTATATGACTGGAACAGGTTGCTGCCTTCCTGTCATATTAAGCATCGCACTAAAAATTCCTGCTATCTCAATCTCAGGCCTAACAAACATCAAACCTGGCCAGTATTTTGAAATCTATATGACTGGAACAGGTTGCTGCCTTCCTGTCATATTAAGCATCGCACTGATAAATTCCTGCCATCTCAATCTCAGGCCTCACAAACATCAAACATGGCCAGCATTTTGAAATCTATATGACTGGAACAGGTTGCTGCCTTCCTGTCATATTAAGCATGGCACTGATAAATTCCTGCCATCTCAATCTCAGGCCTCACAAACATCAAACATGGCCAGTATTTTGAAATCTATATGACTGGAACAGGTTGCTGCCTTCCTGTCATATTAAGCATCGCACTGATAAATTCCTGCCATCTCAATCTCAGGCCTAACAAACATGAAACATGGCCAGTATTTTGAAATCTATATGACTGGAACAGGTTGCTGCCTTCCTGTCATATTAAGCATGGCACTAATAAATTCCTGCCATCTCAATCTCAGGCCTAACAAACATCAAACATGGCCAGTATTTTGAAATCTATATGACTGGAACAGGTTGCTGCCTTCCTGTCATATTAAGCATCGCACTGATAAATTCCTGCCATCTCAATCTCAGGCCTCACAAACATCAAACATGGCCAGCATTTTGAAATCTATATGACTGGAACAGGTTGCTGCCTTCCTGTCATATTAAGCATCGCACTGATAAATTCCTGCCATCTCAATCTCAGGCCTCACAAACATCAAACATGGCCAGTATTTTGAAATCTATATGACTGGAACAGGTTGCTGCCTTCCTGTCATATTAAGCATGGCACTGATAAATTCCTGCCATCTCAATCTCAGGCCTAACAAACATCAAACATGGCCAGTATTTTGAAATCTATATGACTGGAACAGGTTGCTGCCTTCCTGTCATATTAAGCATCGCACTGATAAATTCCTGCCATCTCAATCTCAGGCCTCACAAACATCAAACATGGCCAGCATTTTGAAATCTATATGACTGGAACAGGTTGCTGCCTTCCTGTCATATTAAGCATCGCACTGATAAATTCCTGCCATCTCAATCTCAGGCCTCACAAACATCAAACATGGCCAGTATTTTGAAATCTATATGACTGGAACAGGTTGCTGCCTTCCTGTCATATTAAGCATGGCACTGATAAATTCCTGCCATCTCAATCTCAGGCCTAACAAACATCAAACATGGCCAGTATTTTGAAATCTATATGACTGGAACAGGTTGCTGCCTTCCTGTCATATTAAGCATCGCACTAATAAATTCCTGCCATCTCAATCTCAGGCCTAACAAACATCAAACATGGCCAGTATTTTGAAATCTATATGACTGGAACAGGTTGCTGCCTTCCTGTCATATTAAGCATCGCACTAATAAATTCCTGCCATCTCAATCTCAGGCCTAACAAACATCAAACATGTCCAGTATTTTGAAATCTATATGACTGGAACAGGTTGCTGCCTTCCTGTCATATTAAGCATGGCACTAATAAATTCCTGCCATCTCAATCTCAGGCCTAACAAACATGAAACATGGCCAGTATTTTGAAATCTATATTACTGGAACATGTTGCTGCCTTCCTGTCATATTAAGCATCGCACTGATAAATTCCTGCCATCTCAATCTCAGGCCTAACAAACATCAAACATGGCCAGTATTTTGAAATCTATATGACTGGAACAGGTTGCTGTCTTCCTGTCATATTAAGCATCGCACTGATAAATTCCTGCCATCTCAATCTCAGGCCTAACAAACATCAAACATGGCCAGTATTTTGAAATCTATATGACTGGAACAGGTTGCTGCCTTCCTGTCATATTAAGCATCGCACTAATAAATTCCTGCCATCTCAATCTCAGGCCTAACAAACATCAAACATGGCCAGTATTTTGAAATCTATATGACTGGAACAGGTTGCTGCCTTCCTGTCATATTAAGCATCGCACTAATAAATTCCTGCCATCTCAATCTCAGGCCTAACAAACATCAAACATGGCCAGTATTTTGAAATCTATATGACTGGAACAGGTTGCTGCCTTCCTGTCATATTAAGCATCGCACTAATAAATTCCTGCCATCTCAATCTCAGGCCTAACAAACATCAAACATGTCCAGTATTTTGAAATCTATATGACTGGAACAGGTTGCTGCCTTCCTGTCATATTAAGCATGGCACTAATAAATTCCTGCCATCTCAATCTCAGGCCTAACAAACATCAAACATGTCCAGCATTTTGAAATCTATATGACTGGAACAGGTTGCTGCCTTCCTGTCATATTAAGCATCGCACTAAAAATTCCTGCTATCTCAATCTCAGGCCTAACAAACATCAAACCTGGCCAGTATTTTGAAATCTATATGACTGGAACAGGTTGCTGCCTTCCTGTCATATTAAGCATCGCACTGATAAATTCCTGCCATCTCAATCTCAGGCCTCACAAACATCAAACATGGCCAGCATTTTGAAATCTATATGACTGGAACAGGTTGCTGCCTTCCTGTCATATTAAGCATGGCACTGATAAATTCCTGCCATCTCAATCTCAGGCCTCACAAACATCAAACATGGCCAGTATTTTGAAATCTATATGACTGGAACAGGTTGCTGCCTTCCTGTCATATTAAGCATCGCACTGATAAATTCCTGCCATCTCAATCTCAGGCCTAACAAACATGAAACATGGCCAGTATTTTGAAATCTATATGACTGGAACAGGTTGCTGCCTTCCTGTCATATTAAGCATGGCACTAATAAATTCCTGCCATCTCAATCTCAGGCCTAACAAACATCAAACATGGCCAGTATTTTGAAATCTATATGACTGGAACAGGTTGCTGCCTTCCTGTCATATTAAGCATCGCACTGATAAATTCCTGCCATCTCAATCTCAGGCCTCACAAACATCAAACATGGCCAGCATTTTGAAATCTATATGACTGGAACAGGTTGCTGCCTTCCTGTCATATTAAGCATCGCACTGATAAATTCCTGCCATCTCAATCTCAGGCCTCACAAACATCAAACATGGCCAGTATTTTGAAATCTATATGACTGGAACAGGTTGCTGCCTTCCTGTCATATTAAGCATGGCACTGATAAATTCCTGCCATCTCAATCTCAGGCCTAACAAACATCAAACATGGCCAGTATTTTGAAATCTATATGACTGGAACAGGTTGCTGCCTTCCTGTCATATTAAGCATCGCACTAATAAATTCCTGCCATCTCAATCTCAGGCCTAACAAACATCAAACATGGCCAGTATTTTGAAATCTATATGACTGGAACAGGTTGCTGCCTTCCTGTCATATTAAGCATCGCACTAATAAATTCCTGCCATCTCAATCTCAGGCCTAACAAACATCAAACATGTCCAGTATTTTGAAATCTATATGACTGGAACAGGTTGCTGCCTTCCTGTCATATTAAGCATGGCACTAATAAATTCCTGCCATCTCAATCTCAGGCCTAACAAACATGAAACATGGCCAGTATTTTGAAATCTATATTACTGGAACATGTTGCTGCCTTCCTGTCATATTAAGCATCGCACTGATAAATTCCTGCCATCTCAATCTCAGGCCTAACAAACATCAAACATGGCCAGTATTTTGAAATCTATATGACTGGAACAGGTTGCTGTCTTCCTGTCATATTAAGCATCGCACTGATAAATTCCTGCCATCTCAATCTCAGGCCTAACAAACATCAAACATGGCCAGTATTTTGAAATCTATATGACTGGAACAGGTTGCTGCCTTCCTGTCATATTAAGCATCGCACTAATAAATTCCTGCCATCTCAATCTCAGGCCTAACAAACATCAAACATGGCCAGTATTTTGAAATCTATATGACTGGAACAGGTTGCTGCCTTCCTGTCATATTAAGCATCGCACTAATAAATTCCTGCCATCTCAATCTCAGGCCTCACAAACATCAAACATGGCCAGTATTTTGAAATCTATATGACTGGAACAGGTTGCTGCCTTCCTGTCATATTAAGCATGGCACTAATAAATTCCTGCCATCTCAATCTCAGGCCTAACAAACATGAAACATGGCCAGTATTTTGAAATCTATATGACTGGAACAGGTTGCTGCCTTCCTGTCATATTAAGCATCGCACTGATAAATTCCTGCCATCTCAATCTCAGGCCTAACAAACATCAAACATGGCCAGTATTTTGAAATCTATATGACTGGAACAGGTTGCTGCCTTCCTGTCATATTAAGCATCGCACTAATAAATTCCTGCCATCTCAATCTCAGGCCTAACAAACATCAAACCTGGCCAGCATTTTGAAATCTATATGACTGGAACAGGTTGCTGCCTTCCTGTCATATTAAGCATCGCACTAATAAATTCCTGCCATCTCAATCTCAGGCCTAACAAACATCAAACATGGCCAGCATTTTGAAATCTATATGACTGGAACAGGTTGCTGCCTTCCTGTCATATTAAGCATCGCACTGATAAATTCCTGCCATCTCAATCTCAGGCCTAACAAACATCAAACATGGCCAGCATTTTGAAATCTATATGACTGGAACAGGTTGCTGCCTTCCTGTCATATTAAGCATCGCACTGATAAATTCCTGCCATCTCAATCTCAGGCCTAACAAACATGAAACATGGCCAGCATTTTGAAATCTATATGACTGGAACAGGTTGCTGCCTTCCTGTCATATTAAGCATCGCACTGATAAATTCCTGCCATCTCAATCTCAGGTCTAACAAACATGAAACATGGCCAGCATTTTGAAATCTATATGACTGGAACAGGTTGCTGCCTTCCTGTCATATTAAGCATCGCACTGATAAATTCCTGCCATCTCAATCTCAGGCCTCACAAACATCAAACATGGCCAGCATTTTGAAATCTATATGACTGGAACAGGTTGCTGCCTTCCTGTCATATTAAGCATCGCACTAATAAATTCCTGCCATCTCAATCTCAGGCCTAACAAACATCAAACATGGCCAGTATTTTGAAATCTATATGACTGGAACAGGTTGCTGCCTTCCTGTCATATTAAGCATCGCACTAATAAATTCCTGCCATCTCAATCTCAGGCCTAACAAACATCAAACATGGCCAGCATTTTGAAATCTATATGACTGGAACAGGTTGCTGCCTTCCTGTCATATTAAGCATCGCACTAATAAATTCCTGCCATCTCAATCTCAGGCCTAACAAACATCAAACATGGCCAGTATTTTGAAATCTATATGACTGGAACAGGTTGCTGCCTTCCTGTCATATTAAGCATCGCACTAATAAATTCCTGCCATCTCAATCTCAGGCCTAACAAACATCAAACATGTCCAGCATTTTGAAATCTATATGACTGGAACAGGTTGCTGCCTTCCTGTCATATTAAGCATCGCACTAAAAATTCCTGCTATCTCAATCTCAGGCCTAACAAACATCAAACCTGGCCAGTATTTTGAAATCTATATGACTGGAACAGGTTGCTGCCTTCCTGTCATATTAAGCATCGCACTGATAAATTCCTGCCATCTCAATCTCAGGCCTAACAAACATCAAACATGGCCAGTATTTTGAAATCTATATGACTGGAACAGGTTGCTGCCTTCCTGTCATATTAAGCATGGCACTGATAAATTCCTGCCATCTCAATCTCAGGCCTAACAAACATCAAACATGGCCAGTATTTTGAAATCTATATGATTGGAACAGGTTGCTGCCTTCCTGTCATATTAAGCATCGCACTGATAAATTCCTGCCATCTCAATCTCAGGCCTAACAAACATGAAACATGGCCAGTATTTTGAAATCTATATGACTGGAACAGGTTGCTGCCTTCCTGTCATATTAAGCATGGCACTGATAAATTCCTGCCATCTCAATCTCAGGCCTAACAAACATCAAACATGGCCAGTATTTTGAAATCTATATGACTGGAACAGGTTGCTGCCTTCCTGTCATATTAAGCATCGCACTGATAAATTCCTGCCATCTCAATCTCAGGCCTCACAAACATCAAACATGGCCAGCATTTTGAAATCTATATGACTGGAACAGGTTGCTGCCTTCCTGTCATATTAAGCATCGCACTGATAAATTCCTGCCATCTCAATCTCAGGCCTCACAAACATCAAACATGGCCAGTATTTTGAAATCTATATGACTGGAACAGGTTGCTGCCTTCCTGTCATATTAAGCATGGCACTGATAAATTCCTGCCATCTCAATCTCAGGCCTAACAAACATCAAACATGGCCAGTATTTTGAAATCTATATGACTGGAACAGGTTGCTGCCTTCCTGTCATATTAAGCATCGCACTAATAAATTCCTGCCATCTCAATCTCAGGCCTAACAAACATCAAACATGGCCAGTATTTTGAAATCTATATGACTGGAACAGGTTGCTGCCTTCCTGTCATATTAAGCATCGCACTAATAAATTCCTGCCATCTCAATCTCAGGCCTAACAAACATCAAACATGTCCAGTATTTTGAAATCTATATGACTGGAACAGGTTGCTGCCTTCCTGTCATATTAAGCATGGCACTAATAAATTCCTGCCATCTCAATCTCAGGCCTAACAAACATGAAACATGGCCAGTATTTTGAAATCTATATTACTGGAACATGTTGCTGCCTTCCTGTCATATTAAGCATCGCACTGATAAATTCCTGCCATCTCAATCTCAGGCCTAACAAACATCAAACATGGCCAGCATTTTGAAATCTATATGACTGGAACAGGTTGCTGCCTTCCTGTCATATTAAGCATCGCACTGATAAATTCCTGCCATCTCAATCTCAGGCCTAACAAACATGAAACATGGCCAGCATTTTGAAATCTATATGACTGGAACAGGTTGCTGCCTTCCTGTCATATTAAGCATCGCACTGATAAATTCCTGCCATCTCAATCTCAGGTCTAACAAACATGAAACATGGCCAGCATTTTGAAATCTATATGACTGGAACAGGTTGCTGCCTTCCTGTCATATTAAGCATCGCACTGATAAATTCCTGCCATCTCAATCTCAGGCCTCACAAACATCAAACATGGCCAGCATTTTGAAATCTATATGACTGGAACAGGTTGCTGCCTTCCTGTCATATTAAGCATCGCACTAATAAATTCCTGCCATCTCAATCTCAGGCCTAACAAACATCAAACATGGCCAGTATTTTGAAATCTATATGACTGGAACAGGTTGCTGCCTTCCTGTCATATTAAGCATCGCACTAATAAATTCCTGCCATCTCAATCTCAGGCCTAACAAACATCAAACATGGCCAGCATTTTGAAATCTATATGACTGGAACAGGTTGCTGCCTTCCTGTCATATTAAGCATCGCACTAATAAATTCCTGCCATCTCAATCTCAGGCCTAACAAACATCAAACATGGCCAGTATTTTGAAATCTATATGACTGGAACAGGTTGCTGCCTTCCTGTCATATTAAGCATCGCACTAATAAATTCCTGCCATCTCAATCTCAGGCCTAACAAACATCAAACATGTCCAGCATTTTGAAATCTATATGACTGGAACAGGTTGCTGCCTTCCTGTCATATTAAGCATCGCACTAAAAATTCCTGCTATCTCAATCTCAGGCCTAACAAACATCAAACCTGGCCAGTATTTTGAAATCTATATGACTGGAACAGGTTGCTGCCTTCCTGTCATATTAAGCATCGCACTGATAAATTCCTGCCATCTCAATCTCAGGCCTAACAAACATCAAACATGGCCAGTATTTTGAAATCTATATGACTGGAACAGGTTGCTGCCTTCCTGTCATATTAAGCATGGCACTGATAAATTCCTGCCATCTCAATCTCAGGCCTAACAAACATCAAACATGGCCAGTATTTTGAAATCTATATGACTGGAACAGGTTGCTGCCTTCCTGTCATATTAAGCATCGCACTGATAAATTCCTGCCATCTCAATCTCAGGCCTAACAAACATGAAACATGGCCAGTATTTTGAAATCTATATGACTGGAACAGGTTGCTGCCTTCCTGTCATATTAAGCATGGCACTAATAAATTCCTGCCATCTCAATCTCAGGCCTAACAAACATCAAACATGGCCAGTATTTTGAAATCTATATGACTGGAACAGGTTGCTGCCTTCCTGTCATATTAAGCATCGCACTGATAAATTCCTGCCATCTCAATCTCAGGCCTCACAAACATCAAACATGGCCAGCATTTTGAAATCTATATGACTGGAACAGGTTGCTGCCTTCCTGTCATATTAAGCATCGCACTGATAAATTCCTGCCATCTCAATCTCAGGCCTCACAAACATCAAACATGGCCAGTATTTTGAAATCTATATGACTGGAACAGGTTGCTGCCTTCCTGTCATATTAAGCATGGCACTGATAAATTCCTGCCATCTCAATCTCAGGCCTAACAAACATCAAACATGGCCAGTATTTTGAAATCTATATGACTGGAACAGGTTGCTGCCTTCCTGTCATATTAAGCATCGCACTAATAAATTCCTGCCATCTCAATCTCAGGCCTAACAAACATCAAACATGGCCAGTATTTTGAAATCTATATGACTGGAACAGGTTGCTGCCTTCCTGTCATATTAAGCATCGCACTAATAAATTCCTGCCATCTCAATCTCAGGCCTAACAAACATCAAACATGTCCAGTATTTTGAAATCTATATGACTGGAACAGGTTGCTGCCTTCCTGTCATATTAAGCATGGCACTAATAAATTCCTGCCATCTCAATCTCAGGCCTAACAAACATGAAACATGGCCAGTATTTTGAAATCTATATTACTGGAACATGTTGCTGCCTTCCTGTCATATTAAGCATCGCACTGATAAATTCCTGCCATCTCAATCTCAGGCCTAACAAACATCAAACATGGCCAGTATTTTGAAATCTATATGACTGGAACAGGTTGCTGTCTTCCTGTCATATTAAGCATCACACTGATAAATTCCTGCCATCTCAATCTCAGGCCTAACAAACATCAAACATGGCCAGTATTTTGAAATCTATATGACTGGAACAGGTTGCTGCCTTCCTGTCATATTAAGCATCGCACTAATAAATTCCTGCCATCTCAATCTCAGGCCTAACAAACATCAAACATGGCCAGTATTTTGAAATCTATATGACTGGAACAGGTTGCTGCCTTCCTGTCATATTAAGCATCGCACTAATAAATTCCTGCCATCTCAATCTCAGGCCTCACAAACATCAAACATGGCCAGTATTTTGAAATCTATATGACTGGAACAGGTTGCTGCCTTCCTGTCATATTAAGCATGGCACTAATAAATTCCTGCCATCTCAATCTCAGGCCTAACAAACATGAAACATGGCCAGTATTTTGAAATCTATATGACTGGAACAGGTTGCTGCCTTCCTGTCATATTAAGCATCGCACTGATAAATTCCTGCCATCTCAATCTCAGGCCTAACAAACATCAAACATGGCCAGTATTTTGAAATCTATATGACTGGAACAGGTTGCTGTCTTCCTGTCATATTAAGCATCGCACTGATAAATTCCTGCCATCTCAATCTCAGGCCTAACAAACATCAAACATGGCCAGTATTTTGAAATCTATATGACTGGAACAGGTTGCTGCCTTCCTGTCATATTAAGCATCGCACTAATAAATTCCTGCCATCTCAATCTCAGGCCTAACAAACATCAAACATGGCCAGTATTTTGAAATCTATATGACTGGAACAGGTTGCTGCCTTCCTGTCATATTAAGCATCGCACTAATAAATTCCTGCCATCTCAATCTCAGGCCTAACAAACATCAAACATGGCCAGTATTTTGAAATCTATATGACTGGAACAGGTTGCTGCCTTCCTGTCATGTTAAGCATCGCACTAATAAATTCCTGCCATCTCAATCTCAGGCCTAACAAACATCAAACATGGCCAGTATTTTGAAATCTATATGACTGGAACAGGTTGCTGCCTTCCTGTCATATTAAGCATCGCACTAATAAATTCCTGCCATCTCAATCTCAGGCCTAACAAACATCAAACATGTCCAGCATTTTGAAATCTATATGACTGGAACAGGTTGCTGCCTTCCTGTCATATTAAGCATCGCACTGATAAATTCATGCCATCTCAATCTCAGGCCTAACAAACATCAAACATGTCCAGCATTTTGAAATCTATATGACTGGAACAGGTTGCTGCCTTCCTGTCATATTAAGCATCGCACTGATAAATTCCTGCCATCTCAATCTCAGGCCTCACAAACATCAAACATGTCCAGCATTTTGAAATCTATATGACTGGAACAGGTTGCTGCCTTCCTGTCATATTAAGCATCGCACTAATAAATTCCTGCCATCTCAATCTCAGGCCTAACAAACATCAAACATGGCCAACATTTTGAAATCTATATGACTGGAACAGGTTGCTGCCTTCCTGTCATATTAAGCATCGCACTAATAAATTCCTGCCATCTCAATCTCAGGCCTAACAAACATCAAACATGGCCAGCATTTTGAAATCTATATGACTGGAACAGGTTGCTGCCTTCCTGTCATATTAAGCATCGCACTAATAAATTCCTGCCATCTCAATCTCAGGCCTAACAAACATCAAACATGGCCAGCATTTTGAAATCTATATGACTGGAACAGGTTGCTGCCTTCCTGTCATATTAAGCATCGCACTAATAAATTCCTGCCATCTCAATCTCAGGCCTAACAAACATCAAACATGTCCAGCATTTTGAAATCTATATGACTGGAACAGGTTGCTGCCTTCCTGTCATATTAAGCATTGCACTAATAAATTCCTGCCATCTCAATCTCAGGCCTAACAAACATCAAACATGTCCAGCATTTTGAAATCTATATGACTGGAACAGGTTGCTGCCTTCCTGTCATATTAAGCATCGCACTGATAAATTCCTGCCATCTCAATCTCAGGCCTCACAAACATCAAACATGGCCAGCATTTTGAAATCTATATGACTGGAACAGGTTGCTGCCTTCCTGTCATATTAAGCATCGCACTGATAAATTCCTGCCATCTCAATCTCAGGCCTCACAAACATCAAACATGGCCAGCATTTTGAAATCTATATGACTGGAACAGGTTGCTGCCTTCCTGTCATATTAAGCATCGCACTGATAAATTCCTGCCATCTCAATCTCAGGCCTAACAAACATCAAACCTGGCCAGCATTTTGAAATCTATATGACTGGAACAGGTTGCTGCCTTCCTGTCATATTAAGCATCGCACTGATAAATTCCTGCCATCTCAATCTCAGGCCTAACAAACATCAAACATGGCCAGTATTTGGAAATCTATATGACTGGAACAGGTTGCTGCCTTCCTGTCATATTAAGCATCGCACTGATAAATTCCTGCCATCTCAATCTCAGGCCTAACAAACATCAAACATGGCCAGTATTTTGAAATTTATATGACTGGAACAGGTTGCTGCCTTCCTGTCATATTAAGCATCGCACTAATAAATTCCTGCCATCTCAATCTCAGGCCTAACAAACATCAAACATGGCCAGTATTTTGAAATTTATATGACTGGAACAGGTTGCTGCCTTCCTGTCATATTAAGCATCGCACTGATAAATTCCTGCCATCTCAATCTCAGGCCTAACAAACATCAAACATGGCCAGTATTTTGAAATTCATATGACTGGAACAGGTTGCTGCCTTCCTGTCATATTAAGCATCGCACTGATAAATTCCTGCCATCTCAATCTCAGGCCTAACAAACATCAAACATGTCCAGCATTTTGAAATCTATATGACTGGAACAGGTTGCTGCCTTCCTGTCATATTAAGCATCGCACTGATAAATTCCTGCCATCTCAATCTCAGGCCTCACAAACATCAAACATGGCCAGCATTTTGAAATCTATATGACTGGAACAGGTTGCTGCCTTCCTGTCATATTAAGCATAGCACTGATAAATTCCTGCCATCTCAATCTCAGGCCTCACAAACATCAAACATGGCCAGCATTTTGAAATCTATATGACTGGAACATGCTGCCTTCCTGTCATATTAAGCATCGCACTGATAAATTCCTGCCATCTCAATCTCAGGCCTAACAAACATCAAACCTGGCCAGCATTTTGAAATCTATATGACTGGAACAGGTTGCTGCCTTCCTGTCATATTAAGCATCGCACTGATAAATTCCTGCCATCTCAATCTCAGGCCTAACAAACATCAAACATGGCCAGTATTTGGAAATCTATATGACTGGAACAGGTTGCTGCCTTCCTGTCATATTAAGCATCGCACTGATAAATTCCTGCCATCTCAATCTCAGGCCTAACAAACATCAAACATGGCCAGTATTTTGAAATTTATATGACTGGAACAGGTTGCTGCCTTCCTGTCATATTAAGCATCGCACTGATAAATTCCTGCCATCTCAATCTCAGGCCTAACAAACATCAAACATGTCCAGTATTTTGAAATCTATATGACTGGAACAGGTTGCTGCCTTCCTGTCATATTAAGCATCGCACTGATAAATTCCTGCCATCTCAATCTCAGGCCTAACAAACATCAAACATGTCCAGCATTTTGAAATCTATATGACTGGAACAGGTTGCTGCCTTCCTGTCATATTAATTTCAAAATGTTCAACAGAATATGATATAAAATGAAAAATAATTAAGGAATTTATCACTGACAGGGTTAAATTTAACAAATTTCTGGGCTAGTGGTGTAACTTGTGTTGAAATGTAATCTAGAGAGGAATTTCCTGACTAATTGAAGTGGCTAGCAAAGTGTGATCACACATTTTGGTGGTCTCACACACATTTGGATGTCTGTCTGTCAGTGTCACATACATTGAAAGTCTGTCACACACTTTGGAAGTCTGTCACATACTTTGGAAGTCTGTCAAACAATTTAAAAGTCTGTCACAAACTTTGGAAGTCTGTCACATGCTGGAAGTCTGTCACACACTTGGAAAGTCCGTCACACACTTTGGAAGTCTGTAGTGCACACTTTATAAGTCTGTCTCACACTTTGGAAGTCTGTCACACACTTTCGAAGTCTGTCTCAGATGTTGGAAGTCTGTCACATATTTTGGAACTAACACACATTATGGACGGCTTTTAAATACTTTAGACATGTCACATGCTCTGTAATTCTGTCACACATTAAAATTTTTCACACACGTCAGAATTCTGTCACACAGACACATTGGAAGTCTGTCACACATTTTAAAATTCTGTCACACATGTTGGAAGTCTGTCACACATTTTGGAAGTCTGTTAAACTTACTGCGATGATGCATTGAACAGGTCTTTATCATACTGCTTTTGTTCCATCGTATCTTTGCAGTCAGATACTAAGTTCCCATTAATCTGACTCACGTAGTTGGCAGACTAAAACACAAGAAGAAAGTGTATAAAGAATGCTGACAACATTTGGTAGCCATAAACCAACCACAATACCAGTCTCACGATACAGTTAGGCACAATCAACAGCAGATAAGTCAGTATTTAGAGACAAATGGTCTACAGAACTCTGGGGGAATTGACGTATAATATCAAAATCAGTGGTGAAAACATCGCAGCACTTTCTTGTCAGTGGTCTTTGCTAGAATTAAATTTTGATTGCACTCTGCAAATCCATTTTACACATTTCATGTTGCAATAGCAAAGGACATTTTCCTGTTTTATATATTTTCTGCTATATTATTATCTAGTGATATATTATGTTTCACATGAGTATTATTCAGAAGGCCATCTAGGGTAGGTAGAACAGCGAGCTATTTTCCTGATATTTATAAGCCTATTGCCTGGGGAAATACGCACCGATTAAATTGATTGCTGTCTACTAACACAGAGGATATAATTAGTAATGAATGGGTTATATTTTTCATCAAAAGCACTCTCGTACAGACAATACTGCTTCAGAGACAAGTTGGCTATTGGAGAAAAAGTGATGCTGGTTCTTTAGACCTTTAACTCAAGCCGGACAAAACGAATTCTGCAGTGGTCTTCAGAAACGTCCATTTGCAGACCAAGGAGACTATTTTTGAAAATTTCCCTCTGCAATGACTGGGTCGATAACCGAGCCAGTCATTAGTGCCAAATTAATTTTCTCTTGGTCTGCAAATGGATATTTTCTTTGAGAAAATTGAAATTGTATTGATTAAATTCGAGCACAGGTGGTCAAATGATCATATATCTTAAAGAATGACATGGCTCCAAAAGGAAGATCATATAGCAAGGCAATCTGTCTAAAGTCATTAACAACTGTCACTTAAGTATCTAACTGCATAATCAAAATGTCACTTGTTAGATGATGTCACAATCAAATGATGCTGGTCTGACAGGTAAAATTAGAGGGATCTGATATGTTACTCAAGCATCTGATGGCATACTAAATGGAGGAATCCAGTTTTTATTATGCCCCACCCATCCCTAGCTAAGCTCCAACCTATGCTTTTGACACACTCGCTGAACTCAATTTCCAGAAAACTATATAAGTTGTTGAATATTTGAAACTAATTTGACTGGATGCTGTTGCTGCAATAGGCCCAGTCAAAATCAGTTTCAAAATATTAAACAGCATGTTTATTAAATAGTGAAGACATACAATTCGTACAACCTGACAGACTATTAAGCATTTAAGACAGACTAACTAGAGTAAGTTATGACATAATTGATTATGACATCAGTCTCAATTGTTTCGCTCCATCATTCAAATCGAAAGTTTGTCACTAAAGTATATCAAGTCAGTCTTTGGTGAATTTACAATATAATAAACATTCTGCTGAATATTTTAAAACTAATTTGTCTGAGAGATGCAGCTGCCTACAACTGAAAATAATTCAAAATATACTGATTGGATGTTTTATTATTGGTTCTATTTAAAGAATCTAAAATGTTACATGTACAGTACAGCTCAGAGTTAACTTAATGTACGAACGGGTCTGAAATGCGTGCATAATGCGTTGAAGGCCCGTTTCCAACGCATCGGTTTTAAAAACACAATGCATTCACAAAGCATCTAGTTAATTTTTTTTATGCATTTAAAATAAATATATGCGTTGAGAACGAGAATTAGATGCATAAATAAGCAAGTTTGAACTTGTTTGATGTCCCCCAGAGATAGTGCCAAACGTGTTATTAAAAGCAAAGCGGAACAGACGCCAAGTTTGAAATGCGTTTAAAAGAGTCATATGTGCATTGCGTAATACCCGGCGTACATACCAACTCTACGACTCCAACTACCCGGGATCCAATCAAACTTGGCGGTACATTACATTTCCTAGAAGTTGATCAATTGATCAATCAAAATTCTGAATAGACGTTCTAGAGCCTACCACTATAGAATCCATCTATTCAAATTTGGTTGAAATATGACAGGCGGCTATGGATGAGTAGCATTTTGACCATTTCCAGAATTTTTTCCCATAAAATCTAAGTTTTTCACCCCAAAAAATGACAAATCAAAATTCGTCTGGATGGTGCCAGCATGGGATCCTCCCAGCCAAATTTGGGTGAAATTGGTGAAAACGTTAAGGAGAAGACGCGATCTGACGGACGGATAGTTGACATGGCATAAAAACTATAACTAATAAGTACCATGCAGTTTCGTCAAAATACTCTAAGCAAAAGTAAAGTTATCGTATGAAAACCCACAGTTTGCACAAACAGATGGTCTCACAGTCAGAACGACAGATGAATCAAAATTCTGAATAGACGTTCTAGAGCCTACCACTATAGAATCCATCTATTCAAATTTGGTTGAAATATGACAGGCGGCTATGGATGAGTAGCATTTTGACCATTTCCAGAATTTTTTCCCATAAAATCTAAGTTTTTCACCCCAAAAAATGACAAATCAAAATTCGTCTGGATGGTGCCAGCATGGGATCCTCCCAGCCAAATTTGGGTGAAATTGGTGAAAACGTTAAGGAGAAGACGCGATCTGACGGACGGATAGTTGACATGGCATAAAAACTATAACTAATAAGTACCATGCAGTTTCGTCAAAATACTCTAAGCAAAAGTAAAGTTATCGTATGAAAACCCACTGTTTGCACAAACAGATGGTCTCACAGTCAGAACGACAGATGGATGGATGGATGGATGGACTGAATGATCCACAAAGAAACCTGCATTTCACTACTACCATAGCTAACCGTACCATGAAATTTCGTCACGATACTCCATGCAAAAATAAAGTTACTGAACATCAACCCAAAATTAGCATGGACAGACGCACATGTGGTCAGAAAGACAAATGAATGACTGGACTGACTGATCCACAAAACAACGGGCATTTCCCTACTACTCGAGCCGACCTTCCGATCAAGTGTCATCAAAATACTCCAAGCAGAAGTAGTGAATGAACGAAAACCCAAAATTTGCCCGGACTGATGGACATAAATTCAGAACTATGGACAGATAGATGGATGGATGGGATTGAACAAGAAAATAACATGCAGTTCCGTACTACCATAGTCAACCTTCCCATGAAGCTTTATGTCACAATACTCCAAGCAAAAGTAAAGTTAACATCAAATGAAGACCCTGTGTATGACGGATGCACGCACGGACGGAAGTGAAAAACATAATCACCCCAACCCCGCTTGTAGGGGATAACAATAACCTACTATTGATACATGAGCAAATATTGCTACCTTCATGAGCATTAAGGGGTTACTTTATACCAGCCATTGGAATGTTTTTAAAAGCTCCAAGCCATATTTGAAAAAAATCCTTCCAGCGGAGTTAAAATTATCATAAATATGCTCTAATTAACCCTTTAACCCTCAAATATATTAACCCTTTAACCCTCAAATATGTTAACCCTTTAACCATCAAATATGTTAACCCTTTAACCCTCAAATATGTTAACCCTTTAACCATCAAATATGTTAACCCTTTAACCATCAAATATGTTAACCCTTTAACCATCAAATATGTTAACCCTTTAACCCTCAAATATATTAACCCTTTAACCCTCAAATATGTTAACCCTTTAACCATCAAATATGTTAACCCTTTAACCATCAAATATGTTAACCCTTTAACCCTCAAATATGTTAACCCTTTAACCCTCAAATATGTTAACCCTTTAACCATCAAATATGTTAACCCTTTAACCATCAAATATGTTAACCCTTTAACCATCAAATATGTTAACCCTTTAACCCTCAAATATGTTAACCCTTTAACCCTCAAATATGTTAACCCTTTAACCATCAAATATGTTAACCCTTTAACCCTCAAATATGTTAACCCTTTAACCCTCAAATATGTTAACCCTTTAACCCTCAAATATGGTCAGGAAAATTCTAATTTTCTCTTAAGAAAATATCTATTTGCAGCCCAAGACTAATTTTGAAAATTTAACACTAGAATGATGGCTCTGTTATCGAGCCAGTCATTCCAGTGGTAAATTTTCAAAAATAGTCTTCTCTTAGTCTGTAAATGGGCATTTTTCAACACCGCTACAGAAGCCATTTTTGGTTGACTTGAGTGTTAAGGGTCTAAGTTCAATGGAAGTTGCCCAAATAACTTTCACAAAGTTCAACAGCTTATATGAATGGTCCTTTCCAGAGTACCCACCCACCCATCATATGATGTCATAATGAACTGCGTGATGTGTGCAATGACATCATAATGAATGACGTCATGAATGATGTCGATAAGTACGTCACGAACGCATATTTGAAGACGGTCTATGGGCTGTTGTACAAATTGTTTGCTTTTACTATTTAATAAAAATTCTGTTGAATATTTTGAAACTAATTTGACTGGGCGCTGTTGCTGCCTATGGCAGCAACAGCACCCAGTCTAATTAGTTACAAAATATTCAACAGCTTCCCTGTAGTTTTCAGGAAATTGATAGCTAGGGCATTCGGGGATCGATCAATCCAAACATGGCGAGGTGTGGGTGGAGCTTAGCTAATGACGGGCGGGGCATAGCTAAAAAATGGAAAGGTCCATTGTCAACTTGAAGCGAGCCAGTACCGGGACATCGGTGTTGAACGAGTTAATTTTAATTATAAATATATCTTTTTATCTTATCTATATAAAAGCAATAATTTCCAGCAGACTGAACTAAGTCATGAATGAGGCTATAACTGCAGCTTGTATTGATAAATAATTAATAACCTGGTGGGAGTCCAACAGTGGGAGCATGCATGTTCCGTAAGCAGTTTATGACTAAAGCTTGAAAATGGTAATCCGCTCTACTAGCAGCGCAGTAAGTGGTTTACTAACGCATCCAATACCAGTCAGCAGAATATAGAGTATTTACACTACGCTATGTTATAGATATCTTGGAGGGCTATAACTACTTACATTAATATCGTGGTGAAAAAATTGGTTGGAATTTTAAATTAAAAAAGAAATGTTTTCAAGATAGTCCGCCCTTTTCATCTTTACTCTTGTGGTGGCAACGTTTCTGTGAAGTAACTCAGCACAAGAATGGTTAATTTCATTACATATATAAGTTAGGAAGCCAGCTTGCCTCTCGCAGGTGTACAGAAACGGAACAGGGAACTGAGCGCGTGTCTCCGTATCTATAAATAATTTATTCCGCATGTGCATCAGTCAGTTTAACACACTAAATATTGAAATTACACAATTGCAATTTCAAAACATGTATACAGATCACATGCTAAATATTTTAAAATTAATTTTACTGGAAGTTGTTGCTGCTTCCAGCAGCAACAACTTCCACTTAAGTTAATTAAAAAATATTCAACAGAACATTTCTTACACTGTAGCGTCTGTTACATCCATAAGTTTAGACTTGTAAGTGCTAATGTGAATAAATAATGGAATAGGAGTGCTTTTCCCCTAGTAAATACTTAATTATATCCCAAAACTTAATAATAAATCCAATTATGTTGCTGAGTGAACAAAGTTAGTAAAGCGGATAAACTACAAATGTCGTTTCAGCATGTGTAACCGCCACAGCCTCCTCCTCTCTATCCCCAAGAAACATGATTTCTATAGAAATAAATATATAAGAAATACTTGAAACACATGTAGTCGAGGTTCATTGAAAAAACTAACATTCCTGTAATTCTTGGTTCAAAATAAACCCCCAAAAAGTCCAAACCATACCAAAATATGGGGAAAATATTTTTAAATTATTTTTATTAACATGGAGACTGAATGCAATGATGATACAGATCAAATCTATAACATTTTATTAAGATCGGATAAGTGCTTGATGAATTAAATGCATTGAAAAACCTTTACCTTATTCGTTATACACGCCAGATGCCGGCCACCATTTGGATCGCTTTTGGTGATCCATCCTTTGATATGTGCAGGGTCCACAAAATATACTTATGATCGTCAAGGGAACTTTTCCCACTGGCGCAAAGGCCATTTTTCACTGACTAGACCGCAAAGGGTTATTTACAGTCCATAATGGATTCTCTCTAACTAAGAGTTATCTATCTTGCTAGACTTCAAGTTGCTAATTATCTTACCTCCGGATGTAAGTATTTCTCAAGGATGATTTGAGCAAGCTCAGGTCGTTTTTCATCAGGACACACCTCGAATGCCTCCTGTAAAAACAATGGTGAAATATTGCAGACATTGATTTCAGGTGACATACATGTACACACATGCATCAATCTAAACATTTAAAGCCATCCCAACGCAAACAGAATAGTCACAGCACACCAAATGCTGTCTTTGTATACTTTAAATAAAATTAAATATATTATTTGCATATTTTAGAATTCCTTAAAAGTAAATTTTGTCATGGAAAGTAATTTTCTTCAATATCTCATGAGAATCAAGTTAGTGAATGACTGTTGTGTTATGACGTCATCACGTGAATGACTGTTGTGTTATGACGTCATCGTGTGAATGATTGTTGTGTTATGACATCATCGTGTGAATGACTGTTGTGTTATGACATCATTGTGTGAATGACTGTTGTGTCATAACGTCATCGTGTGAATGACTGTTGGGTTATGACATCATCGCATGAATGACTGTTGTGTTATGACATCATCATGTGAATGACTGTTGTGTTATGATGTCATCTTGTGAATGACTGTTGTGTTATGACATCATCATGTGAATGACTGTTGTCTTATGACGTCATCGTGTGAATGGCTGTTGTGTTATGACATCATTGCATGAATGACTGTTGCGTTATGACGTCATCGTGTGAGTGACTGTTGTGTTATGACGTCATCGCGTGAATGACTGTTGTGTTATGACATCATCATGTGAATGACTGTTGTCTTATGATGTCATCGTGTGAATGGCTGTTGTGTTATGACATCATCACATGAATGACTGTTGCGTTATGACGTCATCGTGTGAGTGACTGTTGTGTTATGACGTCATCGCGTGAATGACTGTTGTGTTATGACATCATCATGTGAATGACTGTTGTCTTATGATGTCATCGTGTGAATGGCTGTTGTGTTATGACATCATCACATGAATGACTGTTGCGTTATGACGTCATCGTGTGAATGACTGTTGTGTCATAACGTCATCGCGTGAATGGCTGTTGTGTTATGACATCATCGCATGAATGACTGTTGTGTTATGACATCATCATGTGAATGACTTGTTATGACATCATTGCGTGAATGAGTTGTGTTATGGCGTCATTGCGTGAATGACTTGTGTTATGCCATCATTGCGTGAATGACTGTTGTATTATGACATCATCGCGTGAATGACTGTTGTGTTATGACATCATCGCGTGAATGACTGTTGTGTTATGACATCATCTCGTGAATAATACTTTGTTGTTGATGACTGATTGCTCACAACAGCTCATTCAGACACCACCTTGTTAATGATATACAAGTGAAACACTAGTGATTGTTAAGCCTTTAACCATTGAATTTGTTCAAGAAAATTATAATTTTCTCATAGAAAATGCACATTTGCAGACCAAGAGAAGACTATTTTTGAAAATTTACCACTGGAATGACTGCCTCGATAACCGAGCCAGTCATTCTAGTGGTAAATTCTCAAAAATAGTCTTCTCCTGGTCTGCAAATGGAGCTTTCTCAAGATCACTGCAGAAGCCGTTTTTGGTTGACACGAGGGTTAAAAGGTTAAACTAGAGTTTGAATCGGAGCTGATGGTCCAATTTGTAATTGCAAAAAATGCCAGTTTCTTCTAGTCTGAAAACATGTGTGGCGTAATCTGAATCCATGCGCTTGATGATTCCCGCAATGATGGCATAACGTAAATTTCACGGCGTGTCAAAATTCATGACTTTAACCAAAATTCTAACAATGATAGTTTGTGAAAATATGTCAATTTCTTTTTAATTTATAAAATATGATACAATCTTTTAGTTTGGGCAGTTTTTATAGAAATCTAACTCTCTTTTGTGGTCATCTTTAAGCATAAAAAACAATGTTCATTTGCAGATCAGAAAATATCTTTTTTTTAAATTTATCACAGGAATGACTGGCTCAGTTATTGAGCAAGTCATTCCATGGAAAATATTTCTTCTCTTGGTCTGCAAAATTGACATTTCTCAACAACATTGCAGTCAGTGCAGAGACCATTTTTGGTCAGTTTGAGTAACAAATAGCTATAAATCTTTCATTAATGACAGCGAAGGTTTATAAATAAGGCACACTGACCTATCTCTAACCATTACCACTCCGATGTCAATATTCTATCTTTTACTGCGCCAATAGCAAAGAAACTGATGTACATTTTTCAACAACTTTGCTGAAAGATGTTGCTGTCTATGACAGCAGACAGCACCATCTTCCACCAAATTTGTTGAAAAATGAACATCAGTTCATCTTTGAATTTAATTTGAAAATTAAAAATTTTGACACCAGAGTCGTACAGGTTAAAAGAATGGCACAATTAGTATTCTTTCTTCAGAATTTTCACTTAAGTTTAAATATATAAACTAAAGGACAGTATGTAGTATAATGACACCAAACAGTGCTACTTCTGAGCTGTATTGTATGCAAGAATGGAATCCAGACTAAGATATCTGTTCAATTTAGAGAGGTTTTTGGTTTATAGACCCTTTGCAAAGGGTGTAAAAGTTCTCAGAAATATTTTAACACCCCATGGAACCTATCTAAGTGACATGTTTTTGCTACCGAGTAATAGTAAATTAAACAAGAGGCCCAAGGCGTCGGTATCGCTCACCTGAACCATAGGCATTTCAACTAGAATGGTCATTAACAATAAGTAGAACTCTGAGTTGAGCAGACTTGTAACAAGAAAGCAATGGCCATGTTTCTTTATGTATCAACTTTACATGAACAAACTTTAATGGCCCTTAGTCATCAACATCAAATCTCCAAAATTTTGGCCCAATCCGTTCAGCGGCTCTGGAGATGAAGTTGCTTTCATAAAAATCAGGCCATCAAGATGGCTGCCCAAACATTTGGCCAATTAACTTCCTTTGAACAAACTTGGTTCAGCTCATGCACTAAATGATATCTTATGAGTTTTGAATCAATCGCTCACACATAATTTCGGCAAAGATTTTTAAAGATATTTCTAAAACCAAAATCCGATCGGCCTCATTTGAACAAATTTAAATGGCCATGCCTTAAGAATGTTTCCTGCCATATAATTGAAATCAGCCCAGTAGTTCTCAAGAAGAAGACATATTAATGTTCCCATTGCTTTTGTATGGGAGCTTTTGGTGTGAAGATGGCCGCCAACCCGTTTATCCAACATTTTAGAAAATTGCAAATTTGAGGTCAGAATACCGAAAAACATATATACAATCTCGGCCTCAAAATCCATCACATAAAAAATCCAATATGGTCGCGAAACATGCTATATTTTGATTGGCGCATGGTGGCCATGTTTATTTACAGATCAACATCCCGTGAACAAACTTTAATGGTCCTTAATCCTTAATCATATCTCCCAAACTTCGGCCCGATCCCTTCAGCGGGTCTGTATAAGTTATTTTCGGAAAAGATGGGCCATCCAAGATGGCTGCCGAACTGTTTGATCAATCATTTTCTCTTGAACAAGTTTGGTTCAGTTCTTGACGTAGACGATATTTCATGAGTTCTGAATCGATCCCTCAAATGGTTTCGGAGAAGATTTTTAGACGTTTCTAAAAATTGGCCGAAATCCAAGATGGCCACCGGCCCAATTGGCCGATCGGCTTCCTTTGAACAAACTCGAATCACTATGCCTTAACGATGCTTCCTGCCAAACATAATTGAAATCGTCCCAGCTGTTCTTGGAGAAGACAGTTCTTTAGTATGGGAGCTTTTGGCGCGAAAACGATCCTAGATGGCCGCCAATCCATTTATCCGACAATTTCAAAAATTGCAAATTTGAGATCCGAAAATTCACAAACACATAAAAGAAATTTCGGCCAAAAAATAAAAAAGTTGGTCAAAACCCAAGATGGCTGCTGGCCAAAGTGGCCAATCGACTTCGTTTGAACAAACTTGGATCCCTATGCCTTGAGGATGCATCCTGTCAAATATAATTGAAATCGACGCAGTGGCTCTTGAGAAAAAGTCAACTAAAGAAAAAGTTGACGGATGCCGGATGGTCGCCATGGCATAAGCTCACTTGGCCTTTCAGGCCAGGTGAGATAATAATTTAATTAATTAATTGTAAACATTTTCTGAATTTTGATATCAGTCTTAATATGGGCCTCAACATTTCACAGAACATTTAGGGTCCGGTAGCATGTGACAGAGGTTCCCATCACTACAGATTACGGAACAAAACGACCAGACGAACCGCAGGATCTCGTCTTATGTTTTACTAATTACATATACATACCTCCTTGCATTACTATTGCTCTTTCCTTCTCTGAAGGGAAGCGTAGTAGGATAAAATTTTTTACAGCCAATGTTTGCTGTGCTTTGTGGTTACAGAGTGACTGAAGGCTTCTTCAGGAATCTCCATACCCTCTCAATGATGAGATCCATAGCAATTCGCTTGAATGCTATATCTCAGAATGAGGCAGGAAGAGGGTTAATACATAACCCAGAGCCAATGAGTGAGTCATAAGGCATAATGACAATCTCATTGGCTGACAGCCATCACATGACTTTGTTGTAGCAACAAGTCTTCATTCCTTTTCCTACTAGTCAAGGAAAGGGAAGTGAAAAATTTTATAGCCAGTTTTAAGTTTTAAACTTTTCAATACTGGTGTGGGATTATTTCAAGCGTTCAAAGGATCAACAAGATGTCAGACAAAAAGAAAAGACCTAAGATAAGTGGTTGCAGGTCTTTTTGATCAATATTGATTTTATTGATCATTTCTATTTTCGTAGTAGGCGTGTTAACAGTTTTGTTTTTTTATGCCCAGAGTGTTTTAGACATAGTTATTGTCTATAATTGCTTCTTCCTTACAGTAGCTTGTTTAAGTTACCTATGTACATGTACATGCTTGGTTAACATTTGAGCATGAAATCCATGATATCTCAAAACATGCTGTCTTAAAGAAAAACCAATATTAAATAAATTAGAGACTAGTTCAGCGCTGTCTGATCCGTTTTTTATCTTCGGGACTTTACCATATAAAATCTTTCTCTTTTACGATTCAGATTTGAAAAAGTCTCCGAAGAAGATAAACAGGATTCAGAGAAGGAAAGAGCAATAGTAATGGAAGGAGGTAGGTTGTAATGTAGTAATAACAAGAGGCCCTTAATGCTCACCTGGACCATTGGTATTTGAACCATTAGCCTTTCAACAGACACAATATTTAAAATTCAGCAGCAACAAGACATAAAGTACAAAATTGGAATTCAGTACAAACAATGTTTAGTGGGAAATTAATGATGGACACTGATCACACAATCAGATTGAAACCTTAGGTTCCATCCAGCCAATAAAATAATCCAATATGGCCATCAAACCTAGAATATTGATTGGTCCATGATAACCATGTTTTATCAAGGATCAAGTTCTAGTGAACAAACATTAATCACCATTACATGTAGCTATCGATGAAATTAAATCCATACAGCAGTTCCTGGGATGTTATTTTCGAAAACAAAATGGCCACCAGAGCAAGCGGTTAATGAGTAGCATTTTAACCGACTTCCTGAAATTTTCAGAAAATTCAAGATGGCCACCAGAAAAATTGACCAATCAAAACTCTGTATGTGCAAAGAATAACTTTTAAGACACTATGTCTGACATACCAATGTGTATCTGGCACAGCACCAGCCTATCTCTCTGACCTTGTACAACCTTACATTCCTGGTCGCTCTCTCAGATCTGCAAATCTAAATCTACTAAAAGTACCTAAGGTCAACTCTAAAACATATGGCCATAAAACTTTCTCTTTCACTGCAGCTACCGAATGGAATAACTTACCAAATGAAATTAGAAACTCATCAACTTTAGAAATCTTTAAATCCAATCTTAAATTCTATTTATTTCAAATAGCATATCCATAGAATACTTACGCGCGTTAGCGCTTAGAGCATGCAGTTGCATGGATTAAGCGCTCTAAAAATGTACTATTATTATTATTATTATACAAGTTCTGAAATCTACCAGCCTAGCCCAAGTATCCTTCCAGCCAAGTCTGTTGAAATTGCCCAAGCAGTTAATGAGTAGCGATTTAAAGAAGACTTCAAGGCCGCAAAAAACCCCAACTGTAACGGCCAACTGCTTAATGAGATGTAGGCTTTTAACTGATTTACAGAAATGTTCAGTAAATACAAGATGGCCACCAGAAAAATTGACCAATCAAACTCTGTATACAAGTTCTGAAATCTACCAGCCTAGCCCAAGTATCCTTCCAGCCAAGTCTGGTTGAAATTGCCCAAGCAGTTAATGAGTAGCGATTTAAACAATTTCCTGTCATTCTTTGGAGACTTCAAGGCCGCAAAAAAACCCAACTGTAATGGCCAACTGCTTAATGAGATGTAGGCTTTTAACTGATTTACAGAAATGTTCAGTAAATCCAAGATGGCCACCAGAAAAATTGAATAATCAAAATTCTGTATATTCCAGGTGAACTAAAAATCACTTTTCCCCAAAAATCTGAAGTATCTTGGCCTGTATTAGTGAGAGGCTGAGCAGGTGAGCTAAAACATAATTTACATTAATACTATTACTGCAGTCAGATGAAGCAGACACTCAAGGGAGAGAACTCATTACATAGATTATGCTAATTAATACTATTACTGCAGTCAGATAAAGCAGACACTCAAGGGAGAGAATTCGTTACATAGATTATGCTAATTAATCAGTTACACACGCAAACTGGACAAAAACACATTCTGCATTCATCCTCAGAAATGCCCATTTGAAGAATAAGAGAAAACTATTTTCGAAAATTTACCACTAGAATGACTGGATAAATAATCAATCCAGCCATTCCAGTGGTAATTCTTTCAGTCTTTGTTAGGTTTTGCAAATGAACATTTTTTAAGACAAAATTTGCATTTTCTTGAAAAAATGTGTGTGTTAAAGGGTTAATGAACTTGACTGATCTGTTATTTATCAGCGGACAGTTACGTTTCAAAACTAATTACGCGCTGGTCTGGAGCGTCTAACGCGCTAATGAGGAACACAAGACATATTTTCAGCATAATAATATTACAAGTATCTGAATCTTCTCTGAGTGGCCAACAAAGCCAGTCATACTTAATCCTTCATAATAGATTTTTGGAAATTTACCACTGGAATGACTGGCTCGATAACCGAGCCAGTCACTCCCGTGATAAATTTTCAAACATTGTATTCTCTTGGCCCGTAAATGGACATTCAGTAGGCAGATATTTAAATTTTCTTGACCAAATTTGACCATTAAAGGGTTAACTGAATATCCTTTCTTATGTTAAAGTTTGAGAAACAGCCAGACAGACAGACAGGCAGGCAGGCAGGCAGGCACACCATCAAGGAAGTTCAGAACATTCTGAACTGGGCTAGGATAGTTAACAAGTACTGTAACCACATCATCAAGGAAGATCAGGAGTATATATGTCCAAGGATAGTTAACCAGTACAATGAGGGTACTTACATGTACATGTAGGCTTGCGCAATTGTTACTTTGAGTGATTGCGATCGATTATTTAAGAATAATTGTGATTACTCGTTTAATCGGCCTGGTTACAAACTAAACCGATATGGGCAGTTTTACAATCATTGGGACAAACAGCTATTCCCACTTTAGCTTAATTTCACAAATTATCATGATGTCTTGAAGGCTATTTTCTATGTTCATCCGAAAGTGTGAGACAGGGAGAGATAACATCTGAAAACGGAATGAAATTATCTATTTTTTGGCGAAGCTATGATTTTTTTAGTTTCCAAATATGCATATTTTCGTGTCTCATTCTGTAAAACTGTTTATAATTACTTGTCAATATAAAAAAAAATATATATATATGGGTATACAGATAATTCAGCAGCTCTAAGTCAGAGCAACATGTTTCCTACGATATCCAATGTACAATCTGAATATCAGAATTAACGTACTTCTGCTAACTCCAGGTACTAAAATTGATATATTTTCTGTCAAAACAAATGTCCTCTGAATCACTAAGTTTGATCTTGTATAACTTTTGCAAAAATGATTACTTGATACAAACATTTATCTTTCTCCAAAAGAGAACTCTTTTTTTATATGACATAAATACCCTATATATAAGAAAAGATTTGGATCGTCTGAGGATAACCGTTTCAAAAATGATACTAAAAATTCTGTCAAAATGATGTCCTCTTCGTCATAAAAAGCTACTGCAGGTTTTATTATGTTGCACATGTATTTGGCACTATCTTCTTGGTACATTGTAGTCAAGCTGGTGTTGCTGAGCTACATAGATGTTTAGCATGTTGGTGCGCATGTATTTGGCACTATCTTCTTGGTACATTGTAGTCAAGCTGGTGTTGCTGAGCTACATAGATGTTTAGCATGTTGGTGCGCATGTATTTGGCACTATCTTCTTGGTACATTGTAGTCAAGCTGGTGTTGCTGAGCTACATAGATGTTTAGCATGTTGGTGCACATGTATTTGGCACTATCTTCTTGGTACATTGTAGTCCAGCTGGTGTTGCTGAGCTACATAGATGTTTAGCATGTTGGTGCGCATGTATTTGGCACTATCTTCTTGGTACATTGTAGTCAAGCTGGTGTTGCTGAGCTACATAGATGTTTAGCATGTTGGTGCACATGTATTTGGCACTATCTTCTTGGTACATTGTAGTCAAGCTGGTGTTGCTGAGCTACATAGATGTTTAGCATGTTGGTGCACATGTATTTGGCACTATCTACTTGGTACATTGTAGTCAAGCTGGTGTTGCTGAGCTACATAGATGTTTAGCATGTTGGTGCACATGTATTTGGCACTATCTTCTTGGTACATTGTAGTCAAGCTAGTGTTGGTGAGCTACACAGATGTTTAGCATGTTGGTGCACATGTATTTGGCACTATCTTCTTGGTACATTGTAGTCAAGCTGGTGTTGCTGAGCTACATAGATGTTTAGCATGTTGGTGCACATGTATTTGGCACTATCTTCTTGGTACATTGTAGTCAAGCTGGTGTTGCCCAGCTACATAGATGTTTAGCATGTTGGTGCACATGTATTTGGTACTATCTTCTTGGTACATTGTAGTCAAGCTGGTGTTGGGGAGCTACATAGATGTTTAGCATGTTGGTGCACATGTATTTGGCACTATCTTCTTGGTACATTGTAGTCAAGCTGGTGTTGCTGAGCTACATTGATGTTTAGCATGTTGGTGCACATGTATTTGGCACTATCTTCTTGGTACATTGTAGTCAAGCTGGTGTTGCTGAGCTACATAGATGTTTAGCATGTTGGTGCACATGTATTTGGCACTATCTTCTTGG
The DNA here is from genome assembly GCA_034401795.1 of Chaetoderma sp. LZ-2023a. Taxonomy (NCBI): domain Eukaryota; kingdom Metazoa; phylum Mollusca; class Caudofoveata; order Chaetodermatida; family Chaetodermatidae; genus Chaetoderma; species Chaetoderma sp. LZ-2023a. The sequence goes on along the minus strand of CM067369.1, from coordinate 275,604,916 downwards.
TACATTGTAGTCAAGCTGGTGTTGGTGAGCTACATAGATGTTTAGCATGTTGGTGCACATGTATTTGGCACTATCTTCTTGGTACATTGTAGTCAAGCTGGTGTTGGTGAGCTACATAGATGTTTAGCATGTTGGTACACATGTATTTGGTACTATCTTCTTGGTACATTGTAGTCAAGCTGGTGTTGGTGAGCTACATAGATGTTTAACATGTTGGTGCACATATGATTATTTTTCAGCATATTCTTAGTTGATAAGTTGGAACATGTCCAAAAATGTCCTCTCCGTCATATACAAGTATGAGCCACAATCTCACATCAATGACTCCCAATGGGCTACAAAGCATACATTTTCTATCAAATATTCTCAAACTAATTATGTCTACTGTAGAATGGCAACAATATTGCAGTTGACCTTATTATCACAACGAATCATGCTAGTATCCTACATATGCCCTGGTTATTTTAATTAATTTACAAATAGAATTATGAAGATTTATTGTGCAGACTACTTTTCTAATAGCCTCCACAGTTTGTTTCAATTTTACACTTTTTAGCCAACCACGATCGAATGACTGGATGAACAATAATACATGCAAATTAGTGACGGAGACGACATATTTTTGACATTTTCTAACCCAACCTGCTTTTGGACATGTTCTAACCTAACCTGCTTTTGGACATGTTCTAACCTAACCTGCTTTTGGACATGTTCTAACCTAACCTGCTTTTGGACATGTTCTAACCTAATCTTCTTGGGTGTATTTTCAGGATCTTCCTTGAAGCACTACTACATAACCCACCTACAATATATCAGCTGCTACATAGGATATGCATGCACACTGGAGTTCAGAGAAGCTATCCATAGTTTTACTCAATCAAATCTATTGCTTCTGGTTTGATTGTACAATGATGGTAATACATGCTGTACACTCAACTCAGAAAATCACATGACCACAGCGAGGCCATGTGAATTCCTGATTTGAGTATAACATATTACCATTTTATTGATTTCAGACTGAGTGATTATTGAAAACAGATAATGAAACTGAATCTGCGACTACCGGCTGTAATGCGCAGCCTTAGAAATAATACCAATCATGTCAATTGTAATGTTGAATAAAAGAAGGACATTGTCTTTTCATACTAGTTTATCTGCATAGTTAAGTCTGATCAACAGATAATTAAATGTAAATGAGGTTATTTTAACAGTGCCATTATACATATTTTATTTGTCAGTAATTGTACTATTGATTATCTGCATTTTGCTAGCATTAGTTACTTCTATTATAATTACAATTGCAGAGAAGTAAAATAAGGACTTGAGATTTCAATTAATTTTATGATCTATTGCACTATTTAAATAGAATAACCTCACTTTGGAGTGAGAGAAAATATGTTAGACGGCACAATAATGAAATCAAATAACATCTCACTCTAAAACATGCCACCGGTCACTATTACGTCACACTGGGGAACGGTGCTGCGAGCTGGGTCAATATTTCTCTGTCTTTAGTAAAAGGTAATGTATTTTAAGACGTGCATTTAATGGGATAGACTTCACATACCATAACATAATTTATCTCAGGTTGAAGCTAATTCTTCAAGAAATAAAAAAATTTTGATTTTTGAAAATCTATTAGGATACTATATGGTTTTATGGGTAGCTATATTCGCATATTTATAGGCCTAGGCTACAACCAGTAAACATTGGGCAATAAATAATGAACAAAATCGCCAATATTTCAATGTATGGGACAAATAATCTTTAGGGACTAACTAGTAGGCCTAATTACAGAACCAATAATGCAATCCTTGAAAACATCCGGATTGGTAAATATCGGAGATGAATGGGTGTGAGTGTGAGGCCCACATAAATTTGCGCACATGCCGTTTTGCTGGTCTCCGATTTATATGCCCGTATTGGCGTGAATAATGTAAGTAGTGAACCATTATTCCTTGGTCATTGTTTCCATGCGTAAATGTAATCTATAATTTTGCTAAAATAGTGCCATTATTCATATCTGAAAGAAGATGTAGGCTACAGTGCACAGTTACAATCGTTTCGGAAAATGATGGATGTAAAATTGTGTGTCCTGAGTTCCAGGAGCGATTCTTTCCGTGATTTGACTGTAATTATTTACCTATAATATATGCTATATATTTTAACAAAGTGTTTGCATAAGACAGAGACATGGATTAACACGTCAGATTCAACAAAGTGGTGCGTGGGGTGAGTAGAGGGATGGGTCGTCACGCCTGTGACAAACACCACCATTATGGCCACATCGATCGTTTCCAAAACAACTTCTTCCGTGTGATGGAAGTAGCATACATAAATATTTCAATGTTGTGAAAGAGCAAAACTTTAGTGAATAAACAAATTTTAAATAAGTAATAAACCAGATGTTTAGAGATCGTGTGCGTATCGTTTTTTATATACAGTGCAGCTCATAAATAAGTTTAGATGCTTCCAAAACAAAAACAGAAACATGTTAGTTAGTACCATATGAACACAATGTAAGAAATGTTCTGTTGAATATTTTGAACATAATTGGAATCCAATTATGTTCAAAATATTAAACAGTAAGTTTTAAGTTATTTCTAAGCTGTACTGTAGTTGTAGTGAACATTTGTATGTGATCCTTCAACTCATGTGGACAGCAGTGAAAGCCGCGCCGTCACTGCCTAAAATGTAAATAAACAATGTGTTCTCGATACTATTTTATGAGAAATAAATAGATTAGTTTTATTAATAGATAGCATTTTAGTTAATTTTAAGCACCTAATTGCTATATTGCAATCGTAAATCTATTCATAGGCCTATACAATGGTAAATTGTCATCGTACACGCCACAGTGCAATGCTGCTACTAACATTGAAAAAGTTATGCGTTTGCTTACATGATCCTACACGCGTACGTGTCTATAGCCTGCGGAAAATCATTAGAGTCAATCCAGAAAGATATAAGCTATATATATGCATTCGTATAATTGTATTCCAAAGTGTGTGGTGATATTTGATTAGATATAGCCTATCCATGAAACTCGCACTGACCATATATACTATTAATGATCTACGCCCGCATCTGTCCATGTAGCCTACATGCACACTGTAGCCCATTACTCTATTAGAATAATGTCTAAAGCACATGAGATGACTGAAAATGTATGCCACTGGCTATACCACTGGTATTTTTGCATAAGCCTACTTTTGCAATTCTCAAACCAATGTAATTTCAGGTCTAATTCACGTACATGAAACCTGCTGTTACTGTCCCCACCAACTGGCATATGTTAGCATTATGATGTTAGTCACCATGCAGGTCTGTCGTTTAATCAACAAAAATATCATCCACTTTTGCGATATTACTGAACCTTTGTGCAACTTGAACAATGTATAGTGTCCATGTGTGAACAATGAATTGCCATACAACACCGATGTGTAAAAAAATAGGTGCATAGGTGCCTAATACACGCAGTAATAGGCGCCTATGCTCCCTATGGTATTATTTTGAATAGTAATCTGACAGGAATTGATGGCCGCCTCCTGGTGTGACGTCACAACTTTGGCTTGATAGCTGAAAACGTTTGGTTGTCAAGATGGTTGTTATGTGCTTATCTCAGCTTTCGCTGCGCCGATTTAAACAATTTATATAGCATTTTGTTCCTTTAGTAAAGGAGATTGTCAAGTTAATCAGAGCAATCTGGTAGCTAGTCCACACAAGAGCTTTAAATGTATTGTTAAAAATGGCTTAAATTGACGGCGAGGACATTTAGTTTGACAGTACTATTACCCAATAATAAGGTATTTGAACATGCAGTAACTTCATAGTTTGCTGAATTGTATTGGGTGGTCTGAAAAGTTGATTTGTATAGAGATAGAGGCCTAGTGCAGATTATGATAACGAATGTTATCAAGAATAATGGGAATTTATGGAGCAATCGCTTAATAAAATGTCATTTCAATACAATTAATGATATCCAGCAGTTTTCGTTAAAATTTTGTATTGAGCCATTATCCGATGTGTGTAAACGCAAAATTAGTGTGCATTATATGTATTATTTGTTTACCTTTATTAGATTTGTTAGAAATATGGGCCTACAAGACAAATTATACACCCATCATCCTTGCAGGAGTCATATTTCAGAAATTGAATTATTCTTTATCTTCTCGTTTTTTTCCCCCCAAATAATTAATATGTTTGTCTAACTATTTGGAGAAAGTGGGCCAGATATTCGGCATTCTAAATTTTACCCCCCACTTTTGTCCCAATGACTGTAAAACTGCCCATATAACAACAAAGGTATATCAATGATGAAGTCTGCAATGGTGTTTAGATATTTCAATTTGCAAGCCAAGACAAGACTATTTCTGAAAATGTATCACTGGAATGCCTAGCTCGAGCATCGTCTTCTCTTGGCCTGCAAATGGACATGCAATCGCTGAGCAAAATGTAAATAAAACGGTAGAAATTTGAAATATTTTATGCAGTGGAATTATTCACGATTATTCGATTATTTCGTTTTTAATCATTATATCATAAAAATTCAGGATTTAAAAAATAATCATGATTTTTTATTTAATTACATAATTGACCAAGCCTACTTCCATCTAGCACATGATCAAGGAAAGTTCAGGACATTCTGTACGAGGCTAGGACAGTTAATAAGCACTGTAACAGATGCATTAATCTTCAAGGAAAGTTCAGGACATTCTGTACGAGGCTAGGATAGTTATTAAGCACTGTAACAGATGCATTAATCTTCATAAAGGAAAGTTCAGGACATTCTGTACGAGGCTAGGATAGTTATTAAGCACTGTAACAGATGCATTAATCTTCATAAAGGAAAGTTCAGGACATTCTGTATGAGGCTAGGATAGTTATTAAGCACTGTAACAGATGCATTAATCTTCATCAAGGAAAGTTCAGGACATTCTGTACGAGGCTAGGATAGATAATAAGCACTGTAACAGATACATTAATCTTCATCAAGGAAAGTTCAGGACATTCTGTACGGGGCTAGGATTAGTCCGGGAGCCAATTTTCAAAAGGGGTCTAGAAGAATGGTTTCGTAGCACAACCAGTATTCAGAAGGTTTGTCTCTATATTATTCTAGACTGATGTCTTGGGTATATTCTGAGCCGTGTTGTACAAGAAAATTGTGGTATCACTAACCCGTGAGAAGCCCATTTACAATAGGTGTTGAATGTAGTTTTCAGACAATTTTCACAATGGTAAATTTTTCACAAACTTAAGCGCATGTTATATCAATACAATCTTAACCAAAATGGAAAGGAGTGATCGTATATCGCAGATTTATACATAGTCAACCTCGTTTAAGACACCCGTATGTTGCTTTGTACATATTGGGGGCACTTAGGTCTTCTTGTGACTAGCAATACCTTAGCTACAACAATGCCCATGTTTTCTACATTTTTCATAATTAAACTTTTAACTGACATGCAGTGCATGTCTACACAAGCTGGCAGGACATATTTATCACGTGAGCAAATGAGAGAATGTTACTCATCCGTGTCCGAGTCATCTTCGACAATTGTATGCTGAACATTGTCACACATTTCACCTCCCATACAAAGGCATGCTTCAGTGCAGAGTAGATTGTTAGCCTTGCATTGACAGCGATCTGTTCTTTTGCAGGCAGACTTTTGACAGCTACATGATGTGAGTTCAATTAATCCAAATGGAGCAGGATCCTTTGACATTAGAACAGGCTTGAGTAGACCATCCACTATACTCCAGCCATGTCCATTTGGAGATGGAAGATTCTGAACAGCTTGCAATGAACGTCTTCAAACAAGAGCTTGAAAATTGGCCCTTTCGGTGTGATGCTTTAGACTATTCGATGTAGGTGGAAGATTTTCATTTCTTTGTCTCTTTTGACAAAAGAGCCAATAACGGGTTTCATCAGCTGTCTTTCCCACATCCCTGGTGGTATACAACTCAGACAAATTTCTCACATAGAATTTCAGTATTCGGGGATAAGTCAACATGTTCGCCGAGTTGGGCTAAGCTAAGCTGATGACATTCAGATGACTTTAAGAGATTGAATGATTTTCTCTTAGCGACTCCAAATAATGCACTAGTGCTATCACAACCAATAAGAGAATGAAACCCAGGCAAAGACAGACAGATAGCTGGGCCCAGTACTTGAGCAACTGTATGTATTGGTATGTATCGCAATTTGTCCTTTGTGCCCGTACGGAACCATAGTTAAGAACAGTGAAGCGAACGATACGTATATATACTAAGTACTGCCACGTCTGTATCAGGAGACTGTATAACAACACGCATGTGGTCTTTTGAAGCGTGTAGCGCGTGCAACATCATACGCGTATCTGCTTCCTCGTGATCTGATCGAAGTTCTTCCAAATACGACGAATTGTTCGCTGAAATGACAACAACATCCATTCCATCGTTAAAGCCACCAGCAAGAATGACGCAATTGTCGGCAGATAGCATATTTGGACCAGTATCACGCCACCGCTTGCTGAGAAGTGCAACCAGGTTACTTTTGTTGCTTGGATTGCTGATGTACTTGGCCCATTGCTTTGGAACGGGAGTATTTTCTCCAGCAATCTTTACTTCCAATGCTGTTGATGACCCACGTTTTAGCCGCTCTTCTGCTTTGAGAGATTCCAGTCTATCATATCTGTCAAAAACTATATCTACTCTGTTGTAGTCTTCTTGATTCAGTGGAACTGTAAAGATGTGCCAGTATTTATCAGCCAATTCTCAAAATGTAGACGTACCTCCAGTTTTAACCATTTGCACAATTGCCATGCCATCTACTACATAAGCTGTTGCGCCTGTCTTGTCAACAGGTGGAAGCCGTCCATCAACATTTACTTCCTTTTCTAGTTCACTTAACAAAACACTTTTCACATTCTTTCTTAGAGTCCCATCCGTATGTGACAACGATAGTGGAACAGCAGACAGTTCATACGTCATCACTAGCTTTAAATCAACATCTCTGGACTTTGCGGCAATAATTAATCGACCAAATAGTTCGTGGTCAGATCTCACATTGTGAATTTTTTCATCATTTGTTTTGAGTTTTTTCTTCTGTGCTAGGCTGGCAAATGTTTTAAGTTTTAAGTGTGGCAACGTGTTCCAAAAGCTTCTCGTGTTAGTGTCCAGCCGCTCCTGAACAAAATTGTCCATAATCTCCTTACCAATGTCACAGGCGGAAACAAGTCTCTTGGCGATTTCACTAGGCAATACCACGCCAGTTGCAATGTTTACAAGCGGAAGACACTCGCTGTCATCGTTTTCCGCAATATTAAAGGGATTGGTCATTATATCTGATGAGAACATCGAAAGTATCTTCTGCACATCGGTTTCATCCCTGTTCATTCGATTAGTCCCCATTTCCTTATGTACTCCAAACATGTGACTATCTTGTAATCCACACATTTGCTTTGTGACCGTTGTTATGGCTGCCCTCTCGTGGCTAGTTAAAAACCACCTCTCCAGAGCTCCTGGCTTTTGTGTTATTCCAATAATACCACCTCGCTTTTTGGAATCCAAATTAATCGATTGCTCTAAGGCCATATATCTGTCCACACTTGATTGAATGGATGGTGTGAGCGACTTACGGAATGATTTCCATTCAAGAATTGTTCATGTACATGGGGATGTGTACTTGGAAGCATCTTCATGTCCGCAAGATATATTGGCAGCCATCTTGCATAATTGGTTCTGTCCATGCTGTAGAAATATGGCGCCATAGCAGCAGTAGCAGATAGGTGTGCCGGCCAATCTCCAGTTCTCTCAGCTCTTATGAATCCAAGCAGCAGCTCTACCATATGAATATATGAGTTCCAAAATGCGAACAGGTGTGATTTCGAGCTTGACTCAACTTTAAAGGATTTGAATAGCTGTTGCAATTTATTCACGTACATACACACCTCTTTGAAATTTTCTTGCAGTCCGTCTAAGTCGTCAATGCTGCTTCGGCACATCGTAATTTTCTCATCCAGACTCTCCAAATCTGTTGGAGTAATGTGGTCTTCATGTTGTCCATTTTGTTGAACCCATTTGGAAAAAGACTGCCATTGTAATCGCAGCAGCGCTTCCAGAACCAATTTGTGAGCCCTCACTCCTCGATTATATGACTTCCCTTTAAGTAGAGCAGCAGCCGTGCTGCTACCATATGTGTTGGCCTCTATGAGGAGATCTTCTAAGCCAGAGTCATCAAACATCTTTCCACTAACAGCTAAGTAGTTTAGCGCAATGTGGAATCCCCCCAGTCTGATCACAGTGTCACTAAACTCTTCTTTATATCGCCACTGTATCTCCTTTGCCTTGACATATATGGCAATGACAATGAGAGCGATGTGAGGTGTAGTATTCATTTTAATTTGTTTTTCCGCACCGATTACCACCACATCCATCTGTCTCATTCCAACCACCATTACCTGGGTGCTTTGTCAACAGTGGTACAGCTGGATATACAGATTCTATGATGGAGTTAGCATACATACATAATATATAACCTTCACATTTCACCCTCGCCTTTGGTATATGCATGCAAAATGTATGTTGGATATATACACCTGTGCAAAAGTTAAGCACCAGCAAAAACAATAGAACGTAGAAACATGATGGTACAACTAGGCTGCCATACTTTTTGTCCCCGCGTTAGCTGACATAATTCCAAGTACGAAATGCACATGCATGCATGACTTCACGCCGCTTGATGTCCGTGCGTGGCGGGAAACAGCACACGTGTTCAGTTATGTAACAGTCCAGTTTGAGGTGTAGAACATTACATACAGATTTAGGCGACAAGATTAGGAATTTTGTGTTCATGACCGTGGTTTATTTGTACAGAGAGAATTAGCTCTTGATTGTGAACCGCTATGGCAAGACGAAGGTTAAGTGATCGTGTGAAATGGCAAATCATAGGCATGCATACCACTGGTATGTCATGCAGAGAGATTGGCAGACAGCTGAACATTAACCATACTGTAATCAGTCGTTTGATTGCAAAACATGGGCAAACTAACGAGGTGAAGGACAGGCCTAGATCTGGAAGACCGAAGAAGACTACTGCCCGTGATGATCGAGCCCTAGTACGCCTTGTTAGGAGATCTCCATTCACCAACAGCAGAGTGCTCAGCCAGCAATGGGAAACGCGCAATAGAGTGTCAATGTCTACCGTCAAAAGGAGACTGTATGCTGCTGGCATGAAAGCTAGGAGACCTGTCAGACGTCCTCTCCTCACTGCACACCACAAAGAGGAGCGTCTGAGGTGGTGCAACGAAAGAAGACACTGGAACATGAGATCCTGGAGACGGGTACACTGGTCCGATGAAAGTCGGTTCCTGCTTCATGCCACAGATGGTCGAACTCGTGTATGGAGGTCCAGACGCACGGCGTACGACCAACGTAACATCATGGAAGAAGTTCCATTTGGTGGAGGTTCCGTTATGATATGGGGGTGCATCTCATTTGATTGTAAGCTGGATCTGTTGACTGTACCTGGAACACTAAATGGACAAAGATATCAAGATTCCATACTGGATTGAGTTGTGGTCCCTCATTTTGTAAATCATGCACCTGGAACCCACCCTATATTCATGGATGACAACGCCCGACCACATCGTGCTAGAGCTGTGCATGAATACCTCCGCCAGAATGCCATCGAAACCCTACCATGGCCAGCAAGGAGCCCTGACATGAACCCTATTGAGCATATCTGGGACATTCTGGGAAACATGGTGAGAAGGAGGGATCCTCCTGTGCAGAACCTACAGGAATTAACAGACGCACTCCATCTTGAATGGCAACGAATACCACAATGGCGTATCAGTCGGTTGGTGACCAGCATGAGACGTCGTGTCCAGGCCGTCATCCAGGCACAAGGTGGATATACCCGGTATTAATAATAACAGTCTCAAACTCGTGCACAGATGTTAAACTTCGTTTTCAGACACCATTAATGACAATCTAGCCACGTGTGTCAGCTGTAGGGCAATAGTTGTCAGTTGTGTCAACGTAACCATATTCAGGCCTCGTTTTCAAGTTCAAACAAAAACATACAGTGTTTCCCCACCATCATAATCAGCATTCCTCTAGTTGCATTATTACCTCTTGCACTAAGATGGATGGGTACATAAATGTTTATGCTATTGCTTTCTTCATAGCACATGAATATACCCTCGCATGTGCGTAAAAATAGGGTGGTGCTTAACTTTTGCACAGGTGTATATGTTAGGTCGATATCCGTCTAAATATCCTATATGGTGAATCTAATACGATATTACTTTGAGTTATGACACGATCATGCTTATATCGTTGTGCACTGTGGATACAGCCAAAGCCTAGACCCCCTATGCAAAGAAATCAGGATAACTAATTAGTGCTACCACAATTTGTTTGTACAAGAGGGCTTAAAATGTGTGGGACATGTCCCCCAAGCCACAGCAAGTGTCAGACCTTCCGAATACTGGGTGTGCTACGTCACGATTCTGACCTAACTTTAGCTCCTGGACTAGATAGTTAATAAGCACTGTAACAGATGCATTAATCTTCATCAAGGAAAGTTCAGGACATTCTGTACAGGGCTAGGATAGTTATTAAGCACTGTAACAGATGCATTAATCTTCATCAAGGAAAGTTCAGGACATTCTGTACGAGGCTAGGATAGTTAATAAGCACTGTAACAGATGCATTAATCTTCATCAAGGAAAGTTCAGGACATTCTGTACGAGGCTAGGATAGTTATTAAGCACTGTAACAGATGCATTAATCTTCATAAAGGAAAGTTCAGGGCATTCTGTACGGGGCTAGGATAGTTAATAAGCAGTGTAACAGATGCATTAATCTTCATCAAGGAAAGTTCAGGACATTCTGTACGAGGCTAGGATAGTTAATAAGCATTGTAACAGATGCATTAATCTTCATCAAGGAAAGTTCAGGACATTCTGTACGAGGCTAGGATAGTTAATAAGCACTGTAACAGATGCATTAATCTTCATAAAGGAAAGTTTAGGACATTCTGTACGGGGCTAGGATAGTTATTAAGCACTGTAACAGATGCATTAATCTTCATCAAGGAAAGTTCAGGACATTCTGTACGAGGCTAGGATAGTTAATAAGCACTGTAACAGATGCATTAATCTTCATAAAGGAAAGTTCAGGACATTCTGTACGGGGCTAGGATAGTTATAAAGCACTGTAACAGATGCATTAATCTTCATCAAGGAAAGTTCAGGACATTCTGTACGAGGCTAGGATAGTTAATAAGCACTGTAACAGATGCATTAATCTTCATAAAGGAAAGTTCAGGACATTCTGTACGGGGCTAGGATAGTTATAAAGCACTGTAACAGATGCATTAATCTTCATCAAGGAAAGTTCAGGACATTCTGTACGGGGCTAGGATAGTTAATAAGCACTGTAACAGATGCATTAATCTTCATCAAGGAAAGTTCAGGACATTCTGTACGGGGCTAGGATAGTTATAAAGCACTGTAACAGATGCATTAATCTTCATCAAGGAAAGTTCAGGACATTCTGTACGGGGCTAGGATAGTTAATAAGCACTGTAACAGATGCATTAATCTTCACCAAGGAAAGTTCAGGACATTCTGTACGAGGCTAGGATAGTTATTAAGCACTGTAACAGATGCATTAATCTTCATCAAGGAAAGTTCAGGACATTCTGTATGGGGCTAGGATAGTTAATAAGCACTGTAACAGATGCATTAATCTTCATCACGGAAAGTTCAGGACATTCTGTACGAGGCTAGGATAGTTAATAAGCACTGTAACAGATGCATTAATCTTCATCAAGGAAAGTTCAGGACATTCTGTATGGGGCTAGGATAGTTAATAAGCACTGTAACAGATGCATTAATCTTCATCAAGGAAAGTTCAGGACATTCTGTACGAGGCTAGGATAGTTAATAAGCACTGTAACAGATGCATTAATCTTCATCAAGGAAAGTTCAGGACATTCTGTATGGGGCTAGGATAGTTAATAAGCACTGTAACATATGCATTAATCTTCATCAAGGAAAGTTCAGGACATTCTGTACGAGGCTAGGATAGTTAATAAGCACTGTAACAGATGCATTAATCTTCATCAAGGAAAGTTCAGGACATTCTGTACGAGGCTAGGATAGTTATTAAGCACTGTAACAGATGCATTAATCTTCATCAAGGAAAGTTCAGGACATTCTGTACGGGGCTAGGATAGTTAATAAGCACTGTAACAGATGCATTAATCTTCATCAAGGAAGGTTCAGGACATTCTGTACGAGGCTAGGATAGTTAATAAGCACTGTAACAGATGCATTAATCTTCATCAAGGAAAGTTCAGGACATTCTGTACGGGGCTAGGATAGTTAATAAGCACTGTAACAGATGCATTAATCTTCATAAAGGAAAGTTCAGGACATTCTGTACGGGGCTAGGATAGTTATAAAGCACTGTAACAGATGCATTAATCTTCATCAAGGAAAGTTCAGGACATTCTGTACGGGCCTAGGATAGTTAATAAGCACTGTAACAGATGCATTAATCTTCATCAAGGAAAGTTCAGGACATTCTGTATGGGGCTAGGATAGTTAATAAGCACTGTAACAGATGCATTAATCTTCATCAAGGAAAGTTCAGGACATTCTGTACGAGGCTAGGATAGTTAATAAGCACTGTAACAGATGCATTAATCTTCATCAAGGAAAGTTCAGGACATTCTGTATGGGGCTAGGATAGTTAATAAGCACTGTAACATATGCATTAATCTTCATCAAGGAAAGTTCAGGACATTCTGTACGAGGCTAGGATAGTTAATAAGCACTGTAACAGATGCATTAATCTTCATCAAGGAAAGTTCAGGACATTCTGTACGAGGCTAGGATAGTTATTAAGCACTGTAACAGATGCATTAATCTTCATCAAGGAAAGTTCAGGACATTCTGTACGGGGCTAGGATAGTTAATAAGCACTGTAACAGATGCATTAATCTTCATCAAGGAAGGTTCAGGACATTCTGTACGGGGCTAGGATAGTTAATAAGCACTGTAACAGATGCATTAATCTTCATAAAGGAAAGTTCAGGACATTCTGTACGGGGCTAGGATAGTTATAAAGCACTGTAACAGATGCATTAATCTTCATCAAGGAAAGTTCAGGACATTCTGTACGGGGCTAGGATAGTTATTAAGCACTGTAACAGATGCATTAATCTTCATCAAGGAAAGTTCAGGACATTCTGTACGGGGCTAGGATAGTTATTAAGCACTGTAACAGATGCATTAATCTTCATAAAGGAAAGTTCAGGACATTCTGTACGGGGCTAGGATAGTTAATAAGCACTGTAACAGATGCATTAATCTTCATCAAGGAAGATCAGGATTATCCACTACGGGTCTAAGGATAACAAAGGACCAGTTCTAGTTACATGTCCTCGACCCGCCCGTCTTAAAGTACACCAATTTTTTGAATATTTTCAACAGGGATGACTCTGGTGATTCGGATTTCAGCCAAATGCAATCCCAGGTAGAGGCATGTATTTCCAAAATTTGAACTGAATACATTCCGGCTAACTGAAGTAATAAAGCAGAAATCCAATATTTTATAATTTTTCAAGCAATAAAGGGGATAACTCCAGTGATTACATCTCACTTTCGGTTAAACACACTCCCAGTCAAGACCTCATCCAGAGCGATGTATTTCCGAAATTTGAACTGAATTCATGCAAGTTGACTGAAGTTACTGAACCGAAACCAAATGTGCACGGACGGAAAGATAGAGGGGCCCGTCTCTATAGTCCCCATCGACTAAGTCAGAGGACTAATTAATGATCATTGAAACAGGTATACTCACCACTTCATCAAGGAAGCTTAGGACTTTCGAGTATTCGTCGTTGGTGTGACAGAAACACCGGAACAAGCGGCGACCAATAGGTTGCTGCTCCACAACGAACTTGTAAGTTAGAGCTGAAAAATAAGACATTTCACAGATTAACGTGTGGCCAGGGTTCAAGCTCAGCGTATCATAATTCATAATAAGCAGTGCTGTTTGAATATCTGCTCAGTTGTGCGATTCAAAAACTTGCAAACAAATATTCAAGCATTGGCTAGCCTATGAGTTCACCACCAACTACAGTACCATGAGTAGTTATCAACAAGAGAATCTTTATATATCAAATACATGACACACATTTTCATTGATATCATTGAAACACTGAGGCTGTAGTAGGCAGCGTTGTTGCTCTAAACTATTATGCCATGCTTAGTGACATTGACAAGATGCAGCACAAAGTCACTGAGACCTTGCTACAACTACAGAAAAGCTTTTTAGTTTAAATAGCTCCATATTGCCTTTAATCTCTGGATTCTTTCAGCTTACTGGGACTAATGCTTACTTACATGTACACCGAGCATACAAAGAATGATGAGTGAAGTCACTAAGTTAAAGGTCAGGATCACTGTAAAAAATTTAATTCTGTCTGGTTGTTTTCGGTTTAGGAGCTTTAGCTTGACACATTGTCTTACCTCACAGCATTGTCTCTCCCTATGAGTAAACTGTACACATGCTTGTTGTATAAGGATAGGAAGGAGCATGAAGACGCATGGAAATGAGCATGAGGAGGGATGGACCAGATGACATTTGCTACCTTGATATAATATTCTGCTTTTTTCCGCGTAACACGAGATGGGACAACTTAGGAGAGGGGGTGGGGGGGGGGGTGTTAGGATGGGAGGAGGCTGGTGATAATCTCATCCACCAATATAGTTCATGGCTAGGGGGCTCCATGGTGTGGAGTTGGTTCTCCTGATTTCGGTGTTTGCTTCTGCATCAGGTCTCCACTTAAGACATGGGTGATATGGTAAGAAACATGTTCGGTCCCAAATGTGAGTTGAAATGGTGAGTCCTGCTGGTGCGTGATGTCTCTGAAGTGTTCCTGGATTCTGGTTTTCCGAGTAGATGTAGCTCTTGGAGATTGCGAAGGACATGTCACACAGTGAAAGGGAAAGGTCAAAGGCAAAGAAAGCACCATGTGCCAAAATGATCAGAAATGCCAACATCTCATGTATATAATTTCACAAAATTTTAAGCCTTTGCCAATTTGTTTGGCCAAACTCCAAATTTTAAAGTAACATGAATGTCCAGTTTATTTAAATGGCTTAGTCCATTAATCATCAAAACAGACCAGATATATTTAGAAATTTTGGAAGTGACTGTCAATCTGCAGACCAAGAGAAAAACATTTTTTAGAAAACTTACCACTGATAACA
Source organism: Chaetoderma sp. LZ-2023a (assembly GCA_034401795.1). Lineage (NCBI taxonomy): Eukaryota > Metazoa > Mollusca > Caudofoveata > Chaetodermatida > Chaetodermatidae > Chaetoderma > Chaetoderma sp. LZ-2023a. The sequence continues at coordinate 275,589,641 of CM067369.1, read as the reverse complement.
GAGCCAATCGTTCCAACATGGCAAGCTTCTAAAAAATATTCTTCTTCTAATACATGTAATAGCATGTAAACAGACATTTCCCAAACCCACTGCATTAACCTTTTCGTCTGATTTGACCATAAGGTTGAGAATATACATGTACAGTAACGTTAAGCCCGAAATGTGGTTGCAATTGAACCATAAAGCTCGACTTTACGACTTTGTAATGAACTATGAATATTAAGCTTGACTTCAAACATAAATTAAACATAGAAGACTTATCAATATCCTTATGAACAAGAAGCCCAAGGGCCTGTAACGCTAACCTGGACCATTAGCATCTGAACCGGTAAATACTGGTAGACATGATGGATAATTTTCAAAAAATCCAAGATGGCCACCAAGGAAATTGATCAATCAGAATTCTAGTTTGATATGTTGAAGCCTACCGCCATAGGATCATTACACCAGTTTCCTTGAAATTGGGCCACTAATTAAGGAGTAGCATCTTAAATGGTTCTGGAAAGGTTTCAAAAAATTCCTACGAGTATAGAATCCTTTCAGCCAAATTTGGATAAAATCCACCACGCTGTTATTGAGAAGATGCATTTTGACAATTTTTGTCATAAAATTTATGATTTTCACACAAAAAACAATTCTGAATAGATATTCTGGAGCCTACTGCGATAGCGACATTGTAGGGTCTGTCCAGTCAACTAGAGTTGCAATCTGTCAACCGGTTAATTATGAGTAGTGTTTCGACAATTTCCAGTAAATTTTTCATAAAATCTAAGATTTTGACCCCCAAAAATTGATCAATCAAAATTCTATATAAAATTTCTGAAGCCTAGCCCCATAGGATTATTCCCGCTAAGGTAAGTTGAAATCCCACAAGCGGTTAGCGAACAGTAGTGATCTGACAATTTCAAATGAGGTTGAAATCCACCAAGCGGTTAATTAGCAGCATTTTAAACAAAAGTTTACGGATAGGCGACGGATGGTCCCCATGCACATTAGTGACCTTGACCTTTTGACCCAAGGTCATTGTCTGATGTCGTGCCATTATAAGGAGGCATGTGTCCAAGTTTAGGACCAGTATGATTAACCAAACATGAGATATAAACAGGAAAGTTGAGCTAAACACAAATTGGCCTCCGCCGCTGGACGACGTGCAGGGTATCACAATAGCTTGTTTTACTTTGTAAGGTCGAGCTAAAAAGATGTGGTATTTCAGTACTTTATTAATCACCTCTACTGTAGCCATAGCTAGCAAGAGTCAGTGAGTGTATTGGTACATTCTCACATCACAGATTACATTGAGTGAGACACTAGGATTGTTGTTATGGCAACTTTCCCAAAGCACTTCATTATCTCACAATTAATTTAGTGAGAAATCTGTTAGAACATTGCATTGAGAACATCCTGTATTATCAAACCTTCAATCCTCAAATTTTAGAAAATTTCTATTTTTGTTCAGAGAAAATGGCCATTCGCAGAACAAGACACTACAAGGGTATTTTTGAAAATTAACAATTCGAATGACTGGCTCTGAAGTTATTTATTTATTCTGAAAACGGACATAATTTTCCAACACCAATGCAGAAGCGATTTTTGGCTGGCTTGAGTGTTCAATGGTTAACTACATGCACAATCTACATTAGTTACATAAATTTACTACAGATGTTTTTTAATGATTCAATCCAGTCATGCCAGTCTGAACTAATAAATAAAATTCTTATTGGCGAGTTAAATCCTTTAGATCTACTGGACATTTTGAAAACAATTTGACTGAAAGTTTATCATTCTGTCTACAGGAAAAAGCATGACTTTCAGTCTAATTGTTACCTTTGTCACTAGAAGCAAGGGGTAATGCGAGCATGGAGTGCTTTTTCTTGTTCCTAAGAAATTTTTTAATAACTCTGGTTAAATTGGAGCGATCTTCTCCAAGCTTGGGTGGAAGCTTGTATGTGGTTTCACAAAAAGTATCCCAATTTTGGGGTCGAAAGCTAAGACACAACAGCAAAATACTTGCCTTTCCCTTTAACCATTTAAATATTTTCCTATTGAATGTCCATTTACAGACCAACGGAATACAATTTCTGAAAATCTATCACTGGATTGACTGGCTCGGTTATCGAGCCAGTCATCCCAGTGGTAAATTTTCAAAAATTTTATTCTCTTGGCCTGTAAATGGACATTCCACATCACCATAGCAGATTTACAGTTTTGGCCGGCATGACTATTAAAAGGTTAATAAAGGCAGTGGACGCCCTCTGAGCATTGATTTGTTGGAATTCTGTCACAATGACATCAATACTGGAATGGTGTATTAGCATAATAACACCGTTGTGTACTATGTATTGTTGTTGTTAAGAGTATTTTTACTTGCTAGAAGCAAGGGTATATGCGAGCGCTGAGTGCTGCTTCTTCTTGTTGTAGTTCCAATAAGACATTTCTTAATACCTCTGGTTCTATTGGAGGGATCTTTTCCAAATTTGGAGGGTAGTATGTCTGTCGACCACCACATCAACAACCCCCCACCCCCACACACCGAGCTCTATGCCAATTTTGGGCCATAAAATGCAATAGCAACAGCTTTTAGTAACAGTTTTCAAAACAGGTATTTTTTACACATTCTTCAATAACTGTGGTTCTACTGGTGCAATCTTCTCCAAATTTCTGGTCCCGAACATGTACATGTATGCTGATTTTGTGACCAACAGTTAAAATGAAACAGCAACAGCTATCAACAACACTGTTTTCAAAATAGACATTGTTGAAGCATTTTTCAGTAACTTTAATGGAGCAATCGTTTACAAACTGTGGTTGATGTGTGTCTCTGGATGGGGGGGGGGGCCTGCAGACGAATGCCAATTTTACGGTAAAAAACTAAAACGTAACAGCAACATTGTTTCCAAAATATACACTTTTGACCTTATGGTGGCGGGACTGAAAAATATACCAATGAAGCGGGTATTGGACAAATTTGTCCTGCGCATAATTCCTGAACATCCCATTCATCATGTCACAAATACATGTATTATACGTGTTATATGTATCGATGTACGGATCTTGAACTGGAGACTAAAGACAGGTGGTCACTTAAGACTACCACAACCTTTCTTAACAGCAGGATCCATTTCAGCCATGCACCGCCAATTTAGAGCCCATCTCCATAGTCCTTTTAAACGTGTTGAAATCGATTTAGATACATTGTACTCCGAACTCTGAATTACCTGCAGCATCACGATTTCTAGCTAATTATACAGGTAAACTGTTAACCCTTATCACTCTGATGTCAAAATTTTAAATTTTCAAATTAAATTAATAGATGAACTGGTGTTCATTTTTGAACAAATTTGGTGAAAGATGGTGCTGTCGTAGACAGAAACATCGTCCACCAAAATTGTTGGAAAATGTACACCAGTCTCTTTGCTATTGACACATTAAAATATAGAATAGTAACATCAGTGTGGTAAGGGTTAAATCTTTTGAAACTCATTTGACTCGATGCTGTTGTTTTTTAAATTGTAAATTTATCAGACAAATAATTCGTACAAGTGATAGACTTTCTCGCTCCACGACTGAGTTATAATACCTCACTATAATTGTGACATCACACTACATGTGACGTCATTCATTATGATGTCATATACTTGAGCGGCAGATCAGATCCCCCCGCCATTAGCAATTTCATAGTCATATGATGGCGGTTCACTAAGATGGGTGGTCACTATGACTACCAGTCTTAACTCACCAACTCAAATTTCTAATTTCTCATAGAAAAGGTCCATTTGCAGACCAAAAGAAGGCTATTTTTGAAGATTTACTAATGAAATTACTGGCTCAGTTATAGAGGTACATGTGATTATTCCAGTGGTAAAATTTCAAAAATAGTATGCTTTTGGTCTGCAAATGGACATTTATCCAAGACCACTGCAGAATTCAAAGCCGTTTTTAGCTACGAGTATTAGCCCTTTAATGGGGAAGCTGGCCAAAACCGGCCTCTGGAGTGGCCTTGAGTGGCCATTTGCAGGAAAATGACTATTTTTGAAAATCTACCACCTGAATGCATGGCTCGATTACCGCCTGAACATGGATATTCAATAGGCAACTATTTTGATTTTCACAACCAAATTTGACCATTGAAGGGTTGAAAGGTTAACGAATCACCATCCTCTGGCCTCAAAAACAGATTTAAATGTACAGGTTTCGGCACACATTTCCAGACATTGTACATTTCTGAATACTTTGATATAAAAATCAATAGTTGCCCAGTCAGAAACTAAGACATCAATAAACGATTCATCTTGAGGATTCTGGCAGAGTGTGTGCAGTTTATGTACTGCTGGAGCTCTGCATAGGACACATCAGATCTTTGCTTGAGGGTAAAGATATAGCCCGTCATATATAATTCCTAAGCTGTCATCAAAATGCACAACTCAAGCATATGATGGCCGGAATGAATGCTAAAGTACACTGGGATGGCGCAGTACAATGGTATAATGTAGATTAACCCTATCATCGATAAATCCCAGAAAAAGTATTTTCTTTACGAAATAAAACATTCTGTTGAATATTTTGAAATTAATTTTACTGGAAGCCATTGCTGCTCAAGGCAGCAATGGCTTCCAGTGAAATTAATTTCAAAATATTCATCGGTTTTTCTTTGTAGCGTTGCCTTGAAAATAAGATCGGGAATTCATCGGTGAAAGGGTTAAGAATAAGATTCACTCTTAACTAAGGGTTTAGTGATGTTTTGCTAACGGGTGCATGTCTTTGTATGTTTCTGATTCAAGGGACAAGCGTACTGGGAGTACATGTACTAGCTGGTCCGAATGATGACAAGATAAATAGACCGTTCCCGCATTGGTGTAATATGGGAAAATACCATCCCAAGTGCATCGCTCACAACGCTTCTGGATGGTAAATAAACTAGGAGAAGTAAGAACTACATGGATACAATTTTACAAAAATCTATAAAATAATAGATAAATGTATAGAAAATTGGCTTTGGTTTCCAATGATGCATTATAATACCATTTGCACTTTAAGCTGTCTTTATGAAGAACTAAGGTAATAATATTACTAAAGTCATGCATCATTGGAAACCAAAGCCAATTTTCTATACATTTATCTATTATTTTATAGATTTTTGTAAAATTGTATCCAGTAGTCTTGAGAAATGTCCATTTACAGGTCGACTATTTTTGAAATTTTACCACTTGAATGACTGGCTCGATAAACGAGCCAGTCATTCCTATTGTGATTTTAGTCTATCATACAGTGTTTTACCTTGATTGACAAAAGAACAGGGTGCTACAAGAGACTTACAGAGGGCATCTGGGGCATTTTTGATGTAAAATTAGGGCATTTGTTGTCAGAATTAAATAAATTGAGGCTTAAGACTGTACCTTCAGTGGATTTATAATGAGAGCAACACGCTATAGTTAGGACTTAGACAACAGTGTTAGAAATTTACAAAATTTGACAGACCAACTCGCAATTAATAAAATGTGCACATCTTTGTAACAGATCTCTAATACATGTCTAACTTTGACAGATAGACTGACAGATTAGTTAAGAGTCTTAACTAAAAACATACCTCAAAACTAGATTCCATGGTTGAAATCACACACCGCTGAACTGTGCGATCAATCTAATATTGAATAGAGCGAGAAAATGTAATTTCTGACCTCTGAATAATTACGCCAGGGCAAAAGATCTCCAATCTGAGACAGATCAATCAGATCTGGTACAAGAATAGAATATTTACTATACCTTCTCTACCAAATGGTGTTGATCCATTTCCTTCTGACAGACTGGCATATATTGAACAAGAGTAGTGCAGTAAGAGGATATATTAGTTCACATAAACCTGTCTATAACAAACACCTGCTTTTAAGGCCAACACATGAGAGTTCTAGAAGATCGGTGGTCATAAAGCCTCCCATTCTAACAACTAATCATCCTCAAAGATTCCACACTATAGCCAATGTGTTGTATTATGTGACCATTATTCCAGAATGACCTATCTTTCATGGCCCATCCAGTGATCTTTCTAGACAGGTTTAACCATGGCATTTATAAGCTGGATGATATATGACCTGCCAGATTCATTCAGAATAGACACTTTCACCAACAAATCAATGAAAAAAGTAGATTCTTTATGATATAAAACTTACTGTTGAATATTTTGAAATTAATTTGACTGGAAGCCGTTGCTGCCTAAGGCAGTCAACGACTTACAGTAAAATTAATTAAAAAATATACAACAGTTTTCGTGTATGTTTGCCTAGAAAATGAGATATAGGGTATTTATCAGTGAAAGTGTTAATTACAGTAGATCCTAGATCAGCATGCATCTCCCATCATGCAGGTGTGATTATGATGAGGTGCCATAAATAAATACGAATCTTACAACTATAATACTTTCTCATATTAACACTGTTTTTCATGGTCATGCCAGCCACAACCAGCCTTTTCACAGTAGCCTTGAGGAACGCCTTGAGGAACGGTTATCAGTAGGCCATGAGAAGACTACATGTATCTTTGAAAATAAATCACTGGAATTCCTGACGCATTAAATGATCCAGTCATTTCAGTGATCAATTTTCAAAACTACAGTAGTCTGATCCTCTGGGCGTAGAAATGGACATTCAATTATAAGCAAATATGTTGATTTTCTTGACCCGGCGTAACCATTACAAGGTTAATAATGGCAGATCTTAATACTGCTATTGCAGAGAATTCACCTCACAGTGCTTCTTCACACATTCACAAAGTTTCTAGGGAAAACTCTAGCTACGATTCAATTGCTAAAAGAAGCAATAATCCTAGGGCCTAGACTTACCTCCACCCACCCCTAACTCGGATTGCCAACTAATCCAGATTGGCATATCTGGGATATCTGGCTTAGTGGATAGTGATTTAGTATGTGTTTAACCGGCCAGAAATGGCTTCTGCAGTGGTCCTGAGAAATGTCCATTTGCACACCAAGAGAAGATTAGTTTTGAAAACTTATCACTGCAATGAGTGGCTCGATACCGAGCCAGTCATTCTAGTCATAAATTTTCAAAACTAATCTCTTGGTATGCAAAATTGACATTTTCTATGAGAAAATTGAAATTTTCTTGAAATAATTTAAGGGTTTTAAAATGCAGGGAGCCACATGCCGAGACTGACACAATCAATGCAGTACATGTACTTTCAGTTATCAGTTATCAAATATAACACTCATTTCTACAATAATCTGATGTAATATTTAATACCGAATGATGGGATATTAAATTACAATTATCCTCAGTTAACACTTTAATGGCCAAATTTCATCAAGAAAATTTTATTATCTGCCTATTCAATGTCCATTTACAGGCCAAGAGAATAAAATTTCTGAAACGGTATCACTGGAATGACTGGCTCAGTTATCGAGCCAGTCATTCCAGTCGTAAATTTTCAAAAATTGTATTCTCTTGGCCCTGTAAATGGAGATTGCACAAGCCCATAACAAAGGCCAGTTTTAGCCGGTATGACCATAATTGTTAAATCCAGCAACACGACAAAATCTGAATTATGCTTATCTGTGATACGGAGTGAAATGAAATAATCTGTTAATAGTGAGATGAATGTAACCAACCTGATCAATAATTAACAACATGCCAGTAAGCAAATTACTGCTAGCTCAATTACCTGGCAGGCATGGAAATACTGAGCCCACTAGCATCAGTCTAGTCAATGTATTGGCAGGTTCATAGTGTACATGCATTATACATCAGCTAGCCCTCCGGTCTCGTAGACCTCTGTCTTACAATTTGCAAAATGCAGTGTTTTAGAGGATTGAAACTACAGGATAGATTGTGAGGAAGCTTATATGATGTTCTGTTAACTATGAAAAGTAGGTTATGCCGAGTTATTTTTTATATCTGATACATATACATCTTTAGCCTAAGAGGTATATAGAAATATATACATCTACCAAGTTTGCCTATAGTATGAGAGTCTTGAAACTAGACTGACTGACGCATGCACAGATGGCGAGGGGGGGGGGAAGAGAAGGAGCGTGAAATCTTTAATGGCCATTCATCAAATAAATCACAGTATCTATTTGCAGACCAAAATAAGACTATTTAAATAAGTCTCAACTCTCAAATGGAATGACTAGCTCAGTTATCAGTCTTGTCTTGACCTGCAAATACACATTCATCATGACCACTAATGAGTGTGTTTTGCCAATCATGACCAGTTAAAAGTGATAAATAATGTATGGTGTCTTAAACGAAGAACCTTGATCTCTAAATATGACAACAAAATGCTAGTGATCCCATCAATTTACTGCTTCAGGAGAACTAAGTTTCTGACTGCTGAATTACTCTAGATTACATTTTCCATATGGTTCAACTCGGGATATGCTGAATATTTCAAAAAGAATTTGACTGAAAGTTGTTGGTGGCTAAGCCACCAACAACTTTCAGTCAAAATGATTTCAAAATATTCAGCGGGTCCAGAATTATTGCTTACTGAGCCTGATGGCTTGCAGCGGTTAGACAGTTAAGCATTAGTATGGTTAACAATGCTAGAGTTGACCTTTGGCCTATATTACATACATTGTACCAAAAAACCATGGTGACAATCACACATTGCTCCTCTACAAGAAGGGCCACACGTGAACTATAATCTGGAAACGTAATTTACTTAACCATTTAACACTCAAATTTGGTTAAGAAAACGTAAATATTTTTTTATTGGATGTCGATCTACAGGCTGAGAATACAATTTTTTTGAAAATTTATCACTAGAATGACTGGCTCGCTTATCGAGCCAGTCATTCTAGTGGTAAGTTTTCAAAAATTGTATTCTCTTGGCTTGTAAATATAGACATTCCACAAGACCATAGCAGAGGCCGGATTTGGCCGGTATGACCAATAAAGGGTTAAAACACAAATTTGTTCAAAATTTCAATTTTGTTATTGAAAAGTCTATTTGCAGACCGAGAGATTATTTTTACTCGATTTACTAGACTAAAAATCAGATTTTGGAATTTTGAAATGAAAGGGATAATTAATTATTTCTGTTTATTGACATGGTGATGAATGGGTAAATTTTTGTATAAACGTGAGCTGAAAGTTGAGTGCAAAGGGGAGCACAGACAGAAAGATAGAGTGTGGGGTCTAATTTGACAACACTAGTAAGACTGGACTAAAATTGTAACTGCTGAATATATATGATAACTGTGCATTTATTATATATCAACTCTATGGCTACAACGTTTATCAGACTGGCTCATGCTCTAAGGTCAACTGCATGTCAATTAAGAACAGGACTGTTGCTGGGCATCTCAAGTTACAGCAGTGATGCCTGGGTGTGTGGATAGAAAATCAGAGAGCAGGGCTGACTATATGACTGTAGATAGTAGTTAGTCTTCTATTAGCAGTGAGAAATATTAGATGTGTTTTAGAATACAGTCAGTAAAACTAGATTAACATTTGTTTTATAATTAATCAAGCTGATTTATCATATAGGTATAACTGATGATTATTGAATGATGAGATTTTACTGAAAAACAAGTTATTTAACATTTAGTCAGAGTTGTTGTTCATATCTAAGAAGTGTTCAGCCAGCTGTTGAGCTGTCAATCAATCAGCCAACAAGTCGTAATCAGCCAGTCAATCAATCAGTCAATTGGTCAGTGACTGAGTCAGCCAGCAATCAGCCCACTTAATAGCCATTGAACTGATCTAACAGTCCATCAGTCAGTCCATCAGTCATACCTAAGACATTTATATCAGTCTGTTGGGCAGTCATTCCATCTGCCGACTCATGGTTAGAGCTATGTCCCTCTGGACGGAAACACTTGTTACAATAAATGGATTATTCTCACGATCACAGCAGAAGCTCTTTTTGGCCGGCTTGGATTTTAAAGAGTTAACCGAGTTACCATACCATGACCTTTTGAACTCCAAAATCATCCGATGGATACTGACAAATTACTCTAGCACTTGTAATCAAGAGACGCCACTTGTTAACTGACATGGAAATCAAAATATGTCAGTCCGACAATCCTGTGTGACAAGTAGTTTGAAGATTGTGGAGAATACATGGTTGCTGAATAAGGCATGTATTTTCATCATTAATTCTCAGTTTTGTGCTTCAAAGATATACTGTGGAGAATGACTCAGTACTGTACGCTGGAAGATATACTGTCGGAGAATGACTCAGTACTGTACGCTGGAAGATATACTGTGGAGAATGACTCAGTACTGTACGCTGGAAGATATACTGTGGAGAATGACTCAGTACTGTACGCTGGAAGATAAACTGTGGAGAATGACTCAGTACTGTACGCTGGAAGATATACTGTGGAGAATGACTCAGTACTGTACGCTGGAAGAAATACTGTGGAGAATGACTCAGTACTGTACGCTTGAAGATATACTGTGGAGAATGACTCAGTACTGTACGCTGGAAGATATACTGTGGAGAATGACTCAGTACTGTACGCTGGAAGATATACTGTGGAGAATGACTCAGTACTGTACGCTGGAAGATATACTGTGGAGAATGACTCAGTACTGTACGCTTGAAGATATACTGTGGAGAATGACTCAGTACTGTACGCTGGAAGATATACTGTGGAGAATGACTCAGTACTGTACGCTTGAAGATATACTGTGGAGAATGACTCAGTACTGTACGCTGGATTATGTTACGCATTTAACCCTCATATCAGCCAAAATTGGCTTCTGCAGTGGTCTTGAGAAATGTCCATTTGCAAACCAAGAAGACTAATTTTGAAAATCTACCACCGGAATGACTGGCTCAATAACCGAGCCAGTTATTCCAGTAGTAAATTTTCAAAAATAGTCTTCTTTTGGTCTGCAAATGGATATTTTCTGTGAGAAAATTAAAATTCTAGGGATAAAGTGTTAAATGTCAAGAAATCAACTTTAACTTTTGTTAAACTCTTGTTAAATGTCATGAATTGACCAGATGAAAATGAAATATCATTAAATGTCAGCTAGCACTTTTCCAGGAATTATAGCCACAGCAGTCTAAGCTTCGCACATTTAAATCCTTATGAAATGTCACAAATTACACATACAGAGTATTTTTATTTCTTTACAAATATTTCATCATATCATACCGGCAACAATAATTTGTATCCAAATTATCTTAAAATATATAAACAACAACGGATGCATTACCGAATGACATTAATAATCCTTTTATCTCTCCTGTCTTCACTGGACAGTGTGATGAATATGTGCATTGAATACTGGTCTACTGGTTATAACATCACACAGAGACTACTAGTGTTTAATTTTCTGAATGCCCCCCCCCACCCCCAAAAGGGAGTTGAGACTGTACAGGAATTAAAGAGGCGTTATGACCAGGGGGTAAAGTTGGAGAATCAGATAAGCAAGCAAGTGGAAGCAGAGTATACACCTTGACATATACCTATTGATTTTAATCAATGAGACATGTTACGTTTAACCCTTTAGCACTCATAGTCGCCAAAAACGGCTTCTGCAGTGGTCTTGAGAAATGTCCATTTGCAGTCCAAGAGAAGACTACTTTTGAAACTTTACCACTGGAATCCGAATGACTGACTCGATTATCGTGGTAATTTCAGTGGTAAATTCTCCAAAATAGTCTTCTCTTTGTCTGCAAACAAACATTTTAGTGACAAAATTTAAATTTTCTTGAACAAATTCGAGGGTTAAATGGTTAAGAGAAATGCTTCCATTTCAAGCACAATAGCGGGTTCCATGTCTAGCTATTGCCACACCCATTTCTAGCCATATTTTATCCACTCTTTACATATGTGTAGCCATACGTACCTTTGGAATCAAACAAATTAAAACTTTAGAACCTGAATCCCCAGAATCTAAACTTTAAGGCACCTATCCAGGTAAGCTTCTGAATGTTTTGAAATTAATTTGACTGTGAGTTTTGCTGCCTATGACAGTTCTCAGTCAAATTAGTTTCAAAATATTCAATAGAATCTTCATTAAATTGTAAATTCATCAAAGACATACAATTCATACACTAGGGACAGACTTCTCTATTTTCGTTACCGAACTATACTTCATAACGTCTATTATGATTGTGACATCAGCTAACACGTCACGTGTCATGTGATTATGACAACATCAGATACCTGAGTGACAGATATCATCCCTCCATTAAATGAGCACCAAAACTACTGTCAGTTGCAATAGTACAAATTATCACAGCTATGACAGACAGATGGACAACAGAAAACACTAAATTAAGCCCATTTACAATTACATGTATCAATAGGTCGATCATTGGCTCACGGTACAGCAAAATCTGCATCATAAATTATTGTAACACTAGAAAATACATGTCTATACGAAATTTACACAGCTTTCGAGGAATCATGTGTCGGCAGGCCATAGCACCGACTAACAATTCTTGTACACGTGTGATTCAACATTTTTAGTTTTCATGATTTAAATGGCTCAATAACATTTTAATCGCTAAATATTGTCAGGGAACTCCAAAATAGTTACTTATTGAATGCCTATTTGTAGCTCAAGTTAAGCCTATTTTTGAAAATTTGCCAGTGGCAAATTTCAAAAATAGTTTTCTCTTGGTCTACAAGTGGACATTCTTCAAGATCCCTGCAGAGGCCGAGCCGATTTTAGCAAGCTTCCTTGTGAAAGGTATGATGCCAGTGCACTTCGTATGCTTATAAATTATGGATTATATATGATGTTGACTCAATTTATTGACAATCTCCCATAATTTCTACTTACGAAGGGAGTCAAGGGAGGTAATTTTACCTGTAGTAGCGTAATATTATGGGTTAGGAATGTATTCAGTAACGGCTTTCTAACAACATTTTCTTGCCCACCTTTGAAAGGCACTCCCCTTTAAACATTTCACTGACAAATTCCAGAAAAAGTATATTCTTTACGATATAAAACATACTGTTGAATACTTTGAAATGAGTTTGACTGGAAGTGGTTGCTGCCTAACGCAGCAACGGCTTCCAGTCAAATTAATTTCAAAATATTCAACAGTTTTCCTGTACAGTTGCCTTGAAAATGAGATATGGGTAACTCATCGGTGAAAGGGTTAATGGTAGGGTTTGGGAAGGTAATAGTCCGAAATACTAATGATACATTCTGGTAATCCGTGGAAGCAATCATTTATACAGCTTAAATTCTGTATCCGCAGACATGTAATTATACGATACAGACCAAGGTCAGTCACATACATGTATGTATATACAGGATTGTGATCGATCTCGAAGAAGAAAAATAGGAAATGGTTCGATGCGAAGTGTCAGTCCTTCGTGACATAAAGATTGTCATGATCTCTTAACCATTAGCCCCCTCATGTCAATATTCTATCTTTTACGATGGCAATAGCAAAGAAACTAGTGTAAATTTTTCAATAATTTTGGTGGAAGATGTTATGTTGTCCACGACAGCACCATCTTCCACCAAATTTGTTGAAAAATAAACACCAGTTCATCTTTTACTTTAATTTGAAAATTAAAAATTTTGACATCAGAGTGCTACAGGTTAAGCCAATTACTGTAACCCTTAAATTGTCAGGCGAGGCAAAAAGCCTATGTAATGGTCCTGAGAAAAATGCATCTGCAGGACAAGAAGTAATTTTTTGACAAATTAAATTGTAATGACCGAGCCAGTCATTCCAGTGATAAATTTTCCAAATTTATTTAGACTATTTCTGTAAGTATGATGCTTCTTAAAAATCTGACAAACAAAATTATAGGATTTTCTGATTAGAAAAAAATAGGATTTCCTATAAAAATCAGAAAAATCTCATCCCTGTATATACAACAAGAAGATCGAAATTCCATATAAATTTAATCCTTAACATGATCTGTACTGTACATGCTGTGATCAGCTAATAGTTGTATACATGTATGGCTTCATGAAGACCTGACACAATGATAATTACATAATATAATAGTCTAGCCTAATAGGGATATTCTTAGATTAGGCAAGCAGACTATATATAGTCAGCGCTGGACAAGCCAGTAGGCCAAGTGCTTTCCAAAGTGATCTGTTTTAAAGCTCTCGTGTTCCGTTAAATATAGACACTTTTGCACGAGATATGAGATGCCTGTTCAATTTACCCAGCATGCAATACTACACGACCTGCAATGCTACCCAGCATGCAATGCCCTGACTCCATAATCGTTGGAACTATTGGACGCCATATTCGTTTAGTCTATTGTCTGCACAAGCTAGGATTTCTCAAACAAAACCAAACCGCTTGCACGAGCAAATAATCATTTGTCCTCCAGTTCTGGGAGCGTAAGCATGGACATAGGGCGTATTCACGGCCGTACATTTGACAGTCTGTATTTCAATACTGTTCAGAGAAAGTGTGTGAATGTCCAGGAGAAAATAGGAGAACGCTTTTATATACATTGACAGTAATTTGCATTAAAGTTGTTGCTATCAATGACAGCACCAACATTCAGTCAAATTGTTGTCAAAATAATTAGTATGTAATGCAATTACTACCTGCTATATATTTGATACAGATTTTATTGAAGTGTTGCTACAACAGCTGGCTTGTGCAGACAATAGACTAAACGAATATGGCGTCCAATAGTTCCGATTATGGAGTCAGGGAATTGCATGCTGGGAAACACTCATAAGTCGCACACCAAGAATATTGGACTGACTGGCTCAGTACGAGTGAGACAGTTGATCCACTGATAACATTTCTAAGGACTATTCTTTCCATGACCTACAGATGGACCTATATCAAACACTACAATTAATTAAATATTTAATGGTCAAATTTTTTCACAAAAATATATATATTTATATATTTGCCTATGGAATGTCTATTTATGGGCACAGAGAATAGGTTTGAAAATTGACAACTGGAGTGACTGGCTCAGTTATCGAACCAGGTATCAAATGCTAATTTCTCAAAAATAATCCAGTTGTCCTGCAAATAGATATTGCCCAAGCCTCACGTTAACAAGAGATCTATCAGAGGATACCATATATTATAACTTGCCAGTATACTGTATATTGTCACAGGATACCACATCAATATGCTACCCTATCATAAACTTTCAAGGAAACAAGAGCACCACCTAGCAGGGCTTTAAATACACCAGACTTTGCTTAATTTTACGCTTTTCAGGGGGGATAACCCTGATAAATATGGAGATCTCAACGAAACGAAATCATGACACTTTGTCTCCAACTATAATTAATTGTCCACTGGCAAAAAATTTCAACTGTAGGTTCAAACTGAGACCATAGAAATTAAATTATTTTTTAACGTTAAGCTTTTCATGGGGGATAACTCTTGCAAATATGGACAGATCTTGACGAAACCAATTCATGACACTTCATCTCGACATAGACATAACATGTCCATTGAAAAAAATAATTTCAAATACAGATTCAACTCTGAGACTGTGGCCTAGACAAGAAATTTTGACAAATCTTAAGCTTTTCAGGGGGATACATGTAACTCTCGCAGATATGGACGGATCTTGCTAAAACAAAATAATGACACTGTCATGACAGACATCATGCGTTATCACACGTCTTATTATGGTAGTATAAAGATATATGAAGGTCAATGCCTAACCCTTTAGCACTTGAAATATTAGCATCTTAATTTCAAAATATATGTATATATATATAATATATTTACAAAAACAACGGGTGAATTTAAAAAAAATAAATCGACTGAAACTTGTTGCTGCCATAAGCAGCAACAGCTCTCAGTTAAGTCGCAACCTCCCATCCCTATTTGGTGCTCTAAAATCACCATCAGTAGAAACAGAGACAGATGGAAAAAGGCAAATGCTATATACGCCAGAATAAACTGCACTACACGCAATGCCTGAATACGAGTCAGCGGATTCTGACAGCTAAGTGACTGGGTAGTGCGTACAGTAACTCCATATTAAAGCCGGTCATCTCATGCAGCAGTCTCCCAATGCGTGCTCAATCAATATTGTGGGAATTTGTCAAACCCTCACCAGCTTGATGTTAGAATAGGAGGAAGCCACACTACACTGGTAGTACAAATGCTGTTACATATATATGTCTTCATCACATATTCAGATTACGAGTAACCCTGACACCATCAATTCTTTTCGAGAAAACTTCCATTTGCTCATTAAAAATTTACTTTTGCAGACCAAGATACACGTAAGATTATTTTTGAAAATTGATCACTGGAATGACTGACTGACATGGACTAAACAAAAGTTTTAATATGCTTGGCAAATCTTTATCATTTTACATGTATATGAATAAATCTGAGCCATCATGTCCAGAGAAATTTGAGTGGATGAATGATCATTTGGTCGATGTTCCAATGTATGCTTATGACATGTAGATTTGACAAGGTGACTACAGCACTACATGTATTATTACTATATATATATATACAATAATATTCAGTCAAATTATTTTCAAAACGCTAAGCTCAGAATGCTGTAACTGCAAACGTCTTCCTCTGCAAATGAACATCAGAGGATTAGTTCTCAGGACCTTTAGAGCATCAATGAACGAATTAATAATTCAGCAAAAAGATAATCTGACTCATAAAACATGCATTTGTAATTGGAACCGTCACCGGCCGACATCATCGAAAGTGATCTTGCAATGGTGCTAAGACACTTTATCACTGTTACCACAGATACAATCACTTCTTTCTCCTGCTGGTACTAGCGCACTGATTCTGTCAGTCACCGCTGGTATAGTATCAGACAAACACACGCAGCATATACTCAGTCTCAGAGGCACCCGGGCATCATCGTGCACTCGCACAGTGGGAGAGGTTGTAATACATTTCTGGTATTAACATTGAGTCAGCTGTAATATAAATTATGTATTTCACTAGTCAAGATGCTGGGTGGTGAGTATTAACCCAGTTAACTCTCAAATTTGTTAAACAAAATTTCAGTTTTCTCATAGAAAATTGTTTGATAATTTACCACTGGAATGGCTGGCTCGATAACCGAGCCAGTCATTCCAATGGTAAATTTTCAAAAATAATCTTATCTTGGTCTACACTGCAGGAGCATATTTTTTGGCTGGTTTGAGCGGTAAAGCGTTAATTCTCTGGACTGATATCTCTGTACTGTGAATATCATCACATGTTTCATATAATGTCAGATATGAAAGCTGTACTCATTACAATATCAAAATAAATGGAATTTAGTGATTTGGTTGATCCACATCAAAATATTTGGTTATTGAATGACTAATTTACATTTTTGAAAATTTAACATACATGTACCACTGGAGTTTGACCTGTTATCTAGGCAGTTAGTGGTAAATTTAAAACCAGAAATGTGGCTGCAATGCAACCATGAAGAGCGACTATGACTTTGCAATGAACTATGAAACTCAACTTCAAACATAAAATACATATTATATAGAAGGCGTATCAATACTTATCAATGACCATGACCTGTTGACCTCAGTCATTGTCTCATCCGATCTCATTTAGCAGATGTCCAAGTTTGGGTGCAGCATAATTAACACAACATGAGATATGAACTGCTAAGTTCAGGTAAAACAAAATGTTATTGTTGAGAAAATCCCTGAGTTTTGTCATTATCACACTGACCTTGACCTTTTGATGCCAAGGTGATTGTGTCATGTCATCTCATTATAAAGCTAGGATTCCATTAACGCGTATGTGTAGGCGTATCCGTATGCATATCCAAATGAGTGATTCCATCTGTACGTATGCGTATCCGAAAGTAGTCATTTTATTCAAACAATTGGACTACTACTACTACTACTACTATTACTACTACTACTACTACTACTACTACTACTACTACTACTACTAGCATGAATATGTTCTAAAATAGTCTATCAGCCTTTCAGTGAGTTTCATATTCCAGCTCGCTTACCATGAATTTAACTTCTATATTGGAACAGATGTACAGAATAAGTGTCGATTTGGGGAAAGCCCATGAATGACATAATGAAAACATCATTTTCAAGGAATCCTACATCCGAATGTTGTCCGTATCTGAATAAAATCGCTACATGTAGCTGCTAAGTTGAGCTAAATGCAACAGTGTGACCTTGACCGTATGATTAAGCAAACATGAGGTATGAACAGTGAAGTTGAGCTAAACACAACTGGTTAGTGTTGACTACAATGACCTTTGACCTTTTGACCCCCAAAGGACATTGTGTCATGAACTGCCATTTTAAGGAAGTATGTGTTTAAGTTTGGGTCCAGTATGATTAACCAAACCTGAGATATGAACTACTAAGTTGAGCTTAATGCAAAATGTTAAGGCTGAAAAAAAGTCATTTACACTATGACAATAATATTGACCCATGACCTTTTAGCCCAAAGGTCATTGTGTCACGCCCATCTGCTTATAAGGAAGTATGTGTACAAGTTTGGGTCCAGGAAGATTAGGCAAACAGGGGATATTGCTAAGTTGAGCCAAACACAAAATGTTAATGTCGATTTAAAACCAGACCTTTTAGCAATGTCACAATAACCGTGACCAATTATAAGGAAGTATATATCCAAGGTTGGGTTCAATATACTTAAGCAAAGTTAAGATATGAACTGCTAAGTTGAGATATATGCAAAAAGTTAATATTGAAAAAGCATTTTACCAATGCACATTGACCGTGACCTTTTGACCCTAAGGTCATTATGTGATGCCCTCTCATTATAAAGAAGTGTGTGTCCAAGCTTGGGGGCAGTATGATTAACCAAAGTTGAGATATAAACTGCTAATTTAGGCTGAATGGAAAATTCTAATGCTGCAAAAACAAGGGCTTTAATAAGGTCAGTGATGTTGACCTTTTGACCCCTAGGTTATTGTGTGATGCCGTGTTATTATAAGGAGGCTCGTGTCCACGATTGGGTCCAGTACAATTAACCAAACATGAGATATAAACAGAAAAGTTGAGCTAAATGCAAATTGGATGTCACCACTGCCACCGGACGACATGCAGGGTATCATGTGCAATAGCTCGTTTTACTTCGTAAAGTCGCTAAAAATAGTCTTGGATTGTAAACAGACATTCCTCAAGACCTTCTCAGAGGCCAGTTTGACTGGTACATGTTTAAAACTATCTGACCACTAGATTACCAGTCAATTCAGGGGTTCCATATACTAATTCTTTGTGATAATTATATAATCCTCTTCAAGAACCCAGAGCCTGAATATTTAAACAGCTCCGTTCATTCAGATGTATAACCGTGGTAGATTATTTTGCAAAGTTAATATTTTACAACCATTTAATTGTCAAAATCAGCCTCTGCGGAGGTCTTGAAGAATCTCCATACAAAGGCCAAGAGCAGACTATTTTTGAAAATTTATAACTGGAATGCCTTGCTCGCAATAGAATCAGTTCTTCCAGTGATAAATTTAAAACTAGATGGACTGTGTACCGCGTGTCGAGCTCTTTAATTTTTTCGCATATCACACATATGTGGCAGTGTCGCAAAATAAGGATTTCTTAAAATAGTATATACCGCTTGATAAATCAAATGTTTATTGAAAACTCTAACATTCTTCGAATTCTTGAAAAGGAGACAAATCACACATAAATAACCTAGTTGTTTTAATTTTGCTGCAAACTCAATGCAATGATGATATAGAACAATTCTTTATAGTTTTGTTGGGATTGGATAAGCCTTTGACAAACTAAAAGAACATTGAAAAACTTTAACATTCTTCTAATTCTTGGGCCACAAAAAAAAAAGAGTTCAAATCACGTAAAAATATGGAAACAATTTGACACCCATTTTAATTTTTTGGCACAGAACAAATATTTATAGTATTATTGAGATCAGACAAGATGAACTAAATGTCTATTGAACGACTTTAACAGTTACCTAATTCATGTTGCAAAATTACGTGTAGCTTAGTCCAAACCCCATAAAAATATGGAAAAAATGTGAAAATCATTTTATTTATGATGCAGACTGTCTGGATGCAATGATGTTATAGAAGAAATCGTAGTTTTAATGAGATCGGATAAGCCATTGATGAATTACATGTCCATTGAAATATTTTAACATTTACCTATTTCTTGGTGCAAAATTATGTGTCGCTTAGTCCAAATCCCATAAAAATATGAAAAAGATTTGAAAATCATTTTAATTATGATGCAGACTGTCTGGATGCAATGATGG
Organism: Chaetoderma sp. LZ-2023a; assembly: GCA_034401795.1. Taxonomy (NCBI): domain Eukaryota; kingdom Metazoa; phylum Mollusca; class Caudofoveata; order Chaetodermatida; family Chaetodermatidae; genus Chaetoderma; species Chaetoderma sp. LZ-2023a. Next base: position 275,569,490 of record CM067369.1, on the reverse strand, counting down.
TGTAGATCAAATCTGTAAAATTTTATTAAGAACGCATAAGTCCTTGATGAATTAAATGTTCATTGAAAAACTTTAACATTTACCTAATACTTGTTGCAAAATATGCTAAGTTCAAACCCCATAAAAACATAGAAAAAATTTGAAAATTATTTGAATTATGATGGTATAGAACAAATCTGTCAAGTTTATATTGAGATGGAAAAGCCCTTGATGAATTAAATGTATATTGAAAAACTTTAACATTTATCCGCACACCATTTGGATCGCTATCTTGAGCCATCCTACTCATTGCATAGGCCTCGACAGAAACTAGTCTTCTCTTGGTCTTGTAAATGGACATTCATTAAGGAAAAATTACAAATTTCCGGAAAAGTCTTGACCATTAACAGGTTAATTGTATTTCCTTACCTCTTTAAATACCAAATTATGAAAACTGCCTTTCTGAATGATACATGCACAGATACATGTAACTCACAAAACAGATCTTGTGGAATGTGTCAGCCAATACATTACAGGCAATGACTTCCACGGACAACCTGGTGTAAACTAGATGATGTAAATCAAATGATTCCCCCCTCCCCCACCAACCCCCCTCTCCCAGCAATGGCAGCTCCCTCCGAATAGCAGGCATCTTAGTGGGATGACATAATTTCACTGCTTAGATAGACGCAGCACGGATGAACACACCGACTAGAGGATAATAATGTACCTTTCCATTTTTAGCCATGCCCCGCCCATCACTAGCTAAGCTCCGCCCACACCTAGCAGTGTTGGGATTGATCGATCCCTGAATGCCCTAACTATCAATTTCCTGAAAACTATACAGGGAAGCCGTTGAATATTTTGTAACTAATTTGACTGGGCGCTGTTCCTGCCTAAGGCAGCAACAGCGCCCAGTCAAATTAGTTAGAAAATATTCCACAGAATATTTATTAAATAGTAAATACATACAATTTGTACAACAACGCATAGACCGTCTTCAAATATGTGTTCGTGACATACTTATTGACATCATTCATATTGATGTCATTCTACACATCGCATAGTTGGTTATGACATCATATGATGGATGGCTGCTCTGGAAAGGTGGATTATAGAGAAAACCTATAACTAATAAAGTATCAGCTTTTCCATTAAGTTTCGTCAAGACACTCCAAGCACAAGTAAAGTTATTGGACAAGGACGCACAATTTGCCTGGACAGACACACAGTCAGAATGACAGATGGATGGACGGAGCCACAAGATAACCTGCATTCACTAATAGCAAACCGTGACATGAAGTTTTGTCACAATACTCCCAACCATGACAAGCAAAAGTCAATCCATCAAACGAAAAACCTAAATTTTTACGGACAGACAGTCAGAAAGATTGATGGACTGATTGAACCACAAAGTAATCTCCACTTCCTTACTACCATAGCCAATCTTCCCATGAATGTAAACCTGAAAAGATAATCTTCTTACATTTCGCAATTGGGAGATAACGACAAATATTGCATATCTTTATTATTGTATAAATAATCTTAAACTTTCAAATCCCTTCTTTTGCGAGCCCTTCATATTCACAGGACAAAGAATAAGAAATATATTTCATAACAAGGGGCCTGTATCGCTTCCCTGAAATTATTGGCCCCTGGCATCACCGCCACAACCGAACAAAACGAGATGATCACTGGAAAGTCACCAATCTAATTTCTGTGAAGAAGATTTAGCCAAGTTTTATTAAAATTGGCCCAGTGGGTAACAAGTAGGCTTTTATATGATGATCTTGGAACTTTTCACAAAATCCAATATGGCCACCAAAAACACTAAATTTGATTGACCCACCCACGACAGCCATCCATTTTTTACGTATCAACTTTCCATGGACAAACTTTAATGGCTCTTAGTCCCTAATCATACATGTACAAATGTATCTTCCAAATTCTAGCCTGATATATTTAGTAGTACTGGAGTTGTTTGCCCAAAAACTAGGTCATCCAAAATGGCCGCCGAAACAAGTGGCCAATCAAGTTCCCTTGAGCAAACTTGGTTCAGCTGTTGCCCTACATGACGTCTCGGGAGTATTGAATCGATTCCCTAAGTGGTTTTCTGAGATTTCCACACTTTTCTTAAAATCGGCCAAATCCAAGACAGTGGCCTACCAAATTGGCTTCCTTTAAACAAACTTGGATCTCTATACCATAGGGATGCTTCCTGGCAAATATAATTGAAATCAACCCAGTGGTTCTCGAGAAGACATTTAAAATTCCCTATTGCTTTACATGTACATGCAGCATGGATTTTTTTGCGCGGGATAAAGATCTAAGATGGCCACCAAAAAGTTTATCCGACAGTTTCGAAAGTGGAAATTTGAAATCAGCATACCCAATAACCTACATTTAAAAAAACAATTTCAGTTTCAAAATCTAATAAATAAAAAATTCCAATATGGCCACCAAACACGCTACACTTTGATTGGTCCATGGCGGCCATGCTTTGGGACATATCAACTTCCCTTGAACAGACTCTAATGGCCCGTAGTCCTTTATCATCTCTCAAATTTCGGCCAGATCATATAGAGGTTCTGGAGAAGCAGTCGTTCACGCAAAAACTAGGTCATCCAAGATGGTCACTGAACCATTAGGCCATTCAAGTTCCCTTGAAGAAACTTGGTTCAGCTCTTGCCGTAAATGATATTTCATGAGTTTTGAATCAATCCCCGATGTGGTTTCGGAGGTTTTAAAAGATGTTTCTAAAAATCGGCCAAAATCCAAGATGGTATCAGCTTCCGTTGAACAAAGTTGGATCTGTAAACGCTAAGGATGCATCCTGCCGAATAAAATTGAAATCGTCCCAATGGTTCTTGAGGTGGTGTTTAAAGAAAAAGCTGACTGCCAGATACCGGCGACACCAACGGATGGGTGCCATGGCATATATGTAAGCTCACTTGGTCATTCTGGCTAGGTGAGCTAATAATTGTGCATGTACATACAAAGTACTGGTATGGAGTTTGACGTATTGGAGCAGAAACGATTTGAATGTGCAGAATTCAACATGTCAGAGTGGCCATGGCTTTTGACGTTTAACAGAAGATAAGAATGGTCATTTACCTCCCCTGGCAAATTATTGAATGTGAATTGTCTGCTCAAGTATATGACGTTATACATGTGTATTAATTGTATGTCTGCGATTGATTTACTATTTAACCCTTTAACACATTTTTGAAAATTTATCACTGGAATGACTGGCTCGGTTATCGAGCCAGTCATTTCAGTGGTAAATTTTCAAAACTTGTCTTCTCTTGGCATACAAATGGACATTTTCTATGAGAAAATTTAAATTTTCTTGAATAAATTCGAGGGTTAAAGGGTTAATAAACATTCTGCAGCAACAGCACCCAGTCAATGTAGTTTCAACATATTCAACAGCTTACCTGTATAGTTACCTTGAGACTGAGATTCTGGGAATTCAGGCTTCGATCTTTCCCAACATAGGCAATGGGAAGGGCCTAGCTAGAAATGGGCCCCTGTTATGTGAGCAAGGTTAGTTCAAATAATAGGGGTTTTCATAACAGTTGGCCATGACCTCACAGAGTCTACATCCGGGTCATCACAGGTACCAAGTTGCACTGGGAGAGGGACTTTGTTTACATTATATAGAAAATGCATCATATATATATTATAGGGAGTGATTTTCCATTTCAACATTTGCCATTTTCTGCAATTCCATTTCACTTCCGTTTACCTCAGTTAAGCAGGATATACACTTTATAATTTGTGTTGTGTATTAATTGTGTTATTAGAATGCCCCAGACAGGACAAAGTGATGCTGGTAAACATTGGCAATTTTACGCTAGAATGTCTCATGTTCTGCAGGGACAATGACTTAAATCTGTTCTCTTTAACCCTCAAATTTGTTCAAGAAAATTTTTATTTTCTCATAGAAAATGTCCTTTTGCAGACCAAGAGAATGTTTATGAAAAGTTACTACTGGAATGACTGGCTCAGTTATCGAGCCAGTCATTCCAGTCATAAATTTTCAAAAATAGCCTTTTCTTAGTTTGCAAATGGACATTTCTCAAGACCACTGCAGAAGCCAGTTTTTAGCTGCAATGAGGGTTAAAGGGTTAAATTCTGCTTGTATATCATGTTTACATTTACAACTATTTTGCAGAAAGACTTTCCGTTGATTTCCATTTGACAATCGCTTTTCCATTTCAAATTACCAATTCCGTGAATTTCGTTATTTATATATATACACTTAGAGGCTTATGCAAAGCGCAGTCTTATTTAACAACAAACACTAATAAGTGATTATTCATGTAAAGTGGCTGGCTGTCTCTAATTGGAGCTACATGTAACACTATCAGTGGACCTTTCCAGTTTATTCATCCATCATATGACATCATAATCAACTACGTGACATGTAGGATGATATCATAATCAATGAAGTCATGAATGACGTAAATAAGTATGTGGGCTAAGCATTGTTGTAAAAATTGTTTATCTTTACTATTTAATAAACATTCTGTTAAATATTTTGAAACTAAGTTGACTGCCCTTAACCTTTGACATGGTAACCTCCCTGTCACCATCCTGCAGCTTCTTGCTATAAGCACCCACATCAAGGTCAGTGACATTGACCTTGTGACCTCATTATCATCATCCTGCTTCCTAACAGTATAGGCAACCATATACATGTATCCATGTTTAGTTGCAATAGGATTAACAGATACTGAAATATAAGCCGACGTTTTGGTAAATGCAAAAACTTAACATTGTTGACACCGTTGCCGGAAAAGTGATACAAACCTCTCACTTTAAGATTTGCAGGCGAGACAAAAACTAATGTAAATCCCAAAAGTAGAACAAAATTCAATTAGCAATTTAAAACAGTTAAAACAAGAGCCATCAGAGATTGCAGACACTCACCCTCACATTTTTGTCATATTGTAAAAAGTTTTCGTGTTCCAGATTCTTTTAGATTATCCAGATTCATTTCTGATTATCCAGATTTTTAAAGCTTTTCAAGAATATTTTCAGACCACGCCCAAAATTGTGGAGTCATAGTGTGTGCTTAAACTCTTTCTTGTGATAAAATTTGAGCCAAATCAGACCAGTAGTCTGTTAGATATCCATCAATCCATAATTTGATCTGTTCAAGAATGAAGGAAATTTCAACTTCCCTTTCTCCGAGAGCTAACTATACTCACCATTCTATTACTTCTGATAACAGCTAGCCTGGATAGCTGGGCCCTAGGACTATAGATTTAGAAAGCTTTACTGACTCCTGGAGCCGGGTACGCGGCTCCAAACTGCCGAGTACCCGTTTGCCATGAAGCTCATATTGTTTGCATAGCCACCAAACAAGAGATACCCATGGCTTGCCTCTATGGCAGGAGAGATTTTACTATACATGAAAAATACAAACATTTAGGAGGGAATCTGTAAGCCATGCCCATCCAATCCTGGTGTCATAGGCTGGCAAGAAGTATAAACCGTGGATAAAATACTATGTGCCACAATCAAGTTACGCATGAATGACCACAACAAGCGTCTGGTGATTAGTGGCAGTCAGTAAGTCTTGAACGGTCTGAGCCAGTTGATACATGCCGAAATAGTATAACAAGACATCTAATTTTAAATGTTCTGGTTTAAATTGATAGTAGGCGTGTATGTGTACATTGACAGATTGTATGAAAGAAAATTTGGAAAAACTATTGTCAAATGTCACTTGCATAATCTATATTTAATTATTCTTGTGACCATTATGGAAACTTGTATAAAAATGAAGGTTTTATATTGATTGAGGAGATCATTGGTTGGTGATGCCCACGAGAATACTGTCTGTATGCCGTTGTTAAATTTACATGAAGAAGAAAGATATATGATATAAAAACTTAGTGTTGTCAACTTGTTATGATGTTAAAAGTTAAAGCATAGCCTAATCTGAGAAGCTGTATGTTAGTCAATGAAGACAATTGTGCATTCAGTCAGTCAGTGGAAGTCAATAATTTAGTCAGTCAGTCGTCAATACCTCGGCCGGTCTATTAATTAGTGAAACGACCGTCCTGGAATATTCAAGTCTGGCAGTCAATCTGTCACTTATCACCGGTAATAGACAATTATATTCATCCGTCAGTCAATCATTCCATTGTCAGCTCGATCAGTAGCTTCATCCCTCGAAGCCGTAGACGCTTATATACATCTGTCCGACGATCATACCACCATCGCTAGGATTAGACTGTACGCTAATAGACCATATACGAAACCTCCGTGGGGCTGGGAGGCTGGGTCCGTAATAGAATGGTGAGTATTGTTAGATCTCGGAGAAAGGGAAATTGAAATTTCCTTCATTCTCCTTCGATCAATACTCACCATTCTATTACTTCTGATATACACCAGATTTAGACAGTAACCTGGTGGGAAGGGGCAAGCCATCAATTGCTACTTTTGCCCCTTGGAGAAAGAGCTAGACTTAAACTTGATTAATGGAGACCTAAAAGGACCATCAAGTTAACGGAACCGAATTACATTCGCATCACTGCACCACCACCCCTTTTTTTCTCCTAAGCAAAGGGAGAGAACTCACAAACATGCATCTCGTCTGAAACATAAATATGCCAAGAGGGTTAACTGCTCTTTGCATATATTAGCTTGGGAATGAGCATGAATATATAAGATGAATGAACATGATATATAAACATAATACAAAAAACTCTCAATCTTGAATTACCTCATGATATTTGGACTTCAGACATGGAGCCTCCAACCATTCACTCGTCCGGCCATCAGTGACACAATCTGGTTGACATCCTCTCGCTCGACCATGTCTGCTTCCTAAATCTTTCTTACAAATGCCAAAAAAGGGAGAAGAGCAGTGTGGTCGTCTACCTATTGTTTCAAAACAGCTAAAGCGAGTGGATTGGCGGCGTCTGACACATCCCTCATATAGTAATCCGTGAAAGAGGCCTCAGAGTGCCATTGTGCAACAGCCATGATGTCCTCTAACGGAACACCATTGTAAAGGGCGGTCGAGGCGGCTATTCCTCTAACATTGTGTGCCCTTGCGCATTGCACCTGGTGCCCAGTCACAATCTCATGGGTAGTCTGAATGCATTCGACTACCCAACGAGAGATAGAATCCATGGATGCAGCGCCATATGGCTTCTTATGGCAGATCCACAGATGTCTATCATTCGACCGTAACGAGTCTGTCCGTTTTTTGTATTTAGTCAAAGCACGGACTGGGCACCAAACACTGGCATCACGATCAAACTTATTAGTTTCGGTATAATGATCGGTTTGCCGGGATATCTCAGATTGATTCTTTGACATAAACCCTGCTCTTGGCAGTAGACGCAGACCCTCTCCGGTGACAATAAATCGGTCCCTCTCTGCTGAAAGTGCATGGATCTCACTGCGCCTTCTAGCTGAGGAAGCTGCCAATAGAAAGACCGCCTTTAGAGTCAAATGCTTTAGACTAGCCGAACGCAATGGTTCGAAAGGGTGCTTGACCAGTACATTAAGCACTAAAGATAGACTCCAGGCTGGAATGACTACCAGTTGTCTCGGTCGGAGATTGCTCATTCCCTTCACCATCACATTCAACTGGGCTATCTCTGTTGGCTAGACAAGGGATAACTGATGCCAAAACTGACTTGTATCCAGCAATTGTGACAGGAGCTAGTCCTGAAAATACCAGCTTACAGAGTTTGCTATTTGCTGAATAGTGGATTGAAAGGTATCAATACCCTTTCCTTCACACCAGTCTGCAAATCTGTTAACCGTGTTGTTATATGACTTGAAGGTTGACCTCCTTCTCGCAGCTGCGATGAAAACCGCAGCTTGTCGAGAAAAGCCTTCCGACGTGGAACGTTGTTTGATAACATCCACGCAGTCAATTTGAACATTTCGGGACGCTCGTGTACGAAGCGTCCCTTGGCCTGGGAGATTATGTTCGGAATCTCGGGTAACTGCACTGGATTTTCCATGCCTGCTGGGCCAAAATGGCGCTATTAGCAGGACCAGGCACGGTTCCTCCCCGATCTTCACCAATATCTTCGGTAGAAGAATGGTGGGTGGGTACGCGTAAGCGTGCATCCCTCTCCAGCTTATCGCCAGAGCATCTGTATCGACGGCATTTGGATCTGGAATCGGCGAGACATAAGTCATGATTTGAGCATTTTCGTTTGTGGCGAACAAGTCCACGTTGGGTTTGCCCCAATGCTCGAAGATCCTGTGAAGAACTGGAGAGTTGAGAGACCATTCTGTTGGCAGAATTCTGTCTCCGAGACAATGCATCCGCCAGAATGTTCAATCGCCCAGGAATGTGAGCTGCTTTCAAAACAACCAAGTAATTCCTGCACCATTGAATCAGTGCCACACTTTGATACATAGTGTGGGTGACTTGGTCCCACCGTGCCGATTTATGTATGATACTACTGTCGAGTTGTCTGACCGTATCAATATCGCCTTGTCCCTGACTTTTGGAAGAAACTTTTCCAATGCCAGTTCCACTGCTATCATTTCCAACAGATTGATATGCAGCTGGCTCTCTTGGAGAGTCCATGTGCCCGAGACCTGGTGTTCTCCCAGGCAGGCCCCCCCATCCATCCAGCGATGCATCCGTGTACACGGACAGCTGGGGGTGGGCTAGGTGCAGCAAAGCCCCTACTAGGAGATTCTGATGCTTTTTCCACCATACAAGATGCGACATTATTGGCTAAAAAAACCTGGCACCAGCTTTGACAGAGGTTCTGAAGAAACCGCCTCACCTGAATGTGGTTTCCCAATCGAAAACTCTCGAGGTTGGCTAACCGAGACACCACTCTGGGCTCTGACGGGTAAACCCTACCCTCCTCGAGATCGAATCGCATCCCTAAATAAACGAACTGTTGAGTGTAGGGTTGGGCGATATTGCTCACGGCATGACGATATCGGTATCTCATTAAAATACCGCGGTATCACGATATATCGTCATTTGGGTGGGGTGTGGAGTAGGGTGTAAACATAGAATAACATTTCAAATTGGTGGTGTCTACAAGTTATTTTGATTAAATTTTTTGCATTGAAACCGTAATTTGACATCGCCATGATTGCCATTTCCGCATATTTAATACACGAAATTCCACACTTTGACACCATTCAATATACAGTTTAAAGCAACGAATGTAATGCAACTAACCGTATTCATCACAAATAATGTTCTTGTGTTGTATTTTGTGTTATCTTTACCTCAAGACAACTGTCAAAAGATTGAGCAAGGAATACGCATTAACTTCATTGCGCAGGCAGGAATTCAGCAGAGCGAAATCTGATTGGCCGCCGTATCATACTTGAGCCAATCAGAATTCACACTGCAGAATTCCGACAGCTGTTATCACGCCCACCTCTAGCGTATAGACGATGCAAATTAATAAAATTACACTATGATTTTGAACGAGAACCAGCGTGAAGACAAGAAACAATTATATCAGATTGTATTTGGTCTGTAATATTAAATACTAATTTGCCCCATTGTAGACCTATTCAAATTCGCTCACTACTTAGCGGTCCTATCCATTGATCTCAAGGCAAAGCCGGGATGTGTGAAATTAACCCTGTTAACACTGCAACCAAAACTGCCACAACAGATCGAAGACTGGAAATAATTAGGCCTAAATTATTTATTTTAAGGCTGTTTCACAATTAGAATAAATCAGTAATGTTATATATGGAATGAACTTTGATCTGATTCGTTTAAAAATGCTAAATATATTGTATAAAGTTACATAAAAACGTATAACGGTAAAGCAAGAGATTAACTTCCCCCTCACCACTGTTCCAAGCTGTGGTATTGATAAGGGATTAAGTGTGTGTGGTTTCCTATCGACCTCAAAAGTTTTAAAGTTTAAATCTTTCACGGTCAGCAGAATGTTTAACCATGCAGATCAATGACTAATGGATAAATAGCTTGACCTGTAGTAATGACGTCATCAGATTGGAATGTGGGTAGTGCAAATGGTATTCCCCACTGACTAACACTCAAGAAAAAACATGGCGTCATCTATTTATGTAATTATGAAAAGTGAACAACAAAGGATTATTTTGTACTTTAAATCATTTTATTAGCGCAAACAAACCATGAATTAAATGAACACAGATTATTTTGGAGTTTATTAAGTTTTTATTACCTTAGACAAAGACTGGGTTATTACTTAAAGACTATTACTGGACCGAATAGAGGTAAGAGTATGACATTTCTAACTTAGTTATTTATATTATGCTCACAGTTAAAAGTGCAATATCGTCCTGTCGGTATTGACGATATCTACGATTTTTCGAAATTATGACGATTTCGGTATCGGTATTCGGCATATCGCGATATTGATGATAATATCGAAAAATTGCCCAACCCTAGTTGAGTGGGTGTCAACTCGGATTTCTCCTTGTTGACTATCCAGCCTAGATCTGAAAGTAACTTCAGAGTCAGAGCAGTATCCACCTCTAACCTGGCTGATGTGTCTGCTTTGATCATCCAATCATCTATGTAGGTGTGAAGCGCCACGTTATCTTTTCTGAGAAACGCTGTCACCGCAAGGGCCACTATGGTGAAAGCCTGTGGAGCTGTCGACAGGCCGAATGGGAGGACTATAAATTCCATACTTGATTCTGAAACGCAAATCTCAGAAACCTGTGACAACACCTGTTCATTGGGATGTGGAAATATGCATCTTTCAGATCGATTGATACACACCACATTCCCTTCCTCAATCCTGCCATTACCGACCTCGGAGTTTCCATCTGAAACCGAGGCGTATGGATAAACCAATTTAATGGCCTGAGATTGAGTACGGGTCTCCATCCCCCTGTGCTCTTGGGGACAAGGAACATGTTTGAATAGAAGCCTGGAGTGTTCCGCTTTGCTGGTTTTATTGCTCCCTTCAGAAGCAAACCTGACACTTCGTTTTGAATGGTTTCTAACTTGTCTGGTTCCCTTGGTACGGGTGTCCAGACAGGTGCCAAAGACTGATCCTGTGGTGGAAAATCCCACCACTCCGGCATGTACCCCTAGGATAACTATCCCAGGACCAGACTGTCTGACGTCACACCTCGCCAAGCCTCGACAAAACGCATGAGCCTTCCACCCACTATAGACGCATCGACGCATAATGCGGGTGTCTGGCTCGCGATCCGCTCCCCCCCCCTCCCCCTCTCTTGACGAGAGAGAGTGAGAACCATTTTGGTCTTGGCTTGGCCGGTCTAACTGGCACCGCTGTTCCTGTCGCACAGGTGCGGCCCAGGCAGATACGAAGGGAGCCCTCCTACCCTCAGGTACGATCCACTCCCTTCTTTCCGCCCTTTGAGGACTTACCCTTCCCACCTCTCGGGCGATCAGGAGCAACATTGGGGAGGGTAGGGGCCTCCACAACCTTCTTGGCCTTCTTCGCCGGAGGCGGCTGAAAAGACCCAGTAGAAGCAGAAGCAGCACTAGGCTTAGCTTCCGCCTTGCTTTTGTGTTTCTTCTGTTTCTTAGAAGGTTGTCCGGTTAGCGGCTTGGCTACATCCCCTAGTCCGTGCGCCTGACGCACTAGCTCTAGCTGCAGATTAATCGGCAACCGATTCTGCGCGATGCTGGCCATGTCTTCTAAGATAGCCCGCGCTTGGCCACCAAAGATGCTAGGGCCTGTAGGGGCGTCCCAAGAAGACGCTCCCTAATGGCAGTAGCTGGACGCATATGGTCAAGGACCATCTGCCTCCTAGACTTCGTCACACGTGCTTGCACCCTTGCCAATGCGTCCATAGACAGCACCAGGCCGTCATTAACGGCCCCACTTCAGCCCACACCGACTGAAGAAGGCGATAAGAGTGATTGACAGCACTCATTGCTGCCCTCACCCCCTGATCACATAGGGACAGGACTTCGTCATGGTGTACCTGAGCTTTGTCCACCAGTGCCGGGGTGGGGCCACCCGTTCCAGCACTCTGGACACCCAGCACCCACCCTCGGTGACCGTCGGGAAAACACCATACCTATCATATTCCACCAGTGGAATACGACACCTCGCCCGCACCTCCCTGGAGGCTGCAGGCCCTTGGTCATGAGTTGTTTGCTATAAATAGCATCCAACAACTCCATAAACCTTGGATCCAGTCCAATAGACTCGATCCGGGCTGCGGGCAAGATCCCCGTCCTAATCGATATGGACGGGGGGGGGGGGGGGGGGGGGGGGGAAGAGGTGTGTGTGTGCATTCCTCTTCGGCCGTGGTCGAAACCACAGATGGGTCTACCCTGGCTAGCCAAGTCAGAGCCTCTGACCAATCTGCCTCCGAGGAGGACACTCCTGTGAACACGTCACCCGTTGACATGTTCACGGTCCTACTAGCAACGGCCTCCCGGCTAGGAGCCATTGCTGATATGTACGAGACGGCTCCCTCGGTGGCCAGTCCAGAACCCTGTCCAAGGACAGGGTCCGAATCAAACACGGGAAGAGACTGCCCTACAACCTTTGGCAGCAGGGATGACACCAGCATGGACAGAACGCTATGCAAGAAGCCGTGCATAGCAGGACCAAACCACGTCGGCGGTGCCACCTCTGCCACCTCCGGTTGCAGACGTGGAACTCCCCCAACGGCCGAAACGGATGTTCCATGATTTGCTTTCAGACCGCCTGACCCCGCGTCAGACCCTGCCAAGTCCTCCTGGGCAAGTACCTTAACCATCATGTTTGACGATCACAATGCACAAACGTTACACCTACTGTCAAGATTACATTTGGTACAACGGAAACAGGCATGGTCCTTGAATAGAACCCTCACGAATTTATGGCACTCGTCACATGATGGCGGAGCTGGCTTGGCCTATAACTCCCCCAACGGCCGAAACGGATGTTCCATGATTTGCTTTCAGACCGCCTGACCCCGCGTCAGACCCTGCCAAGTCCTCCTGGGCAAGTACCTTAACCATCATGTTTGACGATCACAATGCACAAACGTTACACCTACTGTCAAGATTACATTTGGTACAACGGAAACAGGCATGGTCCTTGAATAGAACCCTCACGAATTTATGGCACTCGTCACATGATGGCGGAGCTGGCTTGGCCTATAAATAAGCACAAACCTACAATAAGCAAATATTTTGATCATAAATTAACTGTTAACCCTCCCGCACCCCACCCCGCAAGATTACAGCAAAGATTGCATTGATTATGACGACAAGAACGAAGCGGGCAATAATACACCCATACACTGATCCTCAAGGATGTATAACGGAACCAGGAATCATATCGCATAGCATTCAGGGTATATTTACTAATCAATATCAATTATACTCCTAACGAAGGCCAAAACGATATTTGAAGAAACAACAAAATGTAAACAAAATGCTGTAGCACACGCTAAAACCGCAGACCACACATCTCAAATCAAGAATTTTGAAACCACTGATCATTGCAAACAGATCGTGATAACACGCAAAACTTGAAAATTCCAAAGTTTTTCTGGTGCCAATAAAGTACGCAGCACCCAGAATCAGATGTGCGAATTAATGAAACATTTTCTTCATATAAACATCCGAGCAACACGGGTGTGACGTCACCCGCTCAGATCTTACGGAGAACGACGTCAGCCGATTTTCGTGTTAAAACACTGTAAAGCCAACACCTTATTTCATATCTGCCGATCGCCTGTTGGGGTTTAAATGAAGGCGATCAATCTAGCATATTTCGTTGTTAACACACGTCCCAGATTCTTTGGGGTCAGAAATTGGAACATGCGACACAGACAAAATTTTGAAGACCTAAGTCTTTTAACTATAGAATAACATGGAAATATACGACCTGGTTATCATCGGCTCCTTCCATGGTAATCCAATATAATCCTTAGAGAGCGCACAAAGCTATCACAATTACACAGAAAAAGACTTAAATTAACTCAAGACTCTAACTGCACAAAAAAGCATGTAGCTCTTGTTGCTATGCAAACAAGAATGAGCTTCATGGCAAACGGGTACTCGGCAGTTGGGAGCCGAGTACCCGGTTCCAGGAGTCGGTAAAGCTTTCTAAGTCTATAGTCCTAGGGCCCAGCTATCCAGGCTAGCTGTTATCAGAAGTAATAGAATGGCGAGTATTGATCGAAGGAGAACTAGGTATCCGGATCACGGCCAACATCAGGAAATTCCCTTGCACAGTTGCACTGCAAGTTTCTTCGTTCTTTCTTGTGGTTGTGAGGGCATTATTAACACTTGACTGACATTAAATTTTTAATTTAAATTAGAAGATGAACTGGTGTTCATTTTACAGCAAATTTTGAGGACGATGTTGCCGCCATAGATGATTGTTCATGAAAATGATTAATGTAGTTATTGACACAGTAAAAGAACATTTACAAGAGGGTTGGGGTTAACAGTTTTAATCCAGTTCTGTTCAGTATTTCTAGATATGTGAACGTATTATTTCAAATTGCCATAAATGCCAGAAACTTTAAAATCTATAATTTGTGTTACGGGGTTGGCGAGGTCGGCAGCCAATTCACCTTTCCAGAGTATCCATCCATCATCTAACCTTGTATGATGTCATAATCAGCTGAGCCCGTGTATGATGTCATAATCATCTAACCTCGTATGATGTCATAATCAGCTGAGCCTGTGTATGATGATGTCACAATCATTACATCACAAAGGGTTCCATCTAGACAGTCATCAAATCTCAAATAGTTCGCTATATTATATGAATTGTATGTCTTTGTAGTCCTTTCCTATTTAATAAACATGCTGTTGGATATTTTGAAACTAATTTGACTGGGCGCTGTTGCTGCCCTAGGCAGCAACAGCACCCACTCAAAGCAGTTTCAAAATATTCAACAGCTTACCTGTGTAGTTTTTTGGAAATTGATAGTCAGGGTGTTCAGAGATCGAACGATCCTAACCCGAGCGAGGTGTGGGTGGAGCTTAACTAGAGATGGGCGGGGCATACATGTAGCTAAAACCGGAAGGATCCATTGCTCGTGTTGCACATTGATATTATATATTTTGTCAGGCATGGCTTTAAACAGCACTTACTACATTAAAATTAATCCAGAGTTTGACATAAAATGGTGTCGTAAAAATGTTTGCTGTTGTTGTTCAAGGACGAGTTTAGGTTGTATGAATATTTAAGTTTTCGCGCTACTCAGGCCATCCATAAAAAAAAGAGTTTGTTTCCTGCAAACAAGGTGGGGATAAAAGACTTCAGCAGGGAGGGAGGAAATTAATTTTTTTCCAATTATTAATTTTTTTTTAAACGGTCATAAATATTTGTTTTTCAGAGATTTGACTAGATGTCCATTAAATATGGTTGTAATTGCCAAATTTGTCATGTTTTTCATGACACAATTAGCAAAAGGGATTCACACTGCATACAAATGGCATTAAAGACATTGTAATTTGTATAGTTTGATAATTGTATGCTTGTTTTAATATTTCTTTTGGGTACAAAAACAAATAATTTTATTCCCAGCCGGGTGAAGAGAAATCTCATCCGGGAGGTTTACAGGAAACAAAACTATTTTTTATTTTGGCCTCAAGCAACGCGACAGTGACAACCTAAACTTGTCCTTAAGTGGAATGATATTGGAAAAATGAATACCGGTTATGGTATCAATTTCCATACCGGTATACCTTTAATACCAGTGTTATTATGATGGACAAAATAGAGTGACGCTCCAGTAGTACGATTCCATAGTCAACGTATTTCCCATACATACGAAGTAAGCTTATATCAGCGCTCCTGAAACACTCAACACAAATTTCCACAATAAAACCAATAAATTATGATTCCCGATATTAAACGCTAAATATTAACTGTCTTCAGTTAAATCATATCCCAAAACGGCTGAAATTCAACCAAATCGTCCGTACAAATGATTTGAATTTGTGACAAAATTTCAACTACTCCATGTAGTGATCACGAGATACAGGTAACCAGTGACAATCTCGCCCCAAATAAACTTTCCCAGTGAAACTGCGAACAACCAAGACTGTTGAAATTTGACTGACAAATGTCATTGCTACGAGTCAAAGACGTTGGATATGCTGAATGTAAATCTATGTTTTACTCATTTTCCTGGCTACTTTTGTACTTGTATTGAAGTATGTGCCAGAATAATAAATAAACTGTCCATGAAAACGTGTGCCATATATGACAAAATTGCAACGGGACGAAACCGGCAGGAGTCGTGCAAATCTCTGCGCAGTGGTACAACCAAGCCATTATAACACATACTAAATAGACTATAATATGCTGAAAATACATATGCCTACGCTCGCTGAGCCTCGTTCTTGTTACAGTAGCTTGCATCGATCGATATCTAATGCTACCTGCCAACATAAGAAGTGAATATAGATCGCGGGGACTGAGAAGTTTTTCTCATATTGTCGGTTCCACTTTACTTGGGCCATTGGCCGGTCACTACAAAGTTGTAAAATTCTGGGAAATTGCTAACTAACCAGGCTGTAGTAATTGATATAAAATATCACGCAAAATATTTATTTAATATTATGATTTTCTAGAAAACAACGGTCCAAAATTATAAAATATTAGCGCAAGAAAAGATAGGTTTTAGATATTTTTAACCACCCCCCCATGTCCTATGATGTTAATTAAAATAAGTTTTACTCTATTTTTTGCGCGAAGTACGTTCTTATAAGTAGTAATTTATCAATTACTTTAACCCTAGCCTCTAACAACAATTTGACAGATACGGATAACTAAGAAAATTTTCAAGTGTGATCATTAAATATCATTTTCCCGTACGAAGAGCAGTAACGTATCGCGTTAGCCAGATATATAACTAATGGAAAGCGGATTATCTGCCTAACAGAAGGTTATACCGGTTTTATGTTATATTTCGATATTTCGGTATCAGCAAAATCGTACCGGTATGGCTATGATACCGGTATTCAGTATAATATCGGTATATCGTGAAGCCCTAACAACACATACCCATTTTATGTCAAATTCTGAATATTAAAGTGTACACAGTATTTAGGGGGGTACCATTTAATAATTTCACTACCGCAATGATGGATAGGAGGCCTACATTAGGCATAGTCATAACACAGCCAGAATTTGTACCGTGAAACTGTGTTCAATTTTTGTGTTAGTATCTATAGCCATTTTAGAGAATTGACTTTCAACCTTTTCTTGAAATATACAAGTACCGTACCTACTATAAGTCGTAGAGATTTGGATTTAAACAATTTAAAGCCCTTATCCTATAGAGGTTTTTCAGTCACATGACCACATCACCTAAGGCCATGGTTACGCACCATCTTGCCGGTTAAACAAATGATGAATGAGCGCAACGTTGACTAGAAAATTACTGCCGATAGCGTGATTAACTCAACACAATCCCTTTAGATATATTGAGAAATTAAACATATTCAGTATATTAGACCACATACATTTGGAAACAACGTTGCTTAGTGTCGATATTGCCTTAGACAGCAACAGTTTACAGTAAGATTGTTTCCAAAATGAACACCAATTAAGAATACAAAATTTCACCAATCTAGATGTAAATGAAATAGTCAATTAATGTATTTACTACAATACATACAAATAAAACGACCAATGAAGTGCAGTTATTAGTATGCGTTATCAACATAATTAATTGCCGATTGTCTTGAATACAATTAGCCGTTTCGTGGATTTAAAGCCAGTTTCATAGAGGCTATATAGGTACAATAGTGGTGGCAAGTACAATACAAGCCCTGATGTAACATTACGCTCTGCTTTGAAGAAACATTTCCGTTGACAATTTTGAAGGTAAATTCGTTGGAAACTGTTTCCGCCCGGAGTACGAAAATCTTGCACTCAAATTACTTCCAAAATATTCATAGCTTAATTGCAGCCTTACATAGAAAACTTGAGACTGCATATAGTCTTATGATCATATGTGATAAATGGTTTTCAGGATAGTGCAGACAAAATGGTTATTTGTCCAGGTTGCATATACAAGCTTTCTAAAACCAACAAGTCTTTCTTTCAAAATATTCTACAGCTTAAATGCATGTTTGTGTTGAAACTGAGAAAAACAAAGTTCGGTAGTTAAAAAAACCCACAGACCCCCCCTTGCAGGTTGGTCTGTTGTTTTATTAACCACTATAAAAACATACTTACCGTTCAATCACTTCTTGCTAAATCAATTATCTGCATTTAGCTACCAGAATAAGATTTTTATGCTTGCATACACTCCTCCCCATGCCTATTCCTATAAATATGGACCCTCAACCAGGCTACTGGTTAGGTCCATCTCCAGTATATTAACTGATATAGACTGGCACCAGTCTGTACTCACTCCATAGTGACGCCTGTCACTAAGCGCGCTTGCGCATGCGCACTGGAGCCCAAATAGGAAACAGATTCACCTTTCTGAATTTAAGTGCCAAATATTATAGGCAAATTCTCAAATCAATTCCATGCGGGGTGGCTGAGACCGGGTCGTAGTGATTGAACGGTAAGTATGTTTTTATAGTGGTTAATAAAACAACAGACCAACCCGCAAGGGGGGGGTCTGTGAGGGGTTGTTATTACACCACAAAAACATCTCCATTACCGTTCAATCACCACTTGCTAAACCCGTAGATTTGGTCAGTGCCTCACTTAAAACATTAGGTGGGAGGTGATTTGAGAATCAACAAACAAGGATAAAAATCAAACCAATCTTATCCAAATGTTAATAACATAACATAATAGCGCATTTAAATCAATCACACCGTGATTATCAAATACGGAAAACTTGAACTTAGAGATAGATAAAAACTAAAATAAACTCTCAGCATTACTTACAGATGCAGTCTTAACGAAAATGGCAAGATGTAAAAGAGGATTCAGATTTCCATCCTGCAACCTGCATGACTTCATCTAAATACGAACCGGAAAAAAGCGCAAAAGAGGAAGCCATTCCTCTAACATCGTGAGCTTTAATATAGGAGAGATTAATTTGTTCCAGAGAATCAATCTCGCAACAAAGCTTAATCGTCTCCCAAATCCATCAGTATATCGTAAACTTTGAGACCGGCTTAGCTAACTCTTCCGCATAAGAAAACCATAAAAGGGACGGATCAAATCTTTTGAAATCAGTTCTCTGTTTGTACATTCTTAATGCCCTAACAGGACACCATAGTTTGTCGGAAGGAGAAAAAGACGATAATGATTTAAAAATGATCGGACTAGCAGGAAACGGGTTAGACTGAGTTTTAGATAAAAAATCCCCTCTGGGATAAAAAACTAAACCGTCTCCTGAAACTATAAATCTCTCCCTTTCAACAGAAAAAGCATGAATTTCTGAACGCCTTCTAGCAAAGGCCGTTAATACTAATGGAGAAAAGAGGTTCAAAATGACGGCCTACCAGCACTTGAAGAACCAAAGCCAAGTTCCATGAAGGTAAAGGTTTAGCTATCGGAGGACAAATATTGCCTAGACATCTAATAAAAACCTATGAAAGGTCTTAGTGTCCTTGACATCGGCATACAGAAGGCAAGGAACAGAAGATGCCAGAGAAAATCTATATCCCCTAACCGTATTAGCTGATAAATGTAAGGAATCAAAGAGATATGTTAAAAAGTCTAATACTTGGGGAATAGAAACAGAATCGGGCATGAGACCTTGATCTGAACACCATTCTCCAAAAATTATAAGTCGACATTTGTAAACTCTGCCGGTCGACTCTCTTCTGGAAGAATCGATAATTACTGGAGATCTTGAAGAAACTTTATTCTCGTAGACTTTAGTTTCGATATTCTCCAAACACACAGACTGAAGATTTCTGGGTTTGGATGAAGACAAAGGCCTCTTACTTGAGACACAAGATCCTGGGAGAATGGAAGAAGACGAGGGAAATCTACCAGGAGATCTAGAAGGTCAACAAGCCAAATCCTCTTTGGCCAAAAAGGAGCTATTAAAAGAATCTCGCAGATTTATTCTTTGACCTTCTTCAACACTAACGGAATCAAAATCGGTGGAGGGAACGCATAGACGAACATTCCTGTCCAGGACTGAGACAGGGCTTGACTGACCGGAAAAGGAGACATGAAAGAGGAGATCTGAGCATTCAGAGATGTCGCAAACAGATCTGCCAGAGGACGATCCATAAGACTGAAAATCGCTTTGACAACCAACCTCTTTAACTGCCACTGTGTGTAGGCGAATTTGCTGGGACGTGACAGTTGGTCCGCAAGAAAATTCAGACTGCCTGGGACGTGAGAAGACCCTAGAAGAATCTGATTCTTGCGACACCATAAGAGAAGGTTCCACACTTCTAGACAAAGGAGGGATGACCTTGGATCCCCCCTGCCTGTTTATATAAGAGACCACTGTTGAATTGTCCAACCGAATCGAGACGTTGAGACCTATCACAAGATCTGACCATGAAAGGAGAGGCTTCTTGACAGCACACAATTCCAGAATGTTGATATGAGCTACAGACTCCTCCAGGGACCAAAGACCGGAAACCGACAGGGAGTCCCAGACCGCTCCCCATCTAGAGCTGGGCGGTCTGACGGTAGTATCGTGAGGACTGCGATATACAGTGAACCGATACCGGGACCGCTGACATTTCCAAATACCGTGAATACCGTCCATAATGTTTGAGCAATATTTAAGAAATAGATCCATAAAATCTGACTTGACCAAGGGTAAATAGGTGCTAATAGTCCCAAAAATACAGGCATCCCTAACTACTAGCCAAGTTGAGGTGAAAGGGTCGTTGTAAAAACAAACATCAAGACGTCAATTACAAAATAATGACAGGCAGAATTGATGTCAAACGTACGTCTTGAAAGTATCACGGTAAAATTGCTTTATTTAAAACATCTAAACTCATTCTCTGGCCATCCGCCGGTAGTAATTACACTATAATATATTCCCTATTCCCGTTTCTATTATTTGTAATTTATTACTCCAATCATTTTGTCACCGAACAAACACGCTAGAATAACAAAATAACATACAAACTGCATGCTATTCAAACACAACAGCAATCTTGCAAAGACGTATCTGATTGGTTGTTCATGAACTAGACCGTGGGAAAATACATTACTATGCTGAATTTATCAATGAAAATTTACTATCAATGAAAATTTACTAAAACGTAGTATTTGTCCGCGCCATTTTGATCACGTGCTAATTTATTAACGAGCAGCTTTGAAGTTATTTTTTATTTTTCTGGCATGTTTTAAGAAATTTCTTGAAGGATTAAATCCAGTTTAAGTAACGACACCTAAAATTATAGTGTTTTCGTTTTTGTAATTCATTTTTCAACTGGCTACATGTCGGAAGTTCGCGGAAATAGCTTTTTACACGCATTGTTCACGTGAAGCATGGCGACTAACGAGTCTGCACATCGGGTAATCGGTAATTATCAGAAGCTTTGGTATCGGCTATATTCAATGTCGTTTTATATGCATGTGTATATATAGGCCTGTTTTCACGACTCCAACAGAAATAAGAGAGTACAACACTGGCCTCGTTTAAATACTCGCAGATTTTGTCTGGACTGTTTATCAATGTGCTCGACTGCCAAAATAAAATAAATAATAAAATTTACCGTTTGCTGGTCGCACGCATTAATAGCAAGAACAATCCAGATTGAAAATAGCGCGCTCCAATGTCTCAAACAGCTGGTTATAGTTAGCGAGTCGACCACACACTTTGACCGATATTCCCGCGAATGATATTATGTCAATAAAAATAGTGACATAATAAAATCATGAAACTAAAGTCGTAATAGCCATGTTTTTCTTCTCTAAATCAGAAAGCCGATTTATTTATTCTACCTATATTTACCGTTGATTGGAGATGGAAATGAAAAGGAAATGAAAAAAATTGTTCTAATTTTGTGGCATGCCTCAACCTCAGATGACGGTATACCGTGGTACTGCGGTATTTTTTCATGGTACCGATACCATCATGTAAATATCAATACCGCCCAGCTCTATCCCCATCCCTCCTGAGAAGCGTCTGTGAAGATAATCGCCTGAGGAGAGGACTTTACCAGTAGAACACCCATCAGAAGCAGAGCACGGTCTTTCCAAAAATCTAGAAGAGGAATCACGTGTTCTCTGATGGGAATCTGATGGTAAATAGAGTGACCCGACTGCTTCTAAAGGGACATTAAATACATTTGGAAGGATCTTCTCATCAGCGCCGCCCATGGAATAACATTCTCTACGCTGACCATCAAACCTATCACTCTTAGCAGAAATCTTGCTCAGACCATAGAAGAAGAAGACTGATAAAGGCTCTATTCTTGGATCTGAGGGGAAGACTAGACCTTGGGCCAGATCGAAAGAAACACCTAGATGCGTGAAGATTTGAGAGGGACCTAGGCTTGATTTCTTTAGATAAAAAATCTACCCTAGGTTGCATGCCAGACTGCAAACCTCTGGAAGAATTCCTGAGAGAATTGAGGAAGACTTACTTTACTAACCAATCGTCTATATAAACGTGTAGATGGATAGAACGACGGTGTAAAATTCCTGCCACGGCTGAGACTAGGCGAGTAAAAAGAAAAGGAGCCGTGGTCAGGCCAAAAGGCATGGCGCGAAACTGCCAATCTCGATCTTAGTAAGCAAATCTCAGGAATTTTCTGAAGGAAGGGTAAATGAAAACATGAAAGAAGGCGTCATTTTGGTCGATGGAAACGACCACATACCCTGATCTAGACTGGAAATGATCTGGGATATGGTCTCCATCTTGACATGGGAGTAAGAATCATGAGATTTAATCATGTCATAACCCCTTGTTAAATTAAAATTAATGCAGATTTGAATGCTTCAGAGTGAATAGAGATTATTTTACTAAGATTTAATGACAGGGTAGGAAAACCTACCCTAGGCTGAACACTCTCATGTATGTATAAATTCCTTAGAATTAACATAATTCAAAGAAAATTAACATGTTAATGACCAAATTGTCAATTGAAAGGAACAGAGGAGACAAGAAAGAAGAGGAAAGAGCCGACACAAAAGAAGGAAGGTCTATAGAAAACTCATCCTTAAAAGGAAGAGTAAGAGTCTAAGCAATCCACCAAGTGAACCAGGGACCAGTCATCCGAAAACACCCTGACTGGCCAAAATCTCCTCAGCCCTGACCGACTAGGGAATAGAAGAATTCGAAGAATGATTAGGAGATGGAGAAGAAAAAAGATGAGAGGAGTCACCAGAGGCCATAGAATCAGCAGTTTAAATGGAAGAGCAAGGCCTCTTGGAAGCTAGAAGAGAAGAAAACTGTAAAGAATCAGAAAAGGAAAAAGATTGATCAGAAGGAATGTGAACCGATACACCACCCTGACCAGAGGACATTGAAAGAATAGAGAAAAAAGCTGACATGAAAGAACGAACAAGGGACGAATCCCTAAAATCAGAAAACAATAAGAAAGCCAGACCGTAATCAACAATTAGAAACTCAAGCTAAAAAGAGAGAATGACAGAAACAATTGGATCAAGATGATCAAAAGAGGAAGGAGGAAGAGAGGAATTAAGACGAATGGAAGATGAAAGAACAGGACTAGAAGATCCCTGGAGAGGATTGATAGAAGATGAAATACGGGAAACCCCAGAGCAGGGGAAAAAGAAGGAAGACAGAAAAGAGAGAGAGGAAGGAGACCTATACTTATCTTTACTCATTATTATTAAAGACTTAGAACCAATATTATCATCTGGTAAAGACGGATGTCATTGAGTTTGATATGCTAATAAAAGGAATGATTGATAGAATGATAATGAATCCCGGGAACAGCTGGATGTTAAATACACAAAACACTAATACTTGATTATGATTAAACACTACTTATGATCATGTCGATAGTCACTTACAGGACTGGCGGTATGATTAGCGAACGAAAAGAAGAAAGAAGAAGAATTAAACACTACGGGATGAATCATGAAACAAAACGCTGAAAAACAGAGGCGATATAAAATCAAAGCAAAAAGACTCACCTAAACCATGACTGACGTCGAAGAAAAAACTCGGCTTTTATTCCTTCTTCCTTCACCCTAATCTTATTTCTCTATTCTCAGCGTTTTCTAGCTCTTGTAATCATTAAGCTTAGAGCCATTCTCTTCCCTATGAATCCACTACTGAATCTTCCTTTCAGCGCCTGTCAGAATTAGACTAAGAATTACGCTAGAAACAGGGATTTTCTTCAAGAAACTAACTCCCTTTGAATAAAATAAATATGTCAACCTGCTGACATAAGAGGAAAAAAGAGCGCGAAAAAAAGCTGAACGGCCCGAAGACAACTGGCCATCTAAAGTTGGATAAAATTTAAAATTATGTATCTAGCGATAATGCATAGAATACAGACTGATTTATCGACTGCAACAAAGAACCCATCCAGCAACCAGTCGGAAGTCTTTAATTACGTTGAAATGTTTCACTGATAAAAGAATAAATGCTGAATATCTACGACTCCAAGAGAGACTGCAGGAAATGTCAATTTCCCTTTCTCCGAGATCTAACAATACTCACCATTCTGTTACTTCTGATATACAGCTGGCCCTGACAGCGGCTCTAGGATTATAGACTTAGAAAGCTTTACCGACTCCTGGGAACCGGGTACCCGGCTCCCCACTGCCGAGTACCCGTTTACCATAGAGCTCATATTGTTTGCATAGCCACCAAACAAGAGAAAACTATGGCTTGCCTCCGTGGGGCTGGGAGGCTGGGTCCGTAACAGAATGGTGAGTATTGTTAGATCTCGGAGAAAGGGAAATTGACATTTCCTGCATTCTCCTTCGATCAATACTCACCATTCTGTTACTTCTGATATACACCAGATTTGATCAGTAACCTGGTGGGAAGGGGCAAGCCATACATGCTAATTTTGCCCCTTGGAGAAAGATTTTAGACTTCAAACTTGACTAACGGAGACCTAAAAGGACCGTCAAGTTCACGGAACCGAATCACATTCGCGTCACAGCCCCCCCCCCCTTTTTCCTCCTAAGAAAAGGGAGAGAACTAACGAACATGTATCTCGCCTGAAACACCAATATGCCAAGAGGGTTAACTACTCCCTGCATATCGCTTGTATTAGCCTGGGAATGAGCATGAATATATAAGATGAATGAACATGATACATATACATAATACAAAAAACTCTCACTTGTTGAATTACCTTATGATAACAGGACTTCAGACGTACCGCCTACAACCATACACCGGTTCGGCCATCAGTGACACAATCTGGTTGACATCCTCTCGCTTGACCATGCCTGCTTTAGGTTCTTTTCTTACCAAAGTGAAAAAAGGGGAAAAGCAGTGTGGTCACTAACTATCGTTTCAAAACAGCTAAAGCGAGTGGATTGGCTGAGTCTGACACATCCCTCATATAGTAATCCGTAAATGAGGACTCACAGTGCCATTGTGCAACGGCCATGATGTCCTCTAACGGAACACCATTGTAAAGGGCGGTCGAGGCGGCTATTCCTCTAACATCGTGTGCCCTTACGCCCTGCACCTGGTGCCCAGTCGCCATCTCATGAGTAGTCTGAATGCATTCGACCACCCAACGAGAGATAGTATCCATGGATGCGGCGCCATAAGGCTTTTTATGGCAGATCCACAGATGTCTATCGTTCGACCGTAACGAGTCAGTCCGTTTCTTGTACTTAGTCAAAGCACGGACCGGGCACCAGACACTGGCATCACGATCAAACCTGGTTAACTTCGGTATAATGATCGGTTTGCCGGGATATCTCAGATTGGTTCTTTGACATAAATTCTGCTCTTGGCAGAAGACGCAGACCTTCTCCAGAAACAATAAATCGGTTCCTCTCTGCCGAAAGCGCATGGATCTCACTGCGCCTTCTAGCTGAGGAAGCTGCCAATAGAAAGACCGCCTTTAGAGTCAAATGCTTTAGACTAGCCGAACGCAACGGTTCGAATGGGTGCTTGGCCAGTACATTAAGCACTAAAGATAGACTCCAGGCTGGAATGACTACCGGTTGTCTCGGGCGGAGATTGCTCATTCCCTTCAACATCACGTTTAACTGGGCCACCTCTGGACTATCCCTGTTGGCTAGACAAGGGATAACTGATGCCAAAGCTGACTTGTATCCAGCAATTGTGACGGGAGCTAGTCCTGTAAAGAACAGCTCACAGAGAAAGTCTGCTATTTGCTGAATAGTGGATTGAAAGGTATAAATACCCTTTTCTTCACACCAGTCTGCAAATCTGTTAACCTTGTTGTTATATGACTTGAAGGTTGACCTCCTTCTCGCAGCCGCGATGAAATCAGCAGCCTGTCGAGAAAAGCCTTCCGACGTGGAACGTTGTTTGACAACATCCACGCAGTCAATTTGAACATTTCGGGACGCTCGTGTAGGAAGCGTCCCTTGGCCTGGGAGATTATGTTCGGAATCTCGGGCAACTGCACAGGATTTTCCACCAGCAGATCTAGAAGATCCGTGAACCACGCCCTGCTCGGCCAATACAGCGCTATTAGCAGGACCAGACACGGTTCCTCCCTGACCTTCACCAATACCTTCGGTAGAAGAATGGTGGGTGGATACGCGTAAGCGTGCATCCCTCTCCAGCTTATCGCCAGAGCGTCTGTATCGACGGCATTTGGATCTGGAATCGGCGAGACATATGTCATGATTTGAGCATTTTCCTTTGTGGCGAACAAGTCCACGTTGGGTTTGCCCCAATGCTCGAAGATCCGTCGTAGAACTGGAGGGTTGAGGGACCATTCTGTTGGCAGGATTCTCTGTCTGCGAGACAAAGCATCCGCCAGAATGTTCAATCGGCCAGGAATATGAGCTGCTTTCAAAACAACCGAGTAATTCCTGCACCATTGAATCAAGTGCCACACCCTGATGCACAGGGTGGGCGACCTGGTCCCTCCTTGGCGATTTATATATGATACTACTGTCGAATTGTCCGACCGTATCAATATCACCTTGCCCCTGATCATCGGAAGGAACTCTTCCAACGCCAGTTCCACTGCCATCATTTCCAACAGATTGATATGCAGCTGACTCTCCGGGAGAGTCCATGTGCCCGAGACCTGGTGTTCTCCCAGGCAGGCACCCCACCCTTCCAGCGATGCATCCGTGTAAACGGACAGCTGGGGGTGGGGTAGGTGCAGCGAAACCCCTATTAGGAGATTCTGACGCTGTTTCCACCATAGAAGATGCGATATTATCGGCTCCAAAACTGGCACCAGTTTTGACACGGGTTCTGTTCTCTGTTTCCACAGAGACATCAGATACAACTGGATAGGTCTTCGCATTAGAGCAGCGTACGGGATAACCTGCTCCATGGAGACCATCATGCCCAGCATCTGAAGGAACCGCCTTGCCTGAATGTGGTTTCCCACTCGAAAACTCCCGAGGATGGCTAACAGAGACACCACTCTGGGCTCTGACGGGTAAACCCTGCCTTCCTCGAGGTCAAATCGCATCCCCAAATAAACGAAATGTTGAGTGGGTGTCAACTCGGATTTCTCTTTGTTGACTATCCAGCCTAGATCTGAAAGTAACTTCAGAGTCAGAGCAGTATCCACGTTCAACCTGGCTGCCGAGTCTGCCTTGAGCAGCCAGTCGTCTATGTAGGTGTGTAGCGCCACGTTCTCTTTTCTGAGAAACGCTGTCACCGCAAGGACCACTCTTGTGAAAACCCTCGGAGCTGTCGACAGGCCAAACGGGAGAACTGTAAACTCCCATACTTGATTCTGAAACGCAAATCTCAGAAACCTGTGCCAACTCCGATTGATCGGAATGTGGAAATATGCATCTTTCAGATCGATCGATACACACCACATTCCTTTCCTCAATCCCGCCATTACCGACCTCGGTGTTTCCATCTGGAACCGAGGCGTATGGATAAACCAATTTAATGGCCTGAGATTGAGTATGGGTCTCCATCCCCCCGTGCTCTTGGGGACAAGGAACATGTTTGAATAGAAGCCTGGAGTGTTCCGGTTTGCTGGTTTTATTGCTCCCTTCAGAAGCAAACCCGACACTTCCTTTTGAACGGCTTCTAACTTGTCTGGCTCCCTTGGTACGGGTGTCCAGACTGGTGCCAAAGACAGATTTTGTGGCGGAAAGTCCCACCACTCCGGCATGTAACCCTGGGATAACCATCCCAGGACCAGACTGTCTGACGTCACACCTCGCCAAACCTCGACGAAACGCATGAGCCTTCCACCCACCATAGACGCCTCGACGTCTAACGGGGTTGTCCGGCTCGCAGTCCGCCCCCCTCCCCTTTCTTAACGAGAGAGTGAGAACCATTTCGTTCTAGGTACGACGGGTATAACTGGCACCGCTGTTCCTGTCGCACAGGTGCGGTCCAGGCGGATATGAAGGGAGCTTGCGTACCCTCAGGTACGCTTCGGCCCCTTCTGTCCGCCCTTTGAGGCCTTACCCGTACCCTTGCCCTTACCACCTCTAGGGCGGTCAGGAGCAACATTGGGGAGGGTAGGCGCCTCTACAGCCTTCCTGGGTTTCTTCGCCGGCGGCGGCTCCGAGAACCCAGCCGAAACAGACGTCGCAATAGGCCTGGCTTTCGCTTTGCCCTTATGCTTTTTCTGTTTCTTTAAAGGCTGTCCGGTTAGCGGCTTGCCCACAGCCCCTAGTGCGTGCGCTTGCCGCACCAGCTCTAGCTGGAGATTTACCGCTAACCGATTCTGCGCAATACTGGCGGTGTCCTCTAAGATGGCCCGCGCTTGGCCACCAAAGATGCTAGGCCCTGTCAGGGGCGTCCCAAGAAGATGCTCCCTGACTGCCGTAGCCGGACGCATATGGTCAATGACCATTTGCCTCCTGGACTTCGTCACACGCGCTTGCACCCTTGCCAATGCGTCCATTGACAGCACCAAGCCGTCATTAACGCACGATAGCGCCACAGGTGGCACAGGGTGGCCTGCCCCCGCTTCAGCCCACACTGACTGAAGTAGACGATAGGAGTGATTGACAGCGCTCATGGCTGCCCTCACACCCTCATCGCATAGGGCCAGGACTTCTTCCTGGTGTACCTGGGCCTTATCCACTAGTGCCGGACCGGGACCACCCGACCCGGCACTCTGGACGCCCAGTACCCATCGGTCATCCTCCGTGACCGACGGGACTACACCATACCTGTCGTATTCACCCCGCGGAATACGGCACCTTGCCCGCACCTCCCTGGAGGCCGCAGGGAGCTGACCCTTGGTCATTAGTTGTTTACTATAAATAGCATCCAACAAATCAATGAACCGTGGATCCAGTCCCACTGACTGGATCCGGGCCGCGGGCAAAATCCCCATCCTGATCGACGCAACCGACGGACGGGGCGCATCTTCATCGGCCGTGGCCGAAACCACAGACGGGTCAACTCTGGCTAGCCACGCCAGAGCATCAGACCAGTCTAACTCCGAAGAAGATACCCCCGCAAACACGTCACCCGTTGACATGTTTACGGGTCTGCCAGCCATGGCCTCCCGGCCAGGAGCCACGGCTGACACGCCAGGCACTCCGCTACCACATGGTTCCGCCGCCACCCCATGAAACACTCCGGTCCATGGGGTAGGTCCGCACGGAAAACCGTACGGACCCGTAACCGTCGCGGAACCATAGCCGGCCACGGGCGCCAATGGCACCCCATGTCCGGCTGCCGGACCAGGCGAGATAGGTGAGTACCACGCCTGGCCCGGCACACCGGTTCCCCTGACGGCTGGTGACAAACCAAGCCGCGCGGAACCGGTGCACGGTAACGGATTGGCCTCAGCCGCAGGCGGAGCCGCTGACCTGGCTTGCGACAAACCAGACAAATGGAGGCCGGTTCCGTCCAGGACGGAATCAACCTCCATATTCTCCACCTGCGGCTTCACGAGCCGCAGCAACCTCTCCTCCTCGGCCTCATCGTCTTCAGACTCCGAAGAGCCGTCACTAGACGAATAAACCGTGGCGGACGGCTCCCACACCTGACGGACCGGCCACCGCTACTGGACCACCCGGAGGTGGCCGCAGAGAGACAGAACCCGTCTGGCCGAAGCCAGACGGACCCGCCAGGGGGCCGTACGAGACGGCCCCCTCGGTAACCAGTCCAGAATCCTGTCCGAAGACAGGATCCGTACCAGGCATGGGGAGAAACTGCCCCCCAACCTTTGGTAGCAGGGACGACACCAGCGTGGGCAGAACGCTATGCAGAAAACCCTGCATAGCCGGACCAAACCACGCCGGCGGTGCCATCTCCGCCACCTCCAGCTGGGGACGTGGAGCACCCCCACCGGCCGAACCGGGCGCTCCACGATTTCCTCTCGGACCGCCTGACCCCGCGTCAGACCCAGCCAAGTCCTTCTGGGCAAGGAACTTAACCATCGTTTCGACGGACCACACTGCACAAACATTACACCTATGATCTATATTACACAGGGCACACCTAAAACAGACATGGTCCTTGAACATTACACGGACAAACTTATGGCAGTCATCACATGATGGCGGGGCTGGCTTGGCCTATAAAATAAGCACAAACCTACAATAAACAAGCGGAACGAGACACGGATGGAAGGCAGACAATTAATTTTCAAATATTTTGACTCATAAATTAACCGTAACCTCCCGCACCCCACCCCGCCACGTTACAACAACGATCGCATTGACTATGACGACAAGAACGCGGCGGGCACAACACACCCATAATAGATCCTACAGGATGTGTAACGGCTCCAGGAATCATATCGCATAGCATTCAGGGTATATTTACTAATCAATATAAATTATACTCCTAACGAACGCAGCACGATATGTGAAGAAAACAACAAAATGTATAACAACTGCTGTCTCACACGGTAAAACCGCAGACCACGCATCTACTCAAGAATTTTGAAACCACCGATCATTGCAAACCGATCGTGATCGCACGTAAACTTGATCATTCTAAAGTTTTCGGTACCATTTTTTAGTACGCAGCACCCAGAACAAGATGCGCGAATTAATGAAAAATTTTTTCTTCACATAAACATCCGAGCGCCCGGGTGTGACGTCAGCCGCTCGGATTCTACGGAGAACGACGTCAGCCGATATTCGTGTTAGAAATACCGTAGCAAACACCTATTTTCATATCTGCCGATCGCCTGTTGGGGTTTAAAGAAGGCGATCGTCTGGCATATATCGTTGCTAGCACATGTCCCAGATTCTATGGGGTTAGAAATTGGAACATGCGACACAACGAAATTTAGAGACCTAAGTCTTTTAACTATGGATATAAAGAACAATACAACCTGGTTATCTTGGGCGGTATTCTCCATAGTCCTTAGTTATCCTTTCAGAACACACAAACTATCACTGATTAAAGACTTAGATTCTTTTAAAAAACACTAAAATCCTTAATGCGAAAAGCATGTATTGCACTTGTTGCTAATTTGCTATGCAAACAAGAATGAGCTCTATGGTAAACGGGTACTCGGCAGTGGGGAGCCGGGTACCCGGTTCCCAGGAGTCGGTAAAGCTTTCTAAGTCTATAATCCTAGAGCCGCTGTCAGGGCCAGCTGTATATCAGAAGTAACAGAATGGTGAGTATTGATCGAAGGAGAATTCAAGATTGGCAGTCTCGGAATTAATATTCAGCGATTAAACATTCCGAATTTAAAAGCACTTACTGAAATAAGACTAACTCTTAGGAAAGATGATGACTAGATCCTAGGAAAGACCAACCTTGAATCTCAGTAAGAGCTATCACCGGAAATCCAAAAAAGGAAAACAGAACCGGAAGTCAATCATAGAACACCATGAAAACTGGTAATGACCCTATCCCCGGATGTACGAATCCGGAAGTGTAAAAATAGGAAACGGAAATGCGCAAAACAGACGAATACAACTGGAAACTGAACCCGGATGTACACTAAAAAACCAGAATAAGCATAGGAACCGGAAATACGCAAAACCGGAAGAACGGATACGGAAAGAACGGAGGTAGATACGGAAAACGGAAGTAACCCCTGTCCTGAGGACGGAAGTCTATCCGGATCTGAATGACCTGGAAGTACACCTCTAGAACCAGAAGCGGAAGTGTACAGACAGGAATCCAAACCGGAAGCGGAAGCGCTTCTACCGGAAGACGAAAAATAAAGGAGTCCACAGACCCCGGATATCCGGTATGACCGGAAGCGCTGCTAAAACCGGAAACGGAACCGGATCTTGAAGAGCCCGATGTCCTACAAAAACGGAAGTCACACCGGAAACGGTCGGAACGGAAGTAATAACCAGATCTTGAAGACCTGGATTTCC
This sequence comes from Chaetoderma sp. LZ-2023a, assembly GCA_034401795.1. Classification (NCBI taxonomy): domain Eukaryota; kingdom Metazoa; phylum Mollusca; class Caudofoveata; order Chaetodermatida; family Chaetodermatidae; genus Chaetoderma; species Chaetoderma sp. LZ-2023a. The sequence goes on along the minus strand of CM067369.1, from coordinate 275,537,268 downwards.
TACAAAATCAGAAGTCAAACCGGAAACGGACGGAACGGAAGTAAGAACCGGATCTTGAAGACCCGGATGTCTTGCAAAACCGGAAGACAAACCAGAAATGGACGAAACGGAAGAAGCACCGGAAAATGGAAGTAAACCCGAGTCCACCACAACGGAACCGGAAGAACTAGCACGGCTAGAATGCGAACTCTTAGCTATAGGCGACATACGGAGAATCTTGACGACCGGTATGACCGAAAAAACTGGCATTAGCATAAGGCTTTTGGATGTTAACGTCTGATTCCCCCACCACTGCTTGAGGGTTATGCCTATCACCCTCAAGTCTGTGGATTTGACCTGGTGACCTTCACGAGCTCACCTTTGAGAGCTTTGTGGCTCTAGACTTTAATAGTTTAGGAGACCTAATAACCTGCATTGACATTAGAGGGATCGGTTTCCCCAATTTGCGGGAACGCCCGCTAGCCCTCGGGCTATCGTCGGAACCGGAAGAAACTTCCTTGTTTCTTGGCCTCCATAATGGCAGAAGATATCCTTTCGTCTAAAGATTTAGTCAAAACTGCAGCGAAGGAATAAAATCTCACAAATAAAGCTAACAGCTACCGAATTCGCTGAAGAGGGCCCACCCCTCCCCCCTCCGTTGCTGCTGGAATAGACATATTAGAATATTGCAAAAGACACAGCTTTTGTCTTACTAGCAACAGAGGTGGGGGAAGGATGACCAGAGGGCAGCGCTGTAACGACGAATAATCCTTAATGAAAACTTAGATACGAACGCAGACCACCCTATGCAAAACCCGCACATCGATGTGGGGGTACACGTAGTGCACTTAAAACAGACATGTCCTCCATACTCCACAGAGTGAACTCGTTCACAGATTGAGGACGTGCACTTGATTTATCATTCGTTAAAACAGACTCTTAAAAACGAAAAAAGATTACGAAAGAAGCATACAGCTTAGAATTTTGATAAAAGGAGTCTAGAAACATGCAAACGCCTTTCAAAGAAAGGCCAGAAAGTTCAAATTCAAGATTGTTTTCTATCATAGGGAAATGAACGTAATTCCTTGTAAAGCACTATTTTTTCTTTTAACTGAAAGTGATTAAGAGCTCACTGGAGTAATAGAGTGTTTTTATATGATGATAACTTAGGCATATTAAAGTTGTTACCATGAAAACGAAACCCACGAAAACCGGTAACATTTATATACAGTTATAAAGTTCAATATAACCACGAAATACTTCCAAAAACATAATTTTGGGAGGATAGACTTCATAGTAGGCATATCTTAGCGTGAGGAAGTCCTTCAATAGTAAGCTGACACAGCGCAAAGCTATAAAATCTTTCTGATAATATTTGTGCAGTTGTTCTGCTTGCAGAATAATTGAAAAGTGAATGTTTCCTATTTGGGCTCCAGTGCGCATGCGCAAGCGCGCTTAGTGACAGGAGTCACTATGGAGTGAGTACAGACTGGTGCCAGTCTCTATCAGTTAATATACTGGAGATGAACCTAACCAGTAGCCTGGTTGAAGGTCCATATTTATATGAATAGGCATGGGGAGGAGTGTATGCAAGCACAAAAATCTTATTCTGGTAGCTAAATGCAAATAATTGATTTAGGAAGAAGTGATTGAACGGTAATGGATGTTTTTGTGGTGTAATAACAACCAAATGATATATTTCGCTTTTTATAACCCAGAATTCAGAGAATCATACCTCAGAGTACCGCACTGAAAAACCATCCGGGAGAGATCCTCCAACATGCCCACCCCGCTCACGCAACCATCCTCCCTCCACATCAATCCATTCCACCCTATCTCTTACTCTCCCCACCACCCTCTTGCTCCCCCTCTCAAATCTCTCTCCCATCCCTCCCGTGCTCCCTCCCCTCCATCCCACTCCCTCTGACGACAGCCTGCCCACGAGTCGTGGATTATCCATAAGAAACTGTTATCTATTATAAGCACAGCCACCAGATGGTGTTCAAAATCTCATGCTATTATTAATAAGGATGTTGTTTAGTTTGAAAAGCAATAATTTCTAATAATACCATGTATACTTTGCAGTGTTTCTTTCACTAGTTTTGGATTGTTGACCTACATGTTTGCATTGCATATTCCATGCTAGCTAGAGGTATTTTTCTAGGCAAATTAATTTCAAAATTTTTTTTTTTATACATTAGTGATATTATTTTCATCATTTGATATTACTCTTTTTCGGTTTATTATAATGAGTAGATAAACACATTCAGTCCTAGCCTAGAGACCCGATACAACACACCCCTTATTGGTTTGACATACAATGCAGTGAGCTAATGGTCGTTAGTTGAACCTGGCAAAATGGCGGAGAGATGTAGCATGTAGATTTGTGACATCAGGTGAAAAATCTCTATTAGAATCCGGCATTGTCCCGGGTTATAAATATGCGGTTTTTGTTAATTGATTTCTGTTACATCAACCAGAAGCATGGTATGCTAGAGGGGTACACATGGTCAGCATGGCATTGAGTATATTTAGTGGTGGAAACTACATGTATCAATATTGCTAGATTCACAAATAATTATTACATTGGCACAGCAAATTTGGTTACAATTGGTGACAACACTTAAGTTAAAAAACTTCCAACGGTTATACTGGCTGATGATGACGATGACGATGGTAATGGTGATGATGATGGTAATGATGATGACGATGGTATTGATGATGGTTATGATGATGGTGATGATCCCTGCAGCTGCAATCAGTCTTTCTTTGGCCACTGTTTCCTGTCCTCAGTGAGAGTCCTTAGGCCCCTCGGGTTCTTCTAGGTCATCAGTGTACCCTGTTTGCCTTCTTTTAAATCGGTATCCTATGTAGCACACGTAGCACGTTTGTGCAGTGGTATCCTCTACAAGCATTGCATATGTTGGCAATGAGTACAGCAAATTCCAAAGCTTTGTGTGCTGGGGAGTCTTGTGGCATTCACAGAACATGGCCAAACATACATCATATTTGTTGTGTCACTTCCACTGGCACTCAGACATTGGGAAAGTAGTGGATATAGTGTATAACACATGGATGGAGAATATACTGTCCATGTCCGGTCAACGATGTTGAGTTATAGTACAATGCTGTGACCGGCACCAAGCTTATTTAGCATTCGGAGCAGCCCAGTGGTTACAGTTATACCGCATCAGTGATACACAGGTTGCGCAATACAAGCATAGTTTTTTGCCCACAGAGATCCATGATCCAGTTTCCCCAATAACTGCAAGGCAATTTTTCCCCGTACAACAATGTCAAGGAGTTGCATATTACTATTAGTGAGCTAAATATTTCTCTTTCTCCATTCCTCCCTACCACACAGTTGGATGCCTTTGCCACTGACTTCGTGTGTTGCTGATCATGCTGATCAGACATGTGCTGCTCAGACATGTCCGATACAAATGTAGGTATGCATGGATTAGATACAGTTGGTTTTGGCTCCATTCATGAAAAGATGTGTACACATTCTGAAGCTACAGGGAGAAAGTTATCATGTGGTTTAATTTCCTCATCTAGGAAGTCTACATACTCCATCTGTAGTGGGAGGCCTAGTGTACAAATAAAATGAATAAGTAATTAATTAACTTACGTATTTTGTTTAGAATATCAAGACATTGTGATATATGTGGGAATTTGAGAATCTGTTTCCATTTCTTGCTTTTACCCTTTCGTTTACCACCACCACCTGAAAATTAATAATAACAAGAATATGAAATATTTTGCAAATGAAAGGGTAAATGATGAATTATATAACTAAAAGATATGAACTTCCATGTCGGAGTGCGGGAGTGCATTTTAGCAATCTTTATACTATGTTGGTCTGCATCGAACATATGTACAATGCTTGTGGATTGATGTTGAGATCCCGACATATGATAAATATGACATCATACATGTCATAATGCACCTCAAAAAGTTATCCCATCTAAATATTGTGATGCGTAAAAAACGTTTGTCTAAGAAAAACAATGCGTTCAGTAAGGCAAAAACAGTGTATCACAAACAGTGAACAAAAAAAGGCAAACAGCTTTCTGCAGTGGTCTTGAGAAATGGCCCTTTGCAGACCAAAAGAAGACTATTTTTTAAAATTTACCACTGGAATGACTGGCTCGATAACCGAGCCAGTCCTTCCAATGGTAAATTTTCAAAAATAGTCTTCTCTCAGTCTGCAAATGGACATTTTCTATGGGAAAATTGAAATTATCTTGAACAAATTCGAGGGTTAAAGGGTTAACAAAGCTGTTTATCTTGCATATATACGATATGTACGAGGAGAGATGCGTACATTTTGTAGAATATACTAGCCTTGCATATATACGATATGTACGAGGAGAGATGCGTACATTTTGTAGAGTATACTAGCCTTGCATATATACGATATGTACGAGGAGAGATGCGTACATTTTGTAGAGTATACTAGCCTTGCATATATACGATATGTACGAGGAGAGATGCGTACATTTTAATTTTAATTTAAACAAGAATGACAATCAGATTGCTAAAGCACAAGCCAAGCACAACGTCCCACCCAAGATTGGTCACAGTGACCATGACCGTTAACTTCAAATTCGATAGGCTTCTTCAGCCCACCAAGGAAAAAGCTACCACGCCAGATTGGTAACGATACCTTCAATAGAACTTGAGTGATCCTCCGGAAACGCAATATTATGTAATTAATTAGGTCACAGTGACCTTGACCATTGACCCCAAAATTGATACAGTTCTTTGGACCACCAAGGACAAGCTACAATGCCCTATTGGTAACAATCGCTTCAATAGAACTCAGTTATCAATCGGAAATGCAATATTATGTTACTAATTAGGTCAACATGACCGTGACCTTTGACCGTTTGGCGCAAAAATCAATAGGGTTCTTTGGACCACCAAGGACAAGCTACCACACCAGGTTCGTAACGATCCCTTCAATAGAACTCGAGTTATCATCCAGAAACGCAATATTACGTAATTAATTAGGTCACCGTCACCGTGACAGTTTGAAGTCAAAATCAATAGGGTTCTTCGGACCACCAAGGACAGTTCCCACACCAGATTGTTAATGATCCCTTCAATAGAACTAGAGCTATCATTCGGAAATGAAACAGGAACGGATGGATGGACAGCCTCCCGGACAGACACACAAACAAAGCAAATACTATATAGGGCCCCCTATATATTTATATAATTAAAGCTGAAAATTAATCTTAAAAGGAAGGGATTTTTATTGAAAAAATATTGACTTGACATATACTCGCGCTATATAAGCCAGCTTACTCAATGCCAGAGGTTGTATTCGCTTACCGACCAGTTCACCTTGTAGTGAACGTATAATGTGTTCTTTTAAAAACACGATATCTGCTGGAAGCACACATGTGCCACAACAATTCTATTCCAGCCACACAGTACAATTAAATTTTCCAATAATTAACAAGAAAAATAATCGTATATTTGACATGTTTGAAAGAATAACAAATAATATGACAAACATACAATGAGTATAATTATAAATCTACCTTGATGGATTTTATCAATATCGACAAGGCTTTGGTGCAGCCAGTAGTATAAGCACGCTCTAGGTACCAAACAAGAGACTGACTGGACATGGAGTGGGGTTTATTTCATGAAAATACAGCATGCATCCACGAACAGACCCGGGCTGCGGTAATTAGAATTGGAAACTGGTGGTAATTTAATTCCTTTTGTCAGGAATTGGTAATTGGCTACGTTTTGCGGAATTGGAATTAATTACTTTGCTCACTTTCCAGTTTTAGCAATGCCACGCCAATCTCTAGCTAGGCTCTACCACGCTTTGCCCGAGGTGGGATCAATCATCCCTGAATAATTTCCAAAAACTATACAGCTAAGCTGTTGACTGTTTTAAAACTAATTTAACTGGGTGCTGTTGCTGCCTGTGAAATTAGTTTCAAAATATTCAACAGAATGTTTATTAAATGGTAAATACATACTATTCGTAGAACAACGCTTAGTTCGTCTTCAATTAAGCATTTGTGAAGTACATATCTACATCATTCATGACATCATTGATTATGACATCATCCTACACGTCATGTAGTTGATTGAGTCATTGAGACATGTATGATGGATGGATAAACTGGAAAGGTCCACTACTTAGTTTATTTTTTAAGATACTCTAAGATTGAACGTCTTCATAGTCTAAAGCATATTCTGTTTAATATTTGGAAACTGGTGTGACTGGGAGCTCCTGCTGCCTAGTTATTAAATTTATAATTCATCTAACAAGAAATTACATGAATTAATCATTTCAATTTCACACACCTAATATATGACAAATTCAGTATTTATAGCGTAATTTTCTGAAAATTTTGAAAAAATTAACTGGGAACGGTTGCTGCCCAAGGGGGCAACTGCATTCAGTCAAATTAATTTCAAAATATTCAACACATCATTTGTATGGTCCCTTTGAAATTGAGGTGTTATTATTGAAATGACAAAAATAAATAATATTCACCCTCTCTTCCCTGAAATTCACATGTCTCAATTTCAAGACAACTGGCCACATATGTAGGAAAGCTGTTGAATATTTTGAAACTAATTTGACTGGGGGCTGTTGCTGTCATAGGCAGCAACAGCTTCCCGTCAAATTATTCAACGGAATATGCCTTTCATTATAAAGAAAATGTTTCTAGTCTGCAAGGTTTAACGGATTCAAGGAAACCTCATCCTTCCATGCATTATCAAAAAAATCATCTATGACTCACTTAGAATGCTGATATTTTGAAAAGAATTGTCTAAAGTCATGAGTGTTTAGAATTATGTAAGATGACTTCGAATAACTGATAACAGTTTTCAAAATATACTGTGATTTAAATTATAACTTAATCAGCTTAGCTCAATCACACTATGTTTCTGGTAAGTCAGAAAGAAAATTGTCAACCTTCAACTCTCGAATTTATTCGAGCTAAATTCGAGAAAATTTAAATTTTCTCATAATAAATGTCCATTTGCAGACGATGAGAAGACTATTTTTGAAAATTTACCACTGGTAAATTTTAAAAAATAGTCTTCTTTTGATCGGCAAAGGGCCATTTCTCAAGACCACTGCAGAAGCTGTTTTGGGCTGATTGATCTAATAGGGCAGTTCACCAGACAAAAGCTTGTTTTTACCTGCTTCTCCTCTGACAGACAACAATACAGGAAGGCTGTTTAAGATTTTGAAACTAGATTGACTGGAACCTGTTGCTGCCTATGGCAGAAAGACCGACCCCCAGACAAATTAGTTTCAAAACATTCAACATGATATTGCTTATATTATAAATCACATTTGGTATTTTGGTTGAAATGGTTAATACTGGTATATGTAACTAAATGACAATTATAATGTCATCTCATTATTACTAATTGGAATTAACCGTTTAAAACTCATATCAGCCAAAAACGGCTTCTGCAGTGGTCTTGAGAAATGTCCATTTGCAGACCGAGAGAGGACTGTTTTTGAAAATTTACCACTGGAATGACTCACTCGATAACCAAGACAGTCATGCCAATGGTAAATTGTCAAAAATAGCCTTCTCTTGGTCTGCAAATTTACATTTTCTTTGAGAAAATTGAAGTTTTCTTGAATAAATCTAAGACCTAAAGGGTTAATTCTTTTGTATTTACAAGGAATTGTAATTGATGAAAATCAAAGTAATTGGAACTGGAATCAATTCCTTTCATGATAGGAATTGACTCTGGCAGCCCTGATGTCACCTGATAATTATATGGGCTAACTCTTTGTCAGATGCGATACATTATGTCACATTTGTTTTGTCATAATGAATGTCAGTACTACGAATTGTTAAAGACACATTCGCATGCATTATTTAAGCTAAAATTATAATCCACGCGTCGTATCGCAATTAAGAATGCTGGATATTTTGTCGTCATCTTGGTAGTCAAGGCAAGTTACCTATCTTGTAACTTATCTTAGCCTCTTTTCTAGGAAAACCGTCTCGGCTGTCATCTCTAACTCTCACCAACGTGCCCGGTCTTTATTATTGTGATAGAACACTATTTATTATTTTACCATCACCTACCATCACAATCCTATTACCATTTACCAAAACTGGACGTCACTGAGACCAGAGCTGACAATGTGAGCCCACGCCGCTCAGCCTTAGCCGCCATCAGGTAGACCTCACAGTGAGATGCCATCATCTGCGTGCTTTAGGCCTGAGCCTACATGCCTGACAACTGACTTTCCTATCAGAGCATATTCACAACTGAGCTCCCGATTTGGATTCGATTCTCGCAGTAGAGGTAAATTCTCTAGACCACTGAGTTACACATGGTCGCATCCCCTCTATCAAATTTTATCCGTTCGCAGACCTGCCAACAAACCCCCCCCCCCCCCCCCTCAAGCAGCCAGTCGTTTCAGGTGGAAAGCCCATGATTTTCAGTAGTTTCAAACACCATTTCAGTAGTTTGAGGAACCCTTCAGTAGACTTTCAGTAGATATTAAAAATGCAACAAAAAGCAGATTTTAAGCAACTCCATTTGCAAGCAGAGATTATCTTTTTAATTTTACCATTGGAATGATTAGCTCAGCTACTGAGTCAGTCTTTCCTGTGGCAAAATTTTAAAATAGTAATCTTGTATTGTGTGAATTCATTGTTAGTTACACTTTTGGACTGAAATTTGTTAATGATTTGCAATGCACATACCACCTTTTTACTGTTCTTTAATACTGGCCATCCTTCTGTATCGCTTACATACATTACATCCTTTGAACAGTGTTTTTAATTGTGTTGCAACATCATCAGGTTTAGTGATTATTATCTGTAGATATTTAGACACCAATTTGGAAAGTAAACACTGAAATCCAGTGTGCAGAAAATATCATACAGCGATCACGGAAATACATATTATCACGAAAATCATTGTACATTTCAAGGGTTAGAAATAAATGAAAAAATCTAGTTGCCTGCAGGGCAACCTATGATGCCATTTCATACATTTTCAGGTTGCCCACCGCAGATTAAGGTTGCCCGTATAAGCTAAACTAAATGACAAAGAAAATTAGAATTTAGAATCACTATTGCTTTGTCAAATAAATTCCGAAGAATGACCATAATTGTCCAGAAATGGCACCAACTGACTAAGCATACTGGTTACTCGTTTTAATAATTAAATAAATAAATGACTTAAAACGAAGTGTTAGTCTATAAGTATCAAAAACATGGTATAGTTCTTGAGTATTTATCATGCTTGCCCTGTGTACTATTAACAGCCAAAGCTTAGTTGCAGGGTTTGTACACCTTTCAGTATTTGAAATTCCATGACTTTTCCATGACTAAAATTAAGAAATTCCATGACCTCCAAGAATCAATAGCTAGGTCAAATACACTCAAATTTGTTTCAAAATGTTCACCAGCATATAGTGAATCATATGGAATTCACTTTATCTAGGGCAAAGGGTCAACATGTGAAAATATCTGGTACATTTTTAGTAAAATCTGAGGTTTTCACATAAAAAATTGACGAATAAAAATTCTGAATGGAAGTTCTAGAGCCTATGATCATACATGTAGTATCCTTTCAGCCTAACTTGGTTGAAATCGGTCAAAATGGTAAGAAGCAATATGGGCATTTCTAGTAAAGATTTTGACCTAAAAAATTGTCTATTAACCCTTTAACACTCATATCAGCCAAAGCCGGCTTCTGTCACGCGTGGTCTTGAGAGATGTCCATTTGCAGATCAAGAGAAGACTATTGTTGAACATTTTTTATAAAATAGTCTTCACTTGGTCTGCAAATTGACATTTTCTTTGAAATTAAAAAAAAAAATTTGAACAAATTTAAGGCTTAGAGCCGAGGCTTCTATTTGGACAGTGTTCAAGAAAAAAATTGAAATCCAATCCCTAAAATTGTTACTTTCGCAAATATGTTTCGTACTAATAGATAACACGCATGGGAAAATTTGACAAAATATGAGCCAAAAAAGCCTTATACATGTATATAACACGCAATCAGAGTTTAGAAATATTGCAAAACATATTTTTCAGACGAACGAAAATTGGTAACTTTACCGCTCGATTCAAAATAATAATAATCCTTTATCGGCTAAATATCTTGTTATTCTTTTAATATTACCAAGTTTATTTCATACTTTAACCGTAATAGAACGCATAAAACCATCTTTGAGCAAGAAATACGTTCAATATACAGGGGAATCTCCATACGCTAGCAAGACCGAGATATATCATCGCCATCTAATTATCATAATGTAACCAATTCGGCTGGGATGAAATCGCCCAAATGAACAAAAATCTTGCCACTAAATATACTGCCGAATGCATACGCTGAGTAGGAAATAGTGAATTTATTGCTCAAATTGTTTTAAAAACATTCTCTACTGTACATATTTATTATTAATTTGGGATATTCGCATTCGCGGCGTTACAAAACCAGTTTTTATTTGGGAGGCCTCCTTCCAGTCCAGATATAGTTCAGTGGAATGTCTCCAATCACAAGAGTTTAATATGGCCTACCAACATAAGAAGGGATTTAACCTCATTTTATTTCTTACGTTGTTTTTGATCATTTTATTTTGGTTGGACATATGACTTTGATAATGAATGAAATCATGTGATCGCCGCGATAAAGATATGGAAATGTGTATTTCCGAGCTTTATTTCCCCATTTCACATTTGTATGCCATCAGATTTTATTTTTATTTAGGGAGATTATCATTTTCCATGACTTTTCCATGACTTTTATCAAATTGACAAATTTCCATGACTTTTCAAGGCCTGGAATTTAGATTTTCAAATTCCATGACTTTCCAGGATTTCCATGACCCGTGCGAACCCTGTAGTTGCCCTTTTGAAAATCTGGTTTCCCCGGGCAACAGGGAAAATGCAGGAAATGTCAATTTCCCTTTCTCCAAGATCTAACAATACTCACCATTCTGTTACTTCTGATATACAGCTGGCCCTGACAGCGGCTCTAGGATTATAGACTTAGAAAGCTTTACCGACTCCTGGGAACCGGGTACCCGGCTCCCCACTGCCGAGTACCCGTTTACCATAGAGCTCATATTGTTTGCATAGCCACCAAACAAGAGAAAACTATGGCTTGCCTCCGTGGGGCTGGGAGGCTGGGTCCGTAACAGAATGGTGAGTATTGTTAGATCTCGGAGAAAGGGAAATTGACATTTCCTGCATTCTCCTTCGATCAATACTCACCATTCTGTTACTTCTGATATACACCAGATTTGATCAGTAACCTGGTGGGAAGGGGCAAGCCATACATGCTAATTTTGCCCCTTGGAGAAAGATTTTAGACTTCAAACTTGACTAACGGAGACCTAAAAGGACCGTCAAGTTCACGGAACCGAATCACATTCGCGTCACAGCCCCCCCCTTTTTCCTCCTAAGAAAAGGGAGAGAACTAACGAACATGTATCTCGCCTGAAACACCAATATGCCAAGAGGGTTAACTACTCCCTGCATATCGCTTGTATTAGCCTGGGAATGAGCATGAATATATAAGATGAATGAACATGATACATATACATAATACAAAAAACTCTCACTTGTTGAATTACCTTATGATAACAGGACTTCAGACGTACCGCCTACAACCATTCACCGGTTCGGCCATCAGTGACACAATCTGGTTGACATCCTCTCGCTTGACCATGCCTGCTTTAGGTTCTTTTCTTACCAAAGTGAAAAAAGGGGAAAAGCAGTGTGGTCACTAACTATCGTTTCAAAACAGCTAAAGCAAGTGGATTGGCTGAGTCTGACACATCCCTCATATAGTAATCCGTAAATGAGGACTCACAGTGCCATTGTGCAACGGCCATGATGTCCTCTAACGGAACACCATTGTAAAGGGCGGTCGAGGCGGCTATTCCTCTAACATCGTGTGCCCTTACGCCCTGCACCTGGTGCCCAGTCGCCATCTCATGAGTAGTCTGAATGCATTCGACCACCCAACGAGAGATAGTATCCATGGATGCGGCGCCATAAGGCTTTTCATGGCAGATCCACAGATGTCTATCGTTCGACCGTAACGAGTCAGTCCGTTTCTTGTACTTAGTCAAAGCACGGACCGGGCACCAGACACTGGCATCACGATCAAACCTGGTTAACTTCGGTATAATGATCGGTTTGCCGGGATATCTCAAAGATTGGTTCTTTGACATAAATTCTGCTCTTGGCAGAAGACGCAGACCTTCTCCAGAAACAATAAATCGGTTCCTCTCTGCCGAAAGCGCATGGATCTCACTGCGCCTTCTAGCTGAGGAAACTGTCAATAGAAAGACCGCCTTTAGAGTCAAATGCTTTAGACTAGCCGAACGCAACGGTTCGAATGGGTGCTTGGCCAGTACATTAAGCACTAAAGATAGACTCCAGGCTGGAATGACTACCGGTTGTCTCGGGCGGAGATTGCTCATTCCCTTCAACATCACGTTTAACTGGGCCACCTCTGGACTATCCCTGTTGGCTAGACAAGGGATAACTGATGCCAAAGCTGACTTGTATCCAGCAATTGTGACGGGAGCTAGTCCTGTAAAGAACAGCTCACAGAGAAAGTCTGCTATTTGCTGAATAGTGGATTGAAAGGTATCAATACCCTTTTCTTCACACCAGTCTGCAAATCTGTTAACCTTGTTGTTATATGACTTGAAGGTTGACCTCCTTCTCGCAGCCGCGATGAAATCAGCAGCCTGTCGAGAAAAGCCTTCCGACGTGGAACGTTGTTTGACAACATCCACGCAGTCAATTTGAACATTTCGGGACGCTCGTGTAGGAAGCGTCCCTTGGCCTGGGAGATTATGTTCGGAATCTCGGGCAACTGCACAGGATTTTCCACCAGCAGATCCAGAAGATCCGTGAACCACGCCCTGCTCGGCCAATACGGCGCTATTAGCAGGACCAGACACGGCTCCTCCCTGACCTTCACCAATACCTTCGGAAGAAGAATGGTGGGTGGATACGCGTACGCGTGCATCCCTCTCCAGCTTATCGCCAGAGCGTCTGTATCGACGGCATTTGGATCTGGAATCGGCGAGACATATGTCATGATTTGAGCATTTTCCTTTGTGGCGAACAAGTCCACGTTGGGTTTGCCCCAATGCTCGAAGATCCGTCGCAGAACTGGAGGGTTGAGGGACCATTCTGTTGGCAGGATTCTCTGTCTGCGAGACAAAGCATCCGCCAGAATGTTCAATCGGCCAGGAATATGAGCTGCTTTCAAAACAACCGAGTAATTCCTGCACCATTGAATCAAGTGCCACACCCTGATGCACAGGGTGGGCGACCTGGTCCCTCCTTGGCGATTTATATATGATACTACTGTCGAATTGTCCGACCGTATCAATATCACCTTGCCCCTGATCATCGGAAGGAACTCTTCCAACGCCAGTTCCACTGCCATCATTTCCAACAGATTGATATGCAGCTGACTCTCCGGGAGAGTCCATGTGCCCGAGACCTGGTGTTCTCCCAGGCAGGCACCCCACCCTTCCAGCGATGCATCCGTGTAAACGGACAGCTGGGGGTGGGGTAGGTGCAGCGAAACCCCTATTAGGAGATTCTGACGCTGTTTCCACCATAGAAGATGCGATATTATCGGCTCCAAAACTGGCACCAGTTTTGACAGGGGTTCTGTTCTCTGTTTCCACAGAGACATCAGATACAACTGGATAGGTCTTCGCATTAGAGCAGCGTACGGGATAACCTGCTCCATGGAGACCATCATGCCCAGCATCTGAAGGAACCGCCTCGTCTGAATGTGGTTTCCCACTCGAAAACTCCCGAGGATGGCTAACAGAGACACCACTCTGACGGGTAAACCCTGCCCTCCTCGAGGTCGAATCGCATCCCCAAATAAACGAAATGTTGAGTGGGCGTCAACTCGGATTTCTCCTCATTGACTATCCAGCCTAGATCTGAAAGTAACCTCAGAGTCAGAGCAGTATCCACGTTCAACCTGGCTGCCGAGTCTGCCTTGAGCAGCCAGTCGTCTATGTAGGTGTGTAGCGCCACGTTCTCTTTTCCGAGAAACGCTGTCACCGCAAGGACCACTCTTGTGAAAACCCTCGGAGCTGTCGACAGGCCAAACGGGAGAACTGTAAACTCCCATACTTGATTCTGAAACGCAAATCTCAGAAACCTGTGCCAACTCCGATTCATCGGAATGTGGAAATATGCATCTTTCAGATCGATCGATACACACCACATTCCTTTCCTCAATCCCGCCATTACCGACCTCGGTGTTTCCATCTGGAACCGAGGCGTATGGATAAACCAATTTAATGGCCTGAGATTGAGTATGGGTCTCCATCCCCCCGTGCTCTTGGGGACAAAGAACATGTTTGAATAGAAGCCTGGAGTGTTCCGGTTTGCTGGTTTTATTGCTCCCTTCAGAAGCAAACCCGACACTTCCTTTTGAACGGCTTCTAACTTGTCTGGCTCCCTTGGTACGGGTGTCCAGACAGGTGCCAAAGACAGATTTTGCGGCGGAAAGTCCCACCACTCCGGCATGTAACCCTGGGATAACCATCCCAGGACCAGACTCTCTGACGTCACACCTCGCCAAGCCTCGACGAAACGCATGAGCCTTCCACCCACCATAGACGCCTCGACGTCTAACGGGGTTGTCCGGCTCGCAGTCCGCCCCCCCCCCCCCCCCTTTCTTAACGAGAGAGAGTGAGAACCATTTCGTTCTAGGCACGACGGGTATAACTGGCACCGCTGTTCCTGTCGCACAGGTGCGGTCCAGGCGGATATGAAGGGAGCTTGCGTACCCTCAGGTACGCTTCGGCCCCTTCTGTCCGCCCTTTGAGGCCTTACCCTTACCCTTCCCCTTACCACCTCTAGGGCGGTCCGGAGCAACATTGGGGAGGGTAGGCGCCTCTACAGCCTTCCTGGGTTTCTTCGCCGGCGGCGGCTCCGAGAACCCAGCCGAAACAGACGTCGCAATAGGCCTGGCTTTCGCCTTGCCCGTATGCTTTTTCTGTTTCTTTGAAGGCTGTCCTGTTAGCGGCTTGCCCACAGCCCCTAGTGATTTACCGCTAACCGATTCTGCGCAATACTGGCGGTGTCCTCTAAGATGGCCCGCGCTTGGCCACCAAAGATGCTAGGCCCTGTCAGGGGCGTCCCAAGAAGACGTTCCTTGACTGCCGTAGCCGGACGCATATGGTCAATGACCATTTGCCTCCTGGACTTCGTCACACGCGCTTGCACCCTTGCCAATGCGTCCATTGACAGCACCAAGCCGTCATTAACGCACGATAGCGCCACAGGTGGCACAGGGTGGCCTGCCCCCGCTTCAGCCCACACCGACTGAAGTAGACGATAGGAGTGATTGACAGCGCTCATCGCTGCCCTCACACCCTCATCGCATAGGGCCAGGACTTCTTCCTGGTGTACCTGGGCCCTATCCACTAGTGCCGGACCGGGACCACCCGACCCGGCACTCTGGACACCCAGTACCCATCGGTCATCCTCCGTGACCGACGGGACTACACCATACCTGTCGTATTCACCCCGCGGAATACGACATCTTGCCCGCACCTCCCTGGAGGCCGCAGGGAGCTGACCCTTGGTCATTAGTTGTTTACTATAAATAGCATCCAACAAATCAATGAACCGTGGATCCAGTCCCACTGACTGGATCCGGGCCGCGGGCAAAATCCCCGTCCTAATCGACGCACGGGGCGCATCTTCATCGGCCGTGGCCGAAACCACAGACGGGTCTACTCTGGCTAGCCACGCCAGAGCATCAGACCAATCTATCTCCGAAGAAGATACTCCCGCAAACACGTCACCCGTTGACGTGCTTACGGGTCTGCCAGCCATGGCCTCCCGGCAAGGAGCCATGGCCTCCCGGCAAGGAGCCACGGCTGACACGCCAGGCACTCCGCTACCACATGGTTCCGCCGCCACCCCATGAAACACTCCGGTCCATGGGGTAGGTCCGCACGGAAAACTGTACGGACCCGTAACCGTCGCGGAACCATAGCCGGCCACGGGCGCCAACGGCACCCCATGTCCGGCTGCCGGACCAGGCGAGATAGGTGAGTACCACGCCTGGCCCGGCACACCCGTTCCCCTGACGGCTGGTGACAAACCAAGCCGCGCGGAACCAGTGCACGGTAACGGATTGGCCTCAGCCGCAGGTGGAGCCGCTGACCTGGCTTGCGCCAAACCAGACAAATGGAGGCCGGTTCCGTCCAGGACGGAATCAACCTCCATATTCTCCACCTGCGGCTTCACGGGCCGCAGCAACCTCTCCTCCTCGGCCTCATCGTCTTCAGACTCCGAAGAGCCGTCACTAGACGAATAAACCGTGGAGCCGTCCTGGCGGACGGCTCCCACACCTGACGGACCGGCCACCGCTACTGGACCACCCGGAGGTGGCCGCAGAGAGACAGAACCCGTCTGGCCGAAGCCAGACGGGACCGCCAGGGGGCCATACGAGACGGCCCCCTCGGTAACCAGTCCAGAATCCTGTCCGAGGACAGGATCCGTACCAGGCATGGGGAGAAACTGCCCCCCCCAACCTTTGGTAGCAGGGACGACACCAGCGTGGGCAGAACGCTATGCAGAAAACCCTGCATAGCCGGACCAAACCACGCCGGCGGTGCCATCTCCGCCACCTCCAGCTGGGGACGTGGAGCACCCCCACCGGCCGAACCGGGCGCTCCACAATTTCCTCTCGGACCGCCTGACCCCGCGTCAGACCCAGCCAAGTCCTTCTGGGCAAGGAACTTAACCATCGTTTCGACGGACCACACTGCACAAACATTACACCTATGATCTATATTACACAGGGCACACCTAAAACAGACATGGTCCTTGAACATTACACGGACAAACTTATGGCAGTCGTCACATGATGGCGGGGCTGGCTTGGCCTATAAAATAAGCACAAACCTACAATAAACAAGCGGAACGAGACACGGATGGAAGGCAGACAATTAATTTTCAAATATTTTGACTCATAAATTAACCGTAACCTCCCGCCACGTTACAACAACGATCGCATTGATTATGACGACAAGTACACGGCGGGCACAACACACCCATAATAGATCCTACAGGATGTGTAACGGCTCCAGGAATCATATCGCATAGCATTCAGGGTATATTTACTAATCAATATAAATTATACTCCTAACGAACGCAGCACGATATGTGAAGAAAACAACAAAATGTATAACAACTGCTGTCTCACACGGTAAAACCGCAGACCACACATCTACTCAAGAATTTTGAAACCACCGATCATTGCAAACCGATCGTGATCGCACGTAAACTTGATCATTCTAAAGTTTCCGGTACCATTTTTTAGTACGCAGCACCCAGAACAAGATGCACGAATTAATGAAAAAATTTTTCTTCACATAAACATCCGAGCGACCGGGTGTGACGTCACCCGCTCGGATTCTACGGAGAACGACGTCAGCCGATATTCGTGTTAGAAATACCGTAGCAAACACCTATTTTCATATCTGCCGATCGCCTGTTGGGGTTTAAAGAATGCGATCGTCTGGCATATATCGTTGTTAGCACACGTCCCAGATTCTATGGGGTCAGAAATCGGAACATGCGACACAACGAAATTTAGAGACCTAAGTCTTTTAACTATGGATAATAAAGAACAATACAACCTGGTTGTCTTGGGCAGTATTCTCCATAGTCCTTAGTTATCCTTTCAGAACACACAAACTATCACTGATTAAAGACTTAGATTCTTTTAAAAACACTAAAATCCTTAATGCGAAAAGCATGTATTGCACTTGTTGCTATGCAAACAAGAATGAGCTCTATGGTAAACGGGTACTCGGCAGTGGGGAGCCGGGTACCCGGTTCCCAGGAGTCGGTAAAGCTTTCTAAGTCTATAATCCTAGAGCCGCTGTCAGGGCCAGCTGTATATCAGAAGTAACAGAATGGTGAGTATTGATCGAAGGAGAATGGGCATTTCGCTCCCTGATTTCGGTTAAAAACTTATTATAGTAAGATATGAAGATTACTTGGATTTTTCCCACGCTGCGAATGTATGATTTCCGATTTGCATTGGTATATTTATACAGTTGAATTGCAAATTTGTAGTCATCATCAACAAACTTCCGGGATTTTCGCATAGTGGTAACTTTCACATTCTATTACTCTAAAGTGGCAACAAGGCGAAACATGTCGAATTTAACAAGATTATAGCATCTTGTCAGGCTGTGCCATAGAGTTAGAATAGCTGTAGAGTGCTTATACTAATTCTATTGTGTAGTTGAATAGTTTCAAATGAATATAGCCAATACAATTTAATTTCTCATAAAAATATATAGATTTTCCTCTATTCAAATTCTCTTCCAATCTACCAAGCGAATTCAGTCCCTTTATGCCGAATTGAAGGTATGCAAATTTATGCTTTCTACTGCACTATTTTAACTCTATGGGCTGTTCTCAAATGTTGGCTAGATTGAGCAATGTGTGTTTTGATAAGCGGCCACTGTTTTCATAGACCATTTATAATTTTAACACCATGTCTCCATTAACCGGAATTGACAGATTTTTCAGTTCAGTAGTTTCAACAGCGGCCCGTACATGCGTAATTTGGATGCTATTTCCAGGTAACCTACGGAAAATCTGTAGGGGATGGCAGGTCTGTGTTCGGTGTATGACGAAAATGACCGCCAGCTAAAATGACCGCGGCCGGGACAAGAATGACCACTATTATGCCGATAATGACCGCCACTGCGAATTTATATTTTGACTTCTATTACCCGGGGGGGGGAGTTGGGTGGTGTGTGTGTGTGTGGTGGTGGTTCCGGGTTTTGCTGCTCCTATAGTGTATCCCCCATAGCAGCCCCTGAGGTTTTTCGCCCTTCAGCACCCCCACCCCACACCCACCCTGTCCAAGTACCTTCATACGAAACTGAAATGGGAGTTTGTAACCAACGGTAATAATATTATAAACCCATCTGATGTCAACGCAAGAGCCATTTAAAGGTGCATATTCACAGCAAATGCCTGACAATTAAATTGTTACAATTGTAGACTTTTAGAGGCCCAAATCGGTGCCTAGATGTAATGAAACGAAACAAATTTTAACATATGATAGTTTTATTCCGTGTAAATTAAGATACTTTTTAGCTGTGAATTTGAAATAGGGACTCGTGTCTCTAATTAAATTTTTGCACCTTAAAAAAATTATATTAATTTATACTTGACGAAATCATATGTTAAGTTTTTTCGTTTCTTTACGTCTAAGCCCACAGTTTAAGCATCCAAAACTACACAATTTTATTTTCAAGCATTCTGCTGTGAATATACACCTTTAAAAATTATACAACGCCAAGTACAGTGTGTGCGTGATATAGACATAAGCGGTCAGCGTTGCAGATCATCACTAGGGGGAGGGATGTTTATAATACTATTACATGAAAGCACCGAGTTATAAATTTTGATATAAATATATTTTGAATTGTAAGCTCAACGAAACAGCTGAATGATAATTAACCCTTCACATGTCACATGACCAACGGAGGTATCTTAAGGCAATAGAAAAATCTTTTACAAGTGAGGAAAAATTTATTTTAGAACAATTCCCCTGTTAAAGTTGCATATTCACACTAAACTGCTTTAAAAAAATTTTTATAAAAATTGTAGACTTTTAGAGGATTAAATTGTGTGCCTATATGAATGAAACAAGATAAATCTTAACATATACGGTGATTTCATATAATCTTTTTAATTTGCGAAATTGAATTACAGACACGCGTACATATTTCGAGACACGAGAGTTGCCAGCAGTAACAAATACCACCACATTGCATAATACTCTTAATAGCAGTAATGTGATATAACCGCCATTGAAGCGAA
Organism: Chaetoderma sp. LZ-2023a; assembly: GCA_034401795.1. Lineage (NCBI taxonomy): Eukaryota > Metazoa > Mollusca > Caudofoveata > Chaetodermatida > Chaetodermatidae > Chaetoderma > Chaetoderma sp. LZ-2023a. The sequence continues at coordinate 275,517,394 of CM067369.1, read as the reverse complement.
GAGAATTATCATCCGGGTTACCCGTGATTGTTCAAATTGATTTAATAATGGTAACAATCATGATAACAACAAAGACATGCTTGCACATGTCTCTGGATAAGGTGACATGAAGAAATCCCGCGAGAACATGCTTGCAATAAACACCTGTAATCTAGATATCTATCCAGGTGAGCCGCCTAATAATTGAGATACACAATATAGCTTGCGTGTCTGTGGAAGACATTGTTTGCCATCTAAGTTTAATTCCATCAAGGTGTGTTTGCAGCTAGTGTTATGTAACTCTATGATCAAAGCCAATGTTAAAGATATCCCATTAAATAGAAACATGTTTGCACGAGATATGAGATGGTTGTTGATTTTTGTTCAATTTACCTATCATGCAATACTAACCAGCGTGTACGAATCGTTGCAGTAATTGGATGCCCTATTCTTTGCATCTATTGTCTGTAAAAGTCGGGAATTTTCAAAGAAGTAGGCCTATATCTGTCTTGCTATATAGTGTTCTTGCTGTATGACGGCGCAACGAGCCGTGTAACATGTTTTCGATGATCAGAAATGTAATCTTATTTATGATTCATATTGATGTATTAAATATTGTTGATTATTTTAAAACTAATCTGACTGTCATCGGCAGCCGGGACAGCAGTAGGTTCCAGCGAAATGGATTTCATATTTTTATCTGTCTATATATATATATATGGGCAATATTATTTCAATAAACTCATGCATAAGAAATATATGGTGTAGGTGTAACGTGTTTTCACGTGTCAAAATTTAGGATAAAAAAACAACCATTTATTTAACAGGTAATATGTGGCGAATATTTTGAACAAAATTTGACTAGGACTGGCAGCAATATGTTTCAGTGAAATATGTTTCAAAATATTCAGCATTGTGTATTTCAATCCTTCGCGGAAAGTACTGCATACTTATGCATACATGTTAGCTCCAATCTCACGCTGAAAGTAGTTGCTGTCAGCATTAATTGGTTTAGGGATTTATTTGTATGAAGAAATTGTACAACTTTAGCAATTTTGGCGTTAAAATCACAGCGGCATTTGTAGGAGTGTATGCATTGTTATCTCGCCCACCCAGTCCCCCTGCTTGCATAACATGTATGCTAATTGCAGGAAACCATTAAAATGGTAGCCTATGTCCGCCTGAATACACATCTAAGACTAGACATATAATAAAACACAATGATGATTCCTCTGTCCAATGAACTATCAGTAACGATTGCAACGAATCAGAATGCACATGTATTTGCGCGTCGTCTATCAGATTCAAGTAGCAGATCAGTCTGTAATAAACTTTTGACCCTTACAGACGCAAACTTACTAGACTCAAAATTATCACAAATTTCTTTGCGTGTATCAGATTCAGGTAGCAGATCAGTCTGTAATACACTTTTGACCCTTACAAACTCAAAATTTTTCACAAATTTCTTTGCGTATTAGACATTCTTGTTTCAAAGATTTCCGTACCTCTTGAGAAACTCATTTGTAGTGAAAATAATCAAACTTGCGAAACTTTTCAATTTTATTTATTTGCTAATTGATAATTTCAAAATTCAGCGTATCATACGCAAATATAAATTGTTAAAATCTTATACTTTTAGAGGCTTCAATTGTAGCACTAAACTTCTTCTAAATATCTTTGAGTACTCTAGCGTTATCTAGCAGACGTAGTGTTCACTTTTTAAATTGCTACTTCCGGAATTTTCGTTCCGCTCTTTAGGCACAGTCTACGCGACGGTACCTGAAAAAAAACCACACAAATTTTATATAAGTTAAATTAGATCGGACCTTGTAGTAGGCACCATATTATTTTATTTTGTAACTTATATGCGCATATAGAATATTCATTCGTAGCGGATAGTAGTTATTGTTAGGCTTATTAGGAATACTATAGCGGTCATTTTCATCCCTACCGCGGTCATTTTAGCTCGCGGTCATTATGGACTGAGATCCTGTGTTCGCCTCACCACAAAACGTTCTCCGTGATTATTCAGCGAACAGTCGTGCAGGAAGGCATACCACTTGAATGAACAAATGTTCAGCTAACGTAAAAAGTTCACCTTCCTGGGTGTAGCTAGAATGGGACCCTGTGATTATGCCTCGTAGCTATAAAGAATGACACGAGCATTTGACATGCTGAAGTGAATGTTCGAAAACTGGTAACCATTCAAGTGCGCGTAAAACCAATTTTAATGACAATGCGGCGCATTCCGACGCTTGCACATTCTGCATTGGTACATATCATCTGTATCAAACATTAAGATCACGTGCATAAATATTAACGCTGCTTATTATATTTTGACGGAAATCTCGAGCATCGCAGGATGCTGTAGAACTGTCAAAATTGTCCAAAAAATCCACAGACACAGCCAGCTCTCACCTTCTCTAGCTTTTAAATACACCGTATTTGCAACGATGTTTTCTAATTCCATCGCTCCTCCGGAAAGGGCACCTGGCTTTTAAAGGGCCCGATTCCTGCCCACTTCTAGTGTATTTCCATATTACTAACGTCAATACATACTGACCAGGGTGTGGTAATAAAACTAATGTAATGCATAGAGGCAACGCAAGATGGCTACGCATAAGTACTTGTAGTACGTTTATTCTAGAGTCGGGTACTCGTTATAAGACAACCAGGACTCGTTTAGCTAACCATTGCGTTTTAACCCTTTCATCCCCGTAAGATGAAATACAAAACCTAAATTTGTTGTTGAAGCTCCGTATGTGAATGCATTTAAGGCACGTCTAGATAGATACTGGAGAGACCAACCATTAGTATATGACTATACAGCGCCTATTGAAACCGGAACAGAACGAGCACAATATGATGATGAAGAAGACGATCTGACCATTGAGGCATAAGCCTCCGGTCAGAAACAACCTGAGTAAACCTAAGTAAAAATTCATTTATTATTCAATACATATTTTCTATCATGCTGACTAATTCTGATTTGTAAATAATTTGACTAGCTGCATGGTTCCAGTCAACTTAGTTTCATAATATACTTATGCCAGAGCACATATAGGTTACGGCTAACAGAGGTTGTATTGAGTGCGTATGGGCAAAGTCAACATGGGTGGGGTGGTAGGTGTGGGGTGGGAGTTGGGGTGGAGTTGGGGGAACTTTGCTCTGAAATAAGATCAAAAATTTTACCCTCACGACGTAAAAAGAATATGGTCCGCCTCTTGCGATTCCGGTGTGCGTGCGTGCGTGCGTGCGTGCGTGTGTATGTGCGTGTGCGTGTGTGCTAAAAACTGATGATCCGATTTGACCCTGATATGGACAGGAAGTAGTATGTCTGGAAGTAAAATGATGCTACCACCAGCTGGAAGCCGCCATTCAGCGATCCGCCCCGCCCCAACCCACCCAGCCCCGTGAACCAATCATAAGGAACATCTTACCTGGAGATGTGCCAAAGGCCATACATAACTAGTCTGGACCAGGTCGAGCATGGGTCTTGGTGTAGAGAATGTATATCGGATAACCGATGCCTGTCTCTTGCTGATGCACAGCGTTGTGCATCTGCATGTGGTGCTGTCTGTATCCCCAACAAGTGTGCCAATGTTAAGGAACATCTTGGCTGGAGATGTGGTAAATATCATACTTGTCAGTCTGGCGTGATGCACAACGCGGGTCTTGGTGCCCAGACTGCCCATTTAAGAATGAAGCAGAATGTCTGGCCATTCTTCAAGAGTTGATAGGTGCTGATTTCCCCAGAGTGCCACCCTCCTTGAATACAAGGACTGGTACTTGATGGCTATTGTAAAGAGCTCTGGCTGGCCTTTATGTATCAGAGTGAGCAACGCTACCACGTGGTCACCTGGTGGAACAGGACTGCCAATGATCTTGAAAGCCAACATGAGTGTGAGCAGATCAAAGCAGACGTTTGCGAGAAAAACTGGGTCATATTGATCGCAATTCTTCATTGGGGAGCTGACAAACGCACACTCATTGAGCCAGATTTGGTATGTATGGTCTCAAATCAGACACACATGTAGTCACGGGTCACATCGGCATGATGGGATTACCCATGGGCATTGGCAACGTCAACACAGTAAAATGCTGATGTATTTATCAACTGCTACGTGACAGACTCTATCATGTTTAATTGTTACACAGAGGTTCTGATATCGAGAGTGTATCTCCTGTATAACCACCACACCCCATCACACCCTCTCCATTTCATAGAAGTTAGAGGCAGATACAAAGTCTTCATTGGGATGAAAGAGATCATAGATGTTTTTCTTGCAGAAGGTGACAGTAGTTGTTGTACTTGGTGTTACTCAGAAGTGAGCCTACTTTTGACTTAGTATCATAGCAGTTTGAGTCCTGGCAGCACGGGCAGAGATTGTACACTTCATTAGAGTGTCATCTGCCCACCCAGCCTGTGCGAGGATGGTATGGGAAGGGCAGCACTGGCTGTGAACAAACAGTTCTTGAGAGCTTGATGGGAGGCAGGTATGGACAGCACAGACTGAGATCGGACACTACAAGAGCAGTGTCTGCCCACCCGACACACCTCGCATGGTGGGTATGAGCAGGGCAAGATGGCTTGATATCGAGCACTTCTCGAGAGCTTGATGGGCGTCTGTCTGCCCCGAATGAGGTGGGTATGGGCAGCAGCATGTGCCGAGATCATACACTCCTCAAGAGCTTGATGGGCATCCGCCCGACCCCTTGGGTGGGTATGGGCAGCATGGGAACTGAGATTGACCATTTCTCGAAAGCAGCATCTGTACAATTGGTCCACACTCAGCTGGTATGGGTAGCATGGGGCCAGAAATTAAACACTTCTTGAGAGCGGCGTCTGCATGGCGGCAGTGGGCGTCATCGTTGAAATGTCAGGTTACACCATTGTCTCCATGCAGTGACCTGAGATCGCACTCTCGAGATCTGCAGCGTATGGTCATTCTAACCAACCCAGGCCATCGTGCATGGTGGCATGGGCACATAGTTAGAAATGACTAGTTATTACGCCATTTTGTCTCATGCGGCAGCGACCTGATCGAATTCTCGAGATGTTCGAAAATGTCCAGGTTACACCTTGCCGCAACTGAGATGCTGCTCTCTCGAGATCTGCTGCTCCATGCCATTCATTCTACACATCTGACCAGGCTGCCTCGAACACGGGCAGGTGGCTGTCCTGAGCTTGCGTGCATCGACAGAGGTGTCAGTCATGGTGGGCCAGGGCCCGAGGCGAACCTCTGGAGATGGATGATGGAGGAGTGGAATGTCTGTCATTCTGCCCTACTGCCAGCACTCGTTGTGGCCCATATCATGGTGTCTATCCCGAGAGATGAACTTCTCGAGAAGGATGATGGAGCGAGTGGCATATCTGTCATTCTGTCCTCCAGGCTCATTGTGGACCGAGAGCTTCTCTTGAGGTGGGTCACAGTGAATGTGTCTGTAATTCTGCCCTCCCACCATGGCTCATGATGGCCTGAGACATTCTTGAGAAGAGATGCAGGCATGGCATCATTATTCTGCCCCACCGTGGATCATGTGGCATCTCAACATCTTTCTGAGATGAGCTGTGTGGGCAGCATCATTCGGCCGGTTCATCCACAGTGACAGCTCCAGATCTTCTCGAAATGGGCTGAGCTGTGTGGACATGGCATTCAATCGCCCCCTGACACCGTGGCTCATCCTGGTAGCATGAGATCTTCACGAAATTAGTTGCATGGGCATGGCATTCATTCTCCCACCCCCTGCTGATGTGGTTCGTCCTGGTGGCCTGTGATCTTCTTTAGATTAGCTTTGTCGGTGTGTGGGCATGCGTGGGTGTGCATAGACATATGTGTAGGCATGTTCCTGGGCATGCATGGGCATGCCTGGGTGTGCAAGGGCTTATGCGGCTTGTGTGTGGGCATACATAGACATGCGTGGGTATGTGGGTGGCAAGTGCATGGGAATGAGTAGGCGGGTGGGCGTGCTTGTGTGGCATTCATCCCGCTACCTCCCATCTCGATCCACGTCCAGGCACAGTGCGAGACACAGCAGCGGGGTTGACCTGTCACATGGTCTTAGCCATCCATCGCTCGTTCCCCACACTCGTGGCTGGCGGCCATTGACGGCTGGCTGCCATCGACAGCTAGGTGTTCAGATGGTTGCAAGGCAGCCTGATTAGTAGATGGCACGCGAGATACAGGAAAATAGCTTGAGTGGGTAGATGGACCGAGATGCCATCACCTCTCAAGAGTCCATTCGTGGGTCTCGAGAGGGTTTAAGTGTCAGGGCTGCATGCAGAACAGCTAATGACAGCCCAATTGTAAAAGTTAATATCCAATTTACAGTCCGGCTCAAGCTTTGGGCTGATGAGATGCGATTTCCGGCACACAATCTGATGTGCATACAGGGCCCGGATCTACCTTGCCACTCTGTAGCATGGTACAGGCAGTGGCTCCTTGTCAGAGGAGAGGCCTCAATGTGACCCCGGCACATATCTGCTGGCACGATCCCAATCACTACCCCCATCTACTGCTTAGTGCCCCACACAGATAGAAAGGGAAGTGAGTGCCATTGACCACGGAATGGCAGCTCCCAGAGGGCCTTGGTATCAACATGATTTTCATTTAGAGAAAAACGCATGTTCGTGAGCTCTCACTGTTTACATAAAGAATTGCCAATTCCTTATGTACGCTGAAGTTGATTCTGTCTACATAATGAATTGCACATTCTTTATGTACACAAAGTCGATTATGTTTGAGCCAATTCTTTATGTGCTTGATATTCCTGTGGTATCATTTTAATTCTGGACACACTACTCCTCCATCGCAGACGAGTATAAATAAACTTGGTTTGGCCTGGGTTTCTTGTTGTTGAAATACTAACCCTCCGAGTCATGACTGCTCATTGGACATCCTATTAGGTTTACAGTGCTGAGCGATGTAGTCCCGCTATGAGTGTTCTTGTGGAAATCTTGTTTGCTGAAAACAGCTTGCGGGAACCAACCTGCGGGAACTTTTCAGCTTCCTGAGAACACATCATCTCAATGTCGTCTATGGAATGACGTATCAATTTCAGTAACACGGTAGCCTAACTTAAGAATGACTACCAAGTATTCAAGTAACTATACCTCACAGTTGAATTATTTCTCTATATGTATTTAGTTAATTATATTGTATCCGTAAGAACGGTCCCGATGACTAAAAGGAACCATAATGGTCTTAGGACCGCAAGTTATAATTTCTGTATTTGTTTATAGTTACTCCCATTTTCCTCAATGTGTTGCTAACTGCACTATAGTAGGTTCGTTAACCTGAACTAATATATATATATATATATATATATATATATATATATATATATACCTTGATCATTTGATACCGTATTGATTGTTCTGGTTAGATTATGTATATATATATGGCCAGCGGCCATCTGTTCATATGTTTTGCTTATTTATAGAAAATATAGGACTGCAGTGCACGTATAAAACACTATACAGCAACACTTCTATATGCAGCACCTTCTCCCGCCATCAACAATTTTTCACTCAGGTCGCTGTCCATGCTATAACTCTGTAAACCTTTTCTATTCAGCTCGATAGGATAGGTTCAAAATGATTAGAGACACTTTCTTCATTACATACTCTGTAATATACTCTTCTCTTCCGGCAGTGCGATAATCTAGCCCCGCACTCCGGTAAGACTCATAACTCCAAGATTTTGTCTCTCTTCATGTTCCACTCAGCCTAGTGGCTTCTTAATTGTTTGGTCGTCCCCATCCGCACCATGGGCTGATCCGACTCTGGGAAACTGTTGGGGTTTCCGAGCGGTAATGGCCAGGGTGCAGTATCACACATTCCCGTGTATCTTTGGATACTTAGTAGTTAGCACTTTAGCCAATGTGGGAAAGCACTGCGAAAACATATATTAATTATTATTTTATTTACTGAACCAACCTCCCGCACCGCAGTGCAAAACATGGCAACTTGTATATAAACCTAACGACAGGTTAAACGGTTAATTCCACAGGACCCGGTAACGGGCGAGATACGTACCCCCCACCGAATTCTGTCAGAATGTCTGGGCATGATACTTAGATCTGCCACGCCCTTATGGGAAGGACATTTACGGTGGGTATTCGTCTCTCTCACCCCCACAATAACAATAGGACAAAGGTCTAATAATGCTTTCGTGAAAAGTAACCTATGTCTTGTAACGTTTTATGTGGTTACGGAGAGGGATGTCCAGATTCTTATCCAGTTCAGAAATCTTGCTACGTAACATGTATGAGCGTTGTCTTCAGTATTGATGTCTTAAGGCATCTGTTCTCAGTGACTGCCGTGTCTAATAGCTAGGTAGATACCAGCCATTTGCGGCCAAAAATAGTTCTTGTTTTGAAAACAACTAAACGCTAATTAAGCAAAGCAGAAGGCCTGCCTAAATAAAGCGGTAACTACTAATTCAGCATTCTAAGAATTACATAAGACGGAGATTGGAGAATCCATCGGGAATCGCTCACCCCGTCTTCATGTAAAACAGCACGCAACCCTATAGTCATAATCTCACTAGGTATGGTCTGTTCTTTCCCAAGCATTTTTGGTTGAAATGTTAGAGTGGGCCCATATTTGCCTGCTACTCTTCTCCTGCTTTAAGCAGTGGTGACACCTTCCTGAGACAGAGGCCTACGCGAGGCACTTGCCTCTCACAAGGATTCAGCGACGATGGTCCACGCGAGGATAATACTCCTCACCCATACTAGCACTAGGAGTAGTGCCCGCGTGAGGCACATAACTTTTCGTCCGAGATAACCTTCTTCCTTTCAGCTTAGAGGTATAATAACTTTTATTAAGTTAATTAGTTACGTCTCGTTTACGGAAGCCTCCCTTGTGGGGATACCTCTGCGGACCTACGAGTTTGTGTGGTACCTCCGGGAGCCCCATGTTTAAAAGTTCATCTAACTGTCTCTATGTCTCGTATTTTCGTATGCTCTTATTGTAGTATTATCTAGCATATTTATAATTGTTTAGGTAAACTCATTGTATAGACTTATATTTTTAGGTCACCAAATCAAATCTTGTAAGTCCATAGACCACGAAATTGCTATGGACAGGCATACTGGTGACACAAATTCTTGGGATGAGACAGTTGTGTTTAATGTTCGCGACGATGGTCGCACGCCCCCACTGGAACAATTGAGTTCCACCGGCCTTAGGATCTGGTTTCTGTTTCCCACAGGGCAGTCTCGTACAAGGTCCATCACCCCGAGACCCGATGCTAACCAGCGTCATCACTCGTCATGCACTTGCGGCGCGGTGAGTCGACATGATACACCGGAACGGCCCGGCACTACCCGGTGAGCTACACTTGGAATGTACCAGGTCTGGCTGTTCCATACCCAGGTAACCTGGGATGTTTCATACCTGACTGGTCGATCCGCGCTACCCATACAATGGTCACCTGCTTAGTGAATCTCTGGAATGAATCTACTGCCATTCGAAGAATTAGGAGCTCGATTCAAGGTTCTTAGTGTTATATCTATGAAGTCAAGCATATAGTTAGATATTCTGTTGAAATTATTTCATCATTAATTTCCTTGTCATTTGGACGTTATAAGCTGGTGGAGCTGAATCCGTTAAATCAGATACTATATTATGGCATAACAGGTCTTACATGCGTAATTCTGTTGATCTTGAATATTGTTGTTTGTGCCAATCCTCAGTCATTGCACTCTCAGTCTCAGTCTTAATTCTGAGAACATCTGTGTAAAGCTCTATACTTCTGAAAGTATCTTGAAACGTTACATCATTATTTATTATTATTTCATCTATGACAAGAGTCATCAATATAATAAATTCTTTATACAGCCTTTTGATGTTCAAAATTACAAATTATTTCTCTAAACAATAAATTTACATCTGGCCTTTTACTGGAACATCATCCACTCAAACCAGCTATACTAGGAGAAATTATATAACTTACATATCTACACCAGGTTAGTCAGCTATTCGTAAACCCGGTAGGGAATAACTACGTGTCAACTTTTATCTTACAAAAATGATTTTTATTATTATTATTTTATTATTTACTAATGCATTGCATTAGGTAATTTGTCAAAAGACATCGGAATAGATACTGTTGTTATCTCGTTAGTTTGACATTTGTTGCATTGTGTACCTCTCGACATGATGGAACCCTAATCCTAACCCTCTGAAAAGTCTGAGTCAGAAAAAGAAGGACGTTTCTACCTCCCTACGCCATGTCTAGACTGTCTGTGGTCCGCCCAGCATTAGGGCATTCGAAGTGGCACTTTGGACGTAACAGTTGAGATAAACCCTTTGGGAGCAAATGCGTGCTCAACCCCATGGGAACCAGGACGTTCCACCATTTCACTATGCAGCCACTATGTGTTTGTAGCTGACCAAGTCCTGTACCTCCCTATGTCGATGGATGGTGCATGGGGTGAACGTCTCTCCGGTTGTGTCATTGTCATTGGATGAAGGTAGTCTTATGGGCGGTGGTGGTAATGGTGGCTGTGGCAGTGGAGCATCCGTGTCACGTGGCCAAAGTCACAGCGGCGGGAATGGGCATGCAGCGGGTATTGTGGACCTGGCGTGCTACATGTAGCAGATGATATCAGCAAGCTCGAACTACCCGAGGTCAAGAAATCATGGTTCTTCAGTCTGCTGTTTAAGACCTCTGAATATACACGGAAACACATGTTTGGATCATGTGTATTCTAGATGCTCTAGACACCTCAGGTGCAGAAACGGCTCCTCTGCACTACCTTCTCAGTTGCTGTTGGGATTTCATGATCGACGCCGCTATTACGTCTTTTGGAGAACTTGTCGGTACCCTTCAGCAGTAGACTGGCTCAGGTTAGGAACATCTGCAATCTCACTACATCCTCCTGGTGTCCAACTCCACTGTATAGAGCAATGATAAGTTGTATATGGGCTCAATCACCGAGACACAGAACCTGCAGGCACTAATGGAGAAACGGTTTACGGCCCAACTTACTGACCCACTCATCCTAGTCATCGATGACCCCGCTATGGACCAGAAGATGGCCACCTACCTCAGCAAAATCACTAGACGCATCTGGCACACTAAGATCATGGTCTTCATCCTCTTTTAAAAGTATACATTTGAGATCACACCAGACATCTGCAACAATGCAAGGCTTCTATACTTCAGCTCAAAGAGCGGATGGGCCATGCTCGAGACCATATATGACAGCTCGATCCTCATGGCGATCAAGCCAGTGTTCATAGCCAGCGTGCAGAAATCTGCATGGTTGTATTGCTTTATCATCAGCAACAAGGAGATGGGCGAGCTCTCACACTTCAAACCATCATAGGAGACAGCAGAAAGCTTCAACTACATGTTGAATCCAGCCAGTAAGTTGGGATGCTATATGAACAGGTCATCCCTCTGATAACGCATGTCACGAACATTTTCTCAAACCACGATTCCTGTCGCTACCTCTCCAGTGAGTCAGGAATTCAAGCAACCTCATGCAGAAACTTGAGGACCTTCGTCTGCAACTCCGCTACTCGACGCACTTCGTCTACTGCCCACTCTACTTGAGCAACTTTGGCTGTGGTCCCAAACTCTCCGCTACTTGAAGAACTGCCACATTGTCTCTAATCTGCTGCCGGCCATCTTCATTGAATATGTGCTCAGCAACCTGCCTGGTGTCAGCAGCGCGACCCTTCTCTCCCCCTGCAGCATGACCAATACCATGGTCAGCTACTGCAGCTCTGATTTCCTCTCGGAAGTAGTCTATTGCCCCGGACTGTAAGTCACCCAGTATATGATGCTCCTCAGCTGTGAGGATGTCGAATACACTGTCCATTTACCGGGTGACAGTAGATCCTTGACCTCGACACTTGCCTTTTCAAGAGCCAGAATAACATAACTCTGAGTGTATGTGTGCGCGCGTGCGTGCGTGCGTGCGTGCGTGCGTGCGTGCGTGCGTGCGTGCGTGCGTGTGTGTGTGTATGTGTGTGCAAGTGGCAAGGAGGGAGATCCAGTAACTTACCCTGGGTACTGTAAAACTTCTTATACAGGATTGTGGTCAGCAGCTTCTTGACTGACCATGATATATCCCGCGCATCCAGATAGGAGAGGATCTCTTGGTCAGATGGAGGTGGCTAATGTACCTTGGTCTGAAAGATATTGATGACCCGAAGTAGTCAGCGTGCCTGGCTAATAGATAACACCTTCACGATTGATGGCTTAACTCTAGTGGCTACAGGCTAGATGGTGTTGACCACTTCAGTCTTGCAAGGGGGCTTCCAAAGACTGATGGCTTAACTCTAGTGCTCATAGGCTAGATGGTGTTGACCACTTTGCTCTTGCGAGAGGGCTGTCCAAAGACTGGAGAACTTTGTCGAATATGAAAATATAACCCACTTCAGTAGAGCCACATTAAACCATGCCTCAAGATGTGCAACATCAAGACTGGGCAATTGAACCCTTTGACCCACTATCCATGATGCGAATACCCTTTCCATGGTTGGGAAGTACATTGACTTCATGATTTCCGGACAGATCTACGAAATCAGAAGTATGATGTTGAAGTTCAAGTTCCGGAGCACATCAGTGAACGATGTCGAGCTCCCAGAGGTTGTGAATCAGTGGGAAATCATGCAGAGTAACTCGACTCGTCCGTAGACATATAGCTTCTACCCGATGGGAAAATGATACTTCGCCGTGGGGTGCAATGATGGCTTGACAGAATTCAAGTTAGAGGCGGGAATAGAGATGCATGCTGCTGTGCCACTCATCTCACTCACTGAAAACACACACGTGAATCCGGCCATGATGCATGACAAGCTGTTCCTCTGGGTTTACACTGAGCATTTCCAGTGTGTGACGATGGCTGCTCGATGACTTCACCTCTGGTAATGAGAACGACCACGGGCTGAAGAAAGTGGGATCTAAACAGTGGATTCTACACATGGAGAGACCATCATCAGGTTCAAGCAACAGCCTGATAGTGGTCTAGAGTTGATATTGTATATGAGGTGCTCCAGACTGTGTTGCTATCCCGATCCTGTACAGAGGGGAGTAGTAGTTCAGGAGGTGGGTGAGCTAGATGACTTCAAGTTTGTGGTGTCTGACACCAATGCTCTCGGTGAAGTGTGTTACCTGGCTGATGTCTGTATCTCTTTGTCGTACGCCCTACTATGCCTAACCAGTGGCCACGACGATCTCGAGTTAGCACTCGATGGCTAGCACCACCTCGATCGGTGGTATGGACATCCCACCTAACCATGGGCACCAGCTTAGCTTCCATGTCATAGTGGGCACTCACTCAGTGGACTTTACGGTGCTGTACTTCAGATATTCCAAGGTCTGCTTCTCGGAGGATGAGGTATTCAGCTTGAGCGTATATAGAGCATGGTTCTTCCCTTGAAATCGGGATATCCTCAGAATGCTTCTCAGGCATATCTGGACGTAATTTGGCGCCCCTATCACAGAGGTGCCCCAGGCACTCTTCTGGTTCCCCCGCCCCTAGGACCGGCACTGACCACACTGCATATCTTGATGTATGATTGTATGATCATGTAACTGTCCGTTTATGTATTTTTCTGTGTTGGTGACAGTCCAACTGGTGGATTTGACCCATAAATTTTAAGTTCGAATTAGAATTTGTACTGAATTATTTATTGGCATAGTTTATCGCTGTCGTTTATTGTTACCGTTATCGTTGCTGTGATCAGGGATTTAATCTCTATTATCTATATAACAGGAATAGCCATTAAGATGCGAGGTGTTTGCATTGCAAAGTGGGCATGGGCATTGCGGTTAAAATGCATGGCTTCTATCCGTTTACAGCGGAAGCTGCGCAACAATTCGATTGAATAACGCTACAAGGTGATTTCAAAATTGCAAATATAAACGAAAATTCAAAGATTAAATTACATTCCCTTTAGACAATCTGACTATCGTATGTGCGTAGCTATGCGTATGCCTGAATTCGCCTCTGCTCTTATTTCTCTTGTGAAAGTCTCAAGTACAATTCTTAAAGCTCTATCATTTTCATACTATTAGTAACAGATTCGTTTCACTGGCTCTGCACGAAAATTGGCGGGTTGTTCAAATACATAATTCACCAGCCATATTCCACCACTGGGATGGGTGTCTACCGAGAGATAAAATTATAACAATAATTGTGTAATTGTTAAATAACAGTATGAAGAAAATTCTGAATATTACGAGCGATTTTTTTTCTAAGCGATTCTAATTTATTTCTTAAACGATTACTCGGTTAACATAGCTGTAAACAGTTCCGATTTATGTGAGAATCGGGATTCTGAACCCAGAGGAATAAACCGATCTAAAAATAGAGGCGTGGCTTCTTCGCGAATACTTTTCTCGATCTCGTATCGAAGGAGATCTCGCGAGATACGAATGAGGAATAAACATCAAAAAATCTCATTGGCGGGATCTATGAGTCTGTGACGTTGTCATTCTAGATGTGCTTAAAATGGTAGGGTTATCGTTCGATTTGTAGTTTCACTTTTAAATGAATAAGGCCTTCTTCATTCGTTTTTTTGGTGAATGTAAAGGATATATGTTTACATAACTTCGAATAGCATGCACTTAGTTAGCCTATATTTATGTCTCGGACCAAGAAGGACATGACTAGGCCCATATATGTGCAATTACTTATACTTATCATAGGTCTATGTACACTACCTTTAGTATGCTATAACTCTGTATGTACTCATTTGTAATTCAATAGTGTCATGATTGTGTAGGTTTACAATGTTTTGGTGTATTTAATCTGTTCTGCATAGTCTTGTGGATATACCAAACGCTGGCGCAGAAGTCAAGTCTATTCTTGAAAGTATTCAAATTTGGAGTCTGACTACGGTTTCTGGCAAATTGTTCCAGCTGTTGGTAGTGGTAGGCTTAATGAGCAAGGCGGACATATGGTTCTATTAATCTATGTGTAAGTATAATGTGGGTGGCGTTGGGGGTGGAGTCCCTGTCAATATTGGGATGGGTCGTACACCCCGTGAATTTGTCAAAGCATAGCCTACTACACGGTTTACACGCCTGGCACCGAGCCAGAAGTTCTTCAATGAAGGGACATAGTCTTCAGTTAGGGTGGCGTGGGGATGGCAGGAAGTCAAATCATACGGGGATGGTGGGTGGTCGGGGTCCACCCCACCGTCCACCCGCTCACCCCCGGACATTTTTAGAAATTAGATGCTCTCAGATGCCCCCCCCCTTGCATTTCCAGAGGTAAATATGGACCATGTGTTAGCTTTAAAATTATTAAATCTTTGTCCATTTCACTTTTTTCTTTTTCCAAATTTTTTAGAATGATGCTTTGTATGTTTTCCGAATTATTGCATTGTGAGAGCAGAAAGATCAACAAAAGAAGAGTTTCTATTAGCAATACAGCAGCACCAGTACGTATCAGCTGCCTTAAACGTGGCTATAATGGGAAGATTGATAAAATCCTCTTCTCATGTCCAGCAACTGGACATTTCTCACGACCAGGGACTCAGAAGCCTTTTTGCTGGCTGGCCCATTACAGCACTAAGCCATGGAGAGTGTAACTGGTACAGATGCTGTATGGGTTAGCGCTTTAGCGGCGTAGCCAACAGATGGCTTCTGAAATGGTGCTGAGAAATGGTCATTTGCTGAACAAGTGAAGAGGATGTTATAGAAATCCTCTCCTCCCCACTGGAATGGCTGTCTGAGGACATTCATTTCAGTGCCAGGCTTTCTCAATTATTCTTCTGTGTTGACAAATCAGCTTTGTTTAATAAAAAGAACTTGTCCAATACCCGTGTCATTAATATATTTTTAGTTGGGCCGCAGTAAGATCAATAGTGTCTATTTTGAAAACAATGTTGCTATGGATCCCGCAGACACACATCAACCGAAGTTCGTAAAAAATCGCTCCGTTTAGAGATATTGAAAAATGCTTTAAAAAGGTCTATTTTGAAAACAATGTTGCTTATAAAGCTGTTGCTGTTGTGTTTCAGCCAAGTTTGGAGAAGATTGCACCACTAGAACCAGAGTTATTGAAGAATGTGTGAAAATACTATTTTGTAAACTGTTGCTAAAAGTTGTTTGCTCCTGTTGCGTTTTACACCACAAGATTGCCATATGTGCTCGGGACTACATGGGCAAGCTCTACCCAAGCTTTGAGACGATTACACCAGTAGAATCAGAGTTATTGAACTATGCGTAATTGTTTATTTTGTAAACTGTTGCTAAAAGTCGTTTGTTGCTGTTGCGTTTTACACCCCAAAATTGGCATACGAGTTCGGGACTAAATGGGCAAGCTTTCTTCTGAGTTTTGACACGATTGCGCCAATAGCACCAGAGTTGTTGCGTTAAAATGTTGCTAAAAGCTGGTAATGTTGTGTTCTAGACCCCAAAATTGGCATACCCGTTAGGGATCCCACAGGCATACTTCCCTCCAAATTTGGCGAAGATCCCTCTAGCAGAACCAAAGTTATTAAAAATGCCCTAAGAACAAGAAACACTCGATGCTCGCATATATAGGTTAGACCACTTATTAATAAATCAAATGAACGTGCAGTGCACATTTTAAGATTAACACCCGTTTGTCAAATATTGTATGACTTGTATGAATGAAAGTGAAACTATAGTTAGTTAGAATGGACCATGTTTGTTTACGTGCGGCGGCCGCAGTGACTATGGGCACGAATATCAACACGCCGTGACGTCATGATCAAATTCAATTATGTAGTTAACTTAAAGGTGCATATTCACACCATAATGATTGAAAATAAAACGGTTAAAATTGCATACTTTTATAAGCTTAAATTATGTGCATAAGTGTAATGAAACAAAATAAATCTTAACATATGATGATTCCATTCTATATAAATTAATACAAATTTTTAAGTTGCGTTATTGAAATAGAGGCACGGGCCCCTATTTCAATTTCGCAGCCTAAAAAATTATATTAATTTATATGGAATGGAATCATCATATGTTAAGATTTATTTCGTTTCATTACATATAGGCTCACAGTTTACGCCTTTAAAAGTGTATAATTTAAACAATTTTATTTTCAGAAATTTTACTGTGAATATGCACCTTTAATTTTAATCCTGCCAGAACATGGCCACTGTTATTATGCTATGTTATTAATAGTGACGATGGTCTGGCGGATGGATTATGGTGTATAGATTCCATACCGTTCATACCCTGTCACATTCCCTTATCCGTTTGATAATTTATCTGATTTGTAATATAACATAAATGTTGAACAGTGAGCGCCACCATTTTGTCTCCCCGAGCTATAGTTTGTGATGTCATGTAAGTGCCAATGCATTATTACAATCTTTTATTATGTAATAATCATATTGTTGAATATTTTGAAACTAATTTGACTGACAGTTATTGCTGCCTTTAACGTCATAATCAAATATGCGACGTGTAGAATGACGTCATAAATAATTACATCATGAATGACTCGATTTAGTCCGTTTTAAACGCATTAACGCTTAATAGTCGGACACGTTGTACGAATTGTGTCTACTATTTAATAAACATTCTGTGGAATATTTTGAAAGTAATTTGACTGGGCGCTGTTGCTGCCATAAGCAGCAACGCACAGTTATATTAGTTTCAGAATATTCAACAGCTTACCTGTATAGTTTTCTGGAAATTGATAGTCAGGACGTTCGGGATCGTTTGATCCCAACACGGGTGAAGCGTGTGTGGAGCTTAACTAGGGATGGGCGGGGCAGAGCAAGTCGGATTATATACTACCGCTGGCAATGAAGTGGCACCAATCTTCTGCTTCAATGCCTCACAAGGGTCATGTACGGACCACCTGGTACTGATTGAACTGGATTTGGTTCTCTTGTAGGTTGTACGAACCTTTTAGCATCTGTGCCTTGATTTCGGACTTCCCTACATTTCTCGGGTCATCGGAAACACTTGTACGCAAGACACCGTCAAATCTCTCCTCTGCACTGCTTGCTAATGGGTTAACGTATCTCAATGACACCTTATCCGTCAAGTCGATACGCCATTTTTCCAGTCCATTAATTTTCCAGGAGTGTTGTGTCGACGTGTGAGCGTGCGTGCGTACGCGTGCGCGCCTGTTGCCAGTGTGTGTGCGAGCGCGTGCGTGGGTGGATTCTTTTTTTTGGAGAAAATTAAATATATGGAAAGTAAAATTTTAATAATTTAACAGCCAATTGAGGATTTATATTTACCTTCGGAAATGTACTGTGTGTCTGCCCGCTCGCGCGCCCGCCCGCCCGCCCGCCCGCCCGCCCATCCGCCCGCCCGCCCGCCCGCCCATCCGCCCGCCCGCCCGCCCGCCTGCCTGCCTGCCTGGCCGACTGCCTGTTTGCCTGCCTGCCTGAGAGCATCTAGATATTTTAGCAAGCCTCCCCGAGTTAGATTTGGATTTTGCATACGCTCCTGGTTCCAGACATCAAAATTAAACTTGTCTACTGCCTTATACAAAAAATATAGACCCCCCACTCAGCATGACTTTAATCCTCAAAATGTTCTGTAATGCACATAGGCCATACTCACTTTAATACTTCCTATCAAATGATAGATGATGGGAAAACCCTAAAATTACATGACGAAAATATAATCAATGACCTAGGCGTGTCAATAGATACAAAACTAACATTTGAGAGCCATATAGAGAAGATAACTGCCAAGGCTAATAAAATGACAGGCATAATATGGCGTACATTCCAATATATAGATGAAGACCTGTTCATGAAACTTTATCCAACATTAATACGCTCTCACCTGGAGTATGCTGCCCCTGTATGGTCACCAAACACATGGAAACAAGCAGAAAAACTTGAAAAACCGACGAGCTACGAAAATGGTGACCAACTTAAAAAATCTAAATTACCAGGCAAGATTAGAATATTTAGAACTACCAAGTCTAGTATACAGAAGAATAAGAGGGGATCTTATAAATGTCTATACGTACATGCATAACCTGTATACTGTGGACTCTAGAAAACTTCTAATTATCCGTCCAAGAAAGAGAACTAGAGGTCATAAATTTACATTACTAAAACCAAGAGCAAATACATCCCTTAGACAAGCTTTTTCTCTAACCGTGTCATAGACTGGTGGAACTCCCTGACGCCTGAAGTTGTTGAAGCTCCATCTCTAAATAGTTTTAAAACCAGACTAGATAAACTATTTATTCAACATCCTGTATACTATAATTATAGAGCTCTAGATAAACCATGTAATCCAAAAATGACTATTAGATAATGTAGCTCATCATCAAATTTATTGAATTAGCTGATAATAGGATACAATGTCCTAAAAAGCTGTACATGTTATGATTATTATGATTATGATTAATACGTAACCTGTATAATAAACCAGGTATGCGGTTGCAGCGCAACAATGCAGCTCGTCTGTTTTATAGCTGAGTACATATGAAGGTTATTGACAGAAGGCTAACTAAAAGTGTATTACCTTTTTCTGCAAAATAAGTTAACCTGCATAAACTAAATAGGAAAACCCCCAAAAACCGTTGCCATTTGTACATATAGTAAATGGTTTTGTACATATAACATATGGTTGTATACATATAGCATGTGGTTTTGTACATGTAGCATATGGTTTTGTTAGCATATCCTACAATGACAGTAGGGGTAGGGCGATTTGGCCACTAAATTCTGCACCTTCTTCTGGTCTTCTTTCCTTTGTTCTCTCCTTTGATATTTTGACACATTCTTCCTTTGATGTCTGCCACCTTTTGTGTCGGGTTTTCCTTTGAAGTGTCCAAATCTCCGCGATTCTGAGTGGGTGTTAGTTGTAGAGTGTGGCCATAAGCACAAGTAGAGAGGCGAGCTTGGCCCACGTTTCCACACCTTTTTCTTGTGTTCCTTCCTTTGTTCTCTCCTTTGTTATTTTGACACCTTTTTTTCCTTTGATCTCTGCTGCCTTTTGTGTCAGTTTCATTTCACGAGGGCCCAGCTCTACCATTCTGATTGGATGTTAGATGTAGAGGGTGTCCATAAGCCCCTCCCCCTCTTAAATCATGTGCCTCCTTTCATCCAATCAGGTGAGCTTACGGGTAATTAGCGTAATGATGATTGACAAGGGTTAATGCATTGCTTAAGGATGATTAACAGGTTATATGTCTGGACTCGTCTTTTCCAGACACTGGGAATTGATTAAATCATGAAGCCCCCGCCCCTCATTAAATCGCGTGACTCTTAATGCTATATAGCGTAATGACGCTTGACAAGGGTTAATGATTGTAATTAAGCGCTGATCTCATCGATCCAGGACAAACACGCACAGGTTAATGTGTTGTTTAATGATTGTTGACAGGTTGCATGTCTGGACTCGTCTTTTCCGGGCTCTTTGAACTCATTCAATCGTGAAGCCCCACACCCTCGTTAAATCACATGTCTCCTAGTGGCCTAGTGTGTAATCACTAATGACACGTGGTAATCGGGTGGCAAATCCTATAAAAGAGTAAAAATCTGTTCGGTTACGGCTTAACTTCTTGATTTTGTTTAACCGGTTTGTTTAACATTCATTATAATTATGAATTATGCATATTTTATGGGATGTGAAGTTCCTAACAATGTGTAAGTTCGCATCATGAAATGCAATGACGAATTTGTAGTAGACATATGTGAGCTTGGTGTTGATAATGTTTATCCCACCAAGCATGGGTTGCTTATGTATGGCAATACGTTTCAAAAGTTTGCCACTATGATTCCAGCATTCGAAGAAATTGTACTTAGGGCTAGGCATTCTGATAGAGTAGAGCGGATTAATTACCTATATGAATTAGAATTAAAAGTTACTATCAGCACTAAATATCCGTACATCAAGCTAACTTGGTACTTTACTTCAAACTGAGATGAAACCATCGTTCAGAAGCGTAACATTCTCTAGTGACTCGTGGATAATCTTGAAAGAGAACTTGCATGAAATTCTCGGTGCAATAATGAACAATTTTACCAACCAATTTTAACGTGTATCGGTCGGGCCACGCAATACGGAAAAAATCTACAGCTAATCATCAATATATAGATAAAATCTCACAATGGTTGAAGCTATGATCTCCAAAGATTCCAGCGATCAGTTATTAAGCATTATATTAATGGCTGATTTATGTCATTCAGATAATGGGCAGAGACAAATATGTCTATGCAGTAGCGTGCCTGTACTCTCTGGCTCTAGAGTCAGCTTAAAGTTAATGGTTGACGAAGACTCTTGGTTTGAAATAGTTAGGACTCTAAGCAGCTGCACAAATTTTTAGCCGGTAATGCGGTAAAGTCTAAAAATTACATATTCTCGAGAAACTGTATGACTCGATTACTGAGATTAACGTCTAAGCAAGCAGACAACGTCAATGACTTCACGTTAGCTGATTCTGAAATAGACCGAGCCATTCAGAATCTTATCGATCACGTATCCCCAGAGGACCTCGGTGTGTTAGATTTCGGTATTCAACTGGGGTCTACGGATGTGGAAGAAGAAATGCTATCAGTATTCGAACCGTTGCCAGATGTGTTGAGTTCTAATGATCTACCAGATTATGAAGCCATGTTTTACATCGCCAAACCCACCCAGCAATGTTGAAATTTACACCCAACCATAGGCTACACTGTATATGCTTGCTATGCTCCATCAAGAGATAAGTGAATGTGAATATCTGAGTTTTGGCTCTAAAAACATTCCCAAATCTACCAGAGACAATGTTACCACTATTTTCGCGAACTTATTGAATTTAGCAATCCATAGACTAGCTGTTAGCGAATGCTACGGGTGTCAACATGACATACATTACTTAAATGCATTAGAACATGAGTCTAAAATCGATTTCTTTTGCGCATTGTCTACTGACCCAACTTTATATTGGAATGTCTATGAACTATACAGCGCATTGTAAGGCTGATTGCCTAAATGATATACTAAGCGCTGTTTATAAACTATGCGAATAATATCCTAAATTATAACTTAGAACTATTGAATTCATTCTTTTTCTAAATCAAATTTCATTTGTATTACAGCTATTAAAATTGATATATGAGTAGTCTAAAACGCGTTTCTCCATTCGCTAACAAGCAACACCCCCTCCCCTCCAACCAACCACCACCACCCACCCACCCGCCACCCCATGATTGTTATGAATCGTGATCATACCCACACTCAGACTCGCCTTTCATTCAAACATTTAATTTGGGATGGGTCAGTAGCCAGGTGTGCCAGGTGTCGGTGTAACTCTAGAGACTATGTCAAAATTATAGATTGGAGAAAAGCGAAAAGCGCCTTTGAAAGAAATTTGTAACCTACATACATTAAAAACAATCTAAAAACCATATTATTAAAGCTCCTGCAGACAAAGAAAACATGAAAAATAAATTTCTTTTTGTGAAACAGCATTTTTTATTACAACTTTCCACGCTGAATTGCTATAAGGATATGGTCTAATAACTTATTGGCTGAGCTTTTGACAATTCTATCATTTTTTTTGTAAAATCAAGCAATGACTCTATAATTGAAATCACGGCCAGTCCATGCACACAATGATATAGATAATATATACAGAATTCTCCGCAACGAGTCGATAATAGGTGTTGTACAGTAATGCCAATATATATATATATATATATATATATATATATATATATATATATATATATATATATATATATATATATGCAGGTTACATAATGGCCCTGTCTTGACCATTAGTTCAGGCCACGTAGCGAGGCTGAATGAGTCAAAATATTCAGATTTTCCATGTATCAGGAAATATAACATGATCCAATGAGTGCCTGGAAGGTTCTCAGGATTTGTATTAACGATGGGGCATGCTGGTCTTCTGATATGCTTTGGTAGGCAGTCTTTAGCGAAAAGACATAGGAACACACTCCCTAATCTCCAGTTTTTGGAGCAAATATATTCAAGATCTCTGGTAGTATCGAATGCTCGAATGTTCAAAAGTCAAGGGAGTGATATACAAAATTATTTTCCGAAAACTATCCGTGGATTATTTTCTCTGTTTTTTATCTACTTACTTACTTATCATATACTACCTTGATAGGCCACTTAGCCTGTAGGTAGATAATACAGTAAATGCATTGCAACTTATAAGTTTCTAAGATAGGCAATGTTTACTGCAGAGCACCTGTTGTGCATAGGTTCTTGTATATACCAAAAGGTGGTCCAATATATATCTAATTGGTTTGTAAAGCTATTTAAGCTTGGGGAATTTATGACAGTTTCAGGTAACCCATTCCAGTTGTTGGTGATACGAGTTGAAAGGAAATGCTGTCTTATGGTTTTATTTGCCCGCTTTTTGGATAATTTCAGGCTATGACCACAGGTTTTGGCTTTGTTATCTAATTCAAGATACTGGCTTTGAATGTTATAAATATTATGTGGATGTTTGTATGATTCAATCATATCCCCCCTTGTACATCGATAGTATAATGATTGGAGCTTCAAATGTTTAAGTCTATCAGGATAGCTGCGAGATCTTAAATAAGGCACCATTTTTGTTGCTCTTCTTTGTACAGATTCGAGGGTTTCACAATCTTTTATGAACATGGGGCACCATGCACCATTGCCATATTCCACGATTGGCCTTACAAGCGAAGTATACAATTTTACTAACGTTGGTGCATCCAAATAGGTATAAGATCGTCTGATTAATCCTAAAATTTTGTTAGCCTTTTTCGCCTGTGTCTTACAATGTTCACTAAATTTCAGCTGATTATCAATGTTAATACCGAGATCCTTAGCGACAATATCTTCATTTAGTTTGACTTGTGTACCCCCTTTGTTTGCATAATATGGATACTTCTTTTTATTTGATCCTAAATGCATTACACTACACTTTTCTGGATTTAAAAGAATTTGCCATGTGCAACACCAATCTTCTATATTGTTCAGATCATCTTGAAGTTCTGATGCATCTGTTATGGAGCGTGTTTCTCTATGAATTTTTGTGTCATCTGCAAACATGTGAACCTTTTTAAAATAAAGGTGATACATGAGCCAGTTTCCAAAGTGATGGTAAATTTCCCTGCTTCAGCGAGTTTCTAAAGAGGTGAAGAAGGGGGTAGGCTATGGGGCTGTCTAGTTCTTTCAAAACATGTGGATATATCCCATCAGGGCCAGCAGATTTAGTCGTATTGATGACTTCCAATTTTTTTAGCACCATGTCTTCTGTAATTAAGATCTCATTTAGAATTGTGGCATATTGTCTGTAGCTAAAGCTGTGCAGATGGGACATATCCTCGTGCATAAAGACTGAAGTAAAAAATGTATTTAAGACATCAGCCGTTTCAGAATCTGAATTTGTAAGGGTTCCATTTTGTTTCTTTAGGTCATATACAGAATTTTTTGTTTTCAGTTTAGATTTAGCATAATGAAAGAAAGCTTTCGGGTTACATTCTGATTTGGTTGCTATTTTTTGTTCAAAATTTCGCTTTGCTTTCCTACATTCCTTTTTTGTATGATTTCCATTTTTGAAAGGCAAGTCTCTTCTGTTTTAGAGTTTCAAAGACAGTTTCGGTTAGGTAAATTGATTTTTTTCTTGCATTAATTTTAGATATTGGAACAAATGTATCAGTTAGCCTTTTAATTTCATTCGATATTTCACACCAATCATGCTCAATGTCACCAGATAATTTAGATGTCCAGTCAATATTTGCAGCATCTGCACGCATACCATCATTAATCACCTCTATTGAAAATGTAGTGAGGGTTTTGCAAAATGGTATTTATATAACAATTGAAAGTAAAGCTTATGCTTGCATGGTGGCTCTTTCCTATAGGTGCACTTATGATTATATTTTATACCATATTCTCCTCATTTGATATTATATGATCTAATGTATTTGCTGTTTGATTGCCTCTAAAGTGAGTTGGCTCTTTTACATGCTGATGCCAGTATAAATCTTTAATTGATTCAAGAAAGCTTGATGCAGAGCAAAGCTGAATATTTGATGAGTCAATGGTCCAGTCAATTTGACTATAATTGAAGTCACCCATTATCAGAAGATGGCTAGATTTTAAGTCAGCTACATTTCTTAATAAGTCTATTAAACAGTAATGGTTTTCATGTTTACAGTTGGGCGACCTATATACACATCCAATAATAAGACAGTCTTTGGTCTCCAGCTTAATTTGACACCATTATTTGAAAAGTCCAATTATAGTTTAAGTTGGAGTGGTCGAGCGTTATGTGAGTTTCGGCTATTAGCGTCCGGCTGATATTTATACGCATTAGCGCAGGGTTATAAATCATTCACATATCCCCATAAATACCAACTCTGATAAGTTGCGGTTCAATTAAAAAAGAACATGCAATTATTGGGATATTTTTATTTATTTTTTTTTCATTCCAAATAACTATACAGAGGTATGCCAGGGTATGCAGTTGCAGGTACGGTTGCGGGGGTTTGTGTGCGGTGTGTGTGTGTGTGTAGGCGTATGTGCAGCCACGTTAGTAGTCCGTGGTAACGTTATAATTGCTGTCAATACTTATAATGTTATTGAATTCAGCATAACATATTACATTCATAGTATCAGGTAACGCTGTTTTACATTTGAGCTGGAGAAGTTGTAAGGTAGACATGACCCCCCCCCCCCCCCCAGTAGCGAGATCTGGAGTGTGGTCAAAGGCATAAAATGTGTACCCTGCCTTGTATTCATCGATGTTAAACCTTATGCATTTGTCATCGAATAACGTGCCAGTTCCATTACACAGAGTCAAGAATGATTCTGTAAAATTATAACCAGCAGCTGTGAAACTCAGGGTAAGAGCGTCTCCAGACACTTGCTCGTTATCAAAATAGCGCAAAATATGGTTAGCATTGCAGTGCTGAAAATTATACAGGTTTGTATTGAAATCTCCATTATAAGCTTTATTACTAACTATCCCGAATATAACTCTACTCAATAGGTACCGTAGAAAAATAATGTCCCTATTCACACTGCTAGTTTCCACAGGTATGGTGAATGATTTGACGATAACTTGTTTAATAGGGTATTGAGCAGGGGCTGTTAGTAATGTTGATGCATGGGCGTTAATTACCTAAGGAATAGGTATAACCTTATGTACCATCGTGCAGGTGTAATTTGTAAGTTTTGGCATCACCACGAATTGGGTTAAAATCTGGCTTGCTCGATGTAAAACATAGCTTTAAGGAAACTCCATTGATTAAACGGTTTTCCTGAAGAAAAATGTCGGAATGAATTCTGCCAACCATTTCCACTGGGAAACTTATGACAACGTTAAGCTTTCTATGCATATAGCCGACATTATCAGCAGTCTTAGCATCCATATGTCCTGCTGTATCCTTAAATCATAATGCAGCCATTAATTGACTTGATCTATGCTTGGTTGAATAATTAAATAAGCTTTCAAAATAAGTATGATAAGTGTGTGTTGTTAGCATCAGAGACACGTTTTCCATTTAAAAAGACATCTACTTGAGAAAACATAGAGCCAGCCCCTAGGTTAACCAGGGTAACATCGCAGTCTGCTACTGAAGGAGTTTCCACACCTGCAACCAGCTGTACAATGCTAGCCTTAACATAAATGTAACTTTGAGCTAAATCTATGTATTCGTCTCCGCTTCCAGAGATAAAAAAATCGAGACCCCCCCAGAGCTAGACAAGCTTGTAATGGGTTAGTAGCTTTGCCAGCGAGCTTGATCCATCGTAGTCATTACAGGCTTCACGATAAACAAATCTAATTAAATTTTAGTGCGATGACACGGAGCCATCATATTAGCTAATTAAATATATCAAACTGTTTAGATTTTCTGATGCTTCTACCTATGCGGTTACGCTCTGAATGACTTCTACATGGGTTATCAGTCTGTTGACCCCTCTTAGTATTTCTGCTTTATGGCCTGTCAATTAGCTCCTGAAATATTGTTATAAGCTAATGGTATGGCATTTTGTATGATCGCTATAACGACATTCAAAAAGCCATATTATTCGCAGATGTTTTCAATTTTTTACCCGCTAAGAAAATCTTCAGCCATCCCTAAACTGGCTGACAAGGCCTGCTTGCCCAAGTTTTTTTCTATGCTTTTAGCTAATAGCATGGCTACTCTGAACAGCAAGCCTATACTATTTCCTAACCGATGTCTCTTTTGACTCCTAGCACAAACGAATACGGGGAACCACCCACCCATTTGATTAGCGTAATAAGCACTCAATGTAGCCAAATCTGGTTTACACGTATTATTCATATTCTTTTAGAGTCAAAAACGTAAACAATTTCTAGATATAGCTAGCAATTACATGCCAATTATTAGGTCTTAGGCCTAAAATGCAAACAAAGTATACTTCAAATATTATGTTCTCTCCAGTCCTATCACATATAACCACTCCTATCGTCTCAATGTAATTCCTAGATACGACTATATTGAATGTCAGGAAATGTCCATTGACAAATACCATTGTTGCTATATAATGGCATAATTGTTAATAACTGAGCGGTTGCATCTCTGAGTTATCACAATATACGTTAATGCAATCTCATTACTTTTATGTGTTGATAGAACTCCACCTGTAGGGGTCGGGCTGCTAATGATAGGTCATGTTAGCCTAAAAATCGCTTACAGCATCATCAAATTCAATGGCAAACATGTGCTTAATGGTTAATGTTACACGGTTGACTCGTTCGGTGAAATAGTGGAATCTGATTGCATTTTTATAATGCTTATGGCTATTAATCTAAGATGGAGCTACTAGCTTATGATCGTTCAAGTAATTAGCCCCTAAATACCTTATTACATATTGACATTAACGTCATAGATGACATGAAAAGCAGTATCCCAGTTTCACGGATGAACATTTCATGAAACTAACCGCAAGCCATCCGTAGAATAGCTATGTCAGATCTGCAGTAAAGTTTCATGGCAACCCATGAAATTGAAAACACCAGCTTTAACCATGTCATATCACGAGTCAAATTGTTTCGCGCTGACACCAACATACTGTCTGCACAATAAGCATCAATCGCCGGGGTATGCTCCTACATAATCAAATTATACGTTACTGTCTAGGAGATATGGAAAAATTCTTTCTTGCTAAGTAGATTAAATATTGCAGGTAGTTGACATCGAGGAAATGCTAGACTGTCCTTAAGATTAATGTCGCCAACATTCAAATACACCACTTTATTACCATTCATTATTACGTTGGGTGGTTTATGCTCTGTGTTTCTGAAGAGCCACTCCCTCACTAGATGCAAGTCAAAACCATGAGTGTTATGAGCTATATATAGTGATGTAGTCGCAAAAATGTAGAACATTAGTCTTATGCTTACCATCGCATAGATTTTGTAGCTAATAACCATTACATGAAAGCGGTTAGAGCATTAGTGCCTTCGAAGATAACCTATCTTTGACGTTCATCGCATTCCATGCAATGCTCGTCATGAGGTTTGCTAATGCATACAAAGCAAGCTATCTGAGCTACAACATAAATAACCTTGTGACGCTTTGTCACATGATTCGTTTCAAAATCATAAAATATGAAACGTTGAGGGATGAATGATAAGTCCTTATTTATGTTCTTAGGATCAAATTCTTCTTCTTCTTCTTCTTTTCGTTCGCTGATCATACCGCCAGTCCTGTAAGTGACTATCGACATGATCATAAGCATTAAGTGCGTGTATCCATGGTTTATTAGAGTGCACCGTGCGGCCTGGAACCTCCGTCTTCAGCACTCGAGGTTTCTGTCAGGGTTACCGCACCCTTACCTCCTTTAGTCACCTCTTACGACATGCAGAGGATACGGAAGGTGTATTCTAAGCCCCACCTACAGGGCAAAGGATCAAATCACTTGTGCTTCACTGCTAAGCTCATATGTTCTTTGTTATAACTCTGCATGTAACAAACGTGGTCCCGTAAACCAACTTCTGTCTTGCAATTAGGTCATTTCTTCTTCCCACAATGATGTTTAGAGCGAGAATCAACATCTAGAAGTTTGCCACAGTCCCCACAAGACTTATGCATGGCACACATTCCAAAGTTGACATGATTGTTGTAGCAACCCTCACTCTTAAACCATCTGCTACAAGCTTCACAATAGCGATTAGTGATCTGCTTGCAGGATGGAGCCACTTGACATGAACGACAGCATTTTATGCAAGAGTGTTGATCACGTTGCACATATGCTATGTCGCAATCGTCTACAACTACAACCTTTCCAGGCCTTAACGTTAGTTATTTATGTGTAATGATCATTATACAGATATAGGGGCAGAATTTGAATGAAATTATCTGCACCCCTGTATACGCAGTATTTATTCTTGGCCTTGCTGTACACTCTTAGAGAAATGCCAAATGCTGCCAAAATGTCTAGGGATGCATTCCAAGCATCAGGCCCGCAAGCTATGTCAGTAGACACACCATCCTGAGCATGCAGTTCTCGAGCTTTCATCCATTGATTATGATTATCACCTAAACCTCCTCCAACTAGAGTTTATGGCGCTTTCTAATCTGCATATGCTCGGCCTTCGATGCTAACAAATCTAGATAACATAGCCCGATCACTATAAATCGGACTATACACGTATTATCTAGATTCTTAAGAGTAATACAGTTTATTTTCAACATGGCTTCGAACTCCAAATCGTCGAGATATAATTTGGCAAGAATACTATTCCACCACAATCCGCTAGGCATTTCTATGTGAAAAATCTTCATAGAAAAGTCCCCATCGAGATATACATATCTTTGAGATTGCCTCACTTCAGAAATTGTGTTCTTTTTTTCTGTAGCTGTCAAATCTCGGTCTTGGGCAAAGTCCACGTGGATCAGGGTGTTTAGAGCAGGGTGATTTATCGTGACCCTGTTGTAATCTCGAGGTAATGCATTCACGCTAGTGTAAAAGCCCTCTAATATTTTTCGAAGATAGAGTGCATATGCTCTGAAACTTCAACCAAATCTTCGGTTATAATGGCATCCAGATTAAAATTGACAGAGTAAGAATTTTTTGTAGTATTAAAACGTCTAGACTGACAGGTGCACATGCGAGTTATATCATACATATTATTGATGTCAGTTGTGTCGGGTCTAGGTATAGCAGTCACAACGTCATCAGAATGTCTGTCAAGCCCCACCTCTCACCCTCAGAATTCCCACCCTCTACAGCATTAACTCCTCCCCTGATCATATTAGCTTCCATATCCATATCATTATTATTTTCAAATAAATTAAATCTGAGGGCTTGAGCTGATTTATTTGTACAATTGTTGTAATTATTTTTAGCAGCTTTCTTAACGGGTGTATAAGGTGGGCTGACAGAGTTACTAGAGGTGGTGTAGTGGTTGGTAGCTGCTGGTGTCGGGTTGATAGTGGTGGGTGTGGTGGGTTTGAGTTGGCTAGGGTGGGATGGGTGTATGTAGCGTTAGTATTGTGGGGATCGGTGACTCAAACAGTCTCCAAAATCTTACCTGAGTATTTTTGTATTTAGATGTTGGCAGGGAATTTAGGGGTTCAGTTTTTTGGGTTGTAATGGGTGAGGTTACTGGTTGATAATGGCGAATGGTGGTCAAGAGGTCAGTATTGCTTAGACCATGCATTAAAATATTTATATTACGTTGCAATGTATCGTCTTCAGAATTAGAACAGGTGTGAAGATCTTGGGAGATATTTTGCTCCTCAAAACTATGAAAATTAAAAATATCTTCCAAGATTTCCACAGTGTTTAGAGTATTGAAATCAGTTTCGCGCAATACGTCAGCCGAATCCTGCTCTACGTCATTGTTTAACTTCGAAGGCTCTCGACCCCCACAGACTTAGATGCATTACTCCTCAAAGTTATTGAAGTGGCTCCAGGGTTTGATCTCCCGGAAGCCCTGAAGCCAACATCGCTGTAGTAGTCAGTGTCATCGTCATCGGTGGCGATGACGGAGATGATGTTGCTCTATTGATCATTGCCGACATCATAAATTGCCCTGCGATATTGCGATTCTGCAAAACAGAAAGGATAAAACAGGTTAAATTTTCTATTTCTAGACAAGTTTATTCATGGACATCTGCCTCCCTACCCGCCAGCCCCAACACCTCCCACCACCCCATCAAACCACTGCCCAAACCCCTACCCCACCCATCCCCTGCCCACCCAAAACCATGATACCAAATTCGTCCACCCCCAACACCACACAACCTACATACAACCACGCCCCTACCCCAACCCCACACATAACACCCCACACCCACAACCTCCTCCCCCACCCACAACACCCCACCCCTGCGAATATGTAGTTTTGAACAAACTGAATGAATGAAGGATAGCATTCATTCATTTATTTACACCCGGGTCATTTTCACAACGACATATGAGTTAGATCGGTTTTCATGGCACCTAGCTTATGGTTATTGTTCGCTGCCTGAGGGGTTAGAGTTATCGCTACTTCAAACTAATCTCCTAGTAATTATGATCATACCGCTACATAACTTACACGGTATACAATATTGATGCTCAGCGACATGCATTTATTAGGTAACAACGCCAATACATGCCTAACGTTAGTTTTATTATTATTTTTTTGATAGTTTTTTACTTTATTTAAGTAATGCCGCTCAACGCTTGTTGAGACTCGCTTAAATAAGTAAAAAAATCAAAGAAATAATGATAATGATAATAATGACAATAATTTGATAGTAATAATAATAATAATTACCTCTGGCGAGTCTTCCATCTCTATAGGGTATTCCGATACGAATCCGTAGGTAGCAAAGCCGTTAACTGTAGGCAGTGACACTATTGCTTCAACTTCAAATTACTCGGTTACTCTATACAACGAGCTCGCAACTTTATCCTTATTACTGTCACAAAACTCGATTATCTCAGTCATACACATCTGAGCATATGCTTCTATGATGTTGAGAATATTATAAGGGTTTTGAAACATTTTATAGACCGATATACAGGACTGCTTATCTAGATTAGTAAAAAAATTGCAAAATGTATGCACAATTTAAACATCCCGCTAATATTTTACTTAGCGGACCATCTCAAGCCAGAAATCCACCCTGTTAAGTGTGATAATTAGATTCAGAGCTCAACTATTCAATAAAATACCTGAACGTATGATATTATGCTATGGGTCATATCAATCGGCTTACGAGTGACTCAGAGCCGATGTAGAACTATAATCAGGAATTCAAGATTTAGAAATAGATTCCAGTGACGTTAATCTAATTATCCTTGACGATCTAATGGAGGACATAGATAGCATGGTTACTGCATTGTTTATGAGACGAGGTCATCACGAGAATTCAATAATAATTCATTTGATTCAGAATATTTTCTTGATAAATAAGCACCATAGAAATATTTTGCTGAATTGGCACTACATAATCCTATTTAAAAATCCTAGAGACACATCCAGTATAACTACATTGGTGCATCAAATGTATCCTAGACTTAGCTCACCATTACAGGATTCATATATTGATGCCACTACACGAGTTTATGGTTATTTACTCATAGACCTCTGTCAGACAACACCTGAACACCTGAGATTACGTACCAATATTTTACTGGACTTGTTTGCGTAGTTTATGTCGCTACACGTAATAAGAAAGCTTTAGACATTCAAAATGGCTAACAGGAATGGTAATGCTAATAATAATCGTAGACTGGCTAGGGCTGCAGTTAGACCCAGGTCTAAGCTTAAAGGAGGAAGTAGAATGGTCAAGATCAATTACCAGTCTTGCAATCTTTAGCTAAACCCAAGCCTAAGCAATGCAAGATAATACTAGAATGTTGTAATAAGGGGTTATCCGAAGCTGTGTCTGAATGCTGTTTAAATTTAATTCGTGGAAATATTAAACTATATCGAATACAATATAAACGCTTATGCAGATATCGTGATAACATTAGATTACTCAGTAAAACCAATATGTTGTTACATGAAAGATGATGGGTTATTCAACAAGGAGGTTTCTTACATCTTCTACTACCAGCCATATTACCGCTTATTTCTAAATTATTCGGATAATAATAGCGATGGAAAGCATTCAGAAAATGGCATTGGTACTGCATGATATGATAGATGGTATAAACACGACATCTAAGATTAATATTCTAAATAGGGATCAAAATCTTAGATCTGCTTTGAATTTGGATCAAGAGATGGAACAAATTCTAAATCGTAGTGACTTGACGGCTAGAGAAAAGTCAAATTTGTACTCTCAGATGATTCAAAAGTTTAGACTGCAGATAGATCAGTCTAAGAAATTCGGTTCAGCGGTTAAGTCGACAGATGATTCATAGCATTCGTGGAATCTCCAGACTTCAGACCTTGGGGTTTAAATTTGGATAATGCTCGAATTAAAGAGCTTGTTCAATCATTGAGCCCTAGCTTAAGAAGTAAAGGCAAGAGATTAATTAAAATTTTAAATCATAGGGTGCCTGGCTTATCCTTAGACAACTCTAATCATGTCACCATAGACGGTGTAGCCTATCCAAATAGTAATCTAGTAGAGTTAATTGTCTCAACTGTGATGCAGAAACCATATACAAATTCTAAGGATTTTTTTAGAAGTTAAATTACTGGCAGCCTTCAATAGACTCTTAGCTCTTAGCTGACGCCAATATACCTAGACAAATCGTTGGCAGTTATAAGACTTGGGCTAAGATTCATAATACAGACGAAAGCGTTGAACCGCTGAGCCTTCAGTGTATTAGATCTAGAGTGAGGAAATGAAAAAATTAACTTGAGGATAAAGGTTTATGACCTACACTCATTAATAGACATAGTGCAGCTGCACCGAATGCGGTTGCTAGAAATCTGATATCTCGAAACGCTAAGCTATCCAAAACTTGGTTAAACTATGATAAAGAAAAGTTTGCAAGAACCGTAACAAATAAGCAATCTATTAGGGTAACTGACAGATTGAAATGTGTATATTACGATAGCAAACACTCGTCATCTTTTGGTGGTTTGGAAAAACTGTATAGGGCCTTTAATGAAACATTATCTAAACCCTTAATATGAGCCTGGTTAGCTGCGCAACCTAGGTATACTTTGCATAGAATAAAGTTTAATAGAGTTCGTGGATCTGAACGATGTTACTAGTTTAGTCAGACATCATAATGCTATACATTATCTACTATTCATAATAGATTGTCTATCCAAATCTTTGTGGATAATCCCTTTAACAAATAAAACTGCAAACACCTTAGCTCAAGCATTGGAGTTTTTTTTCTGAATACTGTCTCCAGAAGATCCGAATCGATTCAGAGTGATAAAGGGGGTGAATTTGTGAACGCTACTGTTAGACACATATTAACGTCTAAAGGCATGCATTTCTACACATCTCAGAACTCTCTCACAAAAACTGTGATCATTGAATGCATTCAACGCACAATAAAGACTAAGTTATGGAGATATATGTCTTGCCAAAATATTGATAGATATATTGATACGCTACATCATCTGGTAAGTTCTTACAATAGAACTGTACACGGTAGTACACAAATGAAACCTGTAGATGTTGACCGCAGTACAGTGGTGTTAGCTTGGCATAATTTGTACTCAG
Organism: Chaetoderma sp. LZ-2023a; assembly: GCA_034401795.1. NCBI lineage: Eukaryota > Metazoa > Mollusca > Caudofoveata > Chaetodermatida > Chaetodermatidae > Chaetoderma > Chaetoderma sp. LZ-2023a. Next base: position 275,482,875 of record CM067369.1, on the reverse strand, counting down.
AAGCAAATCCAAGAGCATCAGTCAAAAGATTTGAATATAGGTGATGATGTAAGGGTGTCAGAGTCAAAAGATCTGTTTACCAAGGGTTATGGACCGGCATGGAGTGAGGAGATATTCAAAATAAATTCGAAACTACCTCACAGATCGGGTGTATAGAAGCTGTCTATAAACCGTCCAGAAATTCGTGATAATGATTATTGTTGGTCATTTTGTGGTGGAAAAGTGCCCAGAGACGAGATAAGATATCTCACTCACGTTATAATTATTTATATTATAGTTGTGCTGTGTTTAATAAATCGGCGCATTCAAAATGGTGATAAAGGGGTTTGGATCACATTAGCATCTGGGTGTTTGAGGTATATATTTTCTGCGCTGAGTATAAAAACACCCAACATTGAGAGGTTGACACTGGCACCAGTTTAAAAAGAATAGCTAGAAGCATGGAGCAGTTTTATGTTACGCTACTGAGTAATAGTTGCATGGATTTATATCCGGATAATAAAATGTATCTTCAAATGCCTTTAAGATTCTGTTGGGAGTGGGAAGTCGGTTTGTTATCCATATTGTATCTGAGAAGTTGGTTAACCTAAGCAGAAGCAGAAGCAGAAGCAGAAGCAGAAGAAAAGCACTCTGAACGTAGCCGAGGACCTTTTGATAAACTTAAGCAGACTAATACTTTAAAAGTAGTAGTAGAAAATTCAGAGCCTCAGCATAAAGCTGTTGAATTACCTCTCTACATCCAACGTGTAGAAATACATAAAGGCTTGGTAAATTCTTAGGCTATCATAGTCATATTATTAGTAGCCTGAGCGCCCCCCCCCCCCATGGGCGGGGTTCTATCAATGCATAAAAGTAATAAGATTACATTAACTACAGCTTATGTATATTGTAATATCGTAAGGCATAATGTAGTCAGAGATGCTACATCACCGCTGTTAAGAGTTATGCCATTATCTAGCAGCCATGGGGTGAAGATATTTGTCAATATACATTTCCTGACATTCAATATAGAATCATATCTAAGAATTACATGGGCATGATAGGCATGGTTATAGCAAGTGAACATACCATTTGAAGATGTCACATCACCGAGCATAATTTGTTTGCATTTTAGACCTAAGCTCTAAGAATTGACGTGTAATTGCTAGCTATATTTAAATATTTTATTGACGTTTTGACTGTAAAAAAAACAATGCAAAAAATGAAGTATACATGTAAACCGGATTCAACCATGTTGAGAGTTTATTACGCTAATCAAGCCACTGGGCGTTTACCTGTAGTCATAGGCACTAGCAGTCAAAAGGAAATATAGGCTCGATGTTCAGAACAGCGATGCCATTAGCTAAAAGTGTAGGAAAAACCTTGGGTAAGTGTAGGAATGGCTGAAGATGTTTTGGTTGATAAAAAATTGAAAATATTCCCTGAAAAATAGGGCTTTGAATGTTGGTAGAGCAATCATTCCAAAAGCCATAGCACTAGCATGTAACAATATCTCAGGAGCTAATTCACAACCTATGAGCAAAAATACTAAGAGGGATCAACAATCCGCTAACCTTTGTAGAAGTCAATCGAAGTGCAACCGTAGAGGGAGAAGCATCAGAAACTCTAAACAGGTTGATATATTTAGTTAACTAATAAGATGGCGACTTGTCACTGCACTAAAAGCGAATTAGATTTGTTTATGGTGAAAGCTGTAATGACTATGATGAATCAAGCTCGCTGGCAAAGCTATCAACGCATTATGAGCTTGTCTAACTCTGGGGGAATTCTCGAGTTTTTCGGAAGCGTAAATGAATACATAGATTTAGCTCAGTTACATTTATGTTAAGGTTAGCGTTGTACAGGTGGTTGCGTGTGCGGAAACTCCTTTAGCAGTGAACAGCGATGTTGTACCAGTTAGCCTATGGGTTGGCTCTATGTTTTCTCAAGTAGATGTCTCTTTAAATGGAAAGCATGTCTCTGACGCTAATGACGTATATGGTGGCAGGAGGCATGTGATTTAATGAGGGGGTTGTGCTTCATGATTAAATGAGGTCGCAGGAAAAGATGAGTCCAGACATGTAGCCTGCCAATCATCCTTAATTACCCTAATTAACCATTGCCAATTATTACGCTAATTACCCTTGGGATCACCTGATTGGATGACAGATGTCACATGATTTAATGAGGGGGATGGACAACCTCTACATCTAACATCCAATCAGAATGGTGGAGAGCTGGGCCCCCATAAAAGGAAACCGACACAAAAGGCGGCAGTGATTAATGGAAGAAACGTATCAAAATAACAAAGGAGAGAACAAAGGAAAGAACAAAAGAAAAAGGTGTGAAAACGGGGGCCCAGCTCGCCTCTCCTCTACTCTCACAGAGGTAGAATAACTGGTACTCATACACCCCATGGTGGCCAACAGTTACACATGACGCACAGAGGTAGAATACCAGGTACTCATACACCCCAGGGTGGGCAACAGTTACACATAACGCACTAAGGTAGAATAACCTATACCCATACACCCGAGGGTGGGCAACAGATGACTCACAGACGTCGAATAAGCGGCAACATTCACCCCAGAGTGGGAAACAGTTACACATGGGGCACAGAGGTAGAATAACCGATACCCATACACCCGAGGGTGGGCAACACATGACGCACAGAGTTAGAATAACCTGTACCCATACGCCTCGTGGTGGAAAAGACATGACGCACAGAGATAAATAACCTGTACCCATACACCCAAGGTAAGGGTGGGCAACACATGACGCACAGAGGTAGAATAACCGGTACCTACACACCCCATGGTCGGAAGCACATGCCGCACAGATGTAGACTAACAGGTACCCATACACCCCATGGTGGGCAACACATGACGCACAGAGGTAGAACAACTAGTAGACGAGACATTAGACCCACCACCAACCGCTCACGCCTTCGTAGTAGCAATTACTTTTCAATTCTATATGTTGAAAGATTATAATAAATAAGTCACAGTGCAATAAATGGATCCATTACTAGCTGTGCACCGCCTATTTCTATCTAGGCTCCGCCCACGCGTTGCCCATGGTGTGATCGATCGAACCATGAATACCCAGAATCCCAATATCAAGGTAACTATACAGGTAAGTTGTGGAGTATTTTGAAACTAATTTGACTGGGTGTTGTTGCTGCCTATGGCAGCGACAGCGCCCGGTCAAATTAGTTTCAAATCTTTCAGCAGAATGTTTAATAAATAGTAAACCAATCAAAGGCATGCAATTCGTACGCTTATTGGGCTATTTCAGTTTCACTACGGAGTATTTCTGTTAATTATGAGTGTGAATTCAGCATACATGTGACGTGATTGATTGTGACGTTATATACTTGAGTGACATACTGATTCGTCCATTGATGTGCAATTATATATGTTAAAAGATTATAATACAAAAGTGGCAACGCAATGGACATTTCCAGTTTGTCCAGCCATCATACGACGTCATAATCAACTACGTGACGTAGGATAACGTAATTATCAAAATGACGCCATGAATGACGTAGATAAGTCCGTCACGAACACATAATTGAAGATGGACTAAGCGTTGTTGTACGAATTGAATGTCTACTATTTAATAAACATTCTGTTGAATATTTTGAAAATAATTTGACTGGGCGCTGTTGCTGCTATAGGCAACAACAGCACCCAAATCAAATTAATTTCAAAATATTCAAAAGCTTATCTGTTTAATTTTCTGGAAATTGATAGTTCGAGGATCAATCGATCACAATACGGGCGAAGCGTGGGTGGAGCTTAACTAGGCATGGGCGTGGCATAGCTACTACAGGTACATTAAGCAACAGTTAGGCGTGAAAACTCTTTGAAAAATGAAATCAATTCTGATGCATCATGGGCAATAAAGTGCATCATGGGCAATCATGAAATATTCAGTGAATCATTGGCAATAAAATGCATTATGGGCAAACAATACACCATGTAGTGCATCGTGGGGAGACATAATGCATCATGGGTAATTATGTGCGCTACGGACACCAATGTACAGTATGGCCATACGTAATGCGTCTCGTTTTCGCACGAGATCACTGATCGATGAACAGTATCGATTGGACAATTTGAAATGGGATTGTCGGAATTACTTTGATTAAGATGGATGACTTGGGCAGCCATTCTCGCTTCACTAGCTGCATGCGCAAATATGTGACTAATCATGCCATAACATATTTATATCATACGTTACATTTTTATTCCCGCCAAAACCTTGTAATTGAATCTTGTGGTGTCACCATCCAGGAGGGTGGCGGGGTGGATGGGCGCCCAGAAGGGCGGATGGGTGGCAGAGTGGTTTCCGGATGATAATTCTATTACCATTTATCAGATCACTTTGAAACTTCATAGTGTGGTTGGACTAGTTCTGGGGAAGAAAGCTATTGAAATGTACGATAATCCGACATCCACGATGGCCTCTTGCCACTGGCGGCCATCTTGAAAATTGTTTTCCGGATGATAACTATGTTACTGTTTATTTGGATCGCTTGGAAATTTGATAGGGTGATTGGACAATGTGTGAGGAAGAAACTGATCGAACTTGCCGATGTTCCAAAATTCAAGATGGTCTTTAAAATTAATTTCCGACAACAACCCCATTACTGTTTATCATATCGCTTTGAAACCTTATAGGATGAAGTAACATCGAAATCGGCGATGGTCCGAAATCCATGATGGCCAACATCTACTGTCGGCCAACCTGAAGAAAATTAATTTCTGCGTGAGAGCTCCAATAGCGTTTATCTGATCTCTTTGAAACTTAGTAGCGTTCTTGGACTAGATCTGGAGAAGTAACCTATCGAACTTAATGATAATCCTAAATCCAAGATGTCCGCCAGCCAAGGGCGACCATCATGAAAATTGGTTTTCAAATGATAACTCAATTACTGTTTATCAGATTGTTTTGAAAGTTCATAGGGTAACTGGACTGGGTGTGAGGAATACTCTTATCGAAATCGACAATGATCCTAAATCCAATATTGCCACCAGTGGCCATCTTGAAAATTGGTTTTCGAACGATAACTACAGTACCATTTAGCGGATTGATTTGAAACTTCATATGATGACTGATCTAGATCTGAGGAAGAAATCACAATTTTCCAATAGCTCATATTCCTTGGTTTGTCATCAGGTCTTGGTATTAGGTCTATGCGCCATTTGCAGAGCTCTGGCTAAAGATTAGGCTAATAGTAGGCTCCATGCTGTATTCACGTTCCTGTAGCTTGGTGTAGCCTTAAAAGCAGCCCTGACAGCATAATGTCACATTGGCATGAACAAATTAATGCTGATTGCAGTTCAATAACTCGGGACTCATCTCTCAAGTAGGCATAATGCCAATTTCATATTGCATGTCTACTAGTCGCCATCTGCTGCTAACATATCCTCACAGACCCATCAACTAAGCCTATTTGACGGGCTTCTAATAATAAGAATAGTAAAAATATTGTCGTTTTATTTCTAATAAAATTCGGAGTCATCTACTCCTCTGTGGCGCATTCAGCATACGCATGCCGGACCCATATTTCTGCCATAGGCATCCATGCGTACTTCCTCCAGGCCGGGTGTCTTGAGGAAAGTTTCTGTGAATAACGTACTCTCTTTGCTCTAAACAGGCCATGCACCTGTGAGACGCTACACACATGCCAGCTGCATTTATATTAGAGCAGAATACAATATATGAATAATCCACGTTTCATGGTTAGTGCACCGTGGGGAAATGTATTTTTACATTTTCCAGATACAAACTTGTCCAGGATTTACAAATCTGAAAACAGTTTCAGAATCGACTTACTATCAACTGAGTTATTGAAGATTGAAGATTCTTCAAGTAGCATGCAATGGAGCTTGATCACACCCAGTAAGTGTTCTTCTGGCGTAAACGGTGGCCACATGATTTACTTCCTGCTCCTTCCCTCGCATGCTGATTGGCTTATTCAACTTGAGAGTAGCGCCTTTTGAAAACTTATTCAACCCTATAAAAGGAGATACATCACAATGTACATTTTAAACTAACTTTAGACAGCAAGGGTCAGGCGGACAGTTCACATGGAAGCTTGTCCTCCACATGGACCATTTGTTATCCACAAGTTACTCAGAAATTTACAAAGTATATAATCCGCGTTGGCAGCTAATATTCGAGGGAACATGTATTCTTCTTCAGTTTCGGTCATTTGGAAACGTTAGAGATGTCCACACCAGGTGACCACTTGTCTGCCTGATAAATTAGCCGTTTGCAACTCGATATGTCAGTGAGTCAAACTGACCAAATAGACTCTCTTCGTTACCGAAAGGAGTAATTATTAGCTTAGTCGGTTCTTGAGTGCACTCGCCATCTTCAGTGGAAGCTGTATTTTCCCCCTATATTCCATCCGAAGACTTGTCTAACGCATTTATCTATGTCGCTGCATCTGTAAAGTTTATGCAGCGCTATCAACACATGATTGTGTTCAGAACATAACATCTCCATCGCCCCTGTGTTGCAACCTCAAACGCAGTGAAGAAATAACTTTCTGAATCTGGTCCAATCTAGTACCATGGGAAGAGGTTTTCCGCGTACACTGTTGCTCAAGTTTTTTTGGGAAGATCTTTTGCTCAAGTATACTAGCCAACTGAATGTCTAGTCACTCAAGCATCTGTATCAAGTTAGACAAACAATTCTGTGGTGTTTGCACTACCTTAAAATATGTGACCGAGGAATATGATCATGTAAAAATAATGTCGTGTAATTCGTGTAATTCTTAATCTCCGCTGCATAGATCTGCAGAATTAAACTTCATGAATACATTTCCATCTGGAATGTGTACACTTCTTGCACTTCTGCAATGTATTAGCGGAAGCTTGTCATTCCATTTGTATAGTATTCAAATTGTTACAGGTATTTATAAAATTCAAAGCTTAGTACATGGAATCAAAGTATCGCCTCAGTGTTGAATGTTACTCAATAAAAAAGTCTAATCTGGTTAATTATCGGAAGTTCATCCGCTACAAATTTTAATAGATGAATATATATATATATATATATATATATATATATATATATATATATATATATATAATTAAAATATGTAGCGATGAACTTCTGATAATTAACCAGATTAGACTTTTTTATTGAGGATCCTATGTAACATTCAACGCCGAGGCGATACTTTGATTCCATGTACTAAGCTTTGAATTTTATATAGGGTGCATTTTATAGTAAGTTGTCTGCATATCTATAGGTAATCATCCTTGAGAACACTTGTCCAGCGCCATACTGTAAAATGATGGCTTATTATTTTATGGTTTATTATTGTTTATTACCATTGAATGCTTGTTTAGGGACTCAGTTGTTATCCTATAGACAAATAAATGGTAGCGACGGCATTTATTACACTGTTTATATTGTGTTCATGGTCCTGATTTCTCGACAGGATGGAACCCTTCTCCAACTCGTCAGACTCTGAGGGAATTGTTTGCCTCCCTACACCCCACCTCGATTATCTGGAAGCCACCCAAGGAGAGAGGCCTCTGTAGCTTGGCCTTGGACACCACAATTGACATACACCCTCTAGGCATGAAAGGGTGACATAATTGACATGTTAAAATCAAGAGGTTTAACTAATAGTGGAAACCAAGCAGATGGCCACTGGTTGTGTTCCCATAATATTTGGAAAATTATCATGTTATTGCTCAGTTTCTCCTGAACCCTATTTGTCCAAATTTAGAAAATCTATATGTCAGCAAGCCAGATCCACACAGGCCTACCCTTATAGCTATTACATCGAAAGCCTGGAAAGCTGAATATCAACATCAATGGCACGCAATTCAAGCAAGTGGTTGAATTCAAGTATCAGGGAAGCAGCTTCACAGACGCTCAAAAGAAAGCACACCACCTCCGAATTGAGATGTTTGAGAAGGACAGTAAATAAGACAAGAAGAGACGGGATTAGAAATGAAACAATTAGGAAATGGTAGGAACAGCACCAATCCACCACCACATAGAAAAGCAAAAAGGTCATGAACAGAATGGGTACAAATCAAGCAGCATTCAGAGCATATACAACATGCACTGCTCAAGAGTCAAATCAAGCAACCCTCCAAGCATCCTCTGTAGTAGTGGACAGAAATCATCATCTCTCAGGGACACCCACCAGTACAAATCAGAGGATAGATTAAAGGAAGATGCACAGTCAATGGCACGCCATCACAAAAACTCACATCTTCACCTAATTTAACATTTTAGCCCGACATCTGCATACCTTCACAGACACACACCACTGGGGCAAAGATCAATCTAAATGCCACCCGCAGTTAAAAATCATGTGGGTAACTGACTTGACATAACTAGTTTACTAAATTTAGTTAAATTCCAGCAAACAGTTTTGGAGAAAATATCGGGACGGACAGACAAATAGATTGGCTATTTCAATAATTTTTCAAACCTGTTCAATACGAATGGTGATAAATATCTTTGTAAACATGGTTTTGCGTTACAAAATAGGCTGGAAATGAGCTATTGTATTCAGACAGTGAGACAATCAAATCTATTAGAAAGATTGTGGATCGAAGATGAAATGGAATAAATTGTGAAATTTTTCTTATCATTTCATTTATATCCGTCTGGAAATACGCCATGTATGATCATAAAACGTCTAATCGTAAAAATGGAGTATTTCAGCTAAAGACACAGAGAGGTTTGAATTTCTCTCTAATTAGGATTCTACAATAAATTAATGCTTAAAATCTCGGATCAGTCACCAAGTTATGACCGTGCGCCGAAATGTTTGAATTAGTATAGTATATAGGCAGTCAGTCATTTCACAGTGTACTCTGCCCCAATTGCAAACATAGCTAGACGACATGACCTTAATGTGCATATGTATGCTGATGATACTCAGCTGTATATGCCATTCAATCCTAACGTGCCTACACAGGAAGATTCAGTTCTTCAAAAGGTCAGAGAATGTGTTTCTGATATTAGTCTGTGGATGACCAGGAACAAGTTAAAGCTCAACCCAGATAAAACAGAGTTCCTGGTCATGTCAACAAACCAACAACGTAGTAAACTCACCACCACGGAAGTTCAACTAGTAGACAGTAATATCACGGCAACTGCGTCCGCCAGAAACCTAGGTATTATTATTGACCAGGCTATGGACATGAATGCACATATACGATCTGTGTGTAAATCTGTATATTTCCATCTCTGCAACATCAACTCCATCAGAAATGTGTTAACACACCAAAGGACAGAGACACTAATACATGCCTTCATCACATCACGATTAGACAATGGAAATAGTCTTCTTTCCGGTATTACAGCACAGTTTCTGAATAAACTGCAGGGTCTTCAAAATGCTGCGGCTCGCATTATCATGAAGGAAGGGGGAAGCATATAGCACCAATTCTAAAATATCTCCACTGGTTGCCACTCCGGCAGAGAATAGAGTTTAAGGTTCTGCTCCTGACCTGGAAATGTCTGCACAATAGAGCCCCCGAATACATGCAAGAGATGCTAACACCCTATGACCCAGGCTGCATACTTCGGTCTAGAGACCACCAATTTCTCTGCATCCCACGATCAAACTTGCACTCCTGAGGGGATAAAGCCTTCAGTGTTGTTGTTGCCCTTAAACTATGGAATAAACTGCCTCTTGCTATAAGAACATGCAAATCAATAGAAAATTTCAAGAAAACACTAAAGTCTCACCTATTCACAAGCGCCTATGGAAATTAGTTTATCGAGATATGGAGCTATATAAATGCTGTATTATTATTTTATTTATTAGGCATATTATGCCACAGAGGCATGTGAAATATCGATATGATACTTTTAAAACTTCATTATATGTAACATAAAATATATATTTCCGAAAAGGTTGGTGCCGATCCCAGGATGATTCATAATAAGGAAAAATTAGTTACCTCTCTGGGATGTAGAAATTGTTTGAGTGTAGCTTTCGTGACAATCTCGGTCACTACTTGTGATCACTGGCAACGTCACTTTGTTCTTATGGAGTCACCCGGTAGCATGGACAGAAAGACTGCTGGTATACCGTAGCCCTCATCTCAGTTCATGGTTGGTTGATGTTTGTAGATTTCTATGGCCTCTTTAACCTTCTGTTTAAATAAGTTGGTCTCGATGTTGATGACTGAGGCACTGCTGGCGGGGATGACATGGCCAGTGATTTCTGTGTGTTCTGCCACAGCTGAGTCGCAATTGATTTTGAGATGTTCTTTGACTCTGGTGCTTAGAGGCCTTTTTGTATCGCCTATATATGTCCCCTCACATTGGTCACATTCGATCGTGTAGATGACTCCAGAGCATTCATCTCTGGTGAGTTTATCTTTGGGTCTTACTAATTGTGATCTTACAGTGTGACAGGCTTGTGGTAAGTGTTGTCTGAAGAGTCTGCCAATGTGTTCTAATAGGCATTTGATGGCCGGAAGCCCAACTAGCGGAACTTTTTCAACATCTGATTGTTTATTACGAGGTGGGGAGGTGTTTTTCTCATCCACAGTGGACCGTTGGCTAGAAGAGACTGTTGGATGTGATGAGGTTCTTCTTTTTTGTCTGATGTTTCTGTGATCATGGAGTCTGCATGGTGAAATAAAGTTCTGACGACTGACCTTTTGTGAGAATACTTTGCGAAATATGAGTGCACAGTTAATATGCGACTAAGCTGTCATAATCTATTTATTTCATGTATTATTTTATGCATTTTAACGCTTAGCAGCATAATTACACATTGACGCTTAATGCTGATAGCTATACAATAACTTCTCGACAGTGACTCATCTGGTAATTAGGCAACATGCCAATTACTAATTTATTTCAATGCGTATGTCTGTTAATTGTCGTTTTCTAAAAGTTGTTCAGAAACGCATCAAGTAAGCCTATTTCATGTGCTTCTAATAATAAGAAAAGTAATAATATCGTTGTTTTATATGATTAAATGTTGTCAAACCAGATAACAATTTGAAAAAACCCCACAGGAAAATCAGAGATATTGCGACACATATTGCTTTATTTAACAGATTAGATTTTGAAAGGGCCAAGAGGAGCCATTTAAAATTAAGCGTTCAAAATTTTCACCTGGAAGGCAAGATATGACTCTATATTTGGCCTGATATTTGGACCTGAAAAACCTTTCCATGTTAGGGCAGATACGTATGGAATAATTAGATGTTATTATATGCTTATTCATCTAAGCATTGTTATAACATATTTATTTCATATGTTACAGTTTTAAAGTTTATGCTAACAGTTGGCTCTATGCTGGAAATCAAGTACTCTAGATTGATTTAGAGCTAATAGCAATAATGACAGCATAAATCCACATTGACTTAAACAGATTAATGCTGATTGCAATTTAATAACTCACCACACGTCTATCATCTCACAAGTATACACAATGACAATTACTATGCAATTTCATATCGTATGTCTACTAGTCATCGTCTGTCAAAAGGTATTCACAAATCTTGAGCTTCTAATATGTATGATTGCTGTATTCTGCGGCTGTAGTAGTAGAGACATCCTACAGCTGCAATCAGTCCTTCTTCGCTTTGTCCACTGTGTCTCGTCCTCAGTCCAGTCCAAATCCTTAGCTTCCTCAGGTCCATTCTTGACTTAAGTGTAACTAATCCTGCTTTCTTGAGGTCAGATCATAGCACGCTTAGCAGATTTATGCAATGACGTCCTCTCCTGGCTCTGTATTTGCTGTCTCCGAGTAGGGCGAATTCCAAGACTCTCTGTGCTGGTGTCACTTCTGGCATCCTTAGCGCATGGACAAACACGGACCATCTTTGCTGGGCGACTTTTACAGACAGCGGCGACGTATTAGACATCTTGTATAGTGCATCATTGGAAATTATGCTGTCTGGTCATTGGTGTCGATTGATGGTACGTTGGTGTTTGCGGTGGCAATTGTCAAGTTTGTCTAGAGCTGCCTTTGGAGCTGCCCATCTGTTACAGTTATACATCATCAAGGATACACAGGTTGCATTGTATAAACATAGTCTTTTTACCAAGGGCATCTTTCATCTACGAATCCATAGCTTCCAGAAGGACTGAAAAGCTATGTTCCCCATGATGCAGCGTGCAGCAATGTCAGCAGAACTGCATCGGGGTAAGCCCAAGATTTTACTTTTCCTCCATGGTTCGCCGCCATGGAGTGGATCATCATTTTCTTTAGTTTCATGCTTTGTAGATAGGTATATGTGGGTGAACTCTGTTTTGGATTCATTCATAAAGAGATTCTCAGCTTCTTATAACGAGAATAGGAAACATATCGTTGTTTTATTTGGTTAAATGTTGGACTAACCGGAGATAACCAGAGATAATTTCGGAAAACATTGGCAAATTATAGGAATTGCAATTCATATTCATTTATTTAACTGATCAGATTTTGATGCTGCCAATGGCTGCCATGTAAAATAACGCAATCAATATCTTTGCCCAGAGGGCGGCATTTGTCTCTGTATTTGCCCTGATATTTGGCCTTGCAGAAACGTTTGTAATAGGGTAGATATGGTCAATTAGCCATAGTATGAAAGAAACATGCATGCTTATTATCAAATTCTAAACAGTAAATTGTGAAAATGATCCATGGTCAGAATGGCTTGATTACTGAACATAAAATATCAATATTTCTTTTGAAGCAATGTCTTGTCTCAGTTTGTTTTTTGACTGATTAAAATCTGGACACACCACACTGGTTGACTTTACCAGCGAGCAGTGATGCTCTGAGCGTTAATCTATCAGAGTCCTGCAGTATCTGGGAAAGGTGTATTGCCAATCTGTTAATCCGGGCCATAGCAGTTACGCATCAAATAATCAGCTCTAACTGATGTCAATTGCAAAGAACGTGACACGTGACATCTCTCTCTCTCTGCAGCTAATGCCAATCATTTAGTGAATGGCTCTAAAATCGTTATCAGTTACTCATTTGCGTGTCTGTCAGCGGGATGGGCTGATCAATATATATATATATATATATATAGGAAATATATCGTTGTTTTATTTGGTTAAATATATCTATGATTTATGGCTGTGTAGAGCATAGCAGAGAAGCCATGCTGGTCAACCTGTCTGACATCGAAATAGATTCCCTCACCATGTACTAAGCTGAGAAATCGTGAACAGTCATGGCTTTCCTCAGAGCACTTTCGAGAGAGAACAGGAGGATTGAAGCAGAGATAATATAGGAATCTCACTTAAATCAGCCAAAGCCAGTTTAGAACACACGGAATCACAGATTGCTTGCCAGAGAGTACAAAATTGAAAATTACAGAGGTGGAATAGACACTGTGACTGAATACCGAGCACATAATTATAGGAATTGTAAAGATATTTACAGAGAAAGCCATGATTTTATTTATTAAATACCCACAATGCAACCTCTTGGCTGCCTTTGCATGAGATATATTAAGTGATAGAAATGTTATAGCGACTGACTGAATTTGATGAAACCTGAGGATTCCTCTAACTATCTAATCACTAGAAATTGTAATCTTTTGGCAAAGCACTTTATTATAAAAGAGTAGATCTATTTGTTTTCCATTTCATGCATGGGTTCTATGTGATATATAGAGGATCTGAAACTAGCTCTCATTTAATATCACTATTATCAACCGAGTTTAAAATTGTCACATTGCATGAGCTTTGGCGACTGCAATTTGATACTTTTCGACGAGGTTGATAATAATGATCTTAAATGGGGCCGAGTTTGAGATTCTATTTCTTATATAAACTGATAATTTGAAAGCTTTTTCAACAAAGTCGATGCCTGAAATCTGTTTGAGGGCACCATTTTGGCATGTTTGCTTTCGTCGCTGTGATGCACCACTTGTTAAGAGTGCTGACCACTACGCCACCAAAAATACTGACAAACAAAACATCGTTATTTGGGTCTTGAAATTACTTTTAATCTATCTTTTAAAATTTCTGCGGCTATCTGCAAATTTTCAAACTTTATTCATAACTAGGTATTATATATATTACAAAATTTAAATCAACAAGATAACGTATCCTGCCCATAGTGACATTTTCATCGTCCTCGTCATGTCGAAACATTTGTCATTTGCTACGTCATCGCTGAGCATGTGGGACTATTACACGTTATCTAACCAATTATAATATTTTTATGCGTTGGTACGTTGAATATTACGTGTGTTTATATGGAGACATATTACGCGTATCGTGTTTATATGATAATATATGTCTCCTGTATTAGAACATTGATGTGGTCCTCTGATAATGATCACCTGTCAATCACACTATACAATCATAGATGGCTGCTTTCCGGATTTCACCCCCTTGGCCTAGACATCGCTAGTCAATTAAGAATCAGATTTAGGGTCTTCCATGTATGATCGATCCCAACGCAGGCAAAGGTGAGTGGAGCTTAGCTTAGACTGAATTAATCCATTGTAACGAATACTAAGTGGTTTCTGTATATGGCAGCAATATATTCCCGTCAAATTAGTCTCAAAATATAAAATAATTTACATAAGCAATTGTGCTGAGCCCCATATGCTGAAATGGTGGTGTTGATATGTACGCCCTATAACTTGATTGCTATGCGTTCGATTTCTCATTATTAAATTATACTCAAATGCGTACCCACCTGCGCATGCACGTGCACGCCTGGGTGAGTAAGTCACGTGCAGGCTGACGTCAAAATAAAAAATGCATTAATAAAAATGATGTATCTGGTTCTGTCATGAACATTTTGTGGATATCCGGATTAGGATCTGGGGATTTTGAGGAAGTAGCTAGCCTCAAGATTGTCGGTTCCTGCTGTAAGCATTATTTGCATATGACCTCTTAACCTGGCGAGCCTGAAGACCACATCTTCTGTTACTCATTTTAGTAGTCTTTTTGATAGATTCATCTCAGTTATAAATATCTTCTACGTCACGACAGCGTCATCATGATTTATATATAGCATTTATGAGAAACCGTTTATGTAATACGGTTGCGTGTGTGCGTATGTATGTGTGCATTTGAACATGTATGCGCTTGTTTTTATTTATGTAACAAATATCATGTATATAGATAGATGAGCAGGATGACATTGTCAGGACCGCATGATGTGGTAACCTATTTTACGCTGTGTGCTGGAATACGATATACATTTAAGTTATGATAAAGGACGGACAAATAGACAAGAAGGAAGGATAGAAAAGTAGAAGAAAGAATGAACATTTACTGTAGCAATGGCGCGAGTCTATAGTGAAGACAGCAAGTGTTATTGTTAATAAATGCAGCTTGAATTGAATTAATTGGATGAAAGAATTACTCACCTTTGGACAGCAACAAATACAAACTATTTTGAATACAATTCGTAACAACAAATGCAAACTTTCGTAAGGACAAACACAAACTATTTGTTAGTTCGTAACAACGAATGCAAACTATTGAATTTCTAAAGGTCAAACGCATTTTATGATGGTGTTATAGAATTTATCAGAAATCCAAGCACGGTTAGTTAGGCCTGTATGAAATACTGGTTTTGTTATTACTGAATGAATTTTGATGCTACACATATTGGCGATTGTATATAAAATGTGGCTGAGGATTGACTATTTCAATACAGGAGTGTTTTAAGGACACTCGTAGCTATCTAAGCAGTCAATGCTCGACAGCGTATGGCAAGAAAGGATAATTTTGAGAACTTTATGACTAGAAATATCTTGAATAGAGGCGGTGGTTAAATGACCGGTTTTCTAGTATGATGGAACTTTATCAGGTGCTGCTGACTCATGTGTTGCATGGGATACGGATTTTCCCCGTGACTAGATCCGCAGTCAGGGATCACCGAATGATGAGGTTATGTGGTGCTGTGACCATCATGTTACCAAAGCCTAATTAGAAAACCATGTATGAGTGAATCCTATGGATTCAGGTAGAAGTCTGTGGCCGACAGACTTGGCGCTTGGAATCACAACATCATGACGTCAGTGTGGTGCAATATCAACAAGATGTTATGATATATCCTTCAGAACGGTTCCAGCGAGAACTAGTCAGAACTAGTCGAGCACATGCATCTTCAAGAGAGTTTGTGGGGATTCTATTGGGTAAGCAATAAGGCTTGACCAATCAGAATCCGGACTACCTCTTTTGCTCCTGTTGTGTGACGATAGTCATGAACACCCGTTTGCCCTATATAAGATGCTGACGACAGTGCTTCCACATCACTCCGTCATCCGATGATCCTGAAGTTAGTGTACATCTTTGTAAATGTCTGTTCAGTATTTATATTAGTTAGTCTCTGCAATTCTTGTGTTATCGATTGATAATGGGGAACCAAGTTTGTACAGATAAAGTTTAGATTGATTTACAGTCTGCAATACAACTTATTTGCTTTGTTCAGTTATATCAGTTAATAAAATATATTCGTTAAATCTATGATTAAGTGTTAAGTTCAATCTGTGATTACAGAAAGACACTTCGTCTTTTCCGAACCCAGAGAATCTTCTGCAGTCAGATACAAACCCGATACGTCTACATAAGCAAACCGGAATCAGTTATATCTTAGCATCACTTTTAGTTCCGAATCAGAGTTTCCGACTTCTCAATTTGAAGTCCCATGCCACGTGTACGAATAAATTGTTATGGCCGTGTTCTCACTGGAGAATTAATCGGGAATAATGCTATACCTCAGTATTGCGCTACGCCGGGTAAAACCATAGTGAGAACGCAGACTTAGATGCCAAAGGCAACAATATCAGCCAGGGCAAATTAGTTTCAAAATATTCAACAACAGTATAATTACCTTGAAGTATTTTCTGAACCCAAAGAATCTTCTGCAGTCAGATACAAGGCCAGTACGTCTACATAATTTAACCAGTGTCAGTTATATCTTAGGATCACTTTTAGTTCTGAATCCGAGTTTCCAAACTTCTCATTTGGCAAACCTGCCAGGATTAATCTCAGATTAAAACTATTAGATTGGATTGCGAAAAATGCAAAATTTCCGAAGGCCATCATCAGCTAAAACCGTGAGTACCAAGTAATGAATGATAGAACATTCACCCAGTCCACGTACAGCCCGCAACCACCATCATACACCAGCAAGCAAGCCATTCAATGAATTTCTGACACCATCGTCGAATTCTGTGACCTAGTCTGTTGCTCAGATCAAGTTACGTTAGGAACACATACCGAATACAAAGCTGACAATACCGTCAATGTTAAAGTAGAGATCCCTAGTATTTCAGCCACCAGGAATCTATCTGGTATCCGGGACCCCGGCCCCATCGCCCAGATTAATCTACAGATTTACTACCTTTAATCACCATAGAGGGGATAAAAGATTACATTGCCACAATTCAAGACCCATACGCTATCCTGGACAGGCAAAGGACACGCCATACGCCGCCTGATTTGCCATTTTCACAGACACTACCCAGTCGACCCTTCCCGCAGCTAATTCCAATTCAAATTCAGGTACCAGTAACAATGGCCCAAGGAGGGGGACCTACATCAACCGCCGAAAATTTATGGAATGTATTCAACACAATGACTACTGATCAGCATGAGGGAGTTCTCTAACATATCCAATGCACGGGAAGAAGATCGAATCAGGTGTGGATTGTTGCACGATCATGTGCGGCATATACAACCCTGTGATAGACATATGCCGTCAGAAGTGAGAGAATGGCTAGAAATGTGTCGCTACACTATGGATTCGATGCGCCCAAAGCCACCAGGAGACACAGCTTATGCCATAAGTTGGACCACAAGCAGACAAGTACACAAAGATATTGAGGGCTATCTGTCGAACCGAGACAAAAACAGTCAGTTGGGACGAGCTTCACCGGATTGTGAAATTCTCTGTATCTGCGAATGAGGAAGAGCGCATTAAATGCAAACTGGAGACCCTCAAGCAAAAGCAAGGCGAAAAGATCAACACCATTAACAAGAGATTCCGAAACTTAGCCAAGAAAGCCTACCCCAACATCAATGAAGATAGCAAAAGGATCATAGTATGTGCATATGTACGAGCGTTATCCAATGTTGTTCTAGCATGGCGAGTTGTTATTAAAGGGAATAAGACACTAGAGGAAGACATAACCTTCACCGAAGAGCAAGGGGATTTAGATGATCTACTCGGTGCCATGCATCTTACCCCGACACGACATAAAGGAGATATGGAAGTGGATGTGATAGACCGACAAATATGAGTAATGATGACCGACCAATGACTAGCAAAACTCGAGATGAAACAGGACAAAATGATGAAGGATGTGGATTCGATGATTAAAGGGAAGCAAGAGCAATTAATAAAGTAAATAGCTTCAATGATTATCCGGACGAATACACCAGCCATGATGCAAATAGCTTCAATGATTATCCGGACGAATACACCAGCCATGACGCAAATGCATAGTAATCAGAAGAAGGAGCCGATTAGATATTTCGAATGCAACGAAGAAGGACACATTAAACGAAATTGTCCAAATAAACAGAACCTACCGCCACAACAATGACAGGACAATCAGCAGCAACAGAACAAAAATCAGAACAAAACATGTTATAATTGCAGTAAAATAGGACACATTTCCCTAAATTGTCGTAGTTCAAGATCGAATAATGGTAATAGCAGGAACCAAAATGTGCGGAACAGGCAATCCAATGTAACATGCTTTAATTGTGGTAAAATGGGCACCACGTGTCTCAGTGCTGAAGCCAACTGACACAGAATGACCGGATGATATTCAATGACTGATGCAGGAAATGCGGTCAACCTGGACATTCCGATAATCAGGACCCATATTCTGTACCCATGAGCTCCGCACCCCATATGGAAGCATCCTGTATGGAAGTGGATGAGGTCACACCGGCATGGGATCAGCAAACGCTAGGAGGGACAATCGAAACTGCTTAAATCATGATGAATATTCTGACAGAGATGGGTTCACGCTGACCGGCATGAACACAGACACATATGGGAAGTTCTGGAGTGGAAAAACACCGACAGAGGGAACATGCGACAGAGCGGTTCATGGTCAGACTGTGCTTAGACAATGATATTGGTCATGACGTTGATACCGGTAAGTGTAGTATCGATATTCTAGTGGATACTGGTGCTACTACATAACTGATTAGAAGTGCCGTTTGGAAGAGTATGCTTGGCTCGAGTCCATTAAAGAAAGCCCAGATACTCTTAGCTGTAAGCGGCTCACCCATTGATGTATTAGGCGAAACAGAGGTTAGATTTCAAGGTGCTCTGCCCATACCCGTCATAATCGTGAAAAGTATGAATCATGAGGGATTGATTGAGGTGGATGCATTGCACGTGGGTGGAGTGGTAATAAATTACAGAAAGTGGAAATGGAGTGATTTGGTAAGATTTTCCCATTACATATTCCCCATAGGTACCGGAGGCGATACTACGCTGAAGCCAGTATCATGGGGATGACCGGTTACAAAGTTATGACAGAGTTCTTTGTGACTATGCTGATAATTTTAATACCGCATGTCCTAAGGAACTGGGAAGGAATTCGTTGGTGGAATGTACGATCCCTACTGATCACCCTCCCATTAGATAACATCCATATAGAATGCCATTGTTAAAAGCACATATTGTACACAATCAGATTAAGAAAATGTTAGGCGTGGGTGTGATTCGACTGTCTTCATCACCTTTGGCGTCACCAATTACCCTGGGGCCCAAGAAGGATGGGACAAGTTTGACATCCGTGGCAAACGATTGTGCATGCCGGATCGACGCACGGACGTATGCTAGGCGGGAATCATAGACTTCCAGGGTAGGCGCGTGGTCGGAGAGGAGTAGTGACGCATAGATGCGTATTCAAGAGACAGAGTACATAGGGGTGCCAAGAGTAGGGGGAGGCATACTTTTAGTTTTCAATTTTTGACCTGGAATTATTTTTCACGGCCTTTCTTTTTTATGTTCTTTTTATTATTAATATTACGGTGCGTACTAAAATTTTATTTAGTATATGATCCTAAACAATAGCTCGCATGGGTGTTCCCTTTGATTGCGGATAATCATAATCTCCGCAAAGAACACCCAAGCTCCAACGTACCACAATTTAAGTTTATAAATATATATAAAAATATAATAACAAAAAGACAAGGTATCTAAATATTACCTATGTAACATACCCTTATGAGGTATGTTTTTTATTTATCACACCGAATTGCTTGTTTACCCTAGGTAAATAAAGGGGCACGCAACACGTATCACCAAGTATTATTATTATATATATATCTAAAATATCTATTTGCAGCCCGTCCTTGCGGGTCCACAACCGGCAGCTCTCGCTGACCCCATATTCGTCCTGATGTCTAAGACAGGAAGGAAAATAATAAGAAAAATAAGATATATAATAATAACTTAAAAACTGGTTTATCAGGCAGACTCAGCACGGCTGAGACTGCATGATGGGATTGTGACGTTATTGTACTGCGGAAGGTTCTATTCTTTACATCGCACACAACGTTCTTACAACGTTAGAGTCTGCAGTGCTCATTTCGTTTGAGACACAAGCGGGCACTTAAAGTGTGCAGTTGTGTGGGATAACCGTAGTCATCCTAGGGACGGGATTCAATTGATCTAACATATATAATAAGAAGAAAAGTATTTAAAAAATAAAGTAATAATTAACACATTTCCACGAATCGCCTATTAACATTTCTGCTGAATTACACATGATTACACCTCAGCAGCGAAATTTCCCCATTGAGTTTGGGTCCCGCGACTGACGGTGGTAGGTCGCGGTGGATGCAATGCCATTGCTGAAATGCTCTCATCATTATTATTATTGGCACTGTCCGAAACATCCGAACTGATGGTGGCGGAAATATGGGCGTCCATGATGTCTCTCACAGTTACCGCTGGTTCCAAGATATCCGTCCGTGTAGCAGCGGCGGTACTAGTAGTTGCCATTGTTGCTGATGTTGTGATGACGGTAGCTGTCGTAATGATGGCGGTTGTAGCTGGCTTGGTGGTCGCTGTAGCTGTCGTGGTGTTGGCGGTGAGCTGTACTGTCGGCTGAAAACGTGGTGCGGGAACAGATACACCCTCGCCACTCCTTCATCACGCTGTGGTAGTTGCGTCTTTGGGCGGCTCTTTTGTTTAAAGCATTTGATCCAACTCACTGGAAATAGTAGTAAATATCACGTGGCTCTAAAAAGCACGTGGTTGATCGGAAACGTGTATGCTGTCTACGGCGATGGCCAAAATGCTGTTGCTGAGGTGTAGTCTGTTGCAGAGGCGAGAGATAAAAATATATATGTTACATCAAGATTTCTATAATGTCCTGTATTTGCGCGAGTTCTTTGACATGCGTCTTGGTAGGTGTCTGTAATAGGTAGTTCTCAGCCCGTGTTGATTATGGACTGGAATGCATGGGAGAGAATTTTTGAAATTCTCTGTGATTTTCCTGCAAGATTTTTGATGCCGCTTTATAGGCCCGTGCGCTAATGATTTGTAGCACAGTAGAGCAGTTGTGTTCTTAACCAAAAATTTAACAGTAAAGTTGCAAGTAATTTTTATGTGTGGTTTAAACAGATCTATTCATGTGGTAGATCAACGTTACTGATTCCGTCAAGATAGCTGTGTTTTCCGAGCGGGACGGCTGACCGAGCATTCTCCTCGATGGGTGGGACTAGCTCCATCCCGGCCAAGACCAAACACATTTGTACCATTTTAATAATGGCTAAATTACAGTACAACTCGCAAACACGTGTGCCACAATTTTTACAATTTACAATGTCATCATTCGGAGGTTGTGAATACAGTTAACCTGAGTGTAAGTGTTTCTGTCATGTTGGTGATTTGAATCTGTTATGCGTGACTCATTCTCTGTGGATGGTACTTGCGCTGTGGTGATGGTGACACATTTATGGCCGCTAACTGCGAGAAGGGGGAGGGTGGCGGCGTGAATGTCAACTTTATCGAACCCTGAGGGTATTTCACTCTGTAATGGCCGAGCCCGTGGGCAGGACAGAGTTACTTTAGAGCACAGATGACCTGTCGGATCCTGTCGTAACTTTGATCAATCCATTGTCGAATTCAACTTTTCGGTAGCAAAATCCAACTCGTGACTGACGACAATGCGGGCATCTTGCTGTCTTAGTAATATTGACTGTTATTACGTGTAGATGAAGTATGTATTTTAGCTGTTTCCGTACAATGACGGGAAAAATGGAACGGGGAGGAACATTGGACAAACATCCTCCCGTGATGCATACTGTATGTGGCTGTGGTGCATTACTGATATCCATATGATCAGTTCTCAAATGGTCGATCTTTCTCGTTGATCTGGTAGACGGGTGAAGCAATCTCGCTGAAATGTCGGATATAATGGCGATAGTACTGGCACAAGCCAAGGAAACTCCGCGTCTCCGTAACTGAAGAGGGCTGTGGCCACTCTGCTACTGCCGTAATTTTTTATGGCTGTGTAGCCACTCATCACCGGATATGACGTGTCCCAGGAACTCGACGCTCTGTCTGAAGAGATGCCATTTCTTCGGTTTGAGTTTCAAATTGGCTGTGTGGAAGCGGGAAAGCACGGTGTCCAAATAGTTTAAGGTTTGCTCAAACGTATGTCCAAAGACTATTACGTCATCGATGTAACAGAGACAGATCTCCCATTGCAGGGTGGTTAATACCTGCTCAATGAGTCGTTCAAAAGTTCCGGAAGCGTTGCACAACCCGTAGCGCATCTTGCAGAATTGGAAAAGCCGTCCCTACAAATGAAGCTTCATCCATCGCTACTTGGCAGTAACTGCTAGCTAAGTCAAGGGTACAAAACCACTTGGCTCCGGACAAGGAATCCAAGGCCTGATCTATCCGAGGTAACAGATAGGCGTCCTTAACGCTAAGATCATTAAGGCGGTGGTAGTCTATACAAAACTGCAAGGTTCCGTCCTTTTTGCCGGCTAGCACTATAGGGCTAGCCCATGGAGATGCTGAGGGTTCAATAATACCAGTTCGCAACATGTCGTTCACTTGTTGGTGTACTTCTGCTTCCTTGTGAAAGGGAAGACGTCGTACTGGTTGTCGTACGGGGCGATTATTGCCTGTATCGATGGAGTGTCGTATGAGATGTGTCTCTCTGAGATCCATATCTCCGGAGGAAAAACTATCGCGATATTTATGTAATAGTTTCCGAATTTCTAGTTTTTGTGATTGCAGTAATCCAACAGTGGTACGTAGATATAAATCGTGAAAATGTTCGGGTAAATCATCAGTCAGCTGTGGTATTGTATCAGAAAGTGCAGGTGTTTCCAGTGAAATTATGTCCACTAAATGGCCGCAGCGTAATCCTGGGGTCAGAGTGATGGGATCTGCGGTACCATTGAACACTCGAAAGGGTATCTTCCCTTTATCAGTAGTGTCCACTATTATGCGGGGACTTGCGCATTGTGAGGTGATCGTATAATTAGGGTCGGGTTTCAGCATGGTGATGTGTGTGTTACTTCCTAACTGTGGTGTGGTGGCCCATAGTATCCGTTCCTGTCCCGGTTCAACCGTGGCGGTACTTGATGGTATTACTGCACACGTATCGTACAATGACGATGCTGGTCTGAGAGGTATCCATCGGCCGTGTATGTCGAGTTCCTGTTGTCTGCAGTGTATGATGGCTTCGCTGGCACTGAGAAAATCAGAGCCAAGTATGGCATCATTATGAATGGAGGCGATGACAACTCTCTGAATGAATTGCATCTCCTCTATTTGAATAACTAAATTAACCACACCGGCCACGGGTACATCCGCTCCCGTAGCCGTCTGTAGGTAAATATTGGTAGGCTTAAGGGTAGGGGGGGACTTTTTAAGCGGTGGGATGCTTTCATATAAGAGCTGGTTAAATACTGTAATAGAAACTCTGGTGTCGATGGTCGCGCTAGTGGAAATGCCACTAAACAGACAGACACATTTGTCGATTACCTTTCGATGAACCTGTGGAAGAGTTTCCATTGATGCCATCCACAATAATGGCGTTGGAGCAGCATCACTCTGTTTATATTCCGACTGTTTCCGTATTGCTTCTCATAATGTTGTAGATGGCTGATTGAGGAATGGGCCAGTTCGTCATCTCCGCTGAGGTGTAGGCTGTGGTGAAGACGGAGCTGGGGTTAACAATGGTGGTGGCGTTGTTGTCGTTTCTGTGTGAGCAGTATTGGTACAGACGGCGGCATGTACGGGATGATGGATAAGTTCTACCTGTGCAAGCCATTTCCAGCAATGCTTCATAGGATGTCTTGTTGAAGCACAGAAGAAACAGCACGGTCTCCACGGACGTGCGTTCCTCCGACTATGTCGGCACTTGTGAATCCATGAGGTGGAATGAATTTTCTCTCCCGAATCGCTACTCTCTGTGGATGCGGAAGATGCTGCTGATTGGGGTGGTGTTCTGCATACCACCAGAGGCACCGAGAATCTAGTGTCTTGGTGGCGGGACGTGGTGCTTTCAAAAACGTTGTTTCAGTGGAGGTACTACAATCCACCACTGCCGTTTTGCATAGAAAGAAGGTTTGTCGTGTATGGAAAAAGAAGGGGATGGCCTTGCTGCGGATGGGGGAGGTAACGTGGGCACAGACATATTGGAAGCCATGCTTTTTGGTGTTGATGTGTCTGTTACTTTCGCTGGATGATGTGTGGCCACTGAACGTTGCTGTGTGAAAGCCGCAGTTGAGCCGAGAGAGGAATGCGGGCACCGAAGTGGCTCTTTAGATTTCGGTACCCTTGGCAGTTTGATGGTTTCTCTGGTTGTGGTGTAGTGTGGTCCAGAGCAGCCGTTGTGGAGGGAGGTCAGTTAGGACACTGCTCCTCCAATGTCCTGGCTGTCCACATCCGAAACAGGTGTTCGGTGGGGGTGCGGTGCTGGTAGTATTTGCTGACCTAAACTGTGTGGTGGTGAGGTTGGTGCTGAGGGTGGTTACCAAATTGGTGAGTGCGGAGATCTGCTTATTGATCTCTTCTATCTGCTCTCTTATGTTGCCGTTGTTGTTGTTATTGCGCTGGTTCCCGTGCCCTTGGGCTCTGTTGTACCCTCCTCTGTGGGCACGGCCCCTTCCTCCAGGCGCTTGATTCTGACTGGGCTTCTGATGGTGATGGTGTCTGTGCAGTTGGTGTTGCTGATCTGGGGGGAGCACTAGCGGGCGGGGCGATAGCTGCACCCTCTATCTCATTGATAGGATGGAGTTGGCGTCGGTTATTTCACTCCCGCTCTAGAAAGTTCTCAATATGAACCACGGTTGCCATTAATTGGGCCAAACTTCCGTGGTCGCCGAGAAATAGCTTTTCTTTTAGAGCGGGTTCACCGCTTAATGCATCAATGAAAGTATCGAGATGCAAGTGAAGTATGCCCTCCATATTGGTGCTCGGATATGCACGGGTGACTATCCTCCGTATTCAGCTAGCTAACTCAGGAAGAGTTTCTCCCGCGCGTCGTCGAAGATATTTAAGCTGAAATTGCTCCGTGAGTGCTCGTTCCAACTGTGTGTAGGTGGGTGTACAATCCGTTCCCAGATCCACACGAATTTGCAGGGCTTTTCCCGAAAGTTTTGCTGCGAGATACTCACCCATTTGTCTATCGTCCCAGCGGTTAGTCCGACTTATTATTTCGAACTGGATTTTATAATTGGTCCAGTCATTCTCCCCTCTGAATTCGTGAGGGAGGATGACTCGGCCATAAACGTGGGACGAGTGAAGTGGTTGAAATCCGGGTGGTGCGGGTATCTGAGAAGTCGATGATTGAACTGAAGCTGGTCGTGGTGCTGGTGGCGGTGGTGTTGGTGTCTCCCATCGATGCCGATGCTGAGGAGCTAGGACATGCGTACTCCAGTTTACTGAGTCCACCCCGTTTGTTGAGCCATAGACTGGCATGGGTCTATGAATGGGCGGCGGATTGCGGTGGAGAGTGCGTGGTCATTCCTCCCATGGTGAGGACTGTCGTTCCTCATATGTTGGTGGTGCAATTGGCTGACTATTATGATATGTGGCATGACTGATATACCGGCGAAATGGTGGTGCCGATTCATCCTGATGACTCCACAGTGTTCCCCTTGAACATAGCGTTTCGCTAGAAGAGGGCGGTGGGGGAGGTTGTCTGTGTTGTGTATTATCACCCGGCCATACTGTCTCTGTAGATGACATGGGTGAACGATAGTGGTCTGAAGGGCTGTAGATATGCCCGTAGTCGGGTCTTTGTCGGAGTCGTCCATGATTCGGCCTGTTGGTGTTGGCCTGTCGCGGACATCCGAGATGGTTCTGAATTCTTTTCCCGCCTGTGAGGCATCTCGAAACGTGCCATCGCTAACAGGCGAAAACAGGTTATAGTGCGGAGTTGTTGATCCCGCTGAATCTCTGGCATAGTCGGTGAGCATATGTGCTGAAAATCTGTCATATGAGGCTACCTCTTGATCGAGGGAGTCCTCGCTGAACGGAGATGGTATTGAACTGAGCTCACTGTATGGTGTGGGCGTGAGTTCGCTGCATGTGGTTAATGATGTTCTTCGAGCCCCACATCGGGCGCCACTTGTAGCTCGCTGGGTACTGTCGGGCCGTTCCGGTGTATCATGTCGACTCGCCATGTCGCAAGTGCATGACGAGTGATGACGCTGGTTAGCATCTGGTCTCTGGGTGACGGACCTTGTACGAGACTGCCCTGCGGGTAACAAAAACCAGCTCCTAAGGCCGGTGGAACTCAATCGTTCCAGTGGGGCCGTGCGACCATTGTCGCGAACATTAAACACAATGGTCTCATCCCAAGAATTTGTGTCACCAGTATGCCTGTCCATAGCAATTTCGTGATCTATGGACTTACACGATTTGATTTGGTGACCTAAAAATATAAGTCTATACAATACGTTTACCTAACTAATTAAAATATGCTAGATAAAACTACAGCAAGAGCATACGAAAATACAAGCCATAGAGGCAGGTAGATGAACTTTTAAACATGGGGCTCCCGGAGGTACCACACAGACTTGTAGGTCCGCAGAGGTATCCCTGCAAGGAAGGCTCCCGTCCACGAGACATAGCTATTTAACTTAATATGAGTTATTATACCTCTAAGCTGAAAGGAAGAAGGCTATCTCAGAGGAAAAAGTGATGTGCCTCACACGGGCACTACTCCTAGTGCTAGTTTGGGTGAGGAGTATTATCCTGGCGTGGACAGTCGTTGCTGAATCCTGCGAGAGGCAAGTACCTCGCGCGGGCCTCCGTCTTGGGAAGGTGTCACCACGGCTTAAAGTGGGAGAAGAATGATAGGCAAAAATGGGCCCACTCTAATATTTCAAACAAAAATACTGTAGAAAGAAAAGACCATACATAGTGAGATTATGACTATAGGGGTGCATACGTAAAGACGGAAGGAAGATTCCCGATGGATTCCTTCATCACCATCTTATGTGATTCCTAATATGCTGAGTTAGTAGTTGCCGCTTTATTTCTGCGGGCCTTCTGCTTTGCTTAATTCCTTTTAGTTGTTTTCAAAACAAGGATTAGTTTAGTCCGCAACTGGCTGATATCTACCTAGCTATTAGACACGGCTGTCACGGAGAACAGATGCGCGAGGACATCAATGCTGTAGACAGCGCTCATGTATGTTACTTATTGGGATCTCCGAACTGGGTGAGAATCCGGACATTCCGCTTCGCAACCACATGAAACATTACAAGAGATGGGTTACATTTCACGAAAGCATTATTAGGCCATATCTCCTATCGTTATGGTAGGGGTAAGAGAGACGAATTCACACTGTAAATGTCCTTCCCGTAAGGGCGTGACAGATCTAAATATCATGCCCAGACATTTTAACAGAATTCGGTGAGAATACGTATCTCGCCCATCACCGGGTCCTATGGAACTAACCGTTTAACCTGTCGTTAAGTCTATATACAAGTTGCCAGTTTTGCACTGCGGTGCAGGAGGATTGCCAGTAAATAAAATAATAATTAATACATGTGTTTTCGCAGTGCTTTCTTACATTGGCTTAAAGTATTATCTACTAAGTATCCGAAGATACACGGCAGTGTATGCGATACTGCACCCTAGCCATCACCGCTCGGAAACCCCAATAGTTTCCCAGGGTCGGATCAGCCCATGGTGCGGATAGAGACATCCAAACAATTAAGAAGCCATAAGGCTAAGAGGAATATGAAGAGAGACAAAATCTTAGAGTTATGAGTCTTACTGGAGTGGGGGGGGGCGAGATTATCGCACTGCCAGAAGAGAAGAGTATATTACACAGTATGCAAAGAAGAAAGTGTCTCTAATCATTTTGAACCTAACCTATCGAGCTGAATAAAAAAGGTTTAGTCGGTAGCATGCCGGGCTAAACAGAGTTATAGCATGGACAGCGACTTCAGTGAAAAAGTGTTGCATATATAAGTGTTGCTGTGTGGTGTTGCCTACGTGCACTGCAGTCCTATATTTTCTATAACTAAGCAGAACAAGTTAACGGATGGCCACTGGCCATATACATACATAATCTAACCAGAACAAACAATACGGTGTCAAACGATTTAGATATATATATATTAATACAGGTCAACGAACCTACTATTAACAAATACAGAAATTATAACTATCGGTCCTAAGACTGTCATGGTTCCTTTTAATCATCTGAACCGTTATTATGGATACGAGATAATTAACAAAACCTATACAGAGAAATAATTAAACTCTGGAGTATAGTTACTTGAATACTGTGTAGTCATTCCCAAGTTAGGCTACCGTGTTGCTGAAATTGATACGTCAATCCATAGTCGATGTGAGATGATGCGCTCTCCGGAAGTTGGAATGTTCCCGCAAGCTGGTTCCCACAGTTTGGTTACCGTGAGCTGTTGTCCGCAAACAAGATTCCCGCAAGAATGTTCATGGCAGGGGAAGGACGTCACTCAGCATTGTAAACCTAATAGAATGTCTAACGAGCAGTCAGCAAAAGATACGATAGTACTACGTGCTGAAGAAAGTTCCCGTACACCGATGGTATGGATGGAAGGTGTAAACAACCCGTTACAAGCGGGGGTTGTCAGAGGCAAATGAAGATACAAAACAAAGCTTCACGGTGCTGGGTACGTCAGCCAGCTCTGAAGATGCACCGGGCAGAGTTACTTGCTGCGGTTGAAAGAACCTACATGACTAGTGTGGCGGCGATTGAAATACCACTTTTTGGCATGGCCGGCAGATCCGGCGAGTCATCCATCAAAGAACATCCTGCCTCTACATCTGTAGATTCACATATTCTGGCCGTAAAGGCCTCACCGCAAATTTGTGTTCCGAATGTAGCTGTTGGTATAAGGGAACAATTATCAGAAGTTCCAAATTACTCCCGCAGAAAACTGCACACTATGGGATAAAACCCCGATGCATAGCATAGGAAGACGCATAATGTCTGTCGCGCTTGTAGTAGCTGGCACAGATCCAACTTGTTCGGCCCCTGGTCGAGGATGCTCTCGATCACTGGATCGCTTCTCCTTTTATACTCTCTGTGACGTCACATCCAATCATCGTTCGAACAATAGCAAATCGGCGCATCGCTAATAATAGCGTCGTCGAACGTTCTAGAACATTCTAGAAGTTTTACGTCCACGTGGTTATGACGTAATGGCAATATTTTGAAGATAATCAGGAAGAGTTTCCCCATGATAACTCAGCCATTTCTTTACCGATTTTGAAATGGTTTACAGATTTGGAAAGCCCGTCGAATTCTAGTCTTGATTAATTCCAGATTTAACGGGAACAGGCCATCAATAAGGATTACAGAGTACCAGCTCGGTACACTAAAATCACATCCTATCTAGGTCACAACTACACGCTCCATAGAAACAGCGTCCCGGCGCGCGCATGCGCATAATGCGTTTTAACGAACTTAGTCGTTTTTCGACATGCTCTCTCTCCCATAGGCCCATATACGCTTATAGCTCTACCCAGAGAGGCGTGTTCATGAAACGAATCCT
The DNA here is from genome assembly GCA_034401795.1 of Chaetoderma sp. LZ-2023a. Lineage (NCBI taxonomy): Eukaryota > Metazoa > Mollusca > Caudofoveata > Chaetodermatida > Chaetodermatidae > Chaetoderma > Chaetoderma sp. LZ-2023a. Next base: position 275,452,914 of record CM067369.1, on the reverse strand, counting down.
AGACCGGCAGCACGTACCCAGCTTAGCTGGTATGGTCAGTACCCGACCGGTCGATCCGAACTACATTTTCTAGACGTCCTGACGAGCATGGACATCACTTGACGCTCGTGATTGAGTGATTACACGAGCATAATTTGCAGCTCAAATGGAAGAAGTGTGATTTTGTGAGCAAATCCGTTGATTTGCTCCATTATCACATCTCTGTGGAAGGTATTTCACCCCAGAAGCCGAAGCTGGAAGTCATTCATGAAATAGCGCCTCTGCAGGATGTGTGTGGAGTCAGAATGATATTAGTCACTACCGACTATTATCGGTCATGCATGCCAGGCTATGAAGAAATAGCAAGGCCACTGATAGAACTGACCAAGAAGTATAAATGGTTCGAGTGGGGGACTGAACTGCAGTTATCCTTTGACAAGTTGAAAGATTTGCTGTGCAGTAGAACTGTTCTGCCGTACCCCAATTTGCAAAAGCCGTACCATTTGCATACCGACGCTTCTTATGCGATAGGCACAATTCTGGTTCAAGAAGATGATCAGGGAACTGAAAAGGTTATTCAGTACATAAGCAGTACTCTTAAGGACAACCAGTTAAACTGGCTGGTCATTGGAAAAGAGTCTTACGATGTGGTTTCTGCCCTAAAGAAGTTGCGACCCTATTTGTGTGGAGCTGAGTTTACTGTGTTTACTGACCACAAACCTCTTAAGTGTTTGTTTGTGGTAGAGGTGAGAAACACGAAGGTCCAACATTGGGTTGTGCTGATAGCCGAGTATGGGTGCAAGCTTGAGTATGTCAAAGGTGCCCATAATGTCAGAGCAGACATGTTGTCACGTCGTAGACAACCTCGGGAAGCTGCAATCTTCGGCACGTGATTCCGGAGGCAGAGGATGGTAGTCTCCCGTATATACCTCTAGAAGTGTATGATATCCCTTATGAGGAATTTTGTGTCAACCAACTCAAAGAATTTTCGGAGATGTTCACAGAGTTACCTGAAGATTATGCAGTGCATAATGGTGTCCTGTATTGCATGCGTGCACCATCAGCCTTGGATGCTGAGTATCCTTGTCTGGTGTTGCCATCATGGTATCGCAAGTGCATGCTGGAAGAGGCGCATCGATGGGTAGGTTATCAAGTTCTAGGGAAGACGCTGTGTCTCATTCGAGACTCGTTTCTATGGAAGTTTTTGAGGAAAGATGTTATACAGATGCTGAATCGATGTGCCACATGCCAGGTACATCACCCAATCGTTACCCATCCGAAGTACATGGATATGCTTATGGCTAAGTATCCCGGACAGATAGTGGGCATGGATTTGATTGGCCCATTTGTAGAGTCAACCTAGAGCAATCGCTATATTCTAACGATAATTGATCATTGTTCTGCATGGGTGTAAACCTATCCCATCCCATCAAAGAGGACGGAGGAAGTTAAAGACAAGTTCTTTAATGAGTACTGTGCAAGACATGGTGTCCCAGAAATCCTGATTACTGATCAGGGGGGTGAGTTCAACGAGGGGGAGTTGACAATCTTGTACAGTGACTATGGGATAGAACATCGTAGAACTAGTCCATACCATCCTCAGACAAATGGTAGGACAGAGCGATTTAATCGCACCCTGAAAGAATTGATCCAGAAGGCAGTCAATAATCAAGCTCGAGCATTGGAGAATGAGTAGCGTTCTGCATTGATGGCATACCACAACACTCACCACACTACGACTGGTTATACTCAGGAAGCAATTAACAAATGGGTGAACGCCGCAGAGTTTCATGTAGGAGACGCAGACGTAGTGGTGGCGAATGTGCCTATGAAGCTCACTACCTGCAATGATCTAGAGTATGAAGTCTATCGGATCAATGGCCCTCTGGCCCATATTCGCCATCAGAGATCTGGAAAGACTCAAGTTCTAAATGTGTCCAAGCTCAGAATTGGAGACCATGAAATGTGTTCGGACACTGTTCGGGAATGGCCCATACGGAAGCCTGGTAAAGGTACTGCTGCTAGCCATCCAGTACTGAACAAGATGGCTAAAGAAAAATTGATCGAATTTCATGAGGAAAATGTATTGCCTATTGTTCCAGTAGGGGAACCGTCCCTTCACAACCTAAAGAACCGTCAAGGGAGGTACCAGTTCAACCCGAGGGGGAAGAACCCGTAAGTGAGTCAATCATGAATAATGAGGAGGTGGCGCAATCAGTAATAACGGACGATGATGCATCGATGATGGATTTAACTCCGGCTGAGTCCCGACACATATTTGGCCTAACGCCAAATTCAAGGTATGGATTGCATAAGCGTCCGCATAGACCAGATTTCTTCAGCGCCATGAGGGGAAAACAACCCCACATCAGTATGATTAGTCACCCGGTGTCCGATGCACAATTCATTTGCAATATAACTGCCGTCATTAACCATCATATCTCACTCACTGCATGGTAGATAATCTGCTTTGCTAGCATGCTTTATCTGTAAAGTCCATTTGTAGAATTTATTCCACATTGTTGTTTAATTCGTGTGTGCATAAAAATTAGTTTGTGCATTTAACAGCCATCTGTAGAATAACATCACCCGATATTCAACAGTTAATAGTCTGTAATTCAATGTTAGTTAACATTTTGATTTTAAGTTTACTTTTCAAATTGGATAATGAATCTATTTAAGGTTTTCATAGTATTAATTATAATTTCTGTAACCATGGATCACGGGAGGAGACCTACTGTGGTAAGTAAATTCCTTAGAGTTAATGAGTACAAGACCATTACTCGGATGTTGCATATCACTGCCCCTACTTTCACTCTTATCAGAATGATACTTTAGGAATATTACCCATGGCTGATGATGTTAGCTACGGCGAAACATGTCCCCATAAATGGACAGTTTTCTGAAGACTATCATAATTTTAATGGGGAAGAGTGGGTTTATGGTCCGTAATGTATACATGCATTGGCGATATTATATAGGTCCATTTTGACCTATGATCACCGGTATACCAAAATGACACCAGTACTGAACATGACTAACATCGATATAACATACGTACTGAATAAGACACAAATAATTAAGCATCTTGAGCATACCAAGTGGGAATGTTTACAGAAGGTCAAATTAGTAAGTCTAGCACCTTTATCAGAAATAGATATCGATGCCACCGTTATCAACGTGTTAGGACATAACTCTATTATTATCATTGCTTTATCTACATGTATTATTATATTCGTTATATTATTTATTTCATATCGATGTGGTGTCCTACCGAGAGTCTTAGCAGGTTTAAGACATTGCTGTACAGATGAGGCGAATCAGAGGAGCTCTGGGATGAAGCATGACTGGATCCGTACGCCGACTCGGGCTGATCAACCGAGGCAGGGTGACGAAGAACCAACGATGGTGATGAGCACAATGGAATGTAGATCAGGACCGCCGGTTATGACAACTCCGGTAATGTAGATCCCGGGTGTCTCTTTCAATGCACCATTTTAAGTAAAGTACCCAATCAGTACTATAAGTGTCCGACCGACACACATTTTCGTATTGTAATGTATTTTGCAGTTATTTACTGTATTGTTAATTTTTGTTGCACCTGCGTGGCACCATTAGATTTCACTTTATGTATAGTTTTTCGTCGAATGGTTATGCCGTGCTGGATATACTTCATCATCATTATCATGGTATCGTATTTGTACATAAGTTTTGTTATTGTTATTGTTGTGAGTAACCGCATGTTTACAAATTAATGGTAGGCATGCGGTTATGATTTACATTATTGATATTGCATACGATTTACCTTGAATGATGGGATTGTGTATTTAGATTTGATGTCGATATGTACATTTTATGTTAGATCTTGTAGATTATGTTTAAAATTGAGATGACACTGTGAATTCTCCACACGTGGTAAGGGGTGGGGGAGACACTGGAGTGCTGTTGATGGAGCACAGAAGTTAAGTGACCATTCATATGATGGTCGTTTAACTTCGGTCAGTGGGCATATGTAGATATCCGGATTCGGATCTAGGGAACCTAGCCTCAAGATTGTCAGTTCCTGTCTTAAGTATTATTTGCATATGATTTCTTGACCTGGCGAGCCTGAAGCCCAAAACTTCTGTTAGTCTTTTTAGTAGTCTTTTTGATAGATTCATCTCAGTTATAAATGGGTTTTACGTCACGACAGCGTCATCGTGATTTATATATATATATATATATATATATATATCGTTTATGGGAAACCGTTTATGTAATATGTGTGCGTGTGTGCCTATGTATGTATGCGTTTGAACATGTACGCACTTGTTTTTTTTAGGCAACAAATATCATGTATATAGATAGATGAGCAGGATGACCTAGTCAGAACCGCATAATGTGGTAACCTATTTTACTCTGTATGCTGGAATACGATATACATTTAAGTTATGATAAAGACGGATAAATAGACAAGAAGAAAGGATAGAATAGTAGAAGGAAGAATGAACATTTACTGTAGCAATGGTGCGCGTCTATAGTGAAGACAGCAAGTGTCATTGTTAATAAATGCAGCATGAATGGAATGGAATGAATGAAGGAATTACTCACCTTTGGACAGCAACAAATGCAAACTATTTTGATTACAATTCGTAACAACAAATGCCAACTTTCGTAACAACGTATGCAAACTATTGTATTTCTAAAGGTCAAACGCATTTTATGATGGTGTTATATAATTTATACGAAATCCAAGCATGGTTAGTTAGGCCTGTATGAAATACTGGTTTTGTTATTACTGAATGAATGTTGATGCTACACATATTGGCGGGTGTATATAAAATGCGGCTGAGGATTGACTATTTCAATACAGGATTGTTTTAAGGACAATCGTAGCTATTTAAGCAGTCAATGCTCGACAGCGGATGGCAAGAAAGGATAATTTTGAGAACTTTGTGACTGGAAATATTTTGAATAGAGTGGTTAAATGAGCGGCTTTCTAGTATGATGGAACTTTATCAGGTGCTGCTGACTCATGTGCTGCGCAGGCTATGGATTTTCCCGTGACTAGATCCGCAGTACATGCTAGGTCAGAGATCACTGAATGATGAGGTTCTGTGGTGCTGTGACTGTCATGTTACCAAAGCCTTATTAAACAAACCATGTATGAGTGAATCCTAGGGATTCAGCAAGACGTCTGTGGCCGAGCTGTCAAGCTAAACAATAACACGAAACTATGCTTGGAATCATAACATCATGACGTCAGTGTGGTGCAATATCAACAAGATGTTATGATATATCCTTCAGAACGGTTCCAGCGAGAACTAGTCAGAACTAGTCGAACACACGCATCTTCAAGAGAGTTTGTGGAGATTCTATTGGGTAAGCAATGAGGCTTGACCAATCAGGATCCTGACTACCTCTTTTGCTCCTGTTGTGTGACAATAGTCATGAACACCCTTTTGTCCTATATAAGATGCTGTCGACAGTGCTTCGACATTACTCCGTCATCCGATGATCCTGAAGTCAGTGTACATCTTGGTGAACGTCTGCTCAGTATTTAAATTAGTCAGTCTCTGCAATTCTTGTGTTATCGATTGATAATTGGGAATCAAGTTTGTGTAGATAAAGTTTAGATTGATTTACAGTCTGCAATACGACTTATTTGCTTTATTCAGTTATATCAGTTAATAAAATATATTCGTTAAATCTATGATTAAGTGTTAAGTTCAATCTGTGATTACAGAAAGACACTTCGTCTTTTCCGAACCGAGAGAATCTTCTGCAGTCAGATACAAACCCAATACGTCTACATAAGCAAACCGGTATCAGTTATATCTTAGCATCACTTTTAGTTCCGAATCCGCGTTTCCGACTTCTCAATTTGAAGTCCCATGCCACGAGTACGAATAAATTGTTATGGCCGTGTTCTCACTGGAGAATTAATCGGGAATAATGCTATACCTCAGTATTGCGCTACGCCGGGTAAAACCATAGTGAGAACGCAGACTTAGATGCCAAAGGCAACAATATCAGCCAGGGCAAATTAGTTTCAAAATATTCAACAACAGTATAATTACCTTGAAGAGAAAATGCGTTTGCGATAAAATTGTCTGTCCGTCTGTCTGTTTGTCCGTCTGTCCGTTCGTCCATCCGTCAGTCTGTCTGTCTGTCTGCATGCGTGCGGGTGCAT